>CADWAE010000087.1:0-600000 GCA_902982915.1 Phalloptychus januarius
TTTTGGTCAAAATGTGAATTTGCAGCTCCACATTCAGTTTTCAGCCTTCTTAGCTGTGGGACAGTATAGAAATGCTGAAAATAAGCAAATCTGGTGGTTTGAAGTAGGAACAAAGTGTAAATTTTATACTACTTTGTAGCTGTCCCACAGCTAAGAAGGCTGAAAACTGAATGTGGAGCTGCAAATTCACATTTTGACCAAAATAGCTTTCTCTCGCCGAGAGAAAGCTTTTGGCTCTCATTCATATTTTGTTGAAACTTAAAATGTACACTTAATTGCTCAAACCAGATTAGCTTATTTTCAGCACTTTAGCGTCCAACAGAAGCTAAACTGAATGACTTTTATAGTTCTCTCGCAGAGCTTTTGCTCATATTTGTGAAACTAAAACACTTAGTTCTTGCTTCAAACCACCAGATTAGCTTATTTTCAGCATTTCTATACTGTCCCACAGCTAAGAAGGCTGAAAACTGAATGTGGAGCTGCAAATTCACATTTTGACCAAAAAAGCTTTCTCTCGCCGAGAGAAAGCTTTTTTGGCCTCTTACATTCAATTTTGTTGAAACTTAAAATGTACATTGTAAAATGTACATCTTACATTGTTATGTTTTGCTTGGTTTAACCTTTGTTTGTTTTTGAGTTTCCTCAGTGCTGGCTGCTCCAATTCTTCAGGAGAGCAGAGAGGTGGAGAAGGGGTGGAGCAAGCCAGCAGAGACTACAAATTGGTTCATACCATTACTCATCATCCAGAGGGGGGAATGGGATTTTTCTATGTTAGTTTCAGTTAGGTTTTTGTGTTTTCTCCCCTTTGTGTCTTGTATGTGGCCTGATCAGCCAGTATTTAAGTTTCCCTTTTGTCTCAGTGAGGGAGGTCTGTTTGTTTGAGTTGATGTTTGTTTCTTTGACCTCTTTTATGGGTTCAATTTTGTCTTTTTGTCATCTTTTCATTATTTTGCCAAGTTTTTGTTTTGGGTTAAATAAAAAACAACAATTTTTGACTTTAAACCTGTGCCTGGCTGTTCCTTGAGTGCTAGGTCCATCACAGTGATGTCAGAAGTGGGATCTTGCAGTTAAAGGCACAGGTTTTTTTTGGGTTTTTTTAAGTAGTTCCTCTCCTCTTATCAAGCCATGCAAAGAGCAGGAAGGAGTGCCAAAGGACCAAAAGGAGATCCTCAAAACCAGCCTGTTGGAATGGAAGAGCAAGTTGGAGAGGAAAATTGAGCCTCTGGAGGGGTAGATAGCGCTGAGGGTAAGGAGCCAACAATATCAGAAGTGATTTCTATTTTTCATTCTCATATGGGCCAGCAGGAAGCCCAGGAAGCAAGACGAAGGGAGGAGTTTAATCGGCAGGAACAGTGCTTCAGAGCACTGCGACACCAATTTCAGCTGCTACAGGTGGAAGTGCAAGCGTGTACCACCCCGGCTCCTGAGCCTCAAATGGATGAGTCTCAACAATCAGATGCAGAAGCAAGTGAAGGTGATGATCCTACCTGCTGCAATAATGAGCAAATGTTCATCCATAATTCCCTCTGGTCAGTTTCACTCTCATGAACCCAGACTTGAAAAACTGACAGATGAGGATGACATTGAAAATTTTCTAACAACATTTGAACGAAGTGGGTGATGCCAAAACAAAAAACTGTGCATGAGGTTGGTGAAATAATCATTTTGGAACAATACTTAAGAATGTTGTCTCCTGAGTTGCAGATATGGATTAAAGAACATAACCCAAAGTCTGCTGCAGAGGCTGCGCAGTTGGCTGACGTGTTTGTGGCCGCACGGGGAAAAAAAGGACAACCATGGAGTCAAAAAGCGTGGAAAATTACTCACCCCTATTACCAAAAGGCAGGGGTGAGTAAACCTCTAAAGCTTTACTCATTGAATTTTCCATCAAGTCATTGAATGTTCCATCAAGAGTCCCAGCCAAGACAGTGATTTATCTGTGTGGGATGGAAGGACACACAAAACCAATGTGCCCGAAGAACTCCACAAAGTTTTGTCATCTTTTCATTATTTTGCCAAGTTTTTGTTTTGGGTTAAATAAAAAAACAACAATTTTTGACTGTGCCTGGCTGTTCCTTGACTGCTTGGTCCATCACAACCAGAGAAAGCTTTTTATTTTTTTTTTTTGGTCAAAATGTGAATTTGCAGCTCCACTTCAGTTTTCAGCCTTATTAGCTGTGGAGTAGCTCAGAAATGCTGAAAATCAGCTAAAGGAAAGGATATTAATTCCTCTGTTTCAGATTGTTTTCTATAGATTTTTTTATTTATTTATTTTTTTTAAGGGATTCTTTTTTTGGCTTTAGTGGCCTTTATTTGAAAGTAGCTTGACAGGAAATAGGGAAATGAGAGACATGCGGCAAATGTCACCAGGCTGGGAATCGAACCTGCGACTGCCGGCATGAGGACCAAGTCCTCGATATGTGGGCTGTGCTTTTCCTCTGCGCAACCACAGCTTCCCATTTTTCTATAGGTTTTAAACAATAATCTCAGGTTAGAGAGGTTAGGATTAAGGAACTCGAACAGAGCATTTGTTTGAGTTCAAAAGACAGAAAGAGAGAAAGAGACTGATTGGAAATGAAATCCTTTGGAGTGTTCCAAAATAAAATAAAAACCAAAACATGAGCAGAGACTCAAACTTTCCCCAAAATCATTCCGATTATCACCACCTAGATATTCTGTTCTGATCTCCCTCATGTATTCAGGTTGTATAAGAAAGTTAAAAGCTGTGGCAGAAAACAAAGTAACAAAACAAATGGGAAACACTTGTTTGTTGTTGCATCATGTTTTAATTCATTGCTTTGCTTCACCTCCAGTTACCACATCTAACTTCACTGATGTCATCAGCTGACACTAAGGAAACCATGTGTGAACACTTCCCTTAGCACAGACGTTCCCAATCAGCCAGACCAGCTAATGAGCTTCACACCAGAAGGTGTTGGGAGCCCAGTGGAGCTCTTAATGATACAATGTGTTTGTTTTCATGGTTGGAGTAAGAAGTTCTTTTAAAACTGTACTGGAAGATGTAAAGATCATTAAAGGTTTTCAGTATAATCTCTGCTGTCATCATTGTCACAAATATATGCATCAAAACCAAGTCAGATTAAACTATTAAATTTATTACTTCATTGTTTGAACTCATCTTCAGCTTCAATTTTCAACTTTTTTTTGCCATGTAAAGGTAACGGTATTAAATAATGAGTGCAGAAATATGAATACTCGGATAAAATTCATAATGGCATGGAATGGCACGGCAGCCTCGTTTATGTCTGTGCAGCAGTGACTACAATAGCTGTGTTTCCATTGAGCACGTAAATGCACAATATGACATTTTGACATTAAATTTGATTAATAGAAACTCTTCAGTTTTGAAAAAAAAAACCTCTTGATTTTTGATCAAACTTTTTGCCATTTGAGTATGGTTTTTTGGCCTTATCAAAATTAGTTTATTTCACAAAGCTGCAAAGGAAGCTTTTTTTTTTTTTGCACCACATGAGTCACATGATCAACTATTGGATATTAAAACTGGCACAAACCATGGGTGAACTTAATAATGTGTAACTGTGCTTCTTTTTTAATGGAAACATCAGTGTCTCACATTGGTGTCTCCAAACTGTAAACCTGAGACTTCACACTAATCGGTTCTGCTGGAAGTAGAATACAAACCTATTTTTAATGCCACGTTCCTGTCCACACTTCATGTCAGTAGCTGGTGGAAATGCTGCTTTTGTTTTTTACAACAACCATTAATAATATTACTAAACAGCCTTACACTACTGCACAAAAAAGATATATTATTTTGACCATTAAGGCCAAAAAAGATAGAGGCATACAGTTATTTGCAATATGTAGTCTATATTGATTTAAACTGTTCACTTTAAGTTGATAGAAAGAGTTGTACAAAGCTGAACAATGCTAAGCTCAGCAGGTTAATTGAATGAGAACAATGTTCCTGTGCTCTAAGCCAACAGAATGAAACTGTAGCAAACAAATCTACTGCATAGTTCTTTCATACTAAGCAGACCCCTGTGCTTTATTCAGGTAAATAGTGCTATTATGTTTCTCAAGCTTTGGCCCAGTGCACAATTGTATATTAAGATAAAATTGCAAAAATAAACAAATAAATTGCAAATTTAGTGCACCCTCCCTTCTGCAGTCTTTTTCCCTGGCCAAAAAAAAAAAAAAAAAAAATCAAGACCCACCTCTGAATATAAAGTTGAGGGGTCATGACCCTGGATTAGCTTCATGGTGCGATTTTACCACCACTGTGTGGAAGCACTTCACATCAAGCATGAAGGAAGAAAAATGCAATTTAGTTTTTGCTTGAATGTTTTTGCTTGTAAGATGTCTACTCTGTATTTTTTCACTGATTCGTCCTGAATTATGAAGCTCAACTTTCATACTTATTACAATTCATGAGTGACATATGTGAACACTTCTTTCCTCAGTCTCATGGTAATCAGAAACTTACACACACAGCTTTTAAATCTGTTGCAAATATCTATCTGAAACCTGTAGCATAGATATTTAATTAGCCTCCATCGCAATAAAATATAGTTTCTGTATTGAATATAGAATACGCAATTTTCAGATTTTTATGTTGATTAATGTTTGTTATTTTCCTTCTGCTTTATGATTATTTTTTTACTTTTTGTGGATCTTTCCCACAAAATCACAAATACATTTTAAATTTTGATTTTAATATAAAGATAATTGAATGGGCCAGTAAATCCAGTCACATAGTGCCATTTCAAATCACAATCAAGTAATATGTTAACATAAACTGCTCTAAAAATGTTGTATATATATTAAATTTGACTTAAAATAAATTTTACTTCTAATTTAACATATTTAACATCTTCAAATTGGGCCTCTGTCTCTTTAAAAACTCCTCTTTCTGACATTCCTCCTTCAGGAAGTCATCACAACATGTCTCCTTTATTAACCCTTTAACAACATTTTTAGTAGCACTGCACTGAGAAGTAGCTCCTATAATGAGCTCAGCATATGAGCAGTTCCACCAGGTGTTTGCTAATTGGTGTTGGCTAGTACGAAGGAGCTGATTGGGGGAGCCCCAGGGAGAACTGTTCTATGAGGCAGAAGCTCAGAAACTGCAGCATTAAGGAGGAGCTGTGCGTTGATAGTGGAGTTAGGTCCACAGATGTGTTTTGCACAGTTGAATGGTTGCCAGGGGAGATTAAAGGATTTCTCAAACTTTTTGAGAAAGTTTCATTGAGGTGAAACTCCAGGTATGTTTTTGATGAGAAAATAACATCATAACATAATGCCAATCTCAAAGTCAATTTTACATTATACCAGCCCTTTAATATATTTGCACAGGATTGTAAAAAGCTCATGCTAGTTGATATACAAATTGTGTATAACACTCAGAAAAACATGTTTCCCAGGTAATCAAGGAGGAGGGGTCTTAGGGTCTGGGGTTATAAGAGCTGGAGTCTGGGGCTTGCAGAGGTTAGCAGCTTTCCTGTCTAATGATGGAAACCCTGGAGGGAACAGAGCTGTGTGTTCCACAGCTGAACTCCTCGTGCAGGAAGCCAACACACTCCCGTTCCACAGTGATGCTGATTTATGTTCTGCTTTCTTCCATCTCCCTCATCACTGTGGCCCTTAACCTTCTGGTCATCATTTCCATTTCCCATTTCAGGCACTTACAGTGATCTAAAATTCTTTGTTTGTATAAACATAACAAACTGTTTCAGTAATGTTGTGTTTCATGGTCTAACAATTAGTTTTGCTGTTGCTATTAATCTCTTTTTGTTAGCATCCTGGTGTGAGTCCTTGCTGGGTGGATGCATCCTGAAGTTCTCCTCTCTCCACAGGCAGCTGCACACCCCCACCAACCTCCTGCTCCTCTCTCTGGCCGTGTCTGACCTTCTGGTGGGCCTCCTGCTGATGCCGGTTGAGATCATCTACATTGAAGCCTGCTGGTTTCTTGGGGACATCTTGTGCACTCTCTATTAAACATAGACTACATCATTACCTCTGCTTCTGTTGCAAATATGGTTCTCATTGCACTTGACCGGTACATAGCTATCTGCAAACCTCTGCATTACCCCACCAAGGTCACTAAGAGCACAGCGCAGGTCTGTGTGAGTCTGTGTTGGATCGGCTCGGTTTTTTACAGGCTTCTTCTTCTGCACGATCATTTGGTCAAACCTGGAGCGTCCATCTCCTGCTTCGGAGAGTGTGTGGTTGTCATTAGTAACATTGCAGGGACAGTTGATATGATTTTCACCTTCATCATGCCCATCACTGTCATCATATGTCTGTATTTCAAAGTGTTTGTCGTTGCTTTGTCCCAGGCTCGAATGCTGCGTTCCCAAATTACAGCTGCAGCTGCCAAGCCTGGCCTGGTAGCTGTGAGGAGAAATGAGATGAAAGCAGCCAGAATGCTCAGTATTGTTGTGGTTGTGTTTCTGCTTTGTTTCTGTCCGTACTTTTTCCCAACCCTGGAAGGCACTGACACTGATGTGAATGCTTCATCTGCATCCTTTGAGATCTGGCTGGCACACTTCAACTCCTGCTTGAACCCTGTCATATATGCCTTCTTCTATCCTTGGTTCAGAAAATCTATTAAGCTCATTGTCTCTCTTCAGATACTAAAGCCTGGCTCCTCTGATATTAAATTATCAGAGGAGCATTAAGCTCTCTTGAATTTAATGCTTCAAGAGAGTTGAAGCATTAAATTAAGTAATGTTTTAACTGTGTACTCTTGATTATTAGTTAAAAAATATATATTTTTATTTATGATGAAAGAGATCCAAGAGGGATTTCTTCTTCTGCTTTTGAGTGACAAAAATAAGTTAATAAAATAGCAATTAAACTTGTCTCCCTGTTTCAGTATATGTTTCAGTAGTCCAAAACATGACTGTCAGGTCGATCGGTCTCTCTACATCCTCTTTAGGTGCATGTGTGTGGGTGTGTGTGGGGGTGGGTGGGGGTGTGTGCGTGTGTGTGTAATGTATGGGTGATTGTTTGTCCTGTCTGTTATCCACACTCAGCGAAAACATGGAACAGTGGTGAAGTTTTCCAGGACTGACTGGTTTTTACTGTCTGCCAAAAAGTTCTGAAGTGGCCTTAAACTGAAACCAACTTGGGTTCTACAGCAGGACAATGATCCAAAGTGCAGCAGTAAATCACCTCTGAATGGCTGAAGAAAAACAAAAGGAAGACTGTAAAGTGGCCAAGCAAAAGTCCTGACCTCAATTCTATTGAGATATTGTGGCAGGACATTGTAAAGGCCATTCATGGCAGAAAATCCCCCAAAGCTGAAGTAGAGCCATTCTGCAAACATTATTGGAACAAAATTCCTCCACACCTGGAAAAGACTCAGCAGGTTATTATAAATGTTTGACTGCAGTTGCTGCTGCTGAGCTGGTCCAACCTGTTAATAGGTTTAGAGAGCAATCACTTTTCACACAAGACCAATTAGGTTTGGAATTTTTTCTCCCTTAATAATATGCACCTTCTTTTAAAAACTGTATTTTGTGTTTACTTGCCTGATTAATATGTAAAATGGTTTGATGCTCTGAAAAACTGAAACATGACAACAACAGAAAATCAGCAAAAGGGGCAGAAACTTTTCACACCACTGTATATCAACCTGATATCTGTTCCCATTTCTGCAACTTTTTATTTAAAAACATGAACATTCAGGACTACTTTATAAATTGATTGTATTCAAAGTGTATACTGGAGTAATGAGAAATGGTAAAACAGAATGTGCATGTATATTTTTTTAATCCTTTGTAGATTTGTAGCTACAAAATGATTTAAAGGAAGCAACAAAAGAACCAAAACACACAACAGATTTAACACTATGATTGTTACACAAAGATTAAACTAGAATGAAGTTCTAACATGCAGACATATTCATTTTTTGTAGAGCCTGACAAGTTATACATGCGTCCCATCTTTACTCATTAACAGATATGATTTCAAATGTTACTGAGCTTCTTTACTCAAAACAAATTCAAGTAAAAGTAAAAGTTCAGGTTTTGTAAACAATTTAAAGGACAAATTAGACAAACTGTAATTACTATAGTAAATGTAAATGTAACTAATTATTCTCCATCCCGTATGACAAAATTATACTTCTTTCTCATAGTGAAGTGCTTCTACTTTCTGCGTTATCCATCCAAGGAGCCTGTAGTGCAGTAAAATTGTTAGGGATTTTTATATTTCCTCTTTGCTGATGCGTTCTTTTTTTGCGAAATTGATGTACTCTCCTTTTGCAAAAGTGTGGCCATAAAACTTATTACATTTGTCTGTGGTTCTTTTATGAAGGTTCAAAAAATACCCATCAAAAATATAAATGTTTTTATTTGTTCTGGTTCCCACAATGAGCCCCTGATGATTTTCATCATAGTACCAGCAAGGATTTAAAACTACTTTCATCTCTGGTGACATCCCTCTCACCTGTTTTGCTACTGGTGTTGGAGGGAAATGCTGTTGCCATGAATGGCGTTTCAGTTCACTCTGATCTGGAAAGAAAGCTTTTGTGCTTAAGAAGGACCAGCAAGAGCCAAAAGGAAACAAAAGGAAATTTGGCATTTGATTGGCTCTAAATCATAAATGCATCATCTAATTTCTACTAAATTGGATACAAGTGACCTTTCTCAACCTCTAAAGATTCCAATAGAAATGTATTGGAATTTGACTCCAGTGTACCCGTGCATTGTTTCAACAGCAATATCTCACTGATAGATTATTCAATCTGCACCATATTTTTGTGCATAATCAGGAACCATTGCTACAGTTACAGTGCAGTTGGTAGAGCAGTGCTCTACCAACTGCACTGCTCTACCACAGTGCAGTTGGTAGAGCTGCTGCCTTGCAGCAAGAAGGTTCTGGGTTCGATTCCTGGCCTGGGGTCTTTCTGCATGGAGTTTGCATGTTCTCCCTATGCATGATGGGTTCTCTCCAGGTACTCCAGCTCCTTCAATCCAAAAGCATAACTGTTAGGTGAATTGGTTTCGCTGAATTCTCCCTAGGTGTGAGTGTGTGTGTGTATGGTTGTTTGTCCTGTCCGTCTCTGTGTTGTCCTGCGACAGACTGGCGACCTTTCCAGGGTTTTCCTTTATAAGAGATGTTATACTAAGTAGAAGTGAAAACTCATAGTGTTTTCTCCAACATTTACCCGGTCTAAGTCAAAAATGTTGACGACCAACAGATCAATCTCATCCTTCCTTGAAATCTTTAATTTAATATAGAGAAAGCATAGAAATTGCCCTGTGACAGACTGGCGACCTGTCAAGGCTGTACCTCTCCTTTAGCCCAAAACGTGCGCTGGAGAGGCACCAGCACCCCTCCCAGCTCCACTAGGGACAAGGGTGTAAAAAAATAGATGGATGGATGGATGGATGGATGGATGGATGGATGGATGGATGGATGGATGGGTGGATGAGTGGATGAGTGGATGGGAAAGACTAAAAATTCAGATTACCCTCAATAGCTTTGTGTATACAAGGCTTTAAAAGCAAGCTCAGGCATAGCAGAGCTGGAAGGGAGTGCAGTTATGTCAGCCATGTTAATTTTCAAAGACTTATGTGACAGACATGTTTGTTTCAGCCATTGCAGCCAATACACTATTTTTGAAAGGGGGAGGAGGAAAATAAGCACGTTCTATAAAGCAGTATTTAGTCAGACAGTCAGCAGACCACAGAAGCAGCTCAGCTGCTGTTTTCTCTTTGATGATGGAGGTTTTGAGTGAAGCTGGGCTGTGCTTTCCACAGCTAATCAACACTTCCTGCAGAAGAGCCCAGAACTTTCCTTCTGAGAACGTTTTGTTTTACATTGTGCTGTCCTGCGTGTCTTTACTGACTGTGACTCTCAACTTGCTGGTCATCATCTCTATCTCCAACTTCAGGCATTATCATAAACTGATATAATGCAGTGTATATGGTTTCCTGCTCATTGTGCTGTTGTCAGTTGACTTGGTAGTTAATTTATGCAAAACAACTTTTTGCCCATTCCTCCTTTCTAGAGCATTATACATATTTTTGCTCTAAAAGGGCATTTTATTGAATTATGGAGCATGTATATTTAAAAATTATGAAAATATACAATTGTGCATTGTGTATCTCTTGTGACATGATGTTTGAAGTTATTGGTGTGCTGATTTATGCTTTTCTTTTCTTCCAGGCAGCTCCACACTCCCACCAACCTGTTCCTCCTCTCTCTTGCTGTCTCAGATTTCCTGGTTGGACTGCTGCTGATGCCCATTAGAATCCTGCTGACTGGAGGCTGTTGGCTTTTGGGAAGCCTCATGTGTGCTCTCTTTAACTACACCTCTTTTCTCCTTACATCTGCCTCAGTAGGAAACATGGTGCTCATATCAGTTGACCGATATATAGCCATCTGTGACCCTTTGAGTTACCAAGTAAAAGTGACACAAAGAAGAGTTCAAATCTGTATCTGTCTGTGTTGGGGCTGCTCTGCATTTTACAATGGTGTGATACTGAAGGACCATTTGACAGATCCAGACAGATTGTACTTTTGTGTGTACTTTTGATTGAATTTCTAGTAGGAACCTTTGATGTCATACTCACTTTTTTTGCTCTTATTACAGTCATTATAGTTCTGTACATGAGAGTGTTTGTGGTGGCTGTGGCTCAGGCTCGGGCCATGCGGTCTCAAACTGCGGCTGTCAGTGTACAAGGTTTGGTTTGCATAACTGCTAAGAAGTCTGAGAGAAAAGCAGCTACAGCTCTTGGTGTTGTTGTAATTGTGTTTATATTTAGCTTCTGTCCTTATTTCTATCCAACTTTGGCAGGACTGAATTTTTCATTCAATGAGTTTCTTTCAGTATTTGGTATCTGGTTATTTTATTTTAATTCATGCCTGAATCCACTTATCTACGCTTTTTTCTACCCCTGGTTTAGGAAGTCTCTTAAAGTCATTTTAACTCTACAAATCTTGCAACCCAGCTCCTGTGACATTAACATATTGTAGATATATGAGCTGGAAATTAGCTAACAAAATGTTGCTATTCATATTTTGAGTGAATTAAAGGAGAAATTATAAAACACACTAACAATAAGTTATATTCAAATTAACTTCGGATTTTTTCGACAGATCATCTACGTAGAAAGTGTATGATACTTTTAAAAATTTTTTTCATTTTATAGCTGCATAATGGTGCAGTTGGTCGCATTGTTGCCTTGCAGCAAGAAGGTCCTGGGTTCAAGTCCCAGCCTAGGTCTTACTGCATGGAGTTTGCATGTTCTCCCTGTGCATGTGTCCTTAGGTGTGCATGCATGATGGTTGTCGACCTGTCCAGAGTGTAGCCCGCCTCTAACATGAACTGTCATTCTTTTTGTGTGTGTGAAAGTACACACACACAAAAAGAAAGTACAATGCGCCATAAGGGAATCAGGATTGTTGTGCAATAATGATTGCAGAAATGTTTGGCATATTTAACCATTATTAGTTATGATCATTAAATTATTTACAAAGATATTCATAGCTTAAGACATTTTTATTTTTAGGCAAACATACGGTGGCCCTAAGGTGCAAAGCACTACAGCATTAACAAAAACACTACAACATTAACGAAAGCACTACAACACTAACAAAAACACTACAACATTAATTAAAACACTACAACATTAACGAAAGCACTACAACATATGGTGGCCCTGAGGTGCAAAGCACTACATCAGGGCCACCGTACAAACAAGTCAAGGCACCACGTCACCATCATTAGCCATCCACTAATGATGGCTTACCTGACATCAGTCAGGTACTGCCCTGGAAATACTCCTAATGCTGTGGATTCAAGGAGAGACAGTCCTAAGATTTCTGGCTTGATTCTACCAGCCAAGTATGGTTGATCACTAGGCATTGAATGGTTGTCCAAAAGCTCCTAAAAAGGAACAGCATACAAATTAATTGATTACTGCCATGTATGAAGGTGGCAGTGGATTATACCCCACAGCCCACAGGAGATGTGGTGAATGCCTGGAAACCTGCAGGTACAGGCAAACCTGAATGGCTGTTCATTCTCATAGGACATTTTAGGATTTACACATACCCAAAGTGTTGCATGAATGAGTCAAACCAAAACTATGGGTATCTTTGATGAGGGAATGACAGAAAATGATGCTCACTGTTTCTGGCTGAGGCTGAGGTATTATTCCTTTTTCTCAGAGTGACATGTGTCTCTTTGTCTAGTAGCCGTTGCACTGCAGCTCAGTAGTATTTTTTTTGTATTATGTTTCTAGTTCCACTCTGAAGTAGACAACAGAAATGGACAAATTTGATGTATTTTGTTTTTCTGGTGGACTGTGTTTCTGAAGGAGAAGCAGGTGAGTGGTTAATGTGGGATTGTAAATAGCAAGCTGAGTCTGAAAAGAGGAAGAGGATGAGTGGCTCTTTACTGGCTGGAGAAGTGATGGAAACGATCCACAGGGAGGAGAGTAGTTTTCTAATCGCGGTTCACGCTTCTTACCAGCTGGTGGCGGTAATACACCACTTAGTTGATACCACATATTACAGACCACAAGAAGAAGAAAACAGGCGAGAAGAAGAATCTTTTGTATAATAGCTGATTCGTTGCTATATTTATATATATTTAAAGCTGCCTTTCATTTATTTACGATGTTTTTATACTAAATAAATGTCAGTAGAAGCGGGTAATTGATTGGAAGCGAATAGAGCCGCTTGGTGTGAGAATATTAACGGTAAGTAAAGCTGTGGTCATTAGAAACATAGGAAGCTTGTTTAGCTCTGAGGAGCTCTGACATCAAGAGATTTGGAAAGAAGCTTTATTTATAGCTGCCATGTACATACTGGATTTTGTATCATGTTTAAGGCTAAGACTGCAAACATATTTAAGACTACAAACATATTTAAGACTGCAAACTTATTTATGGATATGGTCAAACGACTTTATCCATAAATACGTTTGCAGTTACAAAGGCTTTGTAAAATAAGCGCACACAGAGTCGTTTGTAACGGTGGGTTTTCTTACTGGGACGCAGAAACTGAACGTTTCTAACCGAATTGAAATGACTGAACGAGCAGCTCTCCATGTCAACACGCCTTTCAGAAGCCCGTTAATTATCATTAAGTTGAATGTCGACAAACACAGGCTGCAATTCTCCAAGAGCATAAATAATAAAGTTGTCAAGTATTTAACGGGAATAATACCTTTTTCTCAATGTCTGTTATTCAGAACTTTCTTCATCCTGTAACAAACTGTAGTCCCTTTCTGCCTGGATTTCTTTATCGTAGTACTTAAAATTATTAGCGTTTTTGCTTTCAGATACAAAGCAAAAACGCAAAAATTATTGTGCAATAATTTATTTGATTATTGCAACAAAAACAAATTTTGTTGGGATTCAAATTGGAGACATCGGGGATAAATTGGAATGATGTTTTAATGATACTGCTAAATAAGCTTTATAATTAAATTGCAGCAAGTCTAATCCTTTTGTCGTTCATCATACTGCATTTCAAATACTGATATAAATATTCTGTTAAAACTCAACTGGATGTCATTCAGAATCTGACCACCAGATGGCACTAGAGACCTAAACTACATTTAGAGCAGAAGCAGTTTTAGGTCATTTGACCACAGTTTTCTGATGGGGCAAAAAGCAATCTAAGTAAATAAAGACTTATTTTTAGAGCATTTTTTATTGCACGGTGCTTTAAAAAGCAAAATAAAATTAGTGTTTATGATAACAATTACAAAGCACTTCAATGAATGCAGTCAGAAGTTATCAACTTATCTGAATCTGTCATCCTTACCAGTAATAGGTAGGATTTGCTCATAAGTTTGTAATTTAATGATGAGCGAGGAAACACCAGTAAATGAGCTAGTGGTAAAAATCAGCAAACAATTTATTGATTACCTCTGACTATTGAGCAGAAGGTCAAACACCTAAAAGTTAGATTTATTTCAGTTTAATAAATACATTATAACTTTTTACCTCATTTAAAAAGTAAAAGTTTTGTTTTGATTAGAGCTGCTGGTTGGGAACAAATACCTTGATGCAGAAATGGAAGTAATCTTAATTTGACTTTGGTTCCACTTTGCACCCATCCATCCATCCATCCATCCATCTTCTACCGCTTATCCGGGGTCGGGTCGCGGGGGCAGCAGCTTAAGGAGGGAGGCCCAGACTTCCCTCTCCCCAGCCACTTGGGCCAGCTCCTCCGGGGGAATCCCGAGGCGTTCCCAGGCCAGCCGAGAAACATAGTCCCTCCAGCGTGTCCTGGGTCTTCCCCGGGGCCTCCTCCCGGTGGGACGTGCCCGGAACACCTCACCAGGGAGGCATCCTGACCAGATGCCCGAGCCACCTCAACTGGCTCCTCTCGATGCGGAGGAGCAGCGGCTCTACTCTGAGTCCCTCCCGGATGACCGAGCTTCTCACCCTATCTCTAAGGGAGAGCCCAGCCACCCTGCGGAGAAAACCCATTTCGGCCGCTTGTATCCGGGACCTCGTTCTTTCGGTCATGACCCAAAGCTCATGACCATAGATGAGGGTAGAAACGTAGATCGACCGGTAAATCGAGAGCTTCGCTTTTTGGCTCAGCTCTCTCTTCACCACGATGGACCGGTAGAGTGCCCGCTTCACTGCAGAGGCTGCACCAATCCGCCTGTCGATCTCCCGCTCACTTCTTCCCTCATTCGTGAACAAGATCCCAAGATACTTAAACTCCTCCACTTGGGGCAGAACACCCCCCCCACTGATTTGGAGGCACTGATTCCCATCCCGGCCGCTTCACACTCGGCTGCGAACCGCTCCAGCGAGAGCCGCAGATCATGCTCTGATGAAGCCAACAGGACCACATCATCCGCAAAAAGCAGAGATGCGATCCCAAGGCCACCAAAACGGATCCCCTCAACACCCCGGCTGCACTTTGCACCCAATAAAGCCATTTTAAATACAGCTGGATATTTAAAAGATATATTAAAACACCTACTGAGTTCTATAGAATAATAATATCAATATTTTATATCAGGAGGATTGTGTGCAAACTTATCACA
This sequence comes from Phalloptychus januarius, assembly GCA_902982915.1. Taxonomy (NCBI): domain Eukaryota; kingdom Metazoa; phylum Chordata; class Actinopteri; order Cyprinodontiformes; family Poeciliidae; genus Phalloptychus; species Phalloptychus januarius. The sequence goes on from CADWAE010000087.1 coordinate 15,017, forward strand.
ATTTTCAATCAATTTTCTTTTTTTTTTGCAAAATGTGGTGTTTTTGATAGGAACCATGCTCATTTGTCTTCAGAATGAGACCCTTTCTCAGTTACTGGAATCATTTCTAGATTTCTGAAATCTGCATTTATTTTATTTTTTTTTAAGTGATCGTAATTCCAATTATTTGCGGCTGCCGCTACGAAAAAGTGACATTTGCAGTAAGTAATAAAATGTAAATTAAGCAAACAAATGTGAAAAAAGTGACAGCATTTCTCCACTGTTTGGCATTCAGAATGAGCAGAGAGGAGATGGTGATCCGCTTAAAAATCCAGTTTTTGAAGTTCAGATTTCAGTCAACATGTCTAATGCTCTGGAAAGTTTTATTTCTGTTCATCCGCTGTATAACCATCCCTACTGTATAGTAGGGATGGTTGATAAATCCGCCCTGATTTCTTCATTTTGGTTGATCGGCAATTAAGCTAATACTTATTACATTGTTATTGATCTAATCTACCTGTAAAAAGGTATGATAACCTTTTGCTCTGCTGTAATAGAAGGCTGACTGGCCAACCTGCCCACCAGGTCACATCTGCATTAAGAATAGTCACCACACTGTTTTCAATGTTTCAGAAAAATCTGTACCGGCTTTTCAATCAGCCAGAAAACTGCAATCCTAATGAGCAGACAGCCACCAAGATTATTCAAGATTATTATTTTACCTTACATGCATTCATATTATTTAACCAATATAAAGATTTTCTTTCTCCTCTAACCTGCTGTTCACCTGCAGGTCAATCTTTCAAATGGATGTGAGCATAGCCGTGTCTCTGATCCGGGGTCAGATGGGCACGGTGGTGGAGCGAGCAGTGAACACGGCGGTGGAGACGGTGCTGGCCGAGATGCTCAAGGTGGTCGGCGTGAAGTTCGAGGAGCTGAAGGCTCAGGTGGTGGTGATGAAGAGGGACGTCATGGCGCTGCAGCGGGAGAAGGCCCTGAAGGAGAAGGAGAACGACAACATCCGAGCCAAGCTGCGCTACACCGAGCTGAAGCTCAAGTACTACAGACAGGGAGTGGAGGAGGAGCTGCAGCAGAGGGCATCAGCCTCGGCGCTGATCCGCATCCAGCCGCCCGCCTCCACCCGCGGGCAGAGGGGCAAGGCCGCAGAACTGCCTGTGCCCCATTCAGCTCACAAACCTGCAGAGGAAGTACTGTTTAGCAGCAGCCAAGGTGTGGACATGTGAGGTGTGTTCGTTTTGCCTCAGCGCCTTCAAGGTCTCATCGCTCGCTTCTGTGTTTATTCCCAGAATGCACCTCATCAGACAACACAAGCAGACGAGCGGTCACAGTTTGCTGTCCTTCCGATGCAACGAGCTCCGACTCATCGGACCTGCTGCTTCCACTCACCCTCACTGTGGGCGGGTCTGTGGACAGCAGCGCAGGAACAGGTAGGCCTGTCACCATGGCAACTTTGGCTGGACAATAACTTATCCCAGAACTTATTGAGAGAAACAATATTGTTTTGGGACCATTTTCAAGTCACATACTAGATACAATAATAATACTGGAACACATTCTGGAGGATCAATAAACTTTAAATTGTAATGAACATTTAAACAGTGGAACTGGAAGACATTTGTAATAACCAAAATAAATCAAGAAAACAACAGAAACAACAAAAATGAATTTTGGAGTCTTTGTAAACAAAATAATCTTTCAAAAGGGATGATTGAGACCAAAACACCAAACTGAAGACTTTTATTATTCTGTTGTTGGTAAAAAGAAAGAGAAACAAGAAAAATGATAAATCAAGCAAATGAAAATGACTGAGTTTCTTTTAATTTATCACGTGATTAATTGATTCACTGTGACAGGACTGGGTACAGGAGGCATATATGCTGCTGCTGCTGCACACTGTTCTGCTGAACGATCCATTACTCAACCTGTAGTTTCTCTGATGTGAGCTGAAGTTTGTCTAATGGTCCAGAGGCAGACAGGTTCTGGACTAACTTCTTGTTTCTTCTGCAGTTTTATTTCATCACTCAGTGGATGATGGAGCTCAGAGCGAGGATGTGAACCAGGTGGAATGGACCGTCACCATGCAGCCTCCAACAGAACAATGTGCCGAGGCTCCTGATTCCATTAGGACCCTGACGTTGTTGTCAGGGCAACTGCCAGCGCCTGTCCCACTGTCCCCAGAGGTTGACAGCTCCAGGCTGCCCTCTGCTGCTCCAGAGGTGACAGCACACATCCAGTGAACAGCTCATGTTTTGTTTTCAGCTGGATAGGAAAAGGTTCACCCTGGATGGAAACCAGATATTTAGATCTATAAGAAGAGATGTTCACACAGTCACTTAATCAAACCGAGACCGAGGCCGAACTCTGGTCTTGTTTGTCTGGTTTGAACTATATTAGTTGCTTAGTGTTTGACAGTTGTAATAAATAAGAAAAACATTTAGATAGCTAAAACCATTCTGACCTTAATGTTTGGTAATTCGTAGAGAAAAGGTGCCACAAAACACCTAATTGAGTGTTGCAGGAGTGCTTTGCTTCATCTGAGTCTGAAGTGTTCTGCTTGGACACCTGTGTGTTTGTTTTTGGTCATGCTACTAAATTACAGTACATTATTCACAGAAATACTCAAGGATTCTAATTAGAATCATGAAATATTCCTGAGATGGTGCTGATTGTCTTCAGGTGAAGCAGGAGGTCCAGCCATCGCAAAAAGAAGAAGAAGAAGAAGAAGAAGAAGAGGAGGAGGAGGAGGAGGAGGACGAGGAGGTGATCTGTATTAAGGAGGAGCCAGCAGAGGAACAGGAAGTGATGGCCACCCTGCTGCTGGACTGCCAGGCGCAGCGTGGTCCAGCCCCACAGCCAGAGGTGCTCACCTATTTAGAAACACTTTCTACATCCACATTTAATTGACGTAGTGGGGCTGTAACACCGGTTGTGTTAGGAATCATTCTGCCTTTGATTTTAGGTTGACCCAGTCATGCTTTGTGATTCCGTGATCACAAATTTCCTGTAACTCAACAGCATGTAGTGCCGTTTGTAGGAACGCTCCTATCAGCCCTCCAACTGCTGCAAAGCTAGCACTATGTACTGCAGTAGAAAGTAAATTTGTAAATAAATACCAATAATCACATTCACAGCGCATCGGATCAAAACTACAGTATTCATACCTGTTGATGATGATGTCACCATCTGAGATCAGCGCCGCCACATTAACACACAGACGTCCTCAGATGCAGTCCATCGTCACCAGAGTGAAAAACAGTTAACAGGATGTAGATTCTCCTTCTTTCTGCTCCTGCAGACCCAAAGGCTGGCAGCCGAGCCAACAAGACCTTCAGCAGGTCAGAACCACCTTGGGTCTGATTTCAGTCCACCTGGATCCAGCATCTGTGAGTACATCTCTCTGAGTGTGCGCATGTTTGTTTGCATGACCTTGTGGGGACACAGATGTTTGTGTGGCTATCTTTATGGGGACTTTCCATTGACTTACATTCATTTCTACACCTTACCCTTATCCTAGCCCTAACCATTACATACCTAACCCTAAAAAAAACTCACTTCACACCTTAGTCCTCTGTCTAACCTCTGACCCAAAAGGACAGAGGTTAGGTCCCCACAAGGACCAGTGGGACCCCACAACGTAGTATGTGTCAGACAATTGGTGTGTGTGTGGCCAGATAGAAGAACGATCTGTAAAAAGAATCATAATGAGAATCGTTGTGTTTCCCTCTCAGATGCTCTGCCTCAGTTGACTGGCTCCCTGCCCTCCGCTGCAGCCTTGCAGCCCGGCGTTCTGCCCCGCCAGGCGGTGCGGCCCTGGACCGAAGACCTGAGTCTGTACGAAGAATACAAACTGCGGCGGAACGAGCTGCGGAGGAGAAACCTGAACAAGCGGCGGGAACTGGAGAAAAGCTTGCCTCAGCCGCTGCTGGCAGACCTGGTCAGTTAGCTTTGGGATCCTGGGACAAATATGATTTTTGTATGCTCTGGAAACGTCGTGCTGGGTTATGATGAGGACGTGTCGTTGAAGGTGCGTGAGCGTCGAGAGAAGACCAGGCTGAGGGTAGCCAGGTGGAGAGCGAAGAGGAAACTCCAGGCCTGCCTGAGCCAGACTCAGGTTGGTCCAAACTGGCTCTTACATCAGCTGTCCTGCACACAAACAAACTTCTAAATATGAATTTGTTTGTACTGTTTCTAGATTTGGATGTGTATGGAAGAATGTTTCCACACACACAGTTTTGTGTTTTCTGTGTAACTGGCCTGTTAGACAAAAACTCCTCCAGTTCAGCGTGGCCGGGACCCACCAGGCGTTGTGTTGGCTTTTCACTCAGCAGTTTGTGGTGAACGTGTTTTCAAAGGCTGGCAGCAGAACTTCACATGTAATGACATAACGTTAGGTTTTTTTTGTTTTTTACTTTATTAATATACTCTTATATTTCTGGTCTTTATGTAGTCATATACTGTTTATTTATTTCTAATTATTTGGTCTCTTAAACTGAGACCTGATCCATATTAATGCTGCGGGTTGGTCTGATGATAAAACCAGTTGCCATTCTCTGATAGAAGTTGTCTCAAAGATTATTACATGTCGCTAATATTTATTAGATTTTTATTAAACTTTAAAAGCCCCATCAAAGCACAAGATCTTTTCATTTAATGCAGAATATTTTTTTTATATTACGTATGCTGTAGGCAGGCTGATTGGTTCCAGTCTGGATAGTTAGTTGTTGCTTCTCTTATCATTCCTATAGAGAACAGAAAACTGATACTTGGACATTGAATCATTTCACCAATTTCTCTTCAATGATGTCTTCAAGCTTCAAGCTTTGAAAGTTCTTCAATAAAGAACAACTTGTAAACGCATTAATATCCATACTGTTCTAAATTGTTCTCATAAGCTGTATCGTTCCAGGTTATTTTGCATAGTAGTGTTTCAGAGTATTGTGTAAAAGCAAAAAAACAACAAAAAAAACATTTAATACTCGGGCAGTGCTAGTTTTTTTTCTCAACAGGAAATGCAAATCAAGATGCAATAATAATTCCATGTTTTGTTTCTTTGTCAGCCTCCAGGTGGCGCTGCAGTTCTCTCTCAGGCTGGTGTTTCTGTCAGCAGGCAGTATCAGCAGCACAGCGCCCCTTGTGGTAAGATAGGACGTGATTACACATTAAGCAAATCCAGAAGAAGCAGACTGTCTCTAATAAGGCCATATTGATGCTTTTAATGCTTACATCAGGATTTTAAATATTTGTCAATATTAACTGACATAACAAATGAACAAATCAGACCTTTTAGGATTGTGTTTTTCTGCTATCAAAATCAATGTTTTTGTGACGCTACTACAGAAATATTTGCAAATAATTTTGCCATATTTTTCCTCATTAAACCCCTTTAAGGATTTATACAGAGAGAGAAGAAAAATAAAAATAAGCAGATTGATTGGACACAAAGTATTTTTCTTCTCTAAAGAAGAATAGCTCAATTTTTGTTTATCTCCACATCAATCAGGAATTATGACATGACATCAAGTATGGCTGCTGAGAACATCCCTCTGTCACACTACCAAACTCTGAATCATTCTCAGCATTGAGTTGTTTCAGAAATTCACAAATATAGAGTCGATATGAAAAGACAAAGTAAATATTTGAATATTGAAAAGTCAAGAATGTTGTAAAAAGTTAGAAAAATCATGAAAATTTAGTCTGGGAAATTCTCAAACTAATTGTTACATGGAAAACGTTTAGAAATGCTGTCCAGTCACATCAATTTACACAGACATGTTTTATGTCTGTGTAAAAAATTAATAAAGCAGATTTCATTTGGTGACCTTTTCATCCCATTAGACAGATTATAAACCCCCTAAGCTGTTTCTTTAAATACTTTGAAATGTGTTTAAAGATACTGCTGACAATGCATGACAATTATCATTTAATCATCAGAGATGAACTGAGAGATTAGATTAACATATTGCTCAAGGAACTACTTGTAACTACAACAAAACTCAAAAACCTTTTACTTCGTCCTGCTGGTATGTAACGTTACTGTATTTAAAACTTTGTTCATACTGTCAAGAAAATCTTGAGTCAAGTAGAATGGTTAATTTGAATATAACTTATACAGTAGATATCAATTTATTAAGCAAATTAGTAATGGCAGAAATGTATCACTAATGGAACATGCTGCACCACTTTGGCTGCATTAGGAGCAGAAGCAGCTTGGTGACATTTGTCTGCAGGATTGTTCTCTGAAAATTCATCTCATCTTGTGTTTCAGCTTTCAACAACCAGCAGAGACAGAACTCAGCTTCTCCTTACGCCAGCAGCTTCCTCAGCACCGTCTCTGGAAACTCCGTTCCCACCATCCTGCCGGCCGTTCCTTCCTCCTCCCTGATGCTGCGGGGCCCCAATGTGGCCCCTCACGAGCACACTGTGACATCATCGTCGTCTTCTTCCTCTTATGATCAAGTCAGCCAGACACCGCGGGCCAGGTTACTGACAGATGTTCATATGTCACAGTGAACTTAATATAAAACATAGCAGTCGGCATGCTAGCATGGAGTTTATTTTAGACCAAAAAGCACCTTCACCACGTGCGAAATGAAATAATAAAGCACAGGTTCTAAAACACTTCCCTACAGGCACTATCTGTGATTCAAAGCATGTTAAACAATGCATTAAATGAACATGGTCCTAGTCAGTTTTTTTTTACAGTACAGTGAATCTTGGGGTGCATTACTCAGAAAATATCAGTAAAAACATCAGGGATGATCTAGTCCAGTCTTCCAGAGCTGCAAGGATGCAACTTTCAGATGCAACCCTGCTCCAACACAACCAAACCAACGAATGTCTCGTTATTGGTCCTGTTCAGAGCTGAATGACTGTTGGTGAGAGAATTCAGGTCTGTTAGAGTAAGGATGCATGGAGAAGTTGCAGGACGGTGGCTCTGCAGGACTGGACCTCAGCATTCCTGCTGTACTTCTCCATGCATCCTTACTCTAACAGACCTGAATTCTCTCACCAAAAGTCATTCAGCTCTGAACAGGCCTGATAACAAGACATTCGTTTGATTCGTTTGTCTTAGAGCGCAAACGAATCCTCTGAAAGTTGCAGGATGGTGGCTCTGCAGGACTGGACCTCAGCATTCCTACTCTACATGCTTAGTGTTGATGTAATAAAAAGTTAATTCCAATAAATATTGTTTTCCTCAAACTGTATTCTCTGTTAACTTCAAAAGTGTTGCCAGTGCAAACCAGTGTTTTTATTATTCACCACAATGAGGAGTCAGTTTGTACAAAACATGGAGTCAGAACACAAAAAGCAGAGCTCATCAATTTTACCTCAGCAGACTGTCCAGCAAAAGGTTTTCCACTTTTCTTCTATGACGGCTCCTTGTCATGATGCTCCGTTCTGTTCTGGCTCGGGTTGTTTTCTAAACAAGCAGGTTTTTGCCTCTGGGTGTTTGAGACATCAGTTTAAATTTTTACATCACACAAGTTGGACTGACGGTGCTGAATATTCGCCTGTTGCTTCTTCAAGTTATCTTGAGTCAGTGTTATCCGTTGATAATCTTCTGAGAGATGGCTCCTGGCAGGGTGTAGAACAGCAGGGCCAGGAACAGCACAGTGATCAGAAGGACCAGGGTGATGATTATGTACTTCTTGTAGTTGCGCCACACCAGGTGGAAAAAACACTTGAAGGGGTTGACGAACCAGGAGAAGGACGTGTCGGGACGGCTGGAGGACAAACACACTTTGTTTAGTGGTTAGCATTTCTGACTGTACTCTTCCTGTGCAGTTCTCCATCGTCTACAGTAGATGTAGGAACAGCAGCAAGGTTTGACTGAATCTCAGTGAATTAGAAGGACATCAGACAGATTGGCTGCTGACTGACTGTCACAGAGGAAGCTGGTGGCACAACAGTGAAGCAGAGAAAGGGGCAAAATTATTATTTGAAGTGATTAGGCTAATGCTCAACTCTGAGTTACTTCATTCTAATATACTCTATACCAATTTATAGTTTATAGATTAACATATTTGCATGTGCATGCTTATTTATTTACATTCAGTCATATTGAATGACCTCATCAATCTTAAGTATATATATATATATACTTAAGATTGATATATATAATAAACTATTTCTTAGGTTTATATTTGCATTACTAATATTTAATACCTGAGAAGGAGTTCCTTGTCAACAAATAAGCAACTTCCAATTTCATTGGGGACCAATAAAGTACATTCTGTTCTATAAAAGCAACCCAGGTTCATAATCCAGGACATAATCATAAATATTCCATTGGAAGGAAAATTGACTTGTTGCTTGTTGAAGACATTTCATCTCATCCAAAATGTTTCTTCAGTTCTAATAATTCTAATAAGCATCTTGGTGCAATCATTACATTATTATTATTATTATTATATTATTATATTTCAGTCTTGAGAGGATTACTGCAGCAAATAGTTTGGGGTCAGTTTTACAGACCCCAAACTGTAAAACTTTTGGGGTCCATCCAACCCCCATCCACTGAAGGTCAGCTGAGGCAGCAGACAGCTTCTGCAGCACCTGACCAAGTTCAGCACAGGGTTGGTAGTTTGAATCTGATTGGTCTGTGTGTGTTTCCAATTTTGTATCCTTCAGATAAAAAACTAAACTTGTATGTCTTGTATTGTAGAATGCCAGGCTGTTTTTGTATTTAAATGTCATGTAGACCTTTACAGGCAAAAATTAAACTATCAAGTCTTTTTTTAGTTTTGCCAAATTCTCAAACCCAGTTCAGTAGAACAAGCACACAGCCTTCATTATTATTCTTACTTTGGTTTGGGCAGCGGCTCCGGCTCCTTCCGCGCTTTGCCAACAGGATTCTTCTCAGCCTCTTCAGCTGTCACCAGGTGGAACTCGGCCTCCACTTTTCCCTGCAGGATTTCCAAGTAAATGGTGACTTGAGCAGTTCTGGACTTTGTCTGAATGGTTTCTGTGGGTGTGTGCATGCGTGTGTGTGTGTGGGTACCGTGAGCTCTCCAGACTTGCTGAAAGGCCACCAGCCTCGAGCTCTCTTCTGCTGGAAGATGGAGATTCTGTCTGTCACTTCTGTCAACAAATCAGCCTTACAAGACTTGGCTGTTTTTGCTCCACGGGGAAATGCATGGAGGTCCAACTCCAGTGTCCCTAAACGCACACAACCAAACACATGAGACACGCAGGCACACGCACAAGTGGAGAAATGGTCACACACACCCACCTAGGAAGTCATCAGAGGAGAGCGTTTCAAAGTCCCAGACCTGCAGGATGAGGATGGCAGGAAGCTTCTGCTCCGTTTTATCCAGAGAGAAGATGTGATCTCTCTTTTTCACCACCACCATCTGAGGAAGAAACCAGGTCCAGACCTCTAGAACCCCACAACTCCCGGTATAAAACATCATCATCCGTGTCCTCGTTATGTGCATGTACCTTTTCAGCAGGCAGGTAGCTAAAGGGGAACACAAAGCGCCAGTTGAAGTTTCCCTCTCCGGTCAGAGAGTTGTAGTGGACATCAGTTTCCTGTCGGTCATCTTCCAAACTTTTCAGCCAGCTACACAGAAAGAGAGAGAAGCTCAGGATCAGTAGTTCTAAAAGAAAACTAACAGAATAGAAAAATAGATAAAGCCATGAATGCAAAAGGGTTGTAATACAGAACTCTGAAGTCTGTCCAGTTACCAGTGTATGTGGTTGATATGTGTGAAGTGGAAAGGATTTGAACCAAGCAATTGTTGCAACCTAATAACGTTACCATGGAGAAAATCGTTTTGGGTCCTGGTCTCTTAAGTGCAATAAAGGAACATAGAAAGTTATAAAAGCTTAACAGCTGATGAGCCCAACATGACTGTGAGGGAGATCAGAGCTTCAGGATTTTTATGCATTTTTCACCAGAGGGAGAAGAAATGTTTCAGTTTATCAACTTCCTTTTATATCAGGATGTTTTATAGAAACTGCCTTGCTCAACAGGGATTCAAAAGCTTTAGGAAACAAATTGTGCAAAATAAAGTGATACAGGGGGAGGTGATGTGCTTGTACCCTTTGACGTAGATGTCACTGGACTGTTGACCGGTCAGGAAGTTACTGTCTTCCAGAATCACATCTTCTGTGTTCCAGATGATGATTCGCAGTTCATACCTGTCAACAGATTAATGGGTTACCTTCCCCATACCCAACCCCTCAGACCAGGTCTGGTGTTAGAAAATAGTCAAAGCTCACCCTTTTGGTTTTCTTGGAGAAATGTCCACTGGGGGTCCTGGATGTGGTAAGTCCATTGGGAACATATCCACCCACATCTGGACTTGACCCTGCACACAAACACACCCAGAGAGCTTTATTTGCTGCACACTTGAAAGTTTTTATGACCAAGTCACAGAACCTCAATTGGTTTTAACGCAGAGCTTTAACTAGACCTTCTATTTTGAGCCACAGAGAGGTGGACTGTCTTTCGATCATCGCTCTGCTTCATAACCTAAGGCTGCCTGAACCTGTGATCACTGACATTCTACTGAAGGAAGTACTGCTAGAGAGCAGAATGCATGGCTCAGTGGTTTAAGGAAAGTCCTCCAAGTCCAGACAAAGCAATGTTTACCCAGACCAGTGATGACAATGCTGATTGGCATAAAGTGCTCCACCAGGTCTTTACTCTGCTTCTTGTCTGTCTGACACGTCTGATGACTGCAGAGTCATCAGATGAAAAGGAGTGAAAAGGAGTGGGAAAAGTACAGTACCCTGTGGTGCTCCTGTGCCACTGGCTATCTGGTCAGAGATCTGTTTATCAGAAATTTATTGATCCAGGGACTGCAGGGTCATTTTTGGGTTTCTGACTCAGTAAATTGGGACCAGTTGAGTTGAATTTACAGGAGAAATCCCCCATTATGGACAAGCTTCCATAGGTACTGAAATGAGAGCAAATGTCCTACACAGCAGGAGGCCTTTCTCCTGGGTCAGGCTAAGTAGTAGCAAATAGTTGTTACAATAGCAACAAGGGACTGGCTGACATGGGCCTGCTATCTTATTTCAAACATCCATTTCTTTCTGTAATATAAAGAGGAATTTGTAGAACTGCAATCCTTTAAAAAGTTTTTTTTCAGTCTAGTTGCAAAGATTCTCCCATAGTTTACCAATTTAAACCTGCTTATTGAACATTTTTCAGCAATTGGCCAATTACAGTCACACAGTGAATCCTTTAGTTTCAGACCTCACAGCTCCGTTTGACTCAGTAGATCAGATCAGGAGCAAAACAATCTTCACATTCTCTCCCACTAGTTGATGCTTTACTTTATGCTGCAGTTTCTTCTTCTGATGTTTTGTCTCTTTTGAAGTGCCACAGGGCTCCACCATTGTTGGTCCCATTATTTCCCCTTCGCACACTAAGTGTGGCTAAATTACACTCAGATTAACTTATAACTGCAACAAACAAAAAAACAAGTATTTATTTTCTGTTTAATAAATCTGAAGAAATGTCTGATGGCATAAACAATGATGGTCGATGCATAACGTCCAGGTTGAGAAGCACATTAGTGCAGAAATGATTCATAGTTTCCATAAATACTTTATATTATCTCAGCTGAAATCCTTTTTTGTTGACAAGTGATGTGAATATGAAGCACTGCATTATGAAAAACTCATTTGATATAAAGTACCTGATCCATTCCAGGCCGGGCCTTGTTATACAGAGTTCTGGTCTCGATGTGTTCTGGTACCAGTTTGCATCCCACAGCTGGGATCTCTGCCCAGCGGTGCAGGATCTTCAGAGACAGATGCTCATACGACTCCACCGGCTCGTCTACAACGTGGACAAATGCAAACAATTACATGCACATAGTAGCAGCAACCCTGTCGAAGGAGCTGGGATTGGAGTCAGCCTTCTTTTGAGAATCCTGTGAGATCTATAGAGCTTTGGAACGTGACGTCACTCTTGTAGACGGAGGGATAGCAGCGCCATTTTTCTAGGCTATAAACATAAACATAACATATAAACATAAACCGACGAAAGCGACTGTCTCAGATATTTTGAATCTCGGTTACTTAAAAATAATTTAGCAATGGTGCTGACTTGCTGTGTTACTGAGTGCAATGTCCGGTCACACGACCACAATAGTAAAAAGATGGAAAAAGGACTTTGATTTCACTGTTTTTCTGCCTGGAAACAACGCGAGGGGGCTAACCTATCGGAGGTAACGTAAAGGAGACGAATGGCCTGGGTATCAGCGCTGTGGCGTCCTGACGTTACATTCTCCCCCAGATACCTAACACTTTGCTCCAGACATTTCCATTCTGTTGAGTGTCTAAATTCGCTTTGTTGCTATTATGTCGTAATTTTTTGCTATGATTTGGCCGGGTGTACTCACGTTCAGTTTATACGGAGCCCCTAAGGGGATATGGAGAGAAAAATAAAGAGATCCCGGCTTATTTTCTTCAGATCCCGACTTTTTCTTTCATTTCACGGTATCTCTTGAAACTAAGTCGGGATCTTGATTTAGTTTCTCGGGATCTCGAGAAAATAAGCCGGGAATTCTTTTTTCTCTCTCTTCCCATGTCCCCTTAGAGGCTCCATAACATTGTGATTGATTGTAAAATAATGTACATTAAGAATGTATATAACATTAAGGAGCTCAGAGCTTACCTTTGTTCGAACCACAACGTATTCGCAATCCGGGGGCGGAGAGGTGGGCGGTAAAAATGTCCAAATCATGAACCGAGCCATTCGTAACTGGACATGTGCCTCCATTGATTTATAATCCTTGAACTGATTCGCGGTGTAAGCACTGACACCACAGAACAGGTTTGCAAATATGTCTGGGAATGTCAAATGAGGTAAATGATCGGGGTTTCTGCTCCAACGTTTTATCTCAAATGGATCGATATGTCCAATATTAGCTATTTTTTCCATGTAGCGTTGCTAGCCTTCTGGGAGAAGCTTTTCGCGATGTAGCCCACATTGTTTCAAACCCCTTTTCAGCATTATGGAAGAGGAGGATACAGCGGTAACACAATAAAAACACCGGAAAATTTTTGCTTTAGCCTTGAAAGATGGCGCGGAGCGACATAAACGTCACGCGCAGTGACGTAGGTTCCAAAGCTCTATAGGGGCCCGGGAAGTTAATGTTGTTGGCTTAAAAATGAATATTATCCTGATGATTTTAACCTTAATAAAAGGTTTCATATATGCAACCAGTGTTCTGAAACGCCTAACGTTGATGTGTGTAATTGGTAAGGATTCATTTTGATTATATATCATCAGTATTTTGTAACTCAAGATGCAAAATCCTGACCTGGGCAATGTTAAGAGCATGTTGTGAAAATGAGGAAAACGACCATTAACAGGTGTGATCTGTGGGAGTTAATTTAACTCCAGTGGCTAGTAAGTAGGAGTAAGTTAACCCAAAGAAGGAAGCGAGGAGAAACATTCTGGACGGAGGTCGTCAAATCCAGCAAATCTTCTCCCATAAATGCAGCTGAAATGTTCTGGTGAGCGCCCTGCGACAGACTGGCACCAGCAACCAGCAACGCTCCCGACCCCAGTAAGGGACAAGGGTGTAAGAAAATGGATGGATGGATGGATGTTCTGGTGAGCTCAGCTCAGTGCTGACATCAGCAACACTTCACTGCCAGGAGAACATGAAGGAACTATTAAGGCATCTCCACACACAGGCAGTGTCACAAGACCATTTCTTACTTCTCATCTTGAGGAAACAGGTTAGGGATTTCTTTCCTGCCCTAACATGACGGAACCAGCTCACAAAGCAGCATCCATTAGAGACTGGAGTGATCTGGAGTGGAAGGAGATGACTGGCTTCCCCAGAGTCTTAACCACAATTCAACAGAACAAATGTGTTATGAATTAGAGGAGACTATGAATCAGGCCATTTTCTCCTACAGCTACATTTAAAACTACTTGTAGAAGAATGGTCAAAATTCACACTTGTGGGCCATTTGCAAAGCTGCAAAGCAAACTTTTGACAATGCAGTCAGAGCAATACTAGTGAAAGATGAAATGATGGTAAATATTGTGCACATACATATTCATGACAATACCAGGGTGCCTAATAAAGAGGGCTTTGTTAAGCTATGGTAAGGATCAAATCTACTACTCCATCTGTCTGCCAGGCGTCTGACCAATCAGCCAGACATTAAAAAGACTTTGTAGGTACTTGGATTTTATGCATGAAAACAATATTCCTCTTCCAGCGAACACAGCAGCAACTGTGCAAATACACTAATGAAGTCAAAAAGTCCAAATATCTCAAAATATCCACAACATGTTGTGTGTCCTCTTTACCGTCGTGCATGTAGAGAGTCTTCCCTGTGAAGACTTTGTCAGCCACAACGATGCGTCCTGGGCTGAAATGAGGGCCGTCCACTCCATTGTCTCGGCACATTTTTGACAGCAGCTCTGACGGCTTTAGGCAGTCTCTCCAGGCATTATAACCCCCCCTACAGTCAAAGAGAGACACACAGCAAGATTTCATTTGGTGACTTGAAGAGGTTTTCACTCATCTTGAACATCCGCCACATATTGACACAGAGCCGCTAAAGTTTCTTACGATTTTATATGACAGACCAACACAAGGTAGAACTTAGGGATAAATTTTTACTTTTAGGTTTTATTGTCTCTTGTGGCCTTTATTTGATAGTAAATATACAGAAAAGAGGGGAAGACATGCGGTGCAGGTCACCAGGCCGGGAATCAAACCTGTGACAGGTGCATCAAAGACTAAGGCCTCCTTATGTGGGTTGTGTGTAACCCTTGTGCCACCACTGCACATCCTGGGATACATTTTAAAAGTAGCTTAAATGTGACATGCCTTTGTATTCAGTCAATTTCTAAAACCATCTTTCATTTTACTCAAAGCTGAAAGTTCATCAGATTTTTTAGAGCTTGCCTCTGCTGTATTTATACATCTAATCACTGAAATTTTTGTCATTCGTTGGTCATTGCAACACATGCATGTGCTTTGGTCCAAACTGTTTCATTTTGCTCTGGCTGCTTGTTTAGTCACGTTGTTGTGCTGGAAAGTGACGTCCATTCTAGTCTGAGATCTACTGCAGCGTCTGGCAGGTCTTCTTCCAGGATTCTCCTTTATTTTACTCCAACTCTGACCAGCTTCCTGTTCCAGTGAACTTCAAATAGAACTTCTGGTCACTCTCTTTTATGACCTTTTTCTCTAATCTCCTTCAGAAATATCAGATTTATTAAGTGTGTAACTAATAGATGCCCTGTACAGCTCAGGTATTATCCTACCTGAGCTGTACATTTGTGCAGCTCCTCCAGAGTTACCATGGATCTCTGGTTAATGCTCTCCATGCCTGTCCCGTCAGACAGGCTCTGTATTTGCACTGTACTCTATCAGGCTGTAGTTACACTCCCACCTAAACTGATCACCTGGAAAGCAGCTGAACTTACACGCTGTACTCGCTGGGGAGTCCACATGTAGCTCTGTGCCTGCTGTAAAACCGGTTCTCCAGATCAATGCGAGTCTCTCCAATCAGGTCGTCGCCTCCCACCAGGTCAAAGTCGTAAATGAGCAATGACAGCAGAGACTCCTGAGGAAACGTGGCCTGCATTTCAAAGGACCTGGACGAGAAAGTCGTCTCAGAACACGAATCCACTGGACAATGTTCAGATGTTCAATAGATCAGCCGCATACCGTCCAAACACAGGGTTCAGCTGTTTTGGAATGTAGTTATCTCTGTCTTTGATTTCATGTTTCCCAAGACGAAGAAAAATGTAAGGGTCGGCCTTCCCATCTGGGTCGGCTGGATGCAGGTTGGATGCCTGGGAAGACGGCAGGGATTTAAAACTTTATGTCATTTAAAAACAAAGAGCAGAACTGAGCCGGCCTCACAGAGACGACGTAAACCCGGATGAGAACTTGGACTGAAGTGTTCGGGGGGATTCCTCTGTTCACCCTGTAGTGGCCTATGTCCACAACATCTTCCCCATTCTCCTCATCTTCATCACTTAGCTTACAGAGGCAGAATCGACCCTAAATGAGCGGAATAAAAAAATATATTAGCATGTATTTTAATCCATGTCTCACAGCAGCACCTGCAGAGGAACTCACCTTAAACTTCCCAACAAACCTCTCGTCAGACGGTCCCTCCTCTTCATTGGCCTTCCCCCTGAACAGCTCATATGTGCTGACCCAGTCATCAAACGGACCAAACTGTGCCTCCAGCTCCTTACTGTACAACTGCACAGACCAGATCACAACCAGAAATGGTAAGAAAAAAATCTCCGGTTTTATGTTTCAGGACCTGAAATCTATTATTACACACCAACCAGCAGACTGAGGAACAGTTTTTACCCATCATTCAACAGTGCCATGTTGAAATCTGCTAAGTGATCGATTTCACTTTGTCTAGTTTTTATGTCTCTTACTACTTTTTAATCAAGGGAGAAAATGTGATTATTTATTTATAGTCTTTTTTTAAGTGATATGTTTTTTTTATCTGGGGAATTGCACCAACATTTTGTTACACAATGTTTCATTGTTACAATAAAAATAAAGACTAAAAAGAATAAATAATGAGCAGTGAAACAATGCATTACATACAGCAAAACCTAAAACCAAAACACATCTGTGATAAACCAACAGAACCAGTTCTAACCACAGTTCCTTCAGTTCTTGACTCTGACATTTTAACAGTCAGTTCAGGCCAAACATTTGGAAGCAGCTTTAAAATATCAGAGGTGCTGAAAAACCAGGATGGATTTAGAATGTACTCAGGGAATGATCAGACTTGATGGTTTATCTTTAGGGATACATTGCTATTTATAATATTTTAAAACAGACACAACTTTAGTGTAAAGGTAGAAATGCTCTGGCTCTGAGTGCAAAAACAAGCCCACATCATTATCCCTCCACCGCCATGCTTGTTAGTTGCTTTGAGGTGTTTAAGTGCTGCTCAGAAACAACTGTAGCAAAATCTACACATTCAAATTTGATAGAACAAACAACTTTTCCTATATTGATGACCTAGCATTGTGTTCAAAAGTTTTCTTTTGTATATTGTAAATTTATTGCTATTCTAAGCATAAACTAAAGACTAACTTGGTGCTTATGTCCTCGGTGTTTTACCTGGAGTTTTGCGATTTTAGTCGGTAAGACGTAGGTGAGCTCCACTGGCTCCTTTCCTTTCTGTTTCTTCTTCTTGTCTCCATCTGATTGGCTGATGACTGTGGCAGAGGACACAGGGTGTGTTCAGTGACAAACACTAACGCAGAACACAGCAACAAGCACAAAGCCACATGCATAAAGCCTCATTCACGGACCTGCCAGTCATGTGTCAGAGTTTACACAATCCACCGTGACTCTTCAAGTGGAAGAACAAGCCTGTTTTTGTATTCATCATGTGCACAACTCTGGCCACAAAACTACAAATACAATGCAGATTGCTCAGTGGAACTGAACAATCAGTACAGTCACCACATCCAGCACATTCACATTCATAGTGTGAATGTGAATGTGCTGAAAGCCTTGGTGTCTACATGTGTCTGCAGCTGTACCATGAAAACCAAACAGATTCAATAAGTCCCCAAATCCTGCAGATGTCATTCAGTGGCCAAGCAGAAGATTTCTACCCCAGAAGTGAACAATACCAGATGCTGGATGTGCATGACAAGAACTGCCCCAACTGCATATCTGGGTCCTTACCCAAAGAGTCTATTCCATCGTTGAGCAAGCTGTGGTACGTTGAAGCTGCAATGCACAACAGTGTGGGTCAGGGGACATTCACCTCAGCAGATATCATGAGGTTAAAAACATGATGTTCTGAATGAAACCGTGTTATTGAAGATGTGCTTCCATTAACAATCCAGCAACTGGTGATGCTGGATTTAAAAACAATTTTTGTTATTCTTAAATGATCCAAAATATGTAGCCTCTAATCTGTGGGCTGCTGCTGAGAAAGTAGCTTGTGAAGCAGTAAAACGTCATTTAAAGCTGCAGCATGGAACTTTTATAAATTTATTTATATATTTTCAGAAACTGACAGTTTAGTATTAGGCAGATAATCTGTGAGGAAAAAAACAATAATAATAATTTAAAAAATTGAGCTTTCCTAGTGCTTCCAGAGACTTTATTAAATTTTGTTTTACTATTTAGCGAACTGTGTTCTGGCTGGATAATTATTTGTGTTGTGCAATGCTGATGTTGATGAATGCTAAGTGCTATGGAGGGAGGGAGAAGAGGAAGAACAGAAAGAACCTTTGCCAAGAAAGAGACAAAAAGTGTCAAAAGTGTTGGATCACTTTAAGCTAAATAGAAAAGATTTCACAATAACACGTCCTTGATGCTCCGCCCTGGATCACCTCAGCAGGAAACATCCACTTCATGCATGGAGATTGTTCATGATGTTTTTGTTCCCTTTATAAACATGAACATGAATCTGCCACAAGATCTCCTCCACATGGGATGTGTTTGGAAAATTTCCATCTCAGAGGGGAGATACCCAAACTTCCTGGGCTGAATTCTGTCGATGCAGAGGAGCAACAGCTCTACCCCAAACTCCTTCTGAAAGACCCAATCATCACCCTGCCTCTAACCGCAAAGGGAAGGTTCAGCCAGCAAATGGGGATAGCTCATTTCAGGTATTTGTATCTGGAACATTTTTATTTAAAGTCAGAACATTAAAGGGACAGAATGATGTAAAATTTACTTTTTTGATTTTTATTTCATGCTATAATGTTATTCACTCATTAAAAACATACCTGGAGTGTTGATTTGATTATTTCATGCATGTTTTAGAAATCTTTGAATCTCCCATGGCAACCTTTGGGTTTGTCAAACACTTGGGGAAATCAAGCACCACTTTCCACATGCAGCTCCTCCTGGGAACTGCAGCTTCCAAGCTGAGCCTCCACCTGACAGAGTCCACCTCCCTCCCAGCTCACCCACTCAGCTCCTTCAAACTAGCAGCAGCAGCAATTAGTAAACAGCGGGTGGAGCTGCGCATCTGCAGAGCTCATTATATCCAGTGCTCCCACAAACACTTGTAAAGGCTAAACAGAGGAATGTTAATGTGATGACTTGCTGAGAGCAGAGTGTTGGAAGGAGGAGCTTCTTAAAGAGACAGTGGACCAATTTCAAGCTGTTAAATTGCAAAGTCTATTTTTTTTAAGTCATGTTAAAAAAACATGAGTTTACCAGAACTTAGGTATTGGTTACCAGTACCTAAGTTACTGGTAACCAGTAACTTAGGTAACCAGTTACTGGTTTAGGTAACAGTTACTTGATTGTGCTATAAAACTATACTATATAGCTGGAAAACACAGTATTCAAGTAAATTAATTTGATTAACTGATTGACAATTTTTTTAAGTATTAAAATTATGATTTGTGTCGTAAAGGTATGAGATGACACATCTAAAACATTATCTGTTACGCAGTGTTCTCTTCAATGTTGCCCACAGCAGGAGCGAGAATCATTTGTGAATCTTGGTAACAATCAGAATATCCAGTTCTAATGAAGGCTAGTGGACCAACGCACCTGCATGAGGTCAAAATGGCCTAACAGGTATCTGGAGACACAGAGATCAGTCAACCAAACAGTACATGCTTCTGATATTAGCCACCTAAGAGCTTTCTTTGACAAGAGGATTGAAATATTTTGGACCTGACCACATAAAACAAAGATACTGGCAGTAGATGAAAATGTCTTACCTTTGTCAAACACACCAAGTGGTTGGGAGCTGTCCTTCTGCTTAGCCTGGAATAAACACAGGCAGCACAAATGGACATCTCTTAAAATGATGAGATTAATGTTTCTGCACAAACCTGGCGGTCAGAGTTACCACAGATGCGTAGTATTTGGACCACCAGTCAATGACGGACTCTGCAGACTCATCAGTGATGGTTCGCCTCCTCCTCTTAGTGGACCGGTGGATGCTCTTTGAGCTCCTTTCCTGTTTGAAAAATATTCAGAAAGGATCAATGTTGGAGTTGATATAGGTAATATGACCACTTGTTCTTTTGCATATGAATTTCACCTTTTTCTTCTTGGGTTGTG
The DNA here is from genome assembly GCA_902982915.1 of Phalloptychus januarius. NCBI lineage: Eukaryota > Metazoa > Chordata > Actinopteri > Cyprinodontiformes > Poeciliidae > Phalloptychus > Phalloptychus januarius. Next base: position 35,038 of record CADWAE010000087.1, read on the forward strand.
GTCTTGTTGTGGGTGGAGCTGGAGGCGGAGTTTCATCGTCCACAGTAATGAGGAAGTCCTGATTAGTCAGGGTCACAGTTGAACGGGTCTCCATAGTATCCTGAGACAGCCCTGTCAACCACAGTTCAGTTCACGTCTGCTTATATTACAACAAATTCCATTTCAACACACTTAATGCAAGCTCCAGGTCAGAACAAGTTACATGGGTCAACTCAATTCAATTCAGTCTAGTCCATACAGTCAAGGACAACGATTTTCACTGTGGTTCACTTGAGACCCAAAGCCTTAGAAATGGCTTCATAAATCGTCGTAGGCTAATAGGCATTAATGACGCTTCTCAGTTGCTCTTTAATTTCTTTTCACTGGATTGAGATGCTTTTTATTTTCAGTTTTTTTAAAGTGATTAATCAATGAATAGTCATTGTCAATAGTGATACTGGATTGGACAGGATGTATCTACAGTAGAGGTCAATAGTGCAGTGAAGCTGACTGAAGACTGTTGTATGTCAGTTGCATGACTGGAAGAACATGCTAACAGCTTGACTTCCATGCAGCAGAGACAACTTTCCACAGGAACATGTCCTGGATGACAGTTAACAAGCTAACAGCTAATCCACCTCATTTGGTTCTGCTGCTCCTCTTTAAGTCTCTGTGGAGGCATCAGAAAACCGGGCACAGAGACGTTTGGATGTTATTCCTACTCAATATGACGGAGAGAAGAAACTTTCTAATTCTGTCTCTGGGTTTATTTAAACTAAAACTGGACCAACCTGGGGTTTCTTAGAATAAATGAATGAATTTATGAATCTTGTTTTGTAAAATGAATGAAAGTTGGACTGAAAATAACACCAAAGCTGCAAGTGTAAGTGGTGAAGGAACAGCATTTATCTAAGTCTTTGTGGGTCTTTCCTGATTAAGTTTGGATCATTTTTGGTCCTGTTGAAAAAGTAGAACAGTCATTGACATTTTCATTATTGTCTTATTTTTATTTACATTTGTAGTCATTTTGGATAATTGTGATTTTTAAATCATTACCCTTAATGCTGTGTGGCACTGGTGTCAGGGACGGTCTCGGGGTGTGTGTGACCTCAGGTGGTTTGTGCAACTGGACTGTGTGAGGGGGAGAAGGAATGTACTTGAAGGCCCTGAGGTTGTTGATGATGTGGTTTCCAACCAGTGTGCTTCGGCCAAAGGCCCGCCAGTCAACCACGGTGATGCTGAGAGGAGGATGGAGGTGTTCGTTTTCTGGTAACTCCTGCCGCACAACAGAGTGGACAAAGACATTTAAAGTGCTCAATAAACAGGGATAAAGCAATACATTGTCAGAGCAAAAGCAGTGAAGTCCTCCAGGACCAGAGTCCTGCAGTTTTTAAATATGTGTCGATCACACTTTGATTACACGGTTAAACTGCCTCACTAGCATGCTGCTACACAGCTCTGCTAATGAGCTGATACTGGAGCCATGTGTGTTGAATCAGAGACACCACTGCATTAAAGTGTTCTGTGAAAGAGGTTTAAGATGTACATGTGCCTCCTGTAACATGATCTATAGAAGCTGCCTGTTAAATACTGATATGCTTTAAACCATATTAGGACAAAAGCAAAGTTTTTGTCTTACAGTTTTTGTGTTGAAATGGCATTGATACTAAGGTTTCAATTCAGTTCAGTTTTATTTACAAAGCACTATTTCACAACACATTGCCACGAGGCACTTCACAATAAAAGTCAATCATCTTTCCCAAGTTACCAAAGGAACTCTTGATGGCTGTGATCACCAAGAATTCGATTTCCTTTTATTGTTGATGTGCGAGAAAGAACAACAACATTTAAAAATGGTTAAAGCAAGAGTTAAAGCAGACTGGCCTCCAGTCTGCAGGGATGCAGGCTGGTCCTTGCCTTTTCTCAAGATCATTTGAACCAAGTCATGTAAAGTCTAGCATGGAGTTCCAGGAGGTTATAGATAGCTTAATTTCTTTCCTTTCTCAAATAAGCTACACCAACAGTTTTAGTGGCCCCTCCCATTATTTTGCTTGTCTTGTGTATTTAACTGACATATTTCAGAGAATGATTTTGTCCCTGATGTCCTTTGATAGACTGGTGAGGTTGGAATGGAAAAGACAGCATTCTATGGGCAACTGTACTTATAGACATCCTGACTGGAGACTGTAGCAGCATTTGCTGGATCTGTGCACCAGATGGAAACACAGGAACCACAGTTCTGCTTGGGTTGTAATGGAACAAATACATATTTCACTCAGTGACATTAACCTGCTAATTCATGTTTGAAAGTGATTTTTTGTAATCAGACTGATTTCACATATCGGCCAACATGATGTGTTCCTCCTGGACCAACTAAGCTCTAAAGATCTCCTGCTGTGCTGACGCAGTTCATATGTCTTTCAGGTGTTGATCTTACCAGCTCTATGGCATCTAACAGTGTGGTGAAGTTTGGGCTGGATTTGTACTTCTGGATAACTGAGGAACGCAGAGTTTTACCTGCACACTCTATGAACACCTGGAAAAGATGAACATCTTAAAGCCATTTTTTTCTAACAGCTTCTTCTTTAGAACATTTTTTGTTACACATTTAGGAAACATACTAAACGCAGAAATTATGACAGCAATGAAATATCTTTGCAATTGTTATTTCCTTTAAAGTAAGTGAATTCTCAGACCTGTGGCCGATCAACAGACAGGAGCTGAACCTTCTTTAGCTCCCTCAGTCCCCAGAACAAAACCTAACGGGAAATATAAACAACTGCTGGAAAAGGACATTCTAAAGATCCTCTCAACCCCTTGTGATTAAAGCAGACAAACCTCCAGCCTGTAGGTGCTGAGAACCGGCCTGATGTTGGCAGGAACCGTATAAATGCCTCCTTCCTGTTCTTCTAACTCAGGCAGACTCATCTGGCCAAACTCTGAGATCTAGAAGACAGAAAAATTCATTCTGGACTAACATGATCACAGTGAGCCAGTCACCTCTATTGAAATACAGTTTTAAACAGTTAAAGAGTTTTTTTTTTAAATCTGATACAATATACAAGTATATGGTCTCAAGTTGTCTACAGTTGGATTTCCATTAACCTTAAAATTGCGCAAATTAAAACCACAAAAATAAAAAAACAACAATAAAAAAAAAAAAAAACATTTGTTGATAAAATGTTGTTGCACAGGGATGAGGTGATTTTTTTGGCTGCATTGAATGGATTTTGCAAAACTGAATGGAAACATTTTTCTCACATCACATCATTTTTCTAACATCACGTGTTAGTACTGGTAAAAACAACAAATAAGACGAGAGGCAGGAGAAGGATGGTTTCCTCATGTGCAGCTGGCTCCACCAGAGCTCTCACAGCATTGACCAGTTCATAAAAGGTTGTGTGTCATTCGTGTTGAATCCATAACTGTCCTGTAAAATGACACACTACAATTTCGCCAAAACGGCGCATACGTCGCCGCTCCCATGCATGAGGAGTTTGTCGCTCCAACACCTGAATAAGTCGCTGACGTCTCCTCTGATGGCTGACAGAGAATGAGCTCTAGCACCATGACTGAATTATGAATACATCTCATGTAAGTGTTTACATCCATCTTTGCCATGATTTGCCATGATTAATGACTTATTGCATGAACAAGCTTATTCACGTGTGATTTTAGTTAATTATTTAATAGAAACACTGCAATTGCAAATTGTGTTTTATCAGCATTAGCAGAATACAGAAAACGATTTATGCACATTTCTAATTTAAACCCAGCTCATGAGATGCCAGACAAAGTTCCAGAGTGGAATTTTGTCACTGTTTGGAGTCGCTGACCCTTCCTGTATCTGCTTGGACCAACTACCAGCCTCTTCTAAACGTTTCTCTTGTTCATAAGGAAGGCAGTTCAGATAATCATGGTGTGAAAACTAAAGGAGTGCCGCTCATCAATGTTATCAAAGGATTTGTTCATATCCATGGAAACGAGCTTCTGCATTACTTCATTACTGCATTGTTTCATATGACTTTGGCCATGAAAGTGACCGGAGAGACTAACCTGCAGCAGTTCAAATGCAGCCAGCAGGTCCCCTCCTGACTGGCTGCCACAGTGAAGTGGGCTGTACTGCAGAATCGGAGGGGTGTAGGGTTCAGAGGCCAAGCGCACCTCAGGGACTGCCACTGTGGCTCCCAGGTACTCTGCTTTTCCCTGCACAGAGCACAGAGCAGGGAGGGGTTCAGAGATGGCACAAACTAAGAGACTCCTCTGAATGATGTGTCTTGTGGTGGGATTACCAGAGCGTCATCATCGTAGACCTCAACAACAACGTGAGGAGGCTCCTCCTGGATGTGCTGCAGGTCTCCACTTAACAGGAGGGAGCTCATTGGCAAACAATGGTTCCATGTAGGACTGAGAGTCTGACTGATGATCTGACAACACACACAAAACAAGAAGACCGAGATCAGACGTGAAGAGCAGAAATACAGCAACAGGTTTGATCTAAACCTGCACGGTTCAGAACAAACTGGACTTCTCAGTTTAGTTTGATTTTAAAGTGTTTTCAGTCAGGTTGCCATGGGCTGGCGCCAACAATACAGGTAAACACACACTTACATTGGTGGTTTGGCTGTGTGAGAGAAACGTGACTCGTGCAAACGGGTCGGACAGCCCCGTGTTGTCTGCAGCAATCAGACCTCGAGCCTGATACATGTGGCACCGCAGCTGGAACTTGTGCTGCTCTGCAGAAACAAACACAGCAGGTCCAAACACAGCAGGTCCAAGCACACCGACATTCACCTGATGAAGCTCTTAGAGTGAACAAGCAAACCTCCATCCTGATACCTGATCACATCTAGCCAAAGTCATCAAAAAGCAGTAATCATGAAGGTGATGCAGAAATTGATCAATTCTAACAACTGAAATTCACGTCTTAATTTTTTTTATCTCCTTACACCATGTATAAAGGTTTATTCAGCACAAATTAAGATTAAAATAAAAGTTTCAAACATGATGTATGGAAGTGGAATCAGTGGCGTATCGTGTGTATGAGTGGAGGATTTAAGTGAAAGTGTTGGGATGTGCGATTAAAAGACAGATATTTGTTGAGCAGAACGGAGAGGAGTTAGTTGGTAATCAGTCTTATTGGATCCTCAATGCAGGTGTCCCAAATTAGTAAAGAAAAGTGAAAACTCCAACCTTAACTGAAGAGTTGTAACAGACCAGAACTACAGCGAGGTTTCTGGCATTCTCTGTATTTTTCTCTAAGCCTGCTTAGACCAAAAACTCTGACTTCTGTCTGCTACATTCAGCTAGAAAAAATTCTGATCAATCTACTTTTAAACAATGAACCAAGAGTGTACATAGAGGTGCTTCTTCCTCACCCATGCAAAGCAGGTATGAAGAAGGGCTGTTGGTGTTGCCGTCCCCTGTGGCTGGTCTGTATCCTGCAGGCAGGTCATCCAGCATATGGCCAGAGTCTGAGCAAACTCCAAACCACAGATACACATCCAGCTTGGCTTGGACTGACAATGCTGCAGGTCGCTTCCCGGGAGGCTGACCACACAAGCACACACACAAATATAGAACTTTTTTTTTCTTTCTTCCAGTTGTGCAACACTTAAAGGAGCAGAGTACTACGCATGTTCTAACCTTCAGATACAGTGTTACTATCTTCCCACAGAGAATTCCTCTGGCCTCCTGGTTGCTGGAGTAAAGTAGGTCTCTGGTTCGAAGTCTGGCATATGCAACACGTTTGTTATTGCTTAGCAACCACACAAACATGTCTGGGACAGTGTGTTGGGGCTGCAATATGAGGACGTGCATGTGAAAAAGAAAAGTTAGGATACTATGGTAAACATAAGAGTCAGACACTGTTAAGACGTTTCTCACCTCCTCCACAAGGAAGCGTAGTTTCTGTGTTAGTTTAGTTGCTTCTTGTAGCATTTCTTTCACTGTTCTTGCTGTTTTCCTCTCTCCCAGCATCTCAGACTCTCCTATCATACTCTCCTGCAACACACATGTATGTGCTGTGTTCTACTAATGCTTCGCCAAAACACTTTGCTGGAGAACACACAGTGCGTCCATACTCACCTGTTCAATAAAACATTTTTGTAGAGCCATTAAAGTCATACTGATTTAGTCTGACCATAGTAGAAGAACAAATGAATAAACCCTTTCTGTTGCTCTGAACTCCTATTTAGGTGCCAAAAGGCCCCTTGTAAATGGTCTTAGCAAACTTTAGACATGCATCCTGACAGATCTACAGGAGCCAGCATAAAGTGACCTTTATATTGATCATTGTAGCTGGGTGATTAGTTGATCAAATAAATTGGCACTTCCATTGATTTTCTCCAACATAGGTTGTTGAAAACTATTTTTGGAAAATGGTTCTGAATGGAATGATAATGACCAACTATTTGAACCTGAACACAGACATACCTTATCAAATATTCCTGTTACTGTACTGCAACTACAGCTGTGCAAAATAAAAAGGCCACTGCAAATTTCTTTCTGAAATCAGCACCTCTATGTGCAAAATAGTTTATTTATTGCCTCTACCAACTGAGCCTGTTATCTGCACAACAGAGAGACTACTGTGTAACTGGGTTGCAAAAATAATTAGGCTATCAATACTCCGAGTTTATTCTAAATGAATTGCTTTCTCAGTCTACTTACATGAACCTTTATACTTATACTCTTAATGTAAGCAAAATGTTGTAAAAGGTATTTTGATTCAGCTCATTAGTTTTCTATTCTTCATAAAAGGGAAAACAATGTTGTGGACTAATAATAGTTGCAACATTATTAAGTCTTAAATAGTAGTTTATGAACATTCTCAGTAATTAGTGACATCCATGAGGAGTTCCAAGACCAAACCCACTGCTGACCGCAAGCAACACAAAGGCCCAACACAAGCTTTTAGCCCTATAGAGACAATATTTCTGACGTTAACATTTGTTTGAAGACCTGAAATATTTAACATTGAAAATAAAAACAGGACTCAAAGAAACTTGTAAGAGGGGGAGACACACTGCTTTCCATGAGCATATATGTGTTAAATCCTAATTATTAATCAGATGTTAAATTAAAAGGTATGATTCTGGCATCAGTTGATTAAAACTCAAAGATTTTTCATTGATATCCAGATGCAGGTGCTGCCAGCCTCACCAGTTCTTGTTTGCACATGGTCAAGCGTTTCTTGTCCAGGATTGTCAGGTGGCTGCTCTTCAGCTCTGCCTTCAGTTTGGCCTCCGCAGTGGCAATAAAATTCCTGTAAAACACACAACGCATTTTAAAGAGCAGAACAAAACTCCTCCACGATAATTTTAGAAACAAAAAAAAACAGCCTTTGGTTGTGCAGCTAAAGGTGGTTTGCTTGTTGATTAACTGAATGAATGTTGTCAGGAGGACATCTGGTTGTCGTGTTTTAATTAGAGGTGGAGCAACAGCAGGAAGCAGTGAAGGAAAAGCAACAATGCTGGTGAATAAAGATTTGGTTGAGCTTAGAGCTACTTTAACACATACTGTAAATGACTAGGGCTGAAAAATGCATTAGCTTAAATGAATTGATGTCAATAGAAAGTCCTAAAATGGATAAAAATACAATCTTATCTGGCGATGCTTTTCCCAGGAGTAAATTCAACGACTGAAATGGATTTAATGTTATAAGAATTGTAATGTGGGAATAAAATGTGTATTAATGTATTTATGTGTATCTGGAGGCAGTGAGGAGATCTTCCCCTCCTCTCTGTCATTTCTGTACTAAATAAAGTCAGTATTTTAACACAGTGGTTCCATTATAACTTGAGGTGACTTCTTTTGACGTGACTGTAAAATAACACAAACATCTGATGGATCATTTTTCTTCGACACCCGACAGTTGTGGAAATTTGCAATTTACAAAATTAAATCTCTGAGCATAATTTTAGAAACATGTAGATTTAGTAGAGATTATGTTGAACAATAAATGAACAGGTAAACTCTGCTGTCTGACATGGTGGATAAACATAATGAAATGATTCATTTCTGCTCTGCTGGAATTACCTGGCATCCAAACAAAAATCTCTGAGTGCAGATCTTAACGCTGCCTCAGCTGCTGGGTCCAATTTCTTATGAAGGTCAGCAGCAGCTGACACGCCCTCCTCCTGCAGGACACAGTGGCAGAGAATAATCACAACAAGCACACTGTTGAATTTAAAACACTGCACTGCTTCTTTATTTCAGGTGCATTTGTGAAGTTAAGATTCGTGTAAAAATAAATATATGTTTATTATTTGGGTTGGACTTTTGTTATTGAAACCTGCAGTCCCACAGATTGATTTATGTTTATGCCAGTAAAGTGATGCATCTTCAGTATGACAAAAAATAAAGACAATTAGAAATGGGCTCTGATATAAACAAGATGATACACATGTGAGAGGTTGTGTGTGTTTAAACCATTTCTCAGGTTGTAAGGTCAACTTTTCCAGCAGATAGTACATTAGTAGGACCCACTGCTCCTTATGGGGCCTAAATCCTGGGTCCCATAAGAAGCAGTGATGGGGTTAGGGGTTAGGTTTCCACATACAGAGAGGGACAAACAAAGCAAAAAGTGTCCGTTTTCCATCAGTTTTCAGTTGGGCTGATCCAAACACAAGAAACATGATAGAGATGGCAGCAACTAAAGCTGAACATTTTTCAACTTTCTTGTGTCGTGTCTTTCAGCACATGTGCATGTCTACATGTATGAGCTCAAAATTCCACATGTGAATTTTGCAGGTTGCTTGGCTGGAGAAAAGCAAATGATTGTTGTTGCATCACCTCCCTTGTGTAAAGTGTGGTTTGAGTTTAGGTCTGGTTTAGGTTTGGGGTTAACTGGTACTAGTTAGATAGGATCAGGGTTGGGCTGTAGAAATAAATGAGAAATTAATGAAGGTCAAAGCGAAGTCCTTGCAGAGCTAGAAAAACATTCTGTGTGCGTGTGCAGGCGTGTGCATGTGTGTGTGTTTCTACTTACAAAAAGCACGGCGATATTTTCCAGCATGTTGGAGTTGTAGAGCCGGTAGATTCTGTCCTCCCAGGAGCTCACAACACTGGCACAGGGCTTCTTCTTCTCCAGAGGCAAATACATGTAGTGTCTGAACAAAACCAGACACTGGTTTTGTTCAGACACTAACAAAACCAGAGCATTATGTAAAGCATAATGCAGAGCTAAGATGAACATTTTATTGATGTAGAGTCCACTGCATGCTGTGAGTGACCCAGGGTTACAGAGTTTGCTTTGATGATAGTAACAAGTGATGATCAGCCAAAAATCAACTGGAACAGCTGGAACAGTTTGATTCTTACTTGTCCTCCTGATCAGTTTTTCATCATCTGAGGATGAAGGAAAATCTTGAGAACAAAGATTTTCTAATTCTTTAAGGGACCCAAGTTTATGAGAGGGGAGATTAAAATTGTGTTAAAAAGCTTCAGCAGAAGAATCATATGAACAAATAAGTCTGTTCATATGATTCAAGCAAGAACCCAAATTAAAACTCATTCAAGAAGTTCAGTTAAGTTTTCAAGCAGTGTGGGTGAACTGCAGAAGACAATCTCAGCTGTAGAGCAACATATTCAAATGAAACCCACCTGTTTCCCTCGACGATGAGTGGTTTCTCTGGAGGTGTAGTAGACTTTGAGGCTCCGCATGAATCAGAGGGATCTTTGGGGAGGAGCGGTGAGGATGGGACAGTGAGGGAGGAGCCAAAAATGTCACTGGTGTCAGGGATGTCCAGCACCTTTCTCCTCCGAGTCACCGCAGGACTTACAGTACTTGGTTGGACTGAAGACTCCAAGACATTGCCATGGTTACCTGAAGCAAGATGCACAAGTAAAAAAGGGACCAATAAAGCTGGTTACCAGTGACCCAACGTGTCAAGGCCCACCCCAACAGTGCTATAATTAAGAAACTAGAACATTTCTGAAGAAATTTAAATGGGGCCTGCCAAAGCAAGAAAAAGCTAAAAAAATGAGTAAATAACCAGAAAATGTCTAAGTGGGAGCTGCTGATTCCGTTGGTTTGTACCCAGCGTTCTAATGCTAAAACGTAGCATCAATGCTAAGCTCAGCTAACATGTAATAGCATATGGAGTATCAATGTTATGTTGAACTGAATCCATTCAGTATGCAATTATAAGTGTTTAGGCTAAAATAATCCAAAATGTTAATGTTACCCCAAGGGCTGTCAGTGGCATGTGGGGTTAAAAAGTCTAAGTTCAAGATGTGTAAATGTGAAAAAAATGCTAAAAATTTGCCCTTTGACCCAAAATGGATGCTTCCCTGTACATTTTAGGGCATACCTCCAAGTTACCTTTTTTTCATAATTTGGGGCGTATCAACCAACAGATCTCCATGATGTTCAGTTTTCACACTTGGGTTCCATTAAAATCCTTTAATTTCATGCTGGGGACAATTTTGAGCAAAGTTTGAGTTGAGTTTTTCAACACGTTTAGACACCAAACATGCAATGTTGGGCAGAAAATAAAAATAAGAAGAATTCCTTGAGATACAATAGGCCTTCGCAGAAATATATTACAGTGCTATGGCACACTACCTCAGTATTTTACATTTTTAAAAAAAAGATAGAATAGTCTGATACAGGGTCTTACCCACCCACACATAGCTAACAGGTAGGATATTCTGATTAAATGCAAAAAAGTTGTGTTAAGGATTTTAGTGCACAAGCAGGTATTTAAAAAAAACTATTCTGGTGCTTTTAGAAAATTTTTTGTCATTAGCATATTTTTTTAAATGCCATCACTGCTAAGCACCGCTTAAGTCCTTCCACTTAAAGAATGATTTCCGATTAATATATTTAACATTGGCACTAATTGCTAAGCTCTTTGGCATGTAAACATGATGGCAGCGGTTTTGGAAAGGTAGCGCAGACTATCTGGATGTGCTACAGTAGGATAACCTGACTAGTTAGCACTGATCGTCAGAACACTCCATTTCTAGACCGATTACATCATAGCGCCGCACTGTGCGGATGTGTTTGTGATGTCACGTATGGCCTTGTTGCATCACACGTGGGCGGCATATATAGAACTCCTTTTAGTAAAAGTCTACCATATTTCAAGTCAGTCCCACTGGAAACATATTGTAGTTTGAGCAAACAAGATGACTTTCGTGGATCTTATGAGATTGGAATTCCAGTTTTTGGTCCAAACCTACGCGATTCCTGGAACTGAAGATTTTATTTGCCAAATTTCTGAAGAAATCTGGGAAGATTTGGCATCAGGACTTCCACAAGAAAACATCAGAGAGGAGACCGAATATCTGTTCTTAACACAGGGCTTTTCAGATTCGGTTTTGGGGACAATTAAGTTCTGCCAATACAATTATGGAGACCTTAAAGCCGTAATTGTTTCTCAGGCCTTTGCTCAGGTCCTGGGCATCGAGGGGGACTTCCAGTCAGAGACGACCGAGATATTTAACGTGTTTTTCTTAAAACATGTGATATCGGAGGTCATGTCTCCTTTGAAGAAGAAGGACCCTGTTGAGCTACTAAAGACCAGTGTACGATCTCGTTCTCTGGTGCAACAGCGATGATTGGATTATAGCGATGATTCGCTATAATCCAAGAACTGAAAGCGATGAATGGTGGAATAGAAAATCTGAGTATTTCCTCTGAGAAATTAACAGACATTCCTGAGGATGTGGCATCTAAGGATGAGAGAAAGTGCACATTACGGCTTTTTGTGAAGGAGTTGATTTGTAGAGGCATCAGACAGTCTAAGACGTTTTGCTGTCTTCAGGACTTGAAAGACACTGAAGAACATCTTGTCGACAAACTCTGGGCCGAAGTTGAGAGCCAGGAATTTCAAAAAGAGCAGAAATGGGTTCCAAGCCTCAGCCAGAGGCTTCAAGGACATGACGAAAACCTTGGGCTGTTCTGCTCAATGGAAACTGGCTTTCATGGAACATGAGTTTGTCGACAACATGATCATGTCGTGCTTCCAAAATCAACTCCTTAAGCTCTAGAAAAGTAGAGGCAGTTCTTTAAGAAGGTTCTTCTCTCATGCTGTGGAAGTCTTGACCTGCAGTTGCAGGAAATGAGTGATCTGGAGAACACCAAGAGAAGGTTGTTCCCTAAAGGTTAAAGACCAGAAACCAATGAGTTAGGACACTTACTCCAACAGACCGTGATCAAATGGCTGAATTTCCTCACCAGCAATTAATCAGGGGTCTTTCTGCAGGGAGTTTGAATGTTCTCCCTGAGCAAGCGTGGGTTCTCTTCGGGTACTCTGGCTTCCTCCCATATTCTAAAAGCATGACTGTCAAGTTGATTGATCTCTCTAAATTTGCTTCAGGTGTGAGTGTGTGACCACTTGAGACATTCTATTGGGTGTAGAACAATAGAGAGAGTATCCTATGCATTGCTATGGGCAGGCCCCAAAAATCAACTGAATGCCAGTTTGTTTTGTTTGTATCTCAAGTACATATTACAATATTACAATGGAAAAAAAGAAGTGTATTTTATCTTCTAAAAGGTTTTGTTGTGACTCACCAAGGGAGAACTCAAAGCTGATGGGCTTGTCTCCAATCTTACGGTCAATCATGGTGGCCTCAAACAAAGCACCAAAAAGCAGGAAGGTCTCATCATCTTCAGTTGGCTGGACATAGAAACAGAACTTGCTCAGTTTTAATAACAATATATACACTAATGTATGATGAGATAAAGCTAAGCACGATGAATGATTATACATGCTTAATTAAATTTTTTATTGAAGGTCAAAATGTGGTTCTGACCCTAATTAACTGACTTTTTATCTAAGACCTGATCTGACTTACAGGTCGAAGCCATCACTGTGGAACTTCATCAATTCACTTGAGCTGCAGTACTACTTTGGTACAATTTAATTTTGCTGTTTTTAAATAAATATCTTTTTTGCAATAAGCAAAAGTTTTTTTCTCACCACTGGAGGAGGATCAACAGGCAGGACCTCCGCTGCTCCTGCTTTCCCTTTGTCATCATCAGCTGCCCCTGTACCTCCACCTGCTCCGCCTCCAGCAGAAGACTTAGCATCCTTCCCACCAGCTTTTCCTGCTTTTGTGTCTTTGACAGGTTTAATCATCCGACTGAGCTTGGAGTCTGAGCCTGTACCTCCAGACAAGATCTCTACTGTCAGTTCTAAGTAGACCCTACCCCTAAAATCACAAGCACACAGTCCAGGGCATATAAATCAGGTAAAAAAAAGACACTTTCTTTTAGTTGCAATATGAAGAAGTATTCTGTCTTTCTATGAACCTGAAGGAAACGCCCTCGCCAATGCCCTCATTCAGTTCCCCTGTGTCATCACCCAAAGAGAAGTTTCGCGCTGAGCCGTACAAATTAATCCAAGCAGGACCGAAAGTTGGTAAAAACCCTAAAAACATGAAATTAACAAGAACAAACCTCATCATGATTAAACACCTACATTTCCTTTCAACCTTCATACCTACATAAGGCCTTTGTTTCTTCTTACCTTTGTCTCCATCTTGTTCATTGGAGATACGCCTCAGGTCAAAGTAATGTGTTCCTATGGCAACATCATTCATGCTCCCCTCATCCCAGACCTTAAAGGAAAATGAATATGAGATTATATGGAATTTCTACCTACATACACTTCAATTCTTTTTTCAGAAGTGTAAATCAATTAGCAAAAGCAAACTTTGAGACCTGGATCTTTAATCTCTGACATAAAGGAGGAAACATCTCCGTGAAGACAATCTGCTCGTTCCACACGGGGTCTGCTGAAGACTTCTGGGTGGATGTGCGACCCTGAGACAAACAATACTATAGTGATCACTGCTTTTCATTGGAACATGAGTACCATGATTGTTACCATCCTTCATTTTGAAGCATGCCTTACAGATAATATTGGAAAAACAAGAAGGTGCTACTTCCTGAACTCAACTGGTTCATTGTGTATAATCTGGAGCATCTGCAACTATGAGCTGCGTGTAGCTTATTTATAGAATTAATTACAAAATGTCTTAGATCTCTACATTTCATCTTCCACACACTTTGCTCTATAAGGCTGAGTTGTATTGACCCAGTTTTACAGAGTCATAGCATCTAAGTAGTGAAGTTGACTTCTGCATACAGAAACCTTTAAAACCTTTTCTTCCACTAATCTGAGGTCTGATAGCTAAAGTAACAACTGACCTCAGAAGCCTGAACCATATCTGCTGAGGCCTTTCAGTAAAGAGAAGCAGCGGCTCTGCATCCAACTCCCCCAAACATGGACCTTAACTCACACCGTTAAGGTCCAAGGTAGCTCCAGATTAACTATCAGATGGGAGCAACATTCAGCTCACCACTTGTTTGAAGAAGCTGACGACAACATATGGATCAATGAGTGCTGTGTTGTCTCCTATAAAGGCCTTTGTGACGTTGGCCATGATGCTGGAGTTGTTGCGAGGGAGGCCTTCTGCTCGGTACACCTTCACACAAAAACGGGCCCATGGCCGTTCAGAGGGCAGGCCCTCTGGGATCAGGAGGTTCCTGATGACAGACAGCATTATTCCAACCCAGTCAAACAACACAGTTATTCTGCAAAGGCAACATGTAGCATTCAGCCTGCAGTGTGATGAGGGTGTCTGCACATTGATTCAGAGGTGCTTCATACTTCTCTATCTGTTCTTCAGCATCACTTGCTTTTTGTCCCGGCTGCACGGCGTCTCCTTTAGCTGAGACACTGATGTCACATTTCACATATCCTTTAACACCAGTGCTAATGTCACCAGGATTGGTCAACATTGCCCACTTATTGACAAACTGGTGACCTGAGAGAGCAAGACATAAACACAATTATTCAGTTTATCTCTCTATGTTCCATCAGAAGGAACCAATGAGGAAGTGTTGATGCTATGCTACAGATTCTCTCTGAATCATAAAACATGATTGACCTGGCTGTTTGTAGACTGTCCAAACGTCCAGTTTAAAGGACCCCACAGAGAACGTCTTCAGCATCTTTGAGTGAACAACCTGCAGAGGACCAAAGACAACACCACAACATCCACCTGTAAAAGTAGCAATAGGAGCTGTACCCAAAATAAATCAGCATTAAGAAGGGAAGTTGCACTTATTCTCCTGTTATTACCAACCGTCAGTTTGATGACTTTGTCAAAGAAGATCTCTTTATGGGCAAAGAAATCAAAGACGAAATACTGATGGAGAGAGATGAAGCAAAAAAGTTTCAATTATAAAGTAAAACTATTAATGACTTATTAAAGCCCTTGTGAAGTTTTTCTAGCACCTTTTTAAAACATCTCTTTCTTAATTTTAACAAGAGAAAATGAACATGCCCACTCATGTACATGTATACAAATACACCAGCAGGGCAGGAAAAAAGAAAAAAGAAAGAAAATGAGATAAAATGACAAGAAAAAAAGAGTTCATCTCCCAAAATGCCAACATTAAGTAAAGATTTTACATTGTTTGAGATAACAAAGTCTTCAGGATAGATATTTAAGATTTAAGAAATTAATATGACCTAAACAGGTATATTAATCATCTGACCAATCACATTCAGCATAGTGTTCCCTAACACCCGAGGACACGCCCACACACAATGAAATAAAGACTCTTTCTAGTAAATGTATTGAATGTAAGTGTAATCTAACCATGTAGTTAGCCTGGTTAGCCATCTGTGTTGTGTAATGTGGAATTTGTGTTGGCAGATTATGAACCAACATGGAATCTGACCACGACTCGCCCCACACAGTTTCTGGATTCCAGCAGTTTTATTTCACCTCATTGTAAAATGGAGCGTTTGTTCCTTCCTTGACGGATGTCTGTTTCTTCTCATCTCCGATCTCAATCACCACACTGGGGTCTATGTTTTCCCCCACAAGCTGTCTGGCTTCTGTGATGTTAATGCCAATCTGCAAAACAGAAAAAAAAGAAGTCATTCATCAGGCTCCATGTAAGATTGAGTTGATCTGTTTTAACCAGAAAGGTTTTGTTTTCTGATCTATTTAAGTCGTTGTTCTTGTTACCTGGAAGCTCTCAGGTTTTCCTTCACTGTCCTGAATGCGAGTTTGAAGTTTGGCCCTATGGAAATCCACATGAATATCAAATTCATAAAAAAAAACATTTTGTCATCTTGCAGATAAACAGGGGAATAGATGGAACAGAAAACATTCATCCTATCTGAGTTCTCACAATGAAGAGGTAAGCTGATTTACAGGGTATCTTTTAAAACCTGAATGAATGTTGCTAGTTTGCATTTAGATATTAAAGCCTGTTTAACTTAGACCAAAAAGGCAATTGTTAAGACATTGTGTCAGTTTACAGATGCAGATAGACATAGTCCAAAAGCAGCTTTTGACCAAAACAATATCTTTTTTATAGCTTCACAACAGAATTATTTTAAACATTTCATTTTGTTTCATATAACTTCCACAATAACTTCCATTTTACAGCTGAGTCCTTTGGCTTTCTTTCTGCATCATGGTTTGAAACCACTGTCAGACCCTTTTGACTCCACCATAACTGAACAATATATCATATAATAAACACAATCAGATGTTGCACTCATCACTTCCACAGTTTGATAACAGTGCTACCTCTTAGTGTTTGGTTTTATCGCTCTTCTAACCAGAGGCTGGTCTTCTGGGGTTTCCCCTTCCTGTAGGAGAGATGCTTCAGAGGAAACCTCGACCTCACTGTCTGCACACACACAAACACCAAGCAGGTAGGACCACAGATGTCACAGCCAACAGCAACAATCAGAAACTTTAAGTACTGAAATGATTTATGTGAGCTACATATCAGGAAATGTTACAGATAATATTTCAGTTTCATGGGAATGACAGTAACAATCTGTCTTCCCAGAAAACTGAAATCACCCATTGTAACCAGGACTGCACACACCCTCAGCCCGGTACCGACACACACTTATTTGACCAGGGTTAGTCTCACTCCCATGATGGCAGGACAACTCCTCTGCTTATGATCACAGCTGAGACTCTGAATGTTTGCTCTCCATGCCTTACCCACAGCTCCTTTGTTTGCCAGGACCAGGTCGGTGCTGTCTTTCTTCTTCTTCTTCACTTTCAGGCCAAATATCTTCTTTTCCCTCCTGCTAAAGGAACAGTAAGTTTGGCTTTCAATCAATCTCACTTTATGGATTATTTTACAACTGAGCCATTAAGCATTAGTGAAAGGATCCCAAACCTTTGGTGAAAAACAGCAGCTTAAAATATGCACAAACGTTATGAACTAAAGTTCAGTCTGCGTGAATTTAACTGGGAATAAAATGCTCTCCTTAGAAACCAGTAATGACAAAACCTATTGCACCCAACCGAAATATATTTTCTTTGTATGAAACTTTGTTTATTCTTTTATAAACAATAAACTCAATAAAGTTAAACTAAAATTGGAAATTGGATTTCCGTAGGTTCTCTCTTCTCTGCCTGTTTACTCTCAGTAATCAGACATGCATGCTTCACCAAACCTGAGTGTTCTAAAACTGATAGCTGTTGTTAAAAAGGCTGGCAGGCTACAGTAATTGGTTATTACTTTAGAAAAGAAATATGAACTTCAAGGACTCACCTTTGCTGAGTTGCATTACTGCCCAACAGATCCATTTAGCTGAAGTCTAGAGAAGTTTCTACCAGGAAGATCTTTCACTTAATGTATAGTCTAACTTCTAATTCTTCTCCAAAATTACTCTACTCTAACCATTGTCTCCTCCTTTGCAAATCAGCAGTCAGACAAAATAATCTATCTGCTGTCAGTTGTTGTGACTTTTGTTCACAGCAGAACCATCTTTCCAGAACATATTGGTCACCTGACATCTGCTATAAACTTCTTTATTTCTCAGACGTTCTGAAGAAATTGACAAATTTTACTTGTTGCTTCATATGCAAAAATTAAACCGATCGCTACAGAACATGCCTGCTTTCTGTCACTTGGCTTCACTTTAAGACAATATGTCTGTGTGCTGTGGTTTCTGTTTCTGCCACCAATACTGAGTGGTTTGATTGGTGAAAGGGGAGCAGCCCTTCTCTTGTTAAACTTCTACACAGGAAAGTCTACCACTCCAAATAGAAATGCTTTTACATATTTAATGTGCTGAATTAGTTCGACTCTGTAGTCAGAGTATTTAAACACTTTGGATGCATCATTCAATATGAAACGTTAGCTTCTTATCTAATCTCATTATTTTATCTCTGAAAAGGAAATAGATGTAATTAGAAAAAATATGACTATATTTACCCCATTGAGCAAAATATGTAAACAAGATACATTTTCTAGCAGAGGAAGTATACTTAGGACCTGTTCAGGATGGTCACCGCCTCAGTGACCTCTGGAGGAAGGCATCAGGCCCCAAAGCAAACAGAATGACGCTTAAACTCACAGTATTTTTCTGATTGTAAATGGCCATGCAAAAAAAAAACTATTTTTATTCTATCTGTTTTCTGATGAGATTTTAAGGATTTTGTGGACTTCGTTTAGCACCTTGTCCCCTCTTGCCTGGTCAGTCAGACCTGGATATGTTGACATGTTCTGAATGCACTTCAGTTATTGACTGTTTTCTGCAGAGTGCAAAGGCTGATTCCAGATTCCTTATTTGAGTCTTTCATTATATCAATTATATTCATAAGTGGCTTCAATCTTCCTTGAAAATATTAATAATAATAATAATAATAATAATAATAATAATAATAATGTTGGCTCACCATAATAATATATGAGGTTTAAACTAAGAAAAAACATCTTCAAGATGCATGATGTGCAGCTGATATGATTTTCCTGCAGGATTTTAACCATTTTAAGTGAGAATAAATGGAGGGGATCCTAATATAGTCATCACCAGAAATTTTATTTATTATTTTACGCAACTGCTTAAAATGTCTTTCTTTCCATTTTTCATTGTTTACTTTAATTACACTAATATTTAAGTGTTCTTAGATTTTATATTACAGTGTACTGTATACTACACAGTAATTGATCTAAAAAATTAATTTACAAAATTTATTTTTTGTATTGTAAACATTTGTAAACGTTTGTAAACATTTCTATAAAGAAAACGTTTTTTAGAATTGTCATAATAGTCTCTCTAAACAAAACAAAACAACTGTTAGTTTTAAAGAAATGTATAAGCATTTCTATTTGATTTTACTTTCTTACAGAAACTATTACAGGCAGGTTTTTAAATAACTGTTTCCAGGATTTCACAAAAACATTTCAATACCTTCCTGACCCATATAAAGAATCCCTAAAGAAAAGTAGAACCAAAAATGTGGTTGTATTAAAGTTGGTTGGACAACATATTATATAATAAATACATTCCATATTTATTACACTATAATAAATACAACTAAAAATTTGTTGTATCAAATCGTTGATAAAATCTAAGACGTTTGACGACTTTCTGCATGCAAGAAAAATGGGACCAAATAACTTTAGAATGTGAAATTTCTTGAGAAATTCTCAAATATTTCATAAGTGTTTTTCTCCATTATGTTATGTAATGTTACTGTCATTCAAGCTTGAATTTAAACAAAAACAAGGAAATAAATATCAAAACAAATTTCCAAAACGTACAATAATACAAATTTTGGCTACAAGTAGAAAATAAACAACATCTTAGTGCAAAACGTAAAGCAACTTTTGCTTATATAAACAATTAATTGCAAATTTCACTACTTAGAGCCAATCTCCTACCTTGGTTTGGGATCCATTGGTTCTCTCAGGACAGACAGATATGAAGATTTCCAGACCTGCTGCAGTTTCACAGAAAGTTAAACTGAAAAACAGTCAGATCAGCTGATTGGCTGCAGTATTTGTTCAGGGAATGATGATGCTGCTGATGTGAAACTGAAGGAACATGCGGTTGGCCCATGCACTCTTTTCAACCTGACACTCTAAATGTGTTTTGCAAAGCAAAGCTGTTGGTCATTTAAATGGTCATTTCTCATCATAAAGACTTAATTTATGAGTATTTAAAGAGATTTTATTGTTCCATAAGTTCTTCAATAACAACAAAGCTCATCAACTGCCATCTGGTTAACAGACTTAAAAGATGATAGGAGTGTTTACCCTGTGTGTGTGTGTGTGTGTGGGGGTGTGGGGGTGTGTGTGTGTGTGTGTGTATAGGTAGACTGGTATTCTTGTGACCAGGATGTTTGAAACTGGGAGAGCTAACAACTCCACCCCAGGTAAACAGAACAGCCTGCAGCCTGCCGGCAGAGACGATCAGCAGTCGCCTCACGCTCTTTATGTACACTGTGGACATACAAGAGGCAGACAGCTGATTTTCTTGAAGAGACAAAGTTTGCCACGTGCTGTGAGATTGATTTGAGAGGTAGTGTATTTATATGCCGATCTAACTCATGTGTATTTTAATTTATTACATTGTGTGACAGCAACACTGAGATAAAGAAAAAATAATTATAATAATTTCCAGTTCTGGAGCAAAAGTGAACAGATTCAAACATGACTTTAACTCAAATGATTATTATATGATGATTCGATCAATGAAAAACACATGTAGACTCAACCAGTCATTATTTATTGCAATAAATAATGAGAGGCTCCCTATATAAAAGCATCAGTCCAGGCAGTTTGCTGGTCTTGTGCACACTGATGTTAACACAATGCCAACGAGGAAAGGCAGCAGTAATAACCTTAGAAAGAAACTGTTGCTTTTATATGTATAAATGATTATTACATGTAAAGAAGACCTTCAGAAAAGGTCAGCAGCACCAAGCCTGGTGATGAATTCAACAGGTTCCATCCTCAGCTCTATTAACATAACTTACCTTACACTTGATAAAATCTATTTCCATCCATATCGTTCCGTTTCTGCAGATCCCGTCTGATGACGGCAGAAAATAAAGTTATTCGTGACCACGCCTTGATTTAATGTAGTTGTATTAAGTTATTCCCACAAATTAAACAAGATGTTTTCACAAGGTTCACAAGGTCTACAGGTTTTTTCTCCCCCATCACCAGACAGGCTCACCAGACAGGCTCTGCACAAAACACACAGAAAGTGAAAAATATTTTATTCAGAACAAAATATGTTTTTCTCAATTGTTCTTGCTGACAAAATATGTTCTCATTCCAGAGTGCAGTCGCTTCCTAAAGTCTGACCTGAGACCAGCAGATAGGAAGAAAAACAGTGGTTGGAGTCAGGATCTTCTACTTGGTCATCATCGTAGCTCAGATCAGCATCAGAGTCTGCAGGTTGTTCTGGTGTCAGAGCCTCAGGTTTGTGTTTCCTTGCATCATAAAAGGTTTTGCTTTCCATCTGGTATTTGTTGATAAAATTAAAGAAGAACAATGTGACAATTTAGACATGCATCATTGAAGACATTGGAATATGTCAACATAAGTCAATAAGTGATATGTTAGTTTTGTGTCAATGCAATTATTGTGAATGTTTTTAGAAAATTATTTGACTTTTGTAACATTTTTTAATCATAAGATTACAATGTAAAGTTTAGTAAAACTGTTGTTGAAAAAATATGCTTACCTTTGAGATTTTTGGTAACATACCCTCTCCTGTTATTCTCATCCCACACTAACTTCTTATGAGGAAGGTTCTTGAACAGGCTGGTAAATGTTTTATTGACATTGTGCCATCTTAGGGATTTTTTGGTAATACAGGATTAAACCAATTGGAATAAAAGGCTCAATAAGGTAGGTCAGGTGCCTCAGTTAGATATAACGTCTCAAACTATAGTCTTTTCAGCTCTGAGTGCTCATCCTGTCAGGTCAGAGTTCAAACCCTGAAACATAAAAATTATACTATCGCAAAGTGAAGCTAATTTAAAGTAACTGGGACTACCTGATAGGCTGGTGAAAATCGCAGGAGCCTCTCAACACAAGGCTTGTTTGGTATTTAGGTCCTTTTTCTATTGGCTTTGCATGCCAGTGTGCATCAAGACAGCTCTAATTAAATCTTGACTAAACTGTTAAGTGTGAGTGGTTACTTTTCCTATGTTGTAACTAAAGTCAAATCCCCTGTTTATGCACAATCTTGGGCAGTAATTATTCTGATTCATATGCACAATATCATAGTGGTTGGAGTCACTATGTTATAATAAACACTGTATATTACGCTAGTAAATAATATACAGTGTACCTGTTGCTGTTGAGCTGTGGCTAACAGGTGGCTAAACAGTTTCTAATACGTTGAAAGCAACGTATTAGACTTTATGGTTCTTAGGAATCATATCTTAATTTCTAGAATTTGTGAGCATGAATGATGTGCCAAATCAGTGACAAATATTTTCAGACCAGGAGTATTTCTGTTTTCACTCAAACAATGGAAAATGCACTATGAACACATATGAAGAATCAACTGGTCCCTCAAACTAAATGTGATCTACATGATTCCAATATTTATTATATTTTTATATACTGTTTTATATATATATTTTATTATATTAGTTTAACTGAAAGACATAAATTATAAATGATGCAGTACTTAGAAACCAAAACACAGTTATACATTTATTTTTCAAAGTGATAAGACTGTAAGTACATTTCAGTAAGCATCATCACAGTTACAACATTCAATTTTTGAATAAGAACTAATTGTTTTCTGTCACAATGTTGTACCCACCATTTGGCTGCAAATGTGTCTCAATTCAAAGGCAGTTTAATTGTGTTTTCATGTCTTCAGTTTAACTTTTTCTGCTTTTCTTCTTGCTCCCCATCAGGAGGTTTTATCTGAGAAAGGGATAACCTTCAACCTTGTGTCAAAGTCCAGTTTGTCTGTCTTCAGTTTACACATCCCTCCCATTGGCTGTTGTTAAGGTCTGTTCTTCACCTTGTTATCATCCTGTTTTACATCGTCAGCTGCCATCTTGTTTTCTTCAGACTTGAAAGGTTGGCCACTTGTAAATATCTGAAAGTAGTTGCAGTGAGAAAACTAATAAGAGTAGCATAGAATCCAGAAATCTTAAGTTAACTCAGTTTGAATTCAGACTAATGTCTATTTAAGTTTATAATTTATCATGTTTGTCATGACAGAAGTTGGAGACATTGTGAACTGTAGCTGATTCAGACCTTTAGCCCTTCAGACTTTGTTCTGTCAAACAGATTAGTTTTCAGATACAAACCCTCAACCCGGGGAATGAGAGGAGACAACGAGCTACAGGTGTTAGTCATTATCCTCTCAATAACACATAGCAGTCCTGTCACTATCTTATTAAATAATAACCAATTGAAGAGTACTGTATGATGAGTTCTCATGGCCACTGGACATCTGCAAAAGCTTGGTGTTAGTAATTAAGCAAGAGCTTGTTCTCCTCGAAGTTTGAAAAATAAATTAAAGCTGTTGCACAAATAAAACATATATGGCCTAACACATCAGCAGGATCTTCTTTGATTTCATTCAGTTGTGCAAAAGGAAGCACCAACCTTTTTGCTTGCAATGCTTTATAAAACTTAAAAATAAAGATAAAAGCAGGTCCAAACGCCAAGAAACTTTTACAAACAACACGACACAAAATGCAGAATCAGTCATGAAACGATCTTGACTGTTTTTCTCAAAAATGGAATTAGACCACAGGATACTTATCTAGCATCCCTAGTTTACATATTTTAGATCAACATTAGATTTTTTCTTATTATTTTCCTTTGGTTTGTTATTTTGTTTGCATTTTCTTTTAATTCCTGTAAAGCACTTTGTATTGCCTTGTTGCTGAAAATGTGCTATATGAATAAAGTTATTAATAAAGTTACCTTACCTAGCTGTAGATTTGCTGCTGTGTTCGGGATCACTAGCTGCATTTCCATAACAAATATGCTGAAAACTTTGTCAATATTCTGCTAATGTTGAAAGAACACAATTTTACTTTTATGGTGTTTTCATTAAATAAAATATCCAATTAAAATCACACGTGACAAAGTTTGTAAATGCAATAAGTCATTAAAAGCCATGTCACGCCATTATTCTCCTACCACTTCCTGTCATCTTCTTCATATTTTCTACTGGTAGTAACGGACAGTTCTGATCACGACTTGTGATGCCAAAAAAGTGTTTCCATTGCAGTTTTGAGAAATACACTAATTTTGATACAGCCAAAGAATCTCCTCATGCCAGCAGCAGAGCATTTTATAAAAATAAAAAAGCATATTTTCTTTCGAAATTGCGGTTATTTTTGTAATTCCAATTTGCACAATTAAATGGTCAATGGAAACACAGTTAGTATCTTAGTAATTAGAATTTTATGTTGAAAAGGGACTAGAAAAGTTTGGAAATTCATTGCAGTAACACTTCATTTGAAGGGTTGTGCACAAAACTGACATGACACTGTTACACTAAAAGCCAATGGACTTTTAAAAAGCCCATGGGCTTTTAGTGTAACTTTTAGTGTAACAGTGTCAACTTAAAATGTCACTATTTACCAAATGACACTTTGTGACAATAGTCATAAATATTAATAAAGACTCCTTCATATTCCTGACAAGTCATGTCACTCTTATGCACACACCTTCAAGTGAAGTGTTACTGTGATTTGATTGATGGACAGCAACAGCTACTTCTCAGAGATCAATGATCCATTTCCTTCTTGCTGTTGAGTGTGAGAACTAGGAGCTGGTCAGCAAACTGAAAAAAACCTTTGCTTTTATAACACGACTCATCCTGACTTTGAATTAGCTAATTGATGCCTTTGATTAGCTGCAAACAATAAGTTACCCTACCAAATTGTTTTGCCATTACTGTTGCTTGTTTATTTTATTCCCACATAGATTTTTTGCAATATTGTTTTATTTTTTTGTTAAAATTAGATATGCAATATGTTACATTTAATAATTTGGTAAGTTCGTCCTGGTTTTTTAACACCTGCCAATGTGTCAACTACTAATTTAAAAAGATAGTATTTACTTCTTCACATTCTAAACTCAGTCAGTGCATTCATCAGACCACAGGCGACATGCATGGCAAAATTCAGCCGCAATATTACATGATCATTACAGAAGTTTTTTCTATTAATGACTTTAAAACCTCTTACATCATTGGAGACACTTTGTTACTACTTCCATCATTGACCTCATGTCATGGAAATGAAGAAGTACCCCAAGACTTAGCAGATGGGATGTGAAGGTGAGGCACAACAATGGATTAAAATCTCTTTGCTTAGAACATGAGGAAGGTAAACAATAAAAAAAACATTTCTCTTACTACTACTGATTTGGGGGACCTCAGCAGGCAGTGCTAAGCTTCAGATACAAGCTCAGACAAACCAGCCACTGACAGCTTAGACGGGAATCTTACCTGGGAAATGCTGGCACTTTAGGAGAAGGACACTGTCTTGACAAAGGAGAGATGGATATTGAAGGTAAGGGTGTCAACGGTTCATGTGAGACTGGAGAGGCTGCTTGGCGAGACATTTTGTACAAATGTAGTAAAAATGTCTGGGCTGTTTGGGGAGATGTGGAAAAACTGGCAAACGTAGAAGAATGGAAGACGGTAGATGGATGGATGATGAATGATTCCATCCATCTAATGTGAAGGAAGTGAAGGATGCAGGAACATACATGTTGACATGGTTCCAAGTTAAGGTCCTCCCAATGAGGTGAAGTAAAATAATTTAGGAAAGACTTTTGTTCGTTGGAAGGAAAGCAAGAAGAAGGCTAAAAAGAGATTCCATGGGATAATCCAGGGATTGATAAAGAAGATGGAAGTCCTTTGTGTTCAAACAAAGATCAGTTGTGTCAGAAGGAGCAGGAGGCTTTTGAAATTGGAAGGTAGGAAGGCAACTTGAGGACAGGAGGATGATGGAAGGGTTGTTTTTAGGAGTACAGAGCATCAATACCTGCAGGAGTGAGAACCAGGGCTTGCAGAATATCAGACAGAGAAACAATCCCTCTCACAACATCTTCTCTGTCAACCAAAACTAGTCGATGAACCTGAAAGGAAAATATGAAACCATTTGGTTATAATCTTTACAGTCACAAGTTAAGTGTGCCAGCAGGCTTTCTCCATTGTGGTGTTAAGAGTCCTTCTAGTGGATTCAAGTAGCACATGACACCAGATTATCTTCTACTTTACTCAACCCCAGCACCATCATCTGTCACTTCAACTCTCTGCAGCCACTACATCCATAATCCTTCTCTAAAGGTCACCCTTTTCTCTTTTTCCCTGGCAGTTCTACAGACAGCATTCTTTGTCTAGAATATCCAGGCTCATCCCTGACCTTTGTCTGTAAAAGCCGTCCACTTGAGCTGTCATTTTTAATACACCCATTTCTAACTCTGTCCATTTCGGTCACTCCCAAATCCCACAACCTCTAGCTCCCCCTCCTGGCTTTCTGATGAACAATGACTTGCTTCCAACTCTCACTACAGATAACAATGTAGTGTCTTTATTGACAGTTCACATGGACTATATTCAGCCCACCAAACCTGATTAACACTGTCTTGCTGTTCTTTCCGGGACCTCAAAGTGTAACTGGGTGCTAGGGTTAGGGACTTGGTTCTTAAAATAGAGGAGCCCCTCCCTGTACATTATTCAGGCAGATGGCACATCTGCTTCACATAAAGCAGATTTCTTTTGCATATTTACAACTTGAGGGAAGAATGTTTTTATCAGTTGTATGTCATTTTGCCAGTGAAATCAGAATGTGAGGCTCAGTTAAGTTACATTCAGTAACATCTAAGTCTTACTGTGGCAGGGTTGGGAGTTACCTCAGCTTTAGCTATGCGGTCGATGATGGTCTCCAGTGTTTCGTGTGGATAACATTTAAGGACTCCTTCAACCCAGCAGGATCGTGACGCGAGGGCCTCTTTCATTGTCATGTCTAAATTGTTGTAATTTTTTTTTGCAGCAAGGTTCTTGAGGGGAGAAAAAGAATGTAACAAAGCTTAGTTTCACTTTGGATACTTAAAGAAATAAAGAGACTGAATTATTAAATTCACTTACAATGACATCAAATCTGGAGTACAGTGCCACAACTTTATCTGAAATGGGTGTACAAAAACATAAATGAAAAAGTATTTGAAATTTTACTAAATGAAATATTCAATATCATTAAACAAATATTAACATCAGGGAAAGATAACACGATTAAGTCCTATAGTAAAGACAGTCAGACAAGCATCATGATCTGGGAATCATGATGCTGTTGTGCAGCAAATCTACATGACTTACTGTTATTAATTAAACTATGAATTTAGGATTCTAGCAGAAAATCCTTGAGCAGATAGTCTGCCCAACAGTACATGAGCTCAAGCTCACTTGGACAATCATCCTAAGAACATGAACAAGTCCTCCTGTTAAAGTTTACTAACTTAAACTGAGCTGAGAGGTTGTGGCATGCTGATTAATGCTGGAAAACCCTGAAATGTGAAGTAGCTCTGTTGTGGATCCACTAGGGTTGTGTTGTGCAGTTAAGCCCACATGTTTGCATTATTTTGATATACCTTGCTCATTAACCACAGGCAGGGCTGATACTCTTCTTTCCACAAAAATAGCTAGAGCTTCATAGACAGAAGCAGATTCCTGGATTGTTGCAATCTCCCTAAATGTACCAATCGGCACCTCATGGATCTGCTTTTGAAGAAACCTGGGTTTAGGAATCATGGATCCCTAGAAGAGTAGACTCATTAATTTGATGAAGCATGGGCATTTCTGGAGTGCAATCTGAAATTACAAACTCTTTTCTCACAAAGATGTGAAGGAATTTGAGGATCCGCTTGTGAGTGAGGATGTGGAGGACATTTCCAGAGGCTGGGTCAATAACTGGAAGCCGGTGGATCTTATTCTTTAACAGGGAGTAGATGGCATCAAACAAACTGAAAAGACAAAAATAATTACTTTAGGCAAATACTGTCTGTGTCATGAGTGAGTGTGGACATGATAAACCCAGGTTGATGTGCAGTAGTGATGGTTTTAATGACAAACACAAAGAGAACAGAAATCCAGGTAGCACAGGTGAAAAGTGAGGCTAGGAACTCAGATACTCTGGTAGTCCTGGGAGGACACAGGACTAATGACAAAGACTATGACAGCAGTGACAAGTGACAGTGACAATGGTAACACAAGGTGGGGCTAAATAATCAGGGGCTAAACAAAAGGCAGCTGAATGGTTTGGTTAGTTTACAGTTTGTTCTCAGTTATAGGAGATGCAGCTGCATATCTGTAGATTAATAAAACTATTTAATGTAAAACATTCATTCATTAAAGAATATTGTCAGAGTGAAGTGAAGTTTTAAAACTTGTTTTTCTTTTACATTCAGTAAAATGTGGGAAAATAGAATTTAATTAGTTGAAGAAATAAACTAAAGCGGGAAATTAAAAAGAACAAGTGTGCCTTTACCTGGACTCAGGTTTGATGCTGATGAGTCTGTTTACTGAATACTGCAGATAGATTTCTGTACACAAAAACACAAACAGAAGCAATGTTTAAACAAAAAGGAATCAGAATTTTGTGAGATTGTTCCTTTCAATCAATTTCACTTATTTTTTTTAGCTTCATAAAGACAATGCGATGCAATCAATGCAGTGATCTCACTTATAAGTTTAAGAGAGAACATTGCATTGATTATGGGATGATAGCAGAACAGACTGGGTGGCCAGATTTCATCATCATTGATCATTAATCAGT
The DNA here is from genome assembly GCA_902982915.1 of Phalloptychus januarius. Taxonomy (NCBI): domain Eukaryota; kingdom Metazoa; phylum Chordata; class Actinopteri; order Cyprinodontiformes; family Poeciliidae; genus Phalloptychus; species Phalloptychus januarius. The sequence goes on from CADWAE010000087.1 coordinate 63,595, forward strand.
AAGTATTTTGAGTAAAGTTCTTATAAAATAACTCAATAAATCCTTTGATCATTTACATAATTTACTACACCTGCAACTACAGCCTCACCCTCAATCCAGCCAATAGCAGACGGTTAAAAAAGAATCAAAGCTAGCCAGATAAGGTTAAAGGTTATGTGAGTGGGCTCTATAAGTATGAGATAAGACTTGACAAGGATTCAGCATTTACTCATTCATATGTTCCAGCTGTGATCCTGTCAGTGCTTGATGCCTAACATCATCAGCCCCGATCCGCAGTGCAGCTAGGTTCTTGAAAATGTCAAATTTTTGTGGACTTTTCAGTGTAAAGCTGAGCTTCTCTACACAGCTGCTTTTTAATGTCAATGTAAAGATGAGACAAACTCAGCCGAGTTGCTTGATGAAAGTAATCATTTTTGTTAAAACACAAAACTGTTGGAGCATATTTAGTTATGATCTATTTAAAGTTACATTTGGTCATAGGCTACTATAAATAATTTGCATGTAATAGCTATGTTTCTTCTTAGCTTTGGGATAAGAAATTATGTCTGAATGTAAAAAAAAAAACATCAATAAGAGATATCTAAATGTTTCGCAGAAGATCCATGAATGAATTCAGATATTGAGCATAAGTTATAAACTAGCAGGGTATTCTTTTCAGACCTCTCCATGTCTCTATCTTGTGTTCTTCCAGTTCGTAGATCTGAACCTGCAGATAGAACATGCATCCATTAGTCCTTCCACAGAGAAACTTCAGTCAGACTAAAAATCACTCAATGGGGATTTAATTCTGAAGCTCACCAATGGAGATTTGTAGTACCGATGAAGGATGTTAATAAAGTCCGTAATGGTTAGCATACCTGCACAAACAGAATATCTATAGTGTGCAAAAATGTTGCAAAAGTTTGGACATTTGCATGATGAGGAAAATAAATCACAGTGTACATCAGTGGTACCTTTGCTTCTATTTAACTATTCAGTTACTGAGAACTTTTGCATTATTTATTTTGTGGTGCCATGATCATGATGTTTCCTCTAAGGTCAGAGGTTAAGGGTAGGCTAGGTGCATTAAATCTACTAAGGTGTGGTGCTTCCTTTCAGTCCTGTGCTGCTGGAATGTTGTTGGAACTTCTAACATGTTTTGGGAATTAAAAGTATTAAAAGCATTAGAGCATAAAACCACCACAAAGTCTTTGAAATAAACACTGCTGCAAATTATAATCTTTTTTCAGAAGAAGAAACAGCTAACAGACAGACGCAGCAGTACTGATCCAGAATTAGAATCCTGGATCTAGAATTGGTGAGATCATTAGTAAAGTGACTCCAGATGTCAGATAAATTGGTAATTTATCCAATAAATTGGTAACTCCAACAGATGTTAAATGGCTTCTGTTGGATGACCCTGTTGTATCTGAGAGAAGGAAACCTCTATTATGGCCCTAAAAAATAAATTTTATGATTCTTTGCTCTGCCATTCATGGCTCCTTCTTTTTTATCTAGTCATGAATGCTATGCATCCACTAATTGCTGTGCATCTATTCAATGGGACAATTTAGTAAAGTTGCTTTACATTTACTATTGTAAATGAGATTAAAACAGTGAGAGCTGAAGCCGCCATTACTGTCTGGAACTTTAAGACCAGTGAAATAGTCAAAGTCCAGCAGCACACCTGAACTAAAAGTTTTGGTCATCTCGTAGATTACAAAGTTTCCTCTTTTTTTGTTTAATTTGTTGACCTTTCAGTGATGTCAGTGTGTTAAAAGAGATGTTAGTGTTAACGGTAATCATGAACCCAAGTGTCTCCTGAACCTGTTACTGCCTGGAAGCTTAGCATGCATTTTTAAAGCTGCTGGCATTTTAATTACAATAGTCATGATGAGGAGCAAAGCATGTCCTCCTGTTTGTAATACAACACTGCGAACTGCTGACCCACTTTCCTTACAAACATTTGAAACCAGTGAGCCTAAAAGGTTCACCTGTTTCACTGGAGGCTCACTGGACAAAGGAGCCAAAATTATTTTCACAGTAATGATGATAGAAACAAAGAATTATGATAAATGATTGACTTTGTCTCGTTCCCACACTTTGTCTCATTCGTGGTCTCATCGTGTTCAACCTTTTCATCATTAAATCCTCAATTTCATTCCTCATCCCGGCTGCGTTTTCTCACCGTTACCCCACCACAACCCATGACAGTTTGTGCACATTTATAAAACAACGGTTCCCAACTGTACGTGATTAAGATGATCTCAGAAGTCAAAGAATGGTAATAGTAAAACATACTGTACTGTTAGTGATGCAATTAATATAAAAACCCTAACAAAAGAAGCAGAGTTTACATTGCTATGGTTTGTTACATCATTGGTTAAGACAGCAGCATGCACACTCAACCTATTATTCTGGTTATGTTTCCCTTCCATGGTTGGTTTGTGGGTCAAATATTGAAATGTCAAAGACTTTTCTGAAGTGGGTTAGGTTGGAGGCTCAGTCCCTCTCTTATTGCTGAATCATGAACTCTGACCTTTATTGAGACAACTGAGACTCCTGATGTTTCAGTAAGTCTTCTGGATGACACTTATCACTGCACTTATCAAATGTGGCCTCAAGGCAGGTAAAAGTTGATACAGGATTGTGGAATAAGTGGGGACATAGAAAAAGGTAAAGACAGCAGCAAATGGCTCCGGTCACGTCTTCACACAGACTGGACACGTCCCCCACTAGATGTCTGATCACAGAAATATGCTGATCGGCTGATTATGATGCAGTTTAAAACATCCTGAGATTTTGAGGCAACATCAACAGCAACAATGACAGCAGCAATGACTTATATTGTTTGCAAAGCCAAGCACTTCATGATGAACTCATGTCATCTGTCACGTCTTATTCTGTAACTGATGTAATAATGTGGATGTCATCTGATCGACAGACCAGAAGCTAGTGGATGCAGTGGTTGCTGGTTTCATTGTTTTGAAGCTGCAGTGATTCTTCAGCAGAATTGCAGCTGTGAACTTCTGACCTCAGTGGAAGCAGAGAGGCAGCAATGATCGCTCAGAGTAGAAGTGGATCATGGTGCATCAAGGCTTCATGGCAGATGCACAGCTGCAAAGGTTTGCTGAAAAAACTAACGTGTGACTAAACCAGTTCAGGAATGGTGAATAAATATTGAGATGTTCCTGTTCCCACCTACAAAACACTGCAGCTTGCTGTCCCACAGTGGCGCCGCCCGCACGCCGTTTGCCACCAGAGCAAAGAAAGCCTTCTTCACCTGAGAGACAAAAACCTGATTAATAAAATCCAAACCTATGAAAGCAATTTGAGCTTTTGCTGCTAAAACGTTTGCACCTGCAGCGTTGTATCAAAGATGACCAGTTTGGAGCTTCTGGGCATGGCATCATAGCAACTGTGACTTTTCATGAAATTCATGTAGATGTAGGTGTCAGGATCTGCTCCTGCAGGGGGCGCCATAGGGTATGTGGCATATGTACAGGCACCTACAAAGAACACACAGTGAGCTTATAACAAAACTGAGAGCTCGTGTGAGGGTAATGAATTCGTATGTGGGGTTTATAGAATGTAGGTGCATGTAAAGCTGCAGTGTGGTTTTAATGATCTTTTCAGTTTGTATATATTTTAGAACATTTCAATACATAAATTTGAAATGTATTGAAATGTAGATGGAAAATATTTTGCTGGATGGCAAATATTTTCAATCTTATATGAATTATATATTTTTATACATGACTTAAAACATAATTTGGGTCCTACAAGTTGGATTGTTGCTCTGTTAAGAGAGCTCAAGCAAATTTAAAAGCGAAATCAACACATTCTGGTTTTATTGTGTCTTTGAAAAGGATCAGGTACCTCTGCTCCTCACCGAGAGAACATCTTCTTCCTCATACTCATCCATCTCAAACAAGGGCACCTGGAAGAGGGAACATGTAGCTTTTACAAAGGCTCCTAGGAAGGCAAACCTTTATGGAGGAAAACGGCTGTTATGGTTTTGCTTCTCTTCGTTTGACCTTAGGAGTCACAGTTTCTATGTTCACCAAGAAAAACTCACCACAACCTTTAAAAAATAGGAGATCAGAGGTCATTAAAGTAATGTTGCTGCCTGTCTCCTTGAAGCTGGTGAAAGTTGCTGTGATTAACTGATTTTCTTATTATACGACTCATGAATTAACACTTTGTCATAACTATAAACCAGTATGTACTTAGATAAGAAAGTATTTTTAACTCAAAGTTCTTCCTTCATAAGCAACTGAAATGCTGATTCACTGGAAGCTCAATGTTCTCAGTAACAGGCTGGGAAAAGAGCTGAAACATCTGGGGGAGTAAAATTACCCAAAATGTGAAGAAAATCTCAAATTCTTCAACTTTTATCACAGTTATTCGGTGAATGGTTAAAAAGAAAAAATAACTGCCATGTTTAATTTGATAGAAGATATCAAATAAAGGAGGCATTAGAAATGGGGCAAAGAGAGCAGAACAACATGCCATCTGTTATGTGACAGAAACAAATACGACTACATAGAAACAATGCTATCATTAGTCATAGCAATACATGTATGCATACCAATACATATTTTTTATCGCCACAACAAGCATATAAATCGTCCTAATCCTAGAAGGAAAAAAATGCACGGTTTTCAAAATATATAATATATAAATATAATATATATAAATATAAATATAATATGTATAAAATATATAAAATGACATAAGAATCTGAAAAGTGTGGCACGTGTTGTGTCCTGGTCAGGCAGCATTGGATAATAGCCAGAGGAAATCCACAGCTTAGGTGGGAGAACTATTTCCAACTAGTTGTGCTTTTCACAATTCTTCAGGAAGGCCAGTGAAGCTGTTCTGTGTTGATGGGAAGATAAAGGATCTAAAGTCAGGACTAACACCTGCAGGGCTGCCAAAAGACCTGAGAGTGAGCGGGGGAGACACCGTCCAGAAAGACCCCAACTATCCATCCATCCATCTATTTTCCTACACCCTCGTCCCTTATTGGGGTCAGGAGGGTTGCTGGTGCCTATCTCCAGCTATTGTTTCGGGCGAGAGGCAGGGTCACCCTGGACAGGTCGCCAGTCTGTCACAGGGACCCCAACTATTTATAAAGAATTATAATAGTTTAGAATCAGCAACCATTCGTTACTCTGTGTTGGTCTGTTACATATCATCCCACATTACATGTGCCTGTAATGTGATAAAATGAGAAAAGTTCCAAAGGGAATAATATCTTTTGCAGTACAACACATCCTGAGTTACTGTCTGCTATTGGGCCATGGACCAACATTAAAACCTTTTCATGTCTGCTGGTCATCAACTGTTCAACTGGTTCCTACAGTTTGGCCTGAGTGTATTTACCTTCACATGTTGCACTTGAATTAACAAACTTAACTGATTGTGTAGATAGAAGGTGAGGAATGAGCATTTAGGACTGGACCTGTAACAGTAGCCGGCATGCCTTCCTTTATAGCTTCTCAGTTACAGAGCTGTGTCCAAACACGGATACTAACATTCCCGGACAAATCACCAAGGAGACTCACTTCTGCAAAGGAATCCATGGCCAGGAAGACTGGGAGACCTGCCTCTGTGGAGACAAGGCGGTGAAGGAGCATCAGATTGCACAGCAGGCTGCACAGAGAGGCCAGAGATGCCTGGTGACCATGTTAGACCACGAAGTGATGAAGATAAAAGTGTAACAGGAAGGTGAAGATGGCCAGGAGAAAGAACAGGAAGAGTGGAGCAAAGAGCGTGGTGAGGATCTCCTGTCCTCCGGACAGCTGGGTCCGGGTGCCTGCAAGAGACTGGGGTCTAAATCTGGACTGAGGGTTGGGAGACCTATGGCATTTAGAGAGGGGGAGGGAAGGGAAGTGGGAGTGTGTAACATGCTACATGCTCATTATATTGCAAATCAGATGGGACATCTTCATCTGTCAGTGGGAATCGCTTGGCGGTTCTAAGTTAAACCATTGAAATGCATCTGAATAAATAGGATGTGGCTTTAAACAGAGAACAGGCTGGTAGATGGGTGGGAGGTCCGATGGTCCCATGAGGAACGTTAGCGGCACAGAGATCACACACACACATGCACACACATACACACACGTTTTGGGTTTGTTTGCTTATATGGGCAGAAGACCCTCATGGAGCTGGAAGTGTCGTGTGCAGAATGTCTGCAGGTTCACAGCCACTCTGAGCAGAGGAGTGTCATTAAACTGTCCTGATGTAGACTGAGGGATGATACCAAAACTAAAGCTTTACTATAATAATGTGTTTTGTAAACACCAATAGTTTTATTCGGCTGTGATTTCTGAATGTGATATGAACATTTATGCATTATTAGAGCCTGAGTTCTAAAACAAACAAAACTTTAGCATAACGAGCAATGGAATGTTTTGTACATCTAATGCATGCACATGGAGGTAATATCTAAAGTGTGAAAAACTACTTCCAGTTCAGTCTGACGCGTTGGAGAACCTAAGGAACAAACCCAGACGGAGGTTCTGATCTCGTCTTGTTGGGACTTTGGGCTGATTGGTTTACTGGCTTCTGTTCTCAGTGACCTGAGGAATGTTCTGACTAGGACTCCAAAGGATCTTTGAGCCAGTTTGTCTTCACTTATCCAGTGATGCACCATGCTGGAAATTCCAGAGCCTCACCAGACGATCCGTCTCTGGAAAAACAGCCCCACTCTGTATTTGCTGCTGAAAACCCAGGGACCTTTTCATCTCTAGAAGGAGAACCATCTGGTAATTCCTGCAGCGTTTCTGTCTTTCCTCAATGCTTTTCTTGGAGCGACGTCATCATTGCTGTTGTCCAAAAGCCTTGACCTCTGACCCAATGCTGAGCAAGCCGTGCAGTGATGGGAACGTTTTTCTACCACGTCTCAGAAGGAATAGTGGTGGATTTTCATGAGAGGAGATGGACTTTATCTGTAAACAGTTTGAAGTTCTGAAGCTTTTTGGACTGCTGAGGCTTTTGGTTTGAACTGCTGTGCTCATCAGCTGCTGCAGTTTGAAAAGACTAAAGCTAATATGAGCTGCAAACAGGATGTGAACCAAGGAAGTCACAGGCTCTTCGTTCTAAACAAGCTGACAGGTAAGCATCAGCTAACTCAGAAAACAACGGCATGTCTGAGTTGGTGTTTAATGAATGAATTATAACCGCTGAACTGAGTTTGTTGTAAACCAATTCCACCATAAAAGAAACAGAAATGGTTGCAGTGCAGCTTTAAGCCCCCTGCTGTGTGAGACGTTCAGGTTACATTGAGCATTAACTATTTATAGCAGCACTGAGCTGCTGCAAGAGAACAACCTCTTCTCTGCACAGCTAGCAGTTTACATTCAGCTTCCAAATTTTTTTCCCCTCATATTTAGAAGTTTTTGTAGAATATAGTCTCTCATTAATCAGAGGCCATTTAGCAAATAGAAAGGATGTTTATAATCTTAAATGACTTAAAACAGAAACATTTAGAACAATTTATTGTCAGACAGCAAGGAATAAAAAAAGGTTGTGTGAGAAGGTAAATATCTGGTTTTAGTTAAATGATGCACTGCCTTTTGCAACAGACTTATGCTTTTTTTTAAAAATATATTTTTTTACTAAAGCTATTTTAACTACAACTATATCCACTGCGCAGAAAAAAAACGACTGTACAAGCTTAGAGCTGCACATTATTCATCCTCTGGAAGATTTCAGTTTAAACCAGCAGAATCATACAGAGTCTGATTGATGCAATGCAGATCTCTCTTGGTCTCGTCCTCTGGCTGCTCACTGATCTCTGCTTAAATCATCTCTTCTGGTTGTTTTTTTTTTAACTCTTTATTTAACATTTTTCATTATTACAATGGAACATACAATACACAGAACATGGGGCACTGATTCATTACTTGAATGAAAAACATTACATTACACATAGTTACACTTCCTTGCTCCTGTATGCCAGCCATTTAGACCAGCGTTTGTTATAAAAATGTCCTTTTATATGTAAAAGATACGTCAATTTTTCCATAGAGTGAATTTCCTCCACAACCTCCCGCCAGTGGTCCAGCTGGGGAGGGAGTTTCTTTAGCCAAGACCGTGTAATAGCTTTTTCGCTTGCAATTGATACAATTTTAAAAAGATATTCATCTTCTTTTTGAAACACTTCTCCACATATCAGCCCAAGCAGAAAAATTCTGGGATCTTTGGGGATGGTATACCCCAAAATTATTCCGATAGTCTGGCATGGCAGATTCCACCCCAGTAGAGTGCCATCTTAGGGCAGGACCAAAATACATGAGAGTGATTGACATTCTGATGGCCACATTATCTCCAACATTGCTGTTCTTCTCCTCTCTGTCTACTAATAATTTGAGGTGTAATAAAGTATCTAATTAAGCACTTCCATCCGAATTCCTTCCATCTTTTAGAACTGGTAGATGTCGGTTGTGTCTCACACATTGAAAGCCAATCACCCTCTGTCATCTTTACTCCCAATTCCTTTCCCATTTTGACTTAATATTCAAGGTGTTATTTTCATTATGTTTCTGCAACCCCTTATATAGTTTGGAAACGGTTTTATTTGGAAGGTTAGTATAGGCATTTGTGAAAATCCTGGAGGGACACCTTTTTTCATTTTGGTATTGTAGAAGTGTCTAACCTGAAAGTATTTAAATAAGTCCCTGTTCTCAAGTTTATAATCCCTTTTCAGTTGCTCAAATGTTTTAAAGGTGTTACCTTCTACAAACTGACACAAAGCTACAAGACCTCTATCTTTCAACCTAAAAAGGAAGAATCTAATTCTCCTGGCCAAAAGTTTGGGTTACAAGAGGGCCACATCAAGAGTCCAATGACATCTGCCAATTTGTACTTGTCAACTACTTCTTTCCAGATTAACAATGTGTCTTCAACTATACGATTCCCACTTTGGTCCAAAACTATTTTACCTCCCAGAAGTGTTTGGGGTTGGGCCCCACCCTGCTTAAGTTCAATCTGTTTCCATCTAGGCTCCATTTCCGGGGAGCACCAGCAGACCATAAATCTAATTTGAGCAGCGTAGTAGTATTCCCTCAAATTTGGAAGGGCCAGACCCCACTGATCTCTATTAATTTGGAGTGTTTTAAATCTTATTCTTGGTCTGGTCCCGGACCAAATAAATCTTGAGATCAGCCTATCCCAGGCATGGAAGTGTGTGTTTGATATTCTAATACGCAATGACATGAAAAAAAAAATCGAGGGAGCAGATTCATCCTCACTATTTCCATTCTAGCTGTGAAATACAACATAACCTTGTCCAGACTGCCAAATGTTTTTGTATGATTTCAATAAGTTTACCAAAGTTCAAACTAAATAACTCGTCCAAATCTTGGTATATAAACACTCCCAGGTATTTTAGCTTTTTGGCATCCCACCTAAGTCCATAGGTCTTTCTTATTAGTTTACTAGGAGAATAGTTGATTGTCAGAACTTGTGTTTTTGTGATGTTTAGACTGTAGCCTGACAGTTGACTAAACTCAGTTAGAGCTGATATAAGTTTGGGGAATGTTATATTTGGAATTTGAAGATATGTAATTATGTCATCTGCAAAGAGGCCAATCTTATGTTCTATATTTGCAAAACTAACACCCTTTATCTCATCATTGTCTCTAATAGCCTGTGCCAAGGGTTCAATGAATATTGCAAAAAGCGATGGACTTAGACAGCATCCCTGGCAGGTTCCTCTGTATAGTTGAAAGTTATTTGTTAAGTGCCCATTGATTTTTACCCTGGCCCGTGGTTCATCATAAAGTGACCGCAAACAACTAATAAACTGATTATTAAAGCCCAGACGCTCTAGTACCTTGTATAGAAAAGTCCAGTTAACCCAGTCAAAAGCTTTTTCTGTGTCTAGGCTAACTAATGCGACACTGAGGTTCTGCTTTTTGCCTTGAGCTAATATATGTAATGTTCGTCTTATGCTGTCATGAGTTTGCTGGCCTTTAATGAATCCCGTCTGGTCTTCGTGTATTAGGTCTAACAAGTAATACTCCATTCTCCGAGAGATTATTGACGTAAAAATTTTATAATCGACATTCAGAATTGAGATTGGGCGATATGATTCGCAGTATTCAATATTTTTCCCTTCTTTAGGGAGGACAGATATTACAGCTTCTCTCCAAGATGGTGGAATCACAGCTCTGCTCAGTGTCCAGTTAAAGGACTCGAGCAGAACCGGGGAAAGCTCCTCCCTGAACATCTTGTACCATTCATTTGGAAACCCATCACTACCTGGGCACTTGTTACTTTTCAAAAGTCCAATAACTGTATCCAATTCTTTCTGGGTAATGGGAGCAGATAGAGCTTCATTTTGGATTAGTCCCAGCAAAGGTAGGTCCACAGCTGCCAAATAGTCATCAATAGCATTTATGTTAACTGCTCCTGGGGCAGAGTATAATGTTTTAAAGTAATTCTCAAAGGTATTATGTATTTTATCCGTGTCATAGGTTAAATTACCAGTTGAGGATTCTCTAATTTTAGTAATCGAATGCTTCAGTTGGTGTTTACGAAGTTGTCTAGCTAAGATTCGTGTAGCTTTTGGGCCTGATTCGTAAAATGTTTGTTTGGAGAATCACAGATTTTTCTCAAGCTCCTGAAGTATCATATCATTTATATTGTTTTTAGTTTTCATTATTTGTTCTGATAATTCTCCATTGTTAGTCATTTGTTGTTTTAATTCTAATTTCCTCAATGTGTTTTCCAATTCCTCATATTTTAACCGTTTTACTTTTTTAAGATAAGCAGTTTTAGAAATTAATCTCCCTCTCATTACCGCCTTGACCGTGTCCCAGACTAAGGTGGGATTTACCTGTCCATCATTATTGTCTTTTACACATTCCGTTATTTCTTTTCTAATCTCCTTTGTTGTGGCTTCATTATTAAGGATACCTATATTTAAGCGCCATAATGTTGACCTAGGCCTATTAGACAAGCCAATGGACAAATAGATAATGTTATGGTCTGAAATATCAGATGTTCCAATTAAGCATTCCTTCACTTTAGATCTATCGATGATGTTCACCAGAAACAGGTCGATCCTGGAGTGGACTTTGTGTGTAGAAGAGTAATGAGTAAATTATTTTTCTTTAATATGGAGATCCCTCCAGACATCAAACATGCCCATCTCCCTGACCAGGATATTTAGATCTTTTGACCTACCCGTTTTTTGTTTCTTATTGCTTGTTGTATCTAGAGCATAGTTAGGGATTGTGTTCCAATCTCCAGCGCAAACCAGAACTCCTTCACTAAATGGTGTCAAATACCGTTTTTAAGAAAGTTCTGTCACTCTCTGGTGGTACATATATATTAACAATTGTGACAACAACATTATCAGTCCTCCCCTTTATAATAACAAATCTGCCCTCTTTGTCACCCCTCTCAGATATCAATTCAAAGTTGAGTGAATTAGAAATTAGGGTGATCACCCCCCTCTTTCTACTATTTCTACAAGAGCTATAAAATGTGTTTGAGTAACCAAATGGCTTAAATTTGTCATGTTCTTGTTTAGACATGTGTGTCTCTTGTAAAAGAGCGATTTGTATCCCATCTTTTTTCAATTTGGCTAAGACCCTCTTTCTTTTCACTGGACTACTCAATCTGTTTACATTCAAGGAAGCGATTTTCAAATTATGACATTGATATAAAAAGTTACTTTGACTGATTTAGCCCCTGAAACCAGAACATGAACATGAACAGTAACAAAGCAAAACAAAACCAAACTGACTTCCAAGATGAGGAGAAACTCCCTCATCTCAGTCATGACCCCGTTGGCAAGTCGAGGGTTAAACCTCTCAAGATGAGAGGGCAAGAAAAGGACAGTAATAGCTCCTTTAGGAAAAACACGTCCATCCTATAGAGCTTTGGAACCTACGTCACTGCGCGTGACGTTTATGTCGCTCCGCGCCATCTTTCAAGGCTAAAGCAACATTTTTCCGGTGTTCGCGAAAAGCTTCTCCCAGAAGGCTAGCAACGCTACATGGCAAAAATAGCTAATATTGGACATATCGATCCGTTTGAGACAAAACGTTGGAGCAGAAACCCCGATCATTTACCTCATTTGACATTCCCAGACATATTTGCAAACCTGTTCTGTGGTGTCAGTGCTTACACCGCGAATCAGTTCAAGGATTATAAATCAATGGAGGCACATGTCCAGTTACGAATGGCTGGGTTCATGATTTGGACATTCTTACCGCCCACCTCTCCGCCCCCGGATTGCGAATACGTTGTGGTTCGAACAAAGGTAAGCTCTGACCTCCTTAATGTTATATACATTCTTAATGTACATTATTTTACAATCAATCACAATGTTATGGAGCCTCTAAGGGAACATGGGAAGAGAGAGAAAAAAGAATTCCCGGCTTATTTTCTCGAGATCCCGAGAAACTAAATCAAGATCCCGACTTAGTTTCAAGAGATACCGTGAAATGAAAGAAAAAGTCAAAACTTTCAAAACAGTCTTCAAATCGTCAATAGCCTTAAGTATTCCTTCCGAGTCCATGTTCGTTCCAGCGCTCTGAGCTCCCGCACCAGCACGTTAGCATGATTCGAGCGCGTGTTAGCTTTCGCGACCGGAGTACCTTTATCCTGAGTTTTAGGCATCTTTATCGATTCTTTGTGGCTCGACGTATTTCTCCTCCCGTTCATAAGTTATTTTGTCGAGATAGTGAGCATATTAACGAGTTTTGAACGGGAGTTTTCGATACTACGGTGGGAGAGGCTCTGACGAGACCGTCTACTCCATTTGCTTCCGGAAGTCCCTCTTCTGGTTGTTTTAATGCTTGTGAATATATAATCACTAAAAAGTTTATTCATATGGAAGAATCCCTCTTAATAGCACTAGAAACAAAGATTGCTAAATTGATTACATAAAATGACTTCTTATGATCTTTCAGAAGCACAAATCATTTGTAAATGAACAATTCTTAATATTTAGTAAATCCAGCAGCTTTTGTCTTCCTTCAAATGTCACAAAACTAGCTCAGTAAAATCTCTTCACTAACATCTTAGTCAACCAAACAGTTGATTCAGCTGATTTGCTTGGTAATAAAACATCTGACACAAAGTAATTTGTTAGCCGAATATTCTGGCTTCAGAAAACAGAACTCAAATTGTCACATTGTTATAATTAAATTGATATCTTCATTTATCAGTGATATTTTAAGTTTACTGAGTTTATTGTATCTGTTTTAAAATGATATATTGTTTATTTAGCATTGTCACTGTTCAGAACCTTGAATAGTTTTTGAGTAAATCATTTGGGAATGAATCTGTGTTGTTGGAAAACATCATGGCATTGTGAGTCAGGACATAGCTGCAGCTCCTCAGATTTGGTTGTTTGAGGCAGAACAATATTCTGTTCCTGCAGCAGCTGACAGAAAGCTAAATCTGGAATTCATATGAGAACACTTTGAAATGGATTGAGATGTTACTACTAACAAGTAGCTTCAAACTTTAAGATTCAATCTGAAGAAAAGCAGATCAAGGCAGATCCCTGAACTGGATGTACTGGACGTTTTGTTGCAGAACTTTCTGGGTTAAATTAATCATTTCTTTTCTTTCTCAACAATCCTTAAGTTCAAACAAATTACAGGAAGGTCATTTGACATTTTTTAAGGGAGTGTTCAAATCAAATATTTCTTTTAGCCTTACACTGCCAAATTCTAAACAAATCAGAACGTGAGGTTATGGTGAAATAGATATTTTTAAACGATTTTAAACAAATGATCCACATATTATAATTGTATGACAAATAACTTTTATTTCCTCCATATCAACCTGAGCATTTAAAACATTCTTGAACAAAGACCAGTGGATAACAACATCCAGAGGTGCATCTGTGAATACAAACAGAGATGGGGCACTGCTGTCACTCAGAGGCTTAAGGCATGTTCAGCAAACCAGCAGCAGCTTTTCTGCAGACAGCTGGGGATGGAGATTTATTACACAAGTCAGACTTTACAAAGTACCTCTAACCAAGTCAAACGTTTACAGTAAACCAGCTGTTTCTGTCATAAATATACTCTGCCTTATAACTTTTTATTCTATTTTCTTCTGAGGAAGTCAGGACGCCACACCTGCTGAAACGTGTGGTCCTGATGCCAGCCTGGGAAAGCACTGACTTTACCCATCAGATTTCAGCAAGCAGCTTCAAAATAAGCACAACTCTAAGGCATGTGATGTTAGCATTCTGCTCCATAAAAACCTGTCAAAACTGATGCTGCTCTGTGCAGCAGGACCCCTGGTGGTCGTTATGTGTAGCTACACAACAACGTCAAATATCCAAGTCTAATCGCTGCCCATTGGTTTTTATTCTAAGATGACTGATGTCGAACTATCCTTATCAAACACTGCTCTACTGAAGAGAACAGTGAAAACAGGAACATTAGTTTAGCAGCTGTGTATAGATAGGGTTAAAAGCAAACTTCTGGAAAATACTAAATATTAAATGAGCAAACACTGTTACAGAAACACTGAGCAGCTTTCAGCTTTGTGCATCATTGGTTTTGTGTTGCAGGAAGCCCACTTCCGTCTTTTGCATCAGAAAATCCCAGCTGCCTCCTGCAGCAGTTGGATATGACCCTGAAATACTGGAACTACAGCATTTACTTGCTCTCATCACCATAACAGAGGTAGAACGTTAGACCAGCTGAAACCTGTTAAGAAGAAATACATGTAGCTCAACCAAACTTCCACTCAAGCAACCTGGAAACATAAGCAGCTTCGGTTAGGCTTCAGCTGACAGCAGGCCTTCAAAAAGCATTGGACACTTTGACTGTGTGAACAAGACCCTGCAGCCCGACTCCTGGAAAGGCAGTCCGCATCACATCAGCTCAGTTATCACAGTGAGTTCTTGTTCTGAGCCGACAGATCTGCACAGAATCCACCACTCAGTCCTTCCTCGACTCAGCCCACTGTTTCTACACAGACCTCAACACAGTCCAGTAAACTCGTTTCCATGCCGATGTTCAACATGCCTACTGAAATAAATCTCATATTACATCCCGTTCTGCTATTGAAGTTCCTCCGTAAACGCCAGCACTGCAACAGACTGACACCATGGCAACCTGCCGGGCCCTGGTGCGCCAGAGAGGTGCAGACAGAACGGACACATCAGGACATCCTGGTGTGTCCAGCTTCCAGGACAGGACACAGTCAGAATGTCCTTTCGTGGAAAAATGGCCGAAAAAGAATGATATAAAAGCTTCTCTGCTTCAACTTAGCAGAAATGTCAAGATTGTTTTTCTGAAGGCCACAGAAACAGCTGCTGCTCATCCCTCTGATGGTCCAGTCAAAGTAAACCTGAACAGAGTCCTTAATTCTTTCTGCTCCAGAGTTTGGAGGACTCCGTGGTACCCAGGTTCTGTGTCAGGTCTAGGACCAGATATCATCAAAAGGAGGAGAAGTGCTGAGGCAGCAGGCTCTGAATGGGGGTGGGATGAGGGCTGGCACAGGCACTGTTGTTCACACTGGACCCCGAACTCTGGGAGCTGGGTAGCCTGGAGACAGACGGCGACTCGGGGTCTGAACAGTCGTCATCAGAGGCGTTACGGTGGCTGACCACCACCCTGAAACACAACACACACACACACATACACAGAGACACCGGCATCAGGAATGGCTGCAAGTCAAACACAAACAAAAAAAAGAATCCTGACTTTTTTTACTCAAAATTCTGACTTTAATCTTCCGAGACCAAAAGTCAGAGTTTTGAGATTCAGGTCTGTTTGTTTTCCACTCTGTGGCTCCAATCCACTTCCATAAACATGATTCTGTCAGGTTACATCACATAAATCAGACATGCCTCTAATTAATAATTGCTGGTTTTACTAAGAGCTTTTATATCACAGATATGTCTGAGTACCACTGTATGCAGGCACATTAATGTAAAATGGAGTGTAAGGAAAAAGTGCAGCTCAAGGCTGCATGTATAACTCTAGCTTCGAGGTGCATCATCTGGACAATGACTGTGTCCTCCATGAGACACAACATGGTCACCATCAGACTTGGTCAATGTCAGAAACATGCTGGAAATGTTTCTACCAGAAAAGCAGCAAATGTTAAACTGCTTTTAAAAGTCATAATGGACCAATCAGAAAGACAATAACTGAAGTGAGTCAGTTTTTCTTTTTTTATCTCTGAAAGGTTAAATATTAATGTTGAAAATATTTTTGACAACATCATGGCAGAGGAGCTGCATTCCTTGGATTGGTTTCCATGACGCTGTGGCTGTTTACCTGGACCTGGATGGACTCGCCACACCTGGCTTTTGGACTGCCGTCCTCGACTTGTAGCTGCACTTGGACCACTGCACACAAACAAGCAGAAAAACAGACGGACGTTGAACATCTGCAGCTCTCAGCGAGGCTCCTCCCTTCCCTCTTGGTTCCACATTCTCACACTGATCTGCTCTCTTGTGACACTACAGAACCTTTTAAAATAAACGAGGGAAATAAAAGACAAACCTGCAGCTCAGTCATTGTGGCTTCTGATTTATAGAGCCCAACTAAATATAGCAACTTAAAGAAAACATTTCTTTTAAATATTTGTTGAAACTGTCATTTTGTAGTAAGAGAAAAGATGGAGCTCCTCTGCTTTCTCCCAGTGATATTGGTCACCAACATTCTAATAGCTTTAAGGAGGCTTTCTGTGAAGATCCATCATTATTAGTATTAATGTTAGGACCAATGCCTGGATAACCTAACGGGGAAGTGATGGCCTCTGGCACGGCTGGTCCAGGAGCTTCTCACCATGTGAGCGGAGTCACTGGTCCTCAGATGGATTCCCTTCTGACAAAGAAGCCTCAGCAAACTGATGCCTGCACACAAGACACAAAAAAGCTCCAACAGGTTACGCTGCAAAATAACTTTGCTTTCCATGAAAGTACTTTAGCTTAGTTGGAGAGAAACACAATGCTCACTGTGTCTCACTACTTTAAAAAACAATTCTAAAAAAAGATTGCAGGTTTTCTCATGTAGCAAAACAGATGCTCAAACGATTCTAATTGAATGTTTCTTGTCCATAGTGGCACTAAGCTTCCTACTGGGAAACAGAACTTATTTTGCCTGAGCTCTCACATTTGGTCCGGTCATTGCAGTGTTTCTGTTCCCACTGATCCAGCAGGATGTTGAGGTATCTGGGACACTCAAAGAAGCAAAGGTAACGTGACGAAGACTGCGATGGGAAAATGCGCTCAAACTCTCCCCGTCGACTCAGTTCGTCTTCGCTCTCGGCCAGCACGCGGACGTCCTCAGGAGTCAAAATGTCCAACACTGATGACAGGAAGTCCTTTATGAGGCAGGAGGAGACAACAAGTTCAGAACGTTTCTCTTTGCGAGGAGAGAAAATGGAAAAACTAGCAACACTGTCCTCTAATAAAAGCTCTTATTGAAAGCAGATGATGGCATTTTATCAGTAGACCCACCTGCTGTAACAGAGCTGTGTGCATGAGTTTGTTTACCTGGTCGGCATACCGCTGTGTATGGTAAAAGGCTCGTTTTACTTTCTCATCAGCAGACAGGTCAGATTTGCTCTTTTCTTTGTTCCCTCCATGCAAACTACAAAACAGAGACACTAATTTTAATCTTCTTCCTCAGGGTTGCATGAAAGTAAAAAAAAAAAAGAAGGTAACTGAGGCAATCCCTTTTTTCATCTCAAACAGAATCCCAGCGATAGAGACCGAGGTGTAGAAGCTCCTCCCTACCTGCTGGTGGAGCTGGAGGCACTGCTGCAAGAGGACACCACTTCTTCTCTCAGGGGAATCCTGAAGCCAGCCAGGTTCAGCAGGTCTCTGATCATCTGGCCTTTAATGGAGACGTCCAGGGCAGAGTTGGAGTGGAGGCTGCAGGACAGAAGCAGAGCTACAGACGTGCTTCTACAGCGGTCCATCTGACAGCAGGTGCAGCGGTCGGTGGGTCACCTGGGTGATATGTTGACCTCCAGGATCCAGGGTTTGAGGTTCTCGTCCAGCATGATGTCGAAGCCAAACAGCTCATGGCAGCTGTGAGGTGTTTTCACGTGCATCTTCAGCAGGGAGTTCACATATGGCTCAGAACTGAGAAACAAACGCAGAAATGAGGAAACTTGTTTGATTCTAGCAGCGTTTCAGCTTTTAGCCGTTTGGTCTGTGAACAAGTCTGGGTCAGCTAGTCTGGCTTTGACTGATGAAGCCAAAGTGATGTTAGAACAAAGCTCTGTGTGTGACCTGGACTGCTTTTCTAGTTCAAAGAGTAAAACTGTTCTACAGGTCAGATTCTTTAGAAACAGTTTTCAGATTCAATTGCGTTCAGAATAATGGCAATGTGTTAAAAAAAACATATTTGGTTGATTCTTTATGAGTTTATTCTTCTTCATTTGGAACCGTTACTCTACTAGACCTACTGCTAAACTATTAGCCATGTAGAAATGTCACTTCTTCTAAATCTGCTCTAATTAGTATTGATGGCCTGCACTTACTTTAAGCCCAACTAAAAACTAAACCTTGTTTTTACTAATGTGTAAAAACAAGGTTTAGTGTTTTTTTATTCATGAAACAATTTAAGCGTCAAATGTGGAAACGAGTTTGATCTTTGAAACATTTGCTAACTTGGTGAAAATTTTGTAGTTTTTTCCCCAAAACTATACTAAAATATTGTGCCATTCTCATAAATCCAATAAAACATATTCCCTCCTGAGCTGGATGTGTCATTAGACCTTGATAAGTGTGTTTGTGACAGAACAGCAGAATCTGTAAAGAACGTTCCCAATAAATGGAACAGTGAACTTACGCTATAATAGTTTTGATCACAATGTCTTTAATCTTCTCCCATATCAGGGTGGTGTTGATGCCTTTAGAGCCCAGGAAGTGCCACAGAGCCTTCAAAGCCCTGAGAAGACACAGCAGAAAAATATTTAACTTTAATATTAACAAAACGGAAAATAAACTGTGTTTTACTGGCTGAAAGTCACAGTAGGGCAACAGTAGATCATGGATGGAGCAGAGATAGTGTTGCTAAATAGTGCGATGATAATGTTTTGACACTTCTTCATCAAAATGTATAAAACACCATTTCTGAGCTCTGGCATCTTTGAGATTATTAAAATATTCATCGGATCATATTTAACTGACATGCAGAATTTTTAAGCAAAACTTGCAAAAGAAAAAAACATCCCACCAAATATTTCATTCAAGTGTCCTGTGTGATTGTGATGCTGCACACTAAAAGCTCTGGTTCTCCCCCAAAGTTACCATTTGTGTCCCTGGCAGGCCTTGTCGTCGCTGTTTGTCTGGTACTCTGAGTTCTTCTTGTTCACGCTGTAGTTGGTCAGGTGCATAAACTTGTTGTTTAGAGTCTTCATGGAAGACGAATACCTGCAGAGAAACAGAACCTCTGCCTTAGTGTGGCTCAGTTCCAGTCCATGTAACCTGATAAGATGTTGTTCGTTCTTACTTGCAGCTGGCGAAGCGGACCAGTCCATCAGAGAACAGGTAAATTCGGAGCGGCTCGTAGGAGGTCACATAGACATAGATCCGCAAGTCAAACTTGTTACCGCCAATGAGGTAGGGTTTGTGAAGGTACCTGCAGATAAGAAAGCAAAGGGAAATGTTTCCGTACACATACTGACAGTGAGCTGTGGTCAGATCTGTGCTGCTCACTTCTGCACCAGCAGTGGTCTCCTGCGGGGCAGCTGACTCCATTTGTGGATGACCTGGATCCCCATCCCTCTGGCTGACGCAGGCTGGGAGAAACAACATTCAGGAAAAAGAACACGTTTTTTTCTACCTATGAAAGACTCAGTGTTTAAGTTGACACATCAGGTCTCTGATCAAATTTTCTGATTCACCAAACTGAAGAAAACAACAGGCCTTTGTGTCTTTTCATTTGACGTGTGTAAACGTCTTGATTTAACTGTGCAAGTCCTTCATAACCAGTTCACATTGTCATTCATTAAAACACAACATGTTCAGCTTCTTTTTCCGTTTGTTTTGTGTTTTTTTCCCCATTAATGTAATGTACTGCACCATGCACCTTGTGTCTTATGTAAAATAAATATCTAAAAAAAACAAAAAACGAACAAGTAGTTCACATAAAATCAGAAAGGTGCAGAACGTACAGGTTTGATGATCCACTTCTTCTTGGAGCCACTATCTTCCCAGGCCTTCCGCAGCAGCTTGATGTCCTGAGGAAGGATGAACGTCTTTGGGAAGAAGTTAAACTCCTGCTTGCCAAAGCGATGCTGCATCTTAGACAGATTCCTCCAAAGTCGGTCCTTCCTGCCAATCTGAAAGGTTCCTGGAAAGTGGTTCAACTGCGAAAAATAAAAAACAACAACCACACATTCAATCTGGAGACTGCAGGGACATCAGCCAGAGTGTGTGTGCAGATACTCACCTTCTGATGCTCGCCGATGGCCTTAAAGCCAGGAGATTTCATGTGGTGTCCCCAGCAGCCCAGCCAGTTGTTGCTCTCTGCATTAACAACACAATTCACTCACTCAAGAAGCTCACACAGGGGGACTAAACAGACTCCCAGCTCACTGTCTGAAAGGTGCTCAGATTTTGCTGTGAGATGACTCACTCTTGGTGGCTTTGAAGTGAGACCTAGCGATGGTGTGCTTGACGATGTTGGGGGTAACGGAGCTCATCTTCCATTTGAGTAGGCGTCTCTGTTCGGCAGGCAGCAGCTCCACTGCAGAACACCAGACATGAGATCAGCTGGTAAACAGCATCTACTGGTTCTAAACTACGGAGGAGTCTCTCCTGACCTTTCTCATTGGCTGTGCTGAAGTAGAGCGTGGGGCGCATGAGGGGAAACAGGCTGGGGACGAGCGCTGGTCGCTCCTCTCGATCATCCTCCGCCCCCAACACCATCGGCTCCTCAATACTGAACAGGACAGGATGATAGGAGAAATAAGAAGAGTTGGACAGGTTGATGATTCACAGGTTTGGTCTGATTGCTCTTCACTGCTCTCCACAGAAAGACTAAAGAAACCAACCTTAAATAAATAATGTGATCAAAAGCTAGCTGAAGAAGTAATAAAAGGAAAATAAATCCACTGACTTTGCAGGAATGCTGATAAACATTCACAACAGATTCTCTCATCTGCCCTCGCACTCACATAAACGGGAGACTTCCTGTCCTTAATCCATGAGGTTCCACTCTTTACAGCGACACAGGAAGGCTACCCACTGGGTGGAGGAGTGGAGGGAGCTGATGGCAGCTTTTGAACATTCATTATTTGGAAGGTCTGAGAGTGATGCTGGATACGATGACCCTAATGCTCTAACTCACTCCAGATCAACAATTTATGCAAGACTAGTCAGATTCCTCTGCATTAAACCCTTTCATCCATGTCTTTATGAACCTTGGTCTGCAAACCGGAGCACAGCCATGTTGCAGTGGAGAAGGAGCGTCCCTAAACTGTTACTACTCTGTATGCCTATGTGGGTTTTACACAGCTGTGACCGTGGTTGTGATCACAACACCTGGATTTAGTGTTTTGGATGGTTGACCCAGGACTTCTGGCAACAGAGTTATTTTTAACTGGCATTGCTGACGATGATTACATTTCTGTTTTCTGAGAATTCTTACTTCATTTTTGTGGGATAATCTATGGGAGTCCTGGAAGGACAATGAGTCAATATATCACAATAGACATGTGATCAATATCAATAGATAATACTATTGACAGAATATTCCATAATTTCACTGAACTCTAATCCAGAACAATGCATTCTGGGAGATGTAGGCAGGACTGCTCAACCTCTCACAGCTCGAAAAACAAGGTGTGTGACCAACTAACTCACTCTTTGGTTACCTAGCAACAACCTGTTAGTTGTGCAGCAGCTTATAGTCCATGGGCCAGAGGCCAAAATTTCACATTTTTGTCCATTTCAGGGAGTAAAAGTCTAGTGATATTTTTTGAAAAGATACGCGTCTCTAGTTAATATTTTGGTGTGATAGCCCTTCCAAAATGGTGGCTGAGTCATTATTATCAGCTCATGAAGTAAACAACCCCTTTGGACAAATTCTGTTTTTGAGACTGGTGTATGTCTGGTTTAGGCTCCTGGTATGGCATTTGTCAAAGGTCTATAACATAATGTTTGGTATCGTCTTAAAGGGGACACTCTGGGCTTTCATTTAAACCAGGTTTTGAGAGTCTCTCTGACCCAACCAGAGGTCACTAGAGCTTATTAAACCAAACATAATACTCATTTTTACACACCTTTGGATCAAACTAGTTACATTTATTTTATCCCAGTGGTATCCAGGGACATCAGGGATACCACTGAGTCAACAGACTCCAAGGAGTCAGAAAATGTATGATATGCCTATACCGTCTGTCTATGGGCTGCAATTTAAAGTTACAGACTTGGGCTATCACCTTAACTGGTTCCTTAGTGTGTGTCGGGAGAGGGTTGGAGGGTTGGGGGGGCTGGTGACCTTGACCTTTCTCTCATTACCCTCTTTCCTGTCAAATCACTATCAAATTAAAGGCCACTAGAGCCAATAAAACCTTTAAAAATAAATAAAATCAGTAAGATTTTGACCATTAAATCTGCAACATGTAACATTTACTAAAAAAATATATGTTTTTTAGACATTTATTAAAACTATCACTATGCTGAGACCCTCCTCCTGGCTCTGATTGGTGGTTTCAATTTAGCACTGGGCGCACTGGGAGAAGACAGAGGAGCTGTATTTCTCTTCACAGACCATCAGTCTCACCATACTGTCACAACATGGTGAAAGTTTCAACAAATACCAAAGAGAGACAGCAGAGAGACAGCAGTGTAACTCAGAGCTTTAGAAAAACCTCTGATTCAATATGTGCAGCCAAAGAAAACAAACAGCTCTCTGGACAGCCTTATTTAACATTCTAAATGTAGATCTATCAACGGGATCTAAACATTAGAGCTTGTAATAAACACAGCAAACCACAACCTGACAACCTGAGCAGATTAAAAAGTAATGCAGCCACAGGTGAACTCCGTGACATTTAACTAACACTGTCTGGCATCAGGTCACAGATTCATTTTGTAACACAAGGTGCTCTACATGTGCGAAACATGATGCCAGGTAGGATTAGGTGGCAGAGGCCTTTACAACAAAGGACAGCGATTCTGATCTGACTGTTCTACAGCCATTTAGTGGAGGATTAATACTGGCTAAACTTCATTCCTTTAAGAACAGCAACAGCTCAGACATACTCACATGACGGTCATATGGAAGACGAGATGAGATTTCCAGATTCAGCTAAACTTCTGACACGTTACTTTGGAATTACAGACAGGTTTTCTAGCTATATGGAACAGAAACAGGTGGAGCTCTGAGTTGGAGATGTGGAGAGTTCAGGGTGTCAGTGAGCTCAGTGAATGAGCTGAGGAACAAACCAGTTGGGGAAGGAAACAATAGTGCTCCTGATCTGGGTTGTTTTAGTAGAGAATCAGCTGTCCAGAGACAATGCAGCAGAGCTTTCCACCATCATCTGCTGCTTTCAGCCTGTCCAACAACAAACTGAGAGGACAACAGATCAGCTGGGCAGATGTTTGACAGAGGGTCAGGAGGACCAATCAGGAAGGGAGTCTGAGTTACAGCTTCCTTTTTAAGTGAAGGCAAAAGGAACATTTTGTTTGTTTCTGAAGAAACAAAAACCTTTGCGAGTCAGGGATCAGACCCTCTGCTTGGGCTCATCTGAGCAAAGTAAACACCTAACAGGACTTTTCATTGTCGTCTTCTTGTCACTCTTCCAGTAAGGCCAGATCTGTGGCGTGCACAGATTCTTTAAAAACCTAACACTAATCCTGCTTCATGCTTCTCCACACCGTTCTGCCTGACCTGTCTGAGGGGTTCTTGGTTGCCATGATGCTGGTTGCTCTCTAAAAGGCCCCTGCATACTTCATCTGCTGGTGGTTATGACTAGTGTTTAGGGTTATAGTTAAGATTAGGGCCACAAGTCTTCAGTGTATTATAAGCGTGGCGATCCACCAGGCTAAGCATTGCTTATTTTTTTATTTTTATTTTTTATGTATGCATTTTTAAGACTTTATAGTTGGTGTTCAGGTATAATCTTCCAAAACCACATAATTTCACTTGAAAAAGTGATATTCCTGTCAACTTTAAACATTTCTTAACTCAAAAACACGGTGGTCCGCTGGATGGATGACTGCCCAGCACCCAACCACCACCAGGCTTAGCAAGTTTTCTGGGGAAAACCTTGGTCTTTACAAAGCAATCAGACAAAGAGAAGAACTAGGATGAGTGTGTGTGTGTTGTGTGTATGTTACCTAGAGATGCAAGGAAGTGATGCATCAGATGAAGAACGAATGATGGAATAACATTCTGAATCATCTGAAAATGGAAACAGAGACCATTATGGAGCTGCTGACTTAATTTGGATTAAACAGAAGTACAAATAATCAATATTCATTTTAGTTGTACTTTGATTTGTTGTTTTAAGATTCTATGGTTGTGGGTTTCAAGAACGTTTCACTGGCAATGTTTTCCTATAACATATAATGACCCAGTAGTATTTTTACATTTCCTGTCTACTTAACATCTTAGAATACAAAAACACGGTGGAGCGCCTCTGCACCCCGACCAATGGGCTTAGCAAGTTTTCTGGGGGAAATCCTGCTTAACTGTCTGAACAATAAATCAGGTAATAAAATTTACTGTTAAACTCACCATCATCACTGAAGGCATTTTCCAACTCATCTGGAAGCTCCTCCTCCATCCCATCCACCTGCATCACACACTCCAAGCTGGAAAAACAGGGCGCGAATGAGACACTCCAAGTTAAGCAGATAAAAAAAAAAAAAAAATTCAATCGACTCACCTCATCAGCTGCTCCTCTGTCACTGATGACGATGAGTGCAGGGAATGAGTTGAAGTGGAAGAAGGCTGTCCTTCTTTGGTGAGGTGAATGGCTGAAATCTGATTGGTCACTGAGCCCACCAAAGTTCCAGCTGGACATGGAGCAACACCATGCTGACCGCCACACCGCATAGCTGGCACGTCGCTGCAGGGAGGTGAATCCAGTCCTCTGCATGCAGATAGCCGGGGCAACGGTGCACTGTGGGATTTGCGGGTTGCAGCTGCAACCAGAACACCTGCAGGATCACCTTTAACTAGCCGCTGATTCCTTGAAGGCGACCGTATTGCACGGCCATTTTGAGTCTTAATGCGTTTCGTTGGCGTCTTCGCTGAATGGCCCCTTCGTGGAGAGTTAAGCTGCCACTTTGTGCTTCTCGTTTCTTGCTTTGTGCCGTTGTGCCCAGAGGTATTCCTCCATAACTTTGTTCCCTGATGTTTGGACAGCTTCAAGAACAAGTGAGGCACTGGTGGTGAAGAGGAACAGTCTGTAGGCTGAGGAAGAAAACAGAAGAAGTGTCACCAGATAAACGCAGTCACAACACATGTGGCACCGAAGTATTTATCCCGCTTAAACATTTGGTATTTTATTGAGATTTTAAAAGCTAGACTTGAATAGAATCTAAGTGTGTGGGATTAAATCTCAGTGTAAATGCAGCTGCTCTATGAAGGCCTCAGAGATTTGTTAGAGAACATGAAGATCCCAAAGGATCACCATAGACAGGAACCGTTCTGACTTACATGCAAAAAAAAGAAAGAAAAAAAAATATGGACGTGCCAGCATCAGGCTGTGGGAACAATTTTATCTATACGGGTTAAAAACGGGTCAGAGGTGATTGGAGGAGCCAAGTAAAAGGCAAGAAAACTATTACAGGATGATATTCATCTTGAAAGACAACAACCCTAAACATTCAGACAGAGTTGCAATGATATGGTTTAAATGGGAACATTTGTTTGAATGAAGTCCAGCGGTGACCCAAGTGGGTCCTGGAGGTCCGGCATCCTGCAGGTTTTAGTTCTCTGCCTGGATCAAATGACGGCTCATTAGAGGCCAAAGGAGAACATTGACTTGCTGAAGAGGTTGTTACTACAACCAGGGAGAGAACTAAGACATGCAGGATGACTTTGGACACCACTGGTGTAGTCAAAGTCCAGACCTGCAATTCATAAAGGAGTGAATTATGCTTGCCACACTTTTTATAAAAAACAAAATGGAAGAAAACTAAAGAGTCTTCCTTGCATAAAATCCAAAATAAAAATAGATAAATGATGTCTGACTACTGTACAGTATATAACTGAATTTTTGGAGCTGTATTCACTAATGTTTCTGTGCTTATGATTCATTTCCTGGATAATTGACATGTGCAGCTATGGCAAACAGTCTGCATGGATTCCTGAGTGATAAAGTGGATGCAATCTCCAGTTGTGTTGCCACCATAAAACTGTTGCTCTGTTGAGCAGGATGAGCAGTAATAATGGAGAACAGGAACACCACCAGTGTGCTTTCAGCCAGAGCAGAAGCAGGCACTACTGGCCCCTACATTTTCTATATACATGCTGTATATCTGCTGCTCTGGCCTCAGTGCAGGACATGAAGCCACTCACCATCAGCTTGGCACTTCGTGGCACAGTGGCATGTCCTTTAATGAACAGGTCTCCATGACAATCTGGTGAAAACTCTAGTGGTACATGGTCAGTGGAATCCTGACGATGTTCCAATGCGGCTCCGTCTCCAGACTGAAAGGTCTGGGCTGGTGAACAGCCCTCCGTGACTCCTCTCAGCTGGACCTCCTGTACCAGGATGCTGGCATTAGGTCGATTCGGTTCTGATGCTGCCAGATTCTGATTCGGTCTCCAAGTCCAGTTCTGCTGTTCTGGCTGCTTCTCTGATGCAAGGTGGTGACTCCTGGTGTTTGAACCGTTTCCACTGCCTTTTTTCCACACAGGACACGAAGATGACATCATTGATAAATCACCAGTAGATGGCAGATGTTTATTCAGGCTGGTGGCCTTGGGTAGCTCCAGTGGAGTGTGCCTGAAAGACGATTTAAAGGCTGCACTTGAAACCAAGACAGCAGTGGGGGCATTATGCGTGTTGGAGCATGCCCCGAGATTCCCTCCGCCCCACAGCGATGACTGGTTGGTGGGCATGGCGGCGTGTTGCAAAGCACCTCCAGATGCTATAGGCGCCGTCAGAATCACAAGTAAATGCAGAGGTTTCCCTTCTCAGAATCTTCTTCAGCTGAAAGAACTCGTCAACGTCAGCTCCAACTTGACGAACAAATTCTTGATGAGTCTTCGCCGATGGCACTCATCACTGGCACCTAAGTTTCACCCAGGATTCAGGGCAACGTCTGAGCTCTCACACAGGCTGAATCGAGACAAATCTTCTCAGATCCTGTCAGGAGAGTTTGACTGCAGACTGGATGTGGTGTGCTCGGTGTCAATAGTTGAGCGGTGAGTTTTTAGAAGCCAGGGAGGCATTTAGCTGCACAGCTTCTGCCCTGAAACAATCCAAGGAATAAGAAAGTAGTATGAAATGATGCAGATGAAATGGACACATGGCCACAAAGTGAACTATGAATAGATAACTTTCACTGCAAAATACATAGAAACAACTGAATAGTGTTAGACAGAGGATGTGAGCTCCAATGGTCATGATATAACAACCTACCAATGTAAACAGTGCAGTTAACCTCTTTTCTTCAAATTGTGGCGAATTGAAGTAAGAATTATTATAGCGTCTTCCTCTGCCACATCAACAATCTATATATTCTCCATTATATCGAAGAACCTTTGCTTCCTTCTGATTTTTATCTCCAAGCTGCTCCTGTGATTTCCTCATTTCTAATCATGCAACTCTTTATCCACCTGGATAGGAATACTCACATCTTCAGCTCTACTTTCTTTCTTTTGCCACCAACTCCAAAACATGTCGTGTACCTTCCCTTTCCCCCTTCTAGTACGCGTCCTAACACAGAGAGCACCTAGAGCCCTTCAGCCTCTCCACTGCCTGTTGTTGCAGATGGTTGAGCCCGGCTCCTAACGTCTATGATCCCATCTACCATGTTCAGACCTCTCGTTTGTCTCTCTGCTGTCAGCGACTCGTGTACAGGGAGGGAACACTCTCACGTGCGTCCTCACCGCTAGTTTCAAATGAGCTAGTAAACAACACTTCTTCCCACGTTGAAATAACACAAGCCCACCTCGGAGAGGCCTTACCTCTTAATGAAATAAATTAGGACGACGACTCAACCACCGAGTCATTATCGGTTACCAGACCAGCTTCGATATCTGAATGTGTTTACCGCTTCGCCGGGTGGTTAGCTTAGCAACAATTTAACGCAGAGAGGAGATATTCCAATTATTGTTTCGACTTCTCAAAAATATAAAACAGCAGCGTTTCAGATGGTTAACACAAGCTCTTCCTTACCGACGTCGTGTCCAGCGGTGTTTCCCAGCATTTTGGTTCGTTTCTTTGGCAGGAGGTGACTAGCTGGAGTTCGCTTAACAACAGAAAAGAGCTGTGAGTGCAGCACCGCAACCAAAGATCGTTTATGGTGCTAAAAAAAAAAGAAAAAAACACCCGCTCCTTCTTCGTTCTAACAAATTACAACACTGCCACCCACTGGTAAAGAGTGGTAATTTGACAACCTAAATGAATAACAAAAACAACAAAGAAATGTGGACGTTTAATTTTGTTTTAAAATGAAAAATAGGACATTTAAATAACCACTGCTGAAGAAAACTCAGATCAAGGCGCAATTAGAGGTTAAAAAAAGGCGTATGGGAGACTATTGCCAAGTGGGGGAATACTCCTTCGTCTGAAGAGCTTTTTGTTTTTGTCCATCAAAAACGATGAACTTTTTTCTGTTTTTGTAATTCTTAGATTTTACCAGTAGAGGGCAATGCTGCATATGAACATTCCTCATTTTAACGTTGCTCTTTCTTTACTTCTCACTTAGTTTTTTTTAGCTACCCTCTCCTCCTGCTTGTACCCAGGTTTTATTCCCCAAATCTTTGCTTAACTTTCTCATATTTTTTTTAGCTTTCTTTAGTTCTTCTCGTTATTTTATTTAAAGCATCCTTTCCCTTATGTCTCCTTTTTTCATATAAACTTTTTACCTTCCTTTCACTGAGATCTGTTTATTGTTTGTTCTTTTGTTTCCTTCCATCGTGTGTTTCTTCACTCCTTGATTATTTTCCTTTTTCTCTGTCTCTTTCCTTTTCTGTTAACAATGATGGCACAAAAGCATTCAAGCACACTTGGTTTATTTTTCTCATTCCATCACTTAATCACCTTGTTTCCTTTGCTATGTCTTCCAAACATCACAGAAGTCATTCCTTAGACACAACAACATCTGGAAAATGAAGTGTGATGACTTTCAGTTGTGACACATTGCAGTCTATTAATGTCATTTCCTGAGAAACTGGTAATTATTTGTTCTCATGTGTTTCTGTCTGCCAGCCTCTGCCGCTAAGCCTCTGTCATTCTTTATTATGTGATGCCACATAATACAGATATTTTATGTTTATTTTATGTATCTAGTTTATTCTCAGCAGGTCTTTTCCAATATTTCAGATATCAGTCTATCACCAACTGAGATCCAAATTATTAATACAGCTGACAGAAGGAACTTGTTTTCTGAAATCATCAAATTATTAATAGTACTGATACTTAGCATCATTTTAATCCTTACTGATATTTATTTCATGGTTAAAGATGTCCCTTTCTTTCTTTATGTTGGCCTTTCTCATTGATTGTCAAACTTTCAGTAAATGATTTTTATTTAAAACTTTCTCCCTCTTTGTCAAACCTTGTTTGCTCATCTTTCAACTTAATTCTTCACCATCTCCGTTTCCTTCCCATCTTTCCTGTCTTTGCACATCTTCATGTCACTTGGGTTATTTAACTCATGTTTTAACCTATTTTCCAGCCCTCTGTCTAACCCTTCCTCCTCTTTCTGCTTCCTCCCTCCCTCTGACTTTTTCATCGTGTTATCTATTCCTTCCTCCTTCTCATCTTTGTCGCATGTCAAACCTTACAGACAGAGGAGGAGAGCAGCGTGTGTATGCGTGTGTAGGTGTGTGTGTTTGTGAAAGAGATAGACAGAGAGAGAGAGAGTGAAAGAGATCAGCAAATGGTAGACAAACTAACTGTGAGCAGCAGAGGCAGCTGTGGACAACCTGCAGGACAGACACCTCTCCTTTGTAAAAGCTGAGGACTTTCTGACTTCTTCTGAACCAGCTCTGATCCCGAAGCTTCTCCAAGTCCAAAGAAAGATCAGGACGGACAGAACCAGTGGACCAAACCAAAAAAGTTTTCATTTTGACATTTGCAGACAATCTGGGATCTTTTTTCTTTTAAACAACAAGAACAAAACAGCGTTGAAGGGGAAAAGAGGAGCAATTCATTGAGAGGATGCTGCTGCCTGTTCCAACTGACCAAAGACAACCCAACTGAGAAGAAATCTGGTCACAAACTACAAAACTTTTTTTTTTCAGGAATGAATAAAAGCTGAGAACAGAAGGCTTAAAGGAAGACACAGCAGGAGAAGGACAGTTACTACCACCCAACCACGCTGTTGGACATTTGTCCCTCAGGTTCAGATCTGATGAAATAAAGACAAAAATAAAACAAGAGAGAAGCAAAGGAAGAATTTCAACTTAGAAGAGAATCTAAGTCTATTTCTCATCTGAGATTTTCTTTATTAAAAAAACAAGAAGAAAATAAAAGAACAGAATTCAAGAGTCAAAAGACAAAAAAAAGAAGAAAAGAGAAGATTCCACAACGAGCGAAAAATATTCCTCTAGAACTGGAATGCTTAAGAAGAAAAAGTAAATAAAAAAAGCAGAAATGACAGAAGCAAAGCATTAGTGGAAAAAATAAAGCAGAGTAAAGAAGAAAACCCATTAAGGATAAACAGAAACAGTTGAGCCTGATCATGCAACTCCTCACGCTCCTCGCTGCTCTCTCCTCCATCCTCCACCCTGCTCCCTCTCTGGTCCCTTCGGGCAGCATGGCCCTCAGCCGGCTGGACCGTTGGGTCCGCTCGGGGCTCCAGGTGCTGCAGTGGGACCAGCTGGACCGCTGCCTCCGCTTATCCTCCATGTCTGAGGCAGACTGCAGACGGCTCAGCCACCTGCCGCTGTCCTCTGTGGCCGTGTACATGTCGGAGCAGCACAGCTCTGCAGGTAGGACCAGATGGAAGCATCGCACTGTACCAGACAGCTGGCACCATTCAAACAACAGCTGCTCACTTCTACAGCATTCTGCAGAGTGATCAGATGTTCATTTATTGCCACTATGGTAAAACAGATATTAGTTTTAAAAGTTTACTTTAGAAAGGATCAACTAATTTCATTTCATTACATTTAATATATTAAGTGAAGCAAACTCCAATTGAAAACACTGTTGTCAACCTGAAAAGCAGACTGTTTGGCAATAGTTCTGTTTGTGCTAACAAAGGAAAATCATCCATAATGAAATGACCTCATATGCAAGAAAAAATAAAAAGAATGGTTACAGAACCAGCATTCTGTTTCCAGAGAGGAGACATTCATAGTATAACAAATCTTCATAAGACCCTATGACATCAGGGAGCGACTGAAACGCTGCAGGACGGGCAGACAGTAGAAAACTGATTCAGTCATTTTCACCTCTTTCATTTCAGCCTCTAGACAATTTGGGGATAATATGGGAATTTTCCCTCACGATGGACCATTATGTCATAATGAAGTGGCCAACAAACAATTTTGGGCAGTGGGGCAAAAACACTAAAAGAAGACAAAAAGACTAACCAGCAAATTGTTCTCTGGCTAAAACTAGTAGAAAAACAAGAATGAGTCTTAATCAGTCAGGATTTGGTCCAGATGTTCACATCCAGCCTGACAGACCTGTATTTGAGCACAGTGGTATGTTTTTTTTTTCCATTTACATCAATTGTTTTCTTTTTTGTTTTATTTTGAAAATAAAATGTGTTAAACTGTAAATCTAAAAATTACATTTAAGTCTGTGCAAAAATGTTAAGAGAGAAGATATTTGGAAAACAAAATAACTAAAAGACAAAATTTTTGAATAAAAGGAAAGTTGGTAAAAACGAATGGTCCGATGTTGACCAATAAAATTTGACCAGCCTTTTTATCACTATTTTATGCTTGAATTTTCTGCCTCCTGATGCCATCAGATAATCTATCAACTCTTTAAATGTATTTTAAAGGCTGTTGTTGTTTATGTAGAAAATGCATCAATACCAATCAAACTGATTTATTTATCGGCACAAACGTTAAAAAAAAATGATAAAGACTAGATTTTTTTCTTAATCCTAATCAGATTTTTTAACATAGTGCTCAAATTGTTACAAATATCTGTAATATATTTTATCATCTTAAGAACATCTCCAACCTTTACTGTTCTTCTTCCAGTCCAATGCAAAGACAACAATATGTGTTTTTGAACATGCTGAACTGAATATACCTCAGTATTTGAATTCTGGTCTGTCTGAGAAGAGTACGGCAATACTGCTCTTTAGAACTGATTTTGAGAGACTTTGATTGGCTTGTAAAAGTATTCATAGCTCCAGGTCAGCCCTCCAGACCCAGAAAACAGGGAACTTCTACTTTCTATTGACAGATTTATTTATCTGATCTGAGTCTTATTTTGGAAAGCTGTACTCCTTTTATTTTACAGCAGCAGATGCAGCAGCTATTTAGACCATGGACCAGGACCAGAGCTGCATACTCCCATGAGATAATAACAGATGCGTTAAGAATTCAATATGATGTTCACATCATATTTATTTAATCTTTATGGATGGCCATATCATGCACAGTGATTCTGGTTTAAGAGTGAACCTCAGTCTGCTGCATTTAAAGATCAGATGTAATGGATTTGTTTTGTGTTTTTCTGTTTCCTCTCAAAGTTCTTCCTCATATTTCACTGAGCCTCACATGATTGACTCCTTTTCAAAAGGTCAGAGGTCTCAGTAGCTACATTCTGCTCTTCCAGGTGCCTCAAACAAAGTCCTGGCTATCCTGCCCGACTTTTCCAGTGGCATGCTGAGCTCTAAGCTGAGGGGAAGCTTCAGTGTCGGGCGGATGCCCCTCTTCAGTTCCTCTGCCCATGATGTTGTTCTGGTTCTGGATCCATCACCAGGGGAGAACTTTGGACACCCGGTGGTCCTCTTTTATGTGGACATGAATGTGACGAAGAAGAAATGTTCCCACCTGGATGGAATTTACTGGGGTGAGTGTGGAATATCCTGGTCTTCTTCCCTGACCATAAAATGCCCTTTTGTTTTCTGTTTGTAGCACATTTCAGTGTATGTGAACACAACACAGTATCTAATGTATTGTTAATTTCTGTGGGGAACCAGGTTTTAGTTTAACAGTCATGACAGAATTTAACTTGTGGTTCAGTTTAACGTCCTGCAAAAAGTTTTTTTCTTTTTTCCCACATCTGGTCACATTAAATTCAAAAAGTCGATTGTGTTTTATTGGGCTTTTGCCCAATAAAACACAATCGACTTGCACATAAAATGTGCAAGAGCAACACAAAGTTATGCATAACTTCAATGTGGAAAGAAACTATAAAAGGTTTTCAAATCAACATCTTAAAATTGTGCACTTGTGTTCAATCAACACTTTGCTGCAGTTATTCTTTAGATGTCCCATTCCTCTGTGTTAAAGGGCAACATTGACAAAAAGCTCAAACTTAGTCTGATAACTTGGAAAATGGCTGTTTTGCCACATAAATATGTAGAACTCATGTAGAGTTCATGTAGAACTGAATCTACATGAAAGAACTGAATCTACATGAAAATTCATGTAGATTCAGTTCTGGTCTTTGGGTCTTAGTTTTCTGTAGCTGTGAACCTCCAGCAGAGTTTCACGTCTTCTGCAGCCTCTGAAGTTTGTCTTTCTGTACACCAACTTATTGTGACTCAGTGGTGGTAGGAGTTTGTCTTGTATTGAGTGGGTTGCCGGTTTGAGCCCCTGCTCTGCCCATTTCTGTGCTTGTGGAAAGACACTCCACACACTTTGCCTGCTGGTGGTGGTAGAAAGGGCAGACGGTTCTGCAGCTAGACACTGTGTGAATGTGCCTGAGAATGACAATGGCAGATTCCACTGTTATGTGTCCTTGAATGTCCAGAAAAGCATTATAAATGAAGTCTGATGCCAGTACTGTAGAAGCTAACTACATGGTGACTAGCTAAGTCATTTCATTTAGGCCAGTTGTACCAGGAGTGCAACTAAAAGTTGCAGAGTTGTCTGTCCTAAAACACAATCACTTCCAGTTTAGACCCCAAAACCAAATATCATGTCTTCACATAGATCTGTGGTTGAGCTTTTTTCATAATTCAGCAATTTCTTTTCTTTTTTCTTTTTTTTTTTTTTTTTTAATAAAAGGAGAGTTAGTGGAAAGCGGAGAGTTAACAGAATTAAATTATGGACCCATTCCTGTAGAAGATATCTGAAGGGACATAGAGGTGTGTGAAAGTTTCTGAGCTCCTGCTGTGAAAAAACTTAAGGCCAGATGTTGAGGTCACTTTGCCCCAGTGTCACACGAACATGCTTCCGTCAATTATTCATATCTGCTCATGCTGCAAAGTACCTCCTGCTGGGCTGGCTGCAGTGAATGGGTTCACATGACTTTCTCAATATTTGACAGACCTCCACATAAGTTTACTTCCAAAGATAGAACTATCAACAAGAAAATAAGTTCATGCTGATGAAATTCACATTCAAATCGTTCCACTTTTTTTTTTTAATTACAACCACAAATTTTTGCAATTTATTTGTTTTAAAAACAAAAATCTGAAAACTGTGCCATGCATTTGTGTGCTATAGTGGACCAAAATGTTCCAGTTTGGTTTCATCAGGCCGAAAATGCCAAAGACATGCCATACTCATAGAACAGTTCAGTGCTCTTGTATCCCTTCCATCAAGGATAAATTCCTGTCACTCAAGTCTTAGGAGGTTCAAATCACATTCTTTGACTGCAGGAAACAGTGACAAACTATTCAGTCCTACATGTTTCCCCACCTGTAGGAGACGAGTGTTTGACTCTGGCTTTGAAGGGTCGCTGCCAGAACCAGCTGAAGCGCCGGCAGACTGGCCCACAGAGGCTGTTTGGCAGCAGACGGGTGGCAGGTGGGACGGTGGGTGGAGGCACCACTGGCAGCCGCCTGCTGGAACGAGGCATCGGAGGCTTCTGTGAGGTTCACTTTCTGCCACTGGTGGTTGCCGTTGGAGACAGCAGTTGGACACAGAGACTCAAATGTGTTGGTAGGTCTACACTCTGCCGAATAGCCAACACATTTCTAAAGGCTTTTTCTGCTCAGTTTCTCTGTTCCTTGTTGTGTTGTTTTTGTTCATATCAGTGTTCATGTTTTTCTGTTTTATCTAGTCTGATGTCATGGAATGCTTTATGGGAATTCTGCAACAAAATTCCAGTTGTTGTCTTTTCTAAAATGTGGCTCCTGGTTTTGGTAAAGTGACTTTACTTTCTGCTGGGCTCTGGATCACCTTGTTTCTTCATCACATTGCACCCTGGCATTGGAAAAGTTCCCTCATCTACATCACAGGTTCTCAAAACCAACTGAGCCCTGGGAAGTGAAGTACCAGTGTAAACATGCGCTCAGTTTCAACATGTATGCCTGTTATCAGCATGCTGTCACTTTGCTTCATTTTGTAATAAAAAGATTAAGACTCAGATTTAATGACAACCCTGCCGGGTGTAACATAGACAGGAAGATACATATGCAGCAAAATACAGTGTGCATATAATAAAATGATCATCAAACTGTAAGTGTAGAAAAATAGCCTACAGATTCCACTGTGTCTGAGTTTCACAAGATGGATAAAAACAAAGTCTTTCTGTTCCAGACTTGCTGCAGTGTTTGGGATCGTGGTCCTGTTGATGACAGTTAAAGTCAAGCTTCAACTGTTGGACAAATGTGCTCACATTTGGCTCAAGAATTTTTTCAGATACAGAGCAATTCGTGTAATTCATATGAATTTTATTCCCATGAATATTAACATTTCCTGTGCTACCTGTGCTACCTGAGTCCAGCAGAGGTTCAGATGGAGCTCATAAATTTTTTGCAGTTTCTCTGAGCCTTACACAATCTGACATCAGGGAGATTTTCCTCGAATGTGTCTGCCCCTTCAGTTAGACCTCTGTTTTATTTTAGATGTGGGTTTTCAACCCTTTTAGACTGGCAAAAAGCAACAGCTACTTTCATTACTGATATCTTTCTTCCCTGTATTAACACTGAACTGACAAAACTTCAGCTTTTGTCAGTTGAAGTCAGCATGAAGTTTTGACCTCACTTCATGCTGATGAGGTTCTGGTAATCAAGTCCATTTAAATTCAATTCAATTTTAGTAAAACTGCTTTGGGTCAAGCTATTTTTTCCTCACACTCAGCATGCAAATCCAATTAACATTAAGGACCCTTCCTTTCTGCTTTAACATCAACCTGCCAGTAGGTGGAAATTAGCCACCTGGCTACAGTCTCGTGTATTTATATGTAAATGTTCATTAGTACATATTGTCCCAGTTGTAAAAATAAATTTGAACTTTAACTAGCTGTTCATCAGTAACTGATAGCTTCAGAATAGCTTCAAGTGTAGCCAAGTCCTACCATACCATCTTCCTTTGCCAGGAACTGAAGGCTTTTGAGAACAACTGGATACTGAGAACCCCAGCATACAATCAAACAGGCAAAAACCAACACAGAGCTAGTATGTTGCAGATACCAGGGCGTTAAAAATTCAAAGAAGTAAGAATTTGCAGCTGGGCACACCAAGCCTGATCTGACCTCATGGGGAGCCCAGTTGTTTTGGAGCTTGACAACCTTTCCCTGTGACGGTTGTCCTGTTCTGATCTTTTCCTGTTTGTCCTCCAACAGACAATGCAGACTTTGCCAGGTGTCCCCAGCAGCTTCCCATGAGCTCTCCCAGTCTGCCTGTTTCAAGCTGTGAACTCAATAAAAACACCAGGCGCTGCCACCAGCAGCCACTGGCCACACACCTGTCCTGCCGCCTCTATCAGACCTGTGACCATGCCGTGCTCATCTCAGGTTGGACCATTTCTACGTTTCTTCTGTCCCAGTCATCAATATGTCAGATGATTAAAATATCTTTAGACATAATCAGAAATAACTTCAGCAACTTCTGGGTACTGAAGTTCTTCAAGTTTTGATGAAGTTTTAACTTATTTCAGCATTTTGGGCACAAACACAAGTTGGAGACAAAGTCAAGATGCAAAGAGAACATTCACTGAGAGACACATTAAAAAGTAGCCATGCAATTCTGCTCAAAAATCATCTGACATCCAGCACAGTCTGGGGTTTCTCCCCTTGGCTTGGATTGTCTCGGGTAAACATTCAACTGGGCCAATTGATGGACAGAAGGAGAAATTGGGGATGACGATGTTGCTTTTCTGCACTGCTTTAAAATTGTAGTTGGCCAGTTTTAGCAATGACAGCAGAGGAAGTGAACAAAATTCAGTAGCTTTAAGGACTTCACAGTCATAGGCTTATTCCATGGTAATAACAGTTTAGTTCATAGTTTATCTTGAACAAAACAACAAAAACTAAAAAGTATCAAGAAAAATGACAAAAAAAACTATCAACATATTTGACATGTTGATAAAGATTGAAATAAAGACCTCAGTGGACTGTTCCACCCAAAACAAAACCTCAAATAGAAACCTATGGCAAATTGGATTCTGCCCATTTTCTTCAATGTTGTAAATGTGTTATTTACTGGACAAGTGTAACTCTAATCATCTGCCTGTATATTTATGTATCTGTGTCTGTGTGTGTGTGTGTGTGTGTGTGTGTGTGTGTGTATACAGGTGGTTGGCAGCCTCAGATGACATTTCAGCATCACGCTCAGAATCTTCAGAAATTCTACAAAATGCTCAGAAATAGCGGTTTCCATAAAAATCACATCAACACTTTCTTCGCCAACAGTGGGCAGCTTCTAGGTAGGAAATGAACAAGCTCTATGATACAGAAAGCTACATCAGAGTATATGCAGAGACCCAGAATCCAGTCATTAAAAGTTTAATGGTTGTAGGAATTACAGAAAAAGTTTTGCAGCACAAAACAGGGACAAGTTATAAGATAATATTTTATCACAATACAGTAATAATAGAAATAAGTAGTGACAATCTGATTAAGTAGCATTTGCCTTTTCTCTGAAGCAGCCATGAACAATAATCATTTCAATCCTGATTTAAGTGACTGAACAATTTCTGCACATCTTATGTTTTCAGAAATCAAGTTTATTTACATAGGACATTTCAGCAACGAGGCAGTTCAAAAACAGAAGATGTATTTTCTTTTCTGTCTGTCTGATGGACACAGGAAGAATCTTTCATAAAGATTCTACTAAATGCAATAAATTACACAATGCACAGCAAAACCTCATAAACTATTAGAGCTGAACCTCTTCTTTCTGTTCTATGTGCACCTAAGATGTGGAGGGCGTCTACTCAGCAACAGAGAAGGCAGTGATCCGTAACCATGTGTCATACATTTGCCGGAAGCAGCATTGTGCCGACACTCTGGTTCTGTACCTGAACTCACCAACACGCACTGATGGAACCATGCTGCTGTGGGACGCCAACCTGAATGGCATCGTAAGAGAAACACTGCAACAAAACACACACATTGCTCACTATTGTGAGGGAGCCAAAGGTTGCTGCCTATAATAAGAATAAAACATCGCTGTAGGCAGACACATAAATATTAATGCAACTGTCACTGTGATGAGGGCCACTTGTCCACCAGCAGTGGATGGTATTTTCTTAGTACCCGAGTGCTGCTCTTGCCTAATACTTTGCTGCTGATTATTGTGTTCTGTTATTAGATAAGCATTTCTGCTCCTAAATGGAAAATGAAGCAGATCCCAGATATTTAAGAAAGCTCAGCCTCGACAGGTGATTGTAAAGTTGAATGAATTACAACAGCTTCCATGAGATGCAATAGATTTTCTGGATCACTGTGAAAACTGAAAGCACACAAACAAACATATTATCATAAAAGAACATGGGATTGTAATACAAATGAAATTAAAAAAAAACATACTGCATTGCTTTCAGGGCAATGCATTACAGAAATATATTTCTTTAAAGGGGCAGTATCGTTGTCTAAAATATATTTTTTTATTCACTCAGCTCCTTCAGACTAGCCAGCAGCAGTTAGCAAACACCTGAGCTGAGCTCATGATAGGAGCTGCTTCTTAGTGAAACGCAGAAGCCATGTTATGATGACGTTGCAGAAAGAGCAGAAGGTTTAAAAGAGACAGAGGATCAATTTAAAACCGTTAAATTATAAAGTCAAATTTCTTTTAAGTCATATATATCACTTCTACAATAACTGAAAGTAGCATAGTTAGTTGATTGTGGTATGAAGTGGCACAATGTACCTGGAAAATACTGAATCCTGCTGACTAGCTGTTTTCCAGCCGTTCACGTTAGAACTAATTACTGCAATAAGGCACAGCCTTCCTGGTTCTTGCATCCCTGCATGAAGTTAAAAGAAACTTATTGAAAACCTCAAAGTCCATTAAATCAAAAGAGACAAAGATAATTTAAATAACCAATATAATTTTGGGGTGCTTTGGTGGCGCAGGGGTTTAGCACACCCACATACGGAGGCCCTAGTCCTTGACGCAGCCGTCCCAGGTTCGAATCCCGGCCTGGCGACCCTTGCCGCATGTCTTCCCCCTCTCTCATTTCCCTCATTCCTGTCCATTAACTGTTAAATAAAGGCCACTAGATAAAACCTTTAAAAAAAAAAAATAACCAATATAATTTCAAATTACATTTTTCATTCATTCCATTACAGCTTTATTCATAAAGCACTTTAAAAACAACAAGTATCGTCCAGCACAACTGGAAATCAAGACAAATAATACAAATACATTAACAATAACAGTAATAACCTGCACTTCAATTTGAGTTAAATGCCAGTGAGAAAAAAACAAAAACAAGCTTTAAGTGAAGATTTAAAAACATGAAGAGACTCAGTTTGTCTGATATGTGATGTTAACCCGTTCCACAGTTCTGGACCGGGAACAGAGAATGAACAGACACCTCTCAACTTTCTCTTTGATTTCAGGATGAGTAACATCAACTGATATGACCTAAGAGTGAGGGAACATACAGCTGGAGCCAGTCAGACAGATACATGCAGATATTTAAAAATTTTAAAATCAACTCTAAAATATACTGGAAGCCAGAGTAATGCGCTCTCACTTCCCAGCACCGAGCAGCAGCATTTAAAACCAACTGGAGTCCAGAAAGTCACTTGTGACTTAGGCCAACATGAAGCTTAGTTTAGCATGATCTAACCAAATTGAGATAAAAGCATGAATAAACATTTTAAAGTGATGCAGAGAAAGAAAAGGTTTTACTTTGGCAAGTTTCCTTAGATAAAAAAAGCTGGATTTGACAGCTGAGCTAACCTGTGAATCAATCCAGCCTTACACTGAGGTTTACTGTGACGGGTGTCATGTGATCTCAAATAGTTTACAGCCTGTTGCAGACAAGAAATTTATTTTTGCATCTAAGGTGATCAACTTTATGCTGAACCTGAACAGGAAAATAGTCTTTTCATTCATATGGTCCAATATGCCCTCTCTTTATGGACTCTGACACATCAAACCCACATTTACTTTTGTTCTTGTTTTTAGTAATTAATCTGAAATGACAACCTAATGCTACTGACAGAGCTTGCTGCAGTGCAGCAAGTTTCAGTTTTGTTGCTTTGATGGTTCTACCTGCCCTCTTCCTGAGCAGGCTGACCTGAAGGAGCGCTACTCAGTGAGCGAGCTGCTGGCTGACCTGGCCGGCTGCAGGGCCACTCGGGTTCTCCTGTTTGTGGATCAGAGCTACAGTGGGGTCCTGTCCAAAAGGCTGCGAAGTTCCCAGAAGCACCATAATGTGGTGTTGATCCAGCATCAGTCCCACCAGACACACAGGCTGTTCCCGGGCTGGGACGACAACAGCTGGTCTTCTATCGGTGCTGCCACTTGCCTGTTGGACCACCTGGAGAAGGCAAGTTTTCATGCATTTGCTTTATTTTTTGTTTTCCCTGCTCTTACACCTGGCCCTGTTACTTTCAGGTTGATGGGATGTCTCGGCTCTTGGAGCCATGGGCCGGCCTGTTAAACGTGACGCTGGCAGGAGCTCCATGTAATGCCACCCCCCCCCTTACAGACAGTGACATGCAACGAGAGTATCAGGGCTGCCAGAACCTGCCGACTGCTCTGTGGTACCAGAAGCATGGGAGGACCAACTGAAGACACCAACAGACTTATCCAAACAGGACAGGCATGGACGTTTTATCTCCAGTGTATGTTGGCCACTGTGTGTGTGTGTCTGTGTGTGTATTTTGGTTTGGGAGGCTTATGCTTGTTAAAACTTCAGTTTAACTGTGTTAGACACTGCTGTGTGTTTGTTTTATGACATAAGTCTACTCATCTCAGTGCGACCCCTGAACACCATGTGATCTGTGTGTGTGTGTGAGTGTGTGTTCACGAGTTCAGCAAAAGGACAGCCTATCTCAAGGGCCAACACCAGTTTACATTATGGTCAGAGTGTGTTTGTGTACAACACGTCTCCTGGGCGTATTTTAATCCCTGAATTAAAATAATATTGTTGTTTCTAAATGGACATGAACTTGTTTGTTCAGACCTTATTTGAGGTCTGAAAGCTCTGCATCTTTTCAGTTATTTTGACCATTTTTCTTTTTCTGCAAATGAGTTCTACATTTTTGCTTGGAATTTTGGAGACACAATATCAGTAATTCATAGAATAAAAGAACAATGTTCATTTTGCTCAAACATGTACCTATAAAACGTAAAATCAGAGAAACCGATCATTTTCAGTGGTCTCTTCATTTTTTTCCAGAGCTGTGTATGTTCTTATTTACACCAAAAACAACTTTCACATAATAAAGCAAACATTTTCAATTAAATATTAGTCTGACTAATGTGAGTTCAGTGAAATGAGCATCTAGAAGTCACAGGTAATTTATTTACTGGCTCTGATAGAATTAATAATAAGATTATGCACTCAGGAATACAAGCCAAATATCAGTAACGTGGCTGCAGACTGAACACTAAGGCTGTTTACACAGCATGTCTTGACATTCAGTAATTTTTTTTTCTGAAATCTGATTTTATTTGCATGGTCATTACACAATCAGACTTCTTAGAACCCAAATGCACAGATGCAGAATGATGACCTTCAAACACCAGCAGACGTGTGTGTGTGTGTGTGTGTTTTCAGTGTGATGGGTGGTGTAAGCAGTCTGATCTTTTTTCTGTCACAGTTGTGCACCAATAACCATTTCTAACATCAGCTAATAACAGAGAGGCTGAATTCTTCAGACTTTAACAAACTGATGTCATGTTCTGGCTGTAATTTTAGTGATAATATATTTGATCTTTTGCTCTTGGCAGCCCTGTATACCTGCATTCTACTCTGACATGATTGGTCTCAAATACTCACTAAAGATGGTACATTTATCAGATCAGGGATTGCTGAAACGACCAACTTGTGGTTTCATTTTAAAAACAGCGTTTAAGAATTATGGCAACTGTGATTTAATCTCACTGAGAATAATAACTGTGTTTTGAACTGAGCATAAACTAACAACTTGTTTTGTTATTTTGACTGTTTTGAATTTTACTTAAAATTCAAAACAATTTTAAGAATGGGCAAATGTTCCAAACCATACATTTCGTGGAATCAGAACGTCAAGACTGAAGAATCTAGCAAACAACAAATTAGTTAAAATGAAGAGCAACAGCAGGCCCTCCTGCAAAACAGAGTAACTAATTTATTTAATCAGATCATAAGAATGTGCCTGCTAAAATCCCATCATCTGATCACCTTGAACCTGTTCTGTACCC
Organism: Phalloptychus januarius; assembly: GCA_902982915.1. Lineage (NCBI taxonomy): Eukaryota > Metazoa > Chordata > Actinopteri > Cyprinodontiformes > Poeciliidae > Phalloptychus > Phalloptychus januarius. The sequence continues at coordinate 106,406 of CADWAE010000087.1, forward strand.
TAACAGGATGTAGAATGTTCTGTCCAGTGATGTTTGTCTAAATGTTCACAGTAATCCCATAAAACACATCCTCTTGTACTCTCTTTTCTTCTCGCTGTGTTACACAGAGCAGTTGTAGAAATGTAACAATTTGATGTTCAATCAGAAGATAGAAGTTGGTGAGAGTAACAACTTCTGAAAGCAGAAGCAAGAAATTGAGTTCCAGATTGTTGTTGTTTGTGTGATGATCAGTACAGTGTGTGACATGTAATTTAGCTGAAATGTTTCCAGTTGCATGCAATCAATCACAAAGTAAAATCAATAAAGTACGTCAAAGTAAGAGCTCTTGTCTACTTTACATTCTTGAACACATCAACCACGTTCAGAGGACATGACCGATCTATGCATGGCTAAGACGTTCACACAGTGAGCACATACAACAACACAGTGTGCTGCAGAAAGAGAAGCTGTAGATTAAAACCGCTGACCTTCCGCTGGTTGACCACAAAATATAACCACTATAATAATAATAAAAGTAACTCAACTCTGTGCATATAAGGTCACAGAGCAGGGTCACCGGGCGTGTAGAGGTCACCAACAGATAAACTTATAAATTGAAGTCATGGAGCTTTATGGAAAGGGTTTCTGTGGTCAAGCAGCTACATACAAGACTTCCATCACCAGAGGCTAGGATGTAGCAGATAAGCCAACCATCATAAAGCTCTAGAGATTTAGAAATGTAGTTTCTGGAGTGATTAATCAAACTTCTTTGTCTGGAAATCCAGTGAATGAGTCTGGATTCAGTAGCTGGCAATTACCTCACTGCAGTATGTGAAGTGTAAGGTTTGGTGTTGAGGGTATTATGATGTGGGCTGCTAATCAGAAATTGGGCTTAGTGGCTCAGTTCCAGGGAAAGGAACTCTTAATGCTTTAGCCTACCAAGGCACTATATCCCTGCTGCCATTGCTGCACCCTCAGGGTACTCATATAGATTTACTCCAAACAGTAACCTTTGATCCCAGCCCTTTTAGCCCAACCAGGATGTTTTTACCAAAACAAATAATATTATCAGCTTGGCCTGGAATGTTGGGGGAGAGATGTTCAAACTTTGACTTTTGAGTAATTGAGTAATTTATAATTTAGTGATTTATACCAATTCACAGCAAATGTCATCTCAGGGTACTTTACAAAAGAAACAGATCCTATTCTTTTCCAGTTATGTAATTAAATAAATTTAACACAGTACAGTCATATAAGCAGATGCCAATTTCAGTTACATACAATGGACATCCATCTAGAAGTGGTTGATTGGTTCAAAGTTAAATCAATAATGTATGAAGATATTCACTTGTCGCAGTCTCTCATCCTGAGCAAACAAGTGCTCACACTAGTTGTGCTTCCATACACATAAACATAAAATTGTGCAAATATACAGTAGTACAAAAATAAATTATCTCAATGTAACCACGCCAATAAAAAAAAAATAAAAAAAACTTATGTTTTTTGATAAAAAGTGTTTTTGCTCTGATGAGCTGGTTTTTTGGACGTATCAAAATAGATGTAGTTTGCAAAACTGCAACGGAATTTTTTCTTTTCATAGCACAAGCGTCAACAGCTACATGTTACTACAGGCAGAAGAAGACAGGAAGTAACAGAAGCCTGATGGTTTGTGTTTTTTGCTTTGATTTTGGCTGTTTTTTGGACAACGTGCAGCTGGCTCCACCAGAGCTCTCACTTCATCACATGGTTTATAAATAATAAAAAGCTGTGTGTCATTCAAACATGTAGAATCCATGGCTCTGTTGTAAAATCGGTAACCTCTATCTCCCCAAAACTTTGTGTGTAGACTCTGCTTCCTCAGTCCCCAGTCAGTCCTAGCAGATATCCACTTAGGTTCTGGTTCTGCTGTAGGTTTCTTCCTGTTATTAGTGAGTTTTCCTGTCCGCTGTTATCACGTGCAGTAAAATGGATTGATGCAATGTCAACAACACAATGCAAGCAACCATCCTCTGTCGCTACATGTTCATCCAGGAGGAGTGAATGTTGCAGATTAATAACCCCGTGTGGTCTGCCGGGTTTATCTAGGTAGAAAACATTTTAACCAGGTTGAATAATAAATAAACTGAACTGAACAAGTGTCACAAATACACAGAATGTTGAAAGAGGTGCTCAATGCTGAGATAAGAACTTTTAATGGAGGACAGTGTTGCGAAGTCTTAACTACTTTTAACATACATTTAACATGTTGATCCTGACAGGACTGAAGGCTTCACATGGCCTTGTGTTCAGTTCCAGTGTCGTCCTCAGAGCAGCCGTTGGTGCGTGTCTCTACTTGCAGGTCGAGACTTTGCTGCTGTTTACCCCACAGAGCTGCAGAGAACCCAGAAACAAATCAAAACAGTACAATGAATAATTATTTCTGTGTGCAGTCTGACCAACCATTTCACTCAAAATTCTCCACACTAACAAAATGACTGAGTTCCGTTTGTGGCACTTTACTTAAAGAATATTAAAATAAGGGCAGGTAGGGGAGTCTATAGGTCACTCGTAATGTGTTATGACACCAGCACTTCTTTAAGAACAAAGTTGAGCTGCATAAAATCCTGCCTGCGGAGTTGAGCCAACTTTTGCATGAATTAATAAAAGCACAAGTGTGTTACTGTCTGGACTGCCAGACAGAAGGAGCCAGGGAGGGTCAGAAATAGAGGCTACAGACAGAGAGGACAGGAGGCAGAACAGGTTGGTGCAAAAGAGACAGATGGAGGAAAACAGAGATGGATGGGAGAGAGAGGAGAGAGTGCACTGCAAGGGAAGGAGGGAAAGTAAAGAGGGGGGCAAGAGGTGAAGAGCAGAGCAGTTGTCCTGGGGCTTCTCTAAATTATGTGTGATCACTTAAAGTCTATAAATAGTTCTACAATATTGTAAGCATACAGGGAATCTGTTTTATCTCTTCCTTTCAGAATACTACTGAAAGGATAGATCAGAACGTAATACAGTGCTCACAATCTTGTTCAAATTCTACCTTTGTTTTATGGAAAAAAGTAAGATGATGATAAATTATTTCAAAACTGTAATGAGACAATTATCCTGTAAAGTATAAAAGAAAAATAGTGACTTTATTTGAAGGGATGTGCATGAGACTGACATGACACTGTCAACATGAAGGAGTCTTCAGGAATGTTGTCATGAAGTTAATAATGGTTAATAATGACACTTGTAATGCAAATTGGCAAGTTGCATTACAGTGTCATTGTTAACCAAATGACACTTCATTACAACATTCATAAAAATTCCTCCATGGTTTTAACAGTGTAATGTCAGTCTTATGCACACCTCTTCAAAAAAAGTGTTATCAGAAAAACAAACTAACTTGTTAAAAATTAAAACCATCAAAAAGTGTACATATTCTTAAATTTAGTCAGTTTGTGCAATTTTAATATTTTATGAGCTATGAAATATCTGGCACCTGGTATTCAAGGTGCTAGGTTTGCATAGGGTCATTATGGTGTGATTTTCTAAAATCTTGCAGGCCTAACCAGTATAGTGCAAGTAAACACACATAACCTCATCCAGATGCTGTGCTGATGTACAGGCATATTGAAATAAACCATCAGCGGTGCAGATCGAGGTTCATTGTGATCATTTGAATCAACAATCAACATTCCACATGTTTTTTGTGAAACAGTGAACACCATGTGCTTCACAATTAACATGATTTAAACAGTCTTAGCAACAATTCCAAAGGCTTGGCACAGTGATAGATGAACGGATCCGTCCCCTTAGCAAAGCTCGCCTCCTTTTATGTAATGGCAGAACCATAAAGCAGAGAATGTTGAACTTTGCTGCCTCATAGTTTAAATCTTTCCCAGAGTTGTGAATGCATTTTTCAGAAACAACATTCTGAACCAGTCTGCCTGCAGTACTGACCTATGCACCGTGTACTCAATTTTGAATCCAAAAAAGCCACTAAAAGCACCCAGTGCTGTTTCACACCTCAGGATGTGTTACCAGGCAGAAAGAGGAAAAATGACCCCCTGGTTGCCTCCTGGCTTGGTTTTCTAAATGCCAGAATGTCTAATAAGTATTAAGGGAAAACAAAACTGCTCAAAGTGGTAGGGTTAGGGTTTTTAAAAAAAAATGTATTGCATATATATTGTGCAAAAATAAGACATAAAATAAAACCCTTAAAACAGGTGTATTTTTCTTCACATTTCTTAAAAATTTCAGATGTAGATGTAGAAGTTTATTCACAAACAAATGAATCATTTTTTTATTGAATTTTCGGTTCTTTAAACTCACCTAACTAAGCAGACAGCCTCGTGATTGGATGTCACCCACTGCCTACTTTGTGTTAGAAACTGTGTGTATTCTGACACCACAGACTAAATGCATTGAGCTGCTGTTTACATGATAGTGTCAATCAGAAGATGAATGGTTTCTGCTCAGTCTTCACTGCACATGCCTGCAGGGGAAAGTCTGTTTCTGCAGTACAGGAGGAAGTAGCAGCAACAGCACGCTATCACTCATGTGTGTGTGCTCTTATCAATGTCATGGTGTTACCTTTTGTTAGAGTGCATGTGTGTGAGAGGACGTTTTCATACCCAGTTCTTATATCAAAGGATTGTATGCTTCAATAGCCATTTGGCTTACAGTGCGAGTGTTATTTTATGTATGCGGGCGTGGGTGTATGTGTGTGCGTGTGTGTGTGTAGGAAGGCTGGGGACTGTGAGAAAGATACCAGAAGGGTCACACAACAACACCCTCAGGAGTTTTGATCTAAAGATAACCAATTCACCATCATTTGGGAAGCGACATTCATTAAAGTGTAACACAAAAACATACACACATACACACACATGCACACGCCCCCATGCACTCACTCCTTACCTTCCTCTCTCTGTGATCCATCGTCTGTGAAGCACCAGGATCTGGTCGGCACCAACAAAGACAAAACATGATGAACCTAACAGAACTGAGCAGATCACATCAATGCACATGCAGATGAATCATTCTTCATCTGACTTTTAGTTAGTCAGAGACTTGAATGGTACTGGCTCAAACGTTTTAAGAAAACTTCCTGAGTCACAGTATAATCATCCAACAGTGATGACATCATCTCCATTCATTTAAAACATGGTTGGAGGAGCCGCACAAGATCTGAACTTACATGTCAATTATGTAGTGACTGACTGACCGTTACTAGGCAACGTGTTATCCTTCTGCACAGTAACTAAAAAAAGTTACTTTTAATGTAACTTAGTTACTTTCCAAATCAAGTAATCAGTAATCTAAGTTACTTTTTCAAAGTAACTATGCCATCACTGCATGTAGCATGGATACATTTATAGAACAATAATAGCTACAGTAACCATACACCAGAGCTTGAAATACTGTTAGAGGTGGTGGAAGGCTGCATTATGTGTTTTCCAGTCAGTGTCATTTTATGCCACAGAAACCTTCAGTTGCTATAAAAATGCTGTATATATTAAAACAACTTTATATATAAATGTATATTTAATTCCCTTCAATTTATTTATAAATACTCTAGTTTGCAACACCACACGGTTCACAATCAGTTCATTCAGTCAGAAATGCAAGGAGCAATGGTCACTCTCTATTAGCAGCCGTAACATCTCTTAAATCAAAGGTCCCAATGAAATATTGCGGTGAAAAAGTGAGCGATTCCTCAGTTAACAACAGAAACATCCTTCACTTGTGTTTGTTCTGTTACACACAGTTCAGCACTTTGTTGTGGACTGGAGAACTCTGAATGAACTGGTCTGTAAATTATTAAGGTTCATTTTTACGAGCGCTCTCTGATTTACAGTCATACTCTGTGAACTCACTGTCACTCAGCTCTGGATCACAAAATCTAATATATTCAATTATGACTGAAAGTTAAGTGTCAAAAAAATTTTTTGTATCATCAGCAGGTTCTCAAAGTAATGTACACTTGGAAGCTGAAAGAAGTTGGGTCATCTCAGCTTCATCCCCATTAGGGTTCATGCAGTAATTTGTTCAAAACCTTATAAAAAAGAAAAAGACAGATCTGCCGTTCCTCTCTGAACTGATAAGCATCACTTTTTGCTTTGGCTGAACAACCATGGTGCTTTAATATCATACAAGGCTATCTTTGGACAGCCTGCATCAATATTTGATAGAAACCCTCGGTCACAGGAAGAAATATCTCTCACTGGAGACAGCAGATGTCCAGAGTGGTTTTATTCCAGCTTTTCAGCAAGCAAGAAAGAAAAACATATATTGTGTTTTTACAGGCAGTGTAAAAACATTGTAAGCAGTCATGTGTGCAATGTAGTCTGGGTCAGACAAGTTGAATACTGAAGGCCACAAAATCTAAATCTTGTCATAAAAATATGCATAAATTTTAAATTTCAGAGTTTTACATACTTTGTACATATATTGACATTTAGGAATGTACTTAATATTTCACAACTCTTCGGTGTGTAGTTTAGTGTAGATCATTTTAATGGAAAATGGAAAGTGGAAGTGCTGGATCATTTGTATAATTGAAATCAATTTTTATTACAATGACTAAATAAAATCATTGATTCAGTTGTGTGTTGCTGTTAAGCAATAAGGTTTTCTGTAATGTCCAGAATAACCTTAAGCAGCTCTACCTGCCTTCCTCATGCAGTATCTCAATCTCCTCTACTGGCATCCAATGTTTTCTCTACTTCCAGAAAGACATTTCTTCAGACCTTGGATGTCCTTCGACACCATCACTATTGCATTAATATTTCAACATGGACGCATTGCTACTCACTGATCATAAATGAGCTTTAAAAATGCTTTACTGTACTTTGCCATGTTGTGACTCACAAACGTCCTCCATAGTTGCACCGCAGTTCTTTTCATCGCCGTCAATTTTGAAAATTAGTACCAAAGCATTTATGATAATCCAGTTTTATTCTAATGGTCTAGAAACATGAAAACTATAAAAACTGAAAAACTCTAAAAACAGTCTTAGTACTGTAGTCTTAGTACAAACCTTTTTTAGTGTTGGTTTTACTGCAGCACATCTGAGTCTTATATTACAATATATACACCCTAAGTATATGGTGTACGCTATGTAATGAGATGACACCCTATGTCATCTCATTACAGAGTCAGATCCAATAAAGTCAGAAAAGAAAATCCTCACATTTCGGTTAATAACTGGGTAAGCTGTTTTGACTGTACTGGGATCATCTTCTGATAAATACATGTCATCTTTCAATGAAAAAAAAAATCCAATATCATAATGAAAAAGAGATTGATTTAATGTCTGACAGTTTGACAGGCCCTTTCATTTTGTAGACATTTCAATTTAATTAAAACAAAGTAGGTTGAGCACACAAACTGTGCTGATCTCTAGAGCAGACTCCATCTGTTGCTTCTATTGAGAGCTTACGAAGCTGATGGATCATCGGACTGAAAGAGTATAAGTTGATGAAATTAGAGGAGGATAAATAACTGAATAAGAAATGAATTAGTGTCGATGAACACCATACAATTTATCATAAAGAAGCATTCATATTCATTAGAGAGCCACATCATCTTTTGTATGCATCTATTCTCAGCAAAAAAACTTCAAGGGCTTTAATAAGCCAGAGTTGCAAAATAATCTAGAAATCATAATAAATAGGACAGATGCTTTCAGATAGTTTCTAAATGATCAAATTATTTTACTGCTGAGGATTCATCAGCAACAGAGACACATTAATGTCTGCACTCAGGGAACAACAGGGAACATTTTTAAAAATTTGGCCAATATGCTTCACATCTGAGGTTGGCACAACCTGTCAGTGTTCCCCAAACAACAAGTCTGTAACTTATGTGGGAGTCAACTGTGGGAAATGGGTGCTGCCTCTACATTGTGCACAGTGTAATTGCTCCAAAAATGATTTTGTTTTACACTAAATCAATAATTTGTGTCTAATTTTTAGTTTAAGAATTGACAGTAAGAAGGCTATTTTTTTCAGAAGCAAAATAGTATTTTATTATCTCTAAATCAATGTCTAAAATATATAAATGAGACATTAAATGTAAAATGTCAATGCAGAACCTCTCAGCAACATCAACTACTGCAATTTCCGGTGTGAACAGGTTGAGTTCATGTTGTCACGGTGCCTGTTAGGATTTGCTACAAAAACCTATTTTAAGAAGATGTGATGTTCCTTTATGGACTAAACATGTTGTATCTCCATCTTCAAGAAACTGGGCTTGTTGATAAATTCACACCGCTTTACCCAACAATGGACAACATCCTTTACCTGGATCCATTACATGGATATTTTTGCACTATTAAGACATCTCTTGGTATCAAACTACCGAGCAGGGAGCGTTCTCTCTTCTTCTGCCTGTTTTTGTGCAAAGAACACAAATATCCAGTTTTAGCAGACCACTGTAAGGCATAAAAGCCAGAGTTAATGCACAAAAACAGAAGCTGCTTCACTTCTGGTGTATTTTAACGGGTGATAGCATCTGAGTCTTTCAAGTATGTTTCAATATCACTCTAACTAATGAATAACCAGACATGTGCTTCTCTTACTTTTGTTGACTTGTCATAATGCATTACCTCATATCCTCCAATCATCTTTTCATTTAATCTCTCCGTCCCCCTCTTTGTGTCGGCTCTAATCCCACTTTCCTTTCAACACATTTTCCGTTTCCTTTCACCTCCTCTACTAACAAAAAGTTGTTCTGCTTCCTTTCAGCCCTGCGTAATGGCTGTGACTGTAGTCACTGTCACAGTCGTCGCTCTCATACTAAGATCTCAGTGAGCTCTGCAATACTCTGTTACAATTTTTGAACTAAAATAGCTGGTGCAATGCTTGATTTGTTTTGTTGTAATCCAAGTAGGAACACAAGGCACCAGATAATCAACATTCATCCATCCATTTTCTAAACCGCTTGTCCAAAAGGTGGTACCCAAGTGCCTTGGCGATGACAGATTGTTTATTATGCTCACAGAGCATTTACAATATCATGACTCCATTTGGATTAAAACCTTTCAGACAGAGGATGATACATATGTAGACATGCTTCTAAAACTAAAGTTTATTGTGACCCGCTTGCAAGACGAACATAAAGATAAATGCTGCCTCTACTAAATCATACTTAGTACGCCTTTTAATGGCAGAGGACATTTTTGGAAGAACAAAACATATTGCTACTGTGACCTATGTGGTTCTGGTGGCTTCCCTCAGTGTGGAAATGAACGACACCAAGAGCTGCTCAAGTTGGCATCAGTTGTTTTCTTTATTTCTCTATCTGCATTCACACAATGGGCATTGAGGTCAGTTTGGTCTCTGGCATAAACGAGCTCCTGCGAGTAGGAGCCATAATGTTAGCGCGCGGGAGGTTTCCGTTACACTTTCTTTTTGTCGTCTTAAACACGACAAAAACAATAACATAGCTGAACTAGCATTAACTGGATTAAACGTATTTCAATAATATACAAAATCTAAGATCATAAACATATTCTATAAAATGTATAACTGATATTTCTTTATCACATAGCAGAGACACTTACTTACCTCTTAAGTTATCCTCATAGCTCTGAGGATTACCCATAATACCCTGCTCTTTCTACTGTGAATGCAATATAACTTTTGACCAGCAGATGGTGCATTTTAGCAGGATTTAACCTGAACCATTTTAACTATGTTACACTACCAATCTGTGCTTGTTTGTGAGACTAACGACCTGACCGGTGTGTACCCCGCCTCTCGCCCAATGACCGCCAGCACTCCTGGTGGCTAACATGTAAAAATGATGAAGAGTAAACCACACACCAGATTGTTCCTCCAACTACTGTCACGACATAAGATGTGCATGTGTAGGGCACCACTGATGGCAGAACAGATGCAATCTGGAGAGTCACGTAAACTACCTTTACTGTCACAAGCCGACTAAACCTTTTTATGTTTTCTTATCTTTAACAGACATGTTCTATTTCTCTAGATAACAACACAGAAATAATGTTCCAGCAATCAATCTGAGCTATGGAGCAAAGCATCATTAATGCTATTATCATTAAAATTACAAGACCTGAACCAGTCAAAGATAGTAAGATCTTCTCTTAACTATGTATTGCATTTTTTCCACTGGCTGTATTGTGGCTGCTCTGCTCCACTGTGCTCCACTCCATTTGGCCTCGCTTGGCTTCCAAAGTGATTTTGATTCCACAGAACCTACAAGGCATTGCTGGGGAGTGAAACGGCCCCAAATAACAAAAACAAATCACCACATCAGAGTCAGTTTATGTCTGCTTTCTTTGGGAGGGTTCTTAACACACCTGCATTTTGCACAAATGCAAAATGATACAAAGAACAGTGTATTTATACTAGAGCCTGTCGGCCGTATACGTGTGTGGAGTTCTCAGCCAGTCCCCACTTCTTTATAGACAAAGGTTTCTTGGCTTGCTTCATTTTAGAGTCCATTGAAGGATTCCTGGAATCATCCACAGCTGGATCATTTCAAGACTTGACTGTTTAATTGGTTTTTGCAAATGTTACTCCATATCTTTCCAATCTGAATTCCAGGCCAGGATAATTTACTAAGTTACAAAAACACATTCTCTCCAGGTCAGCGACCCAGTGCATTGGACAGAGTACATTTCCTTCTGATAAAAACATGCTTTAGTGCAAAACAGCTAAATAACTTCATTATTAACAGATAACATAATTCTTACTCTTGCGCTGCATGCAGCAGAGTAACATCTCCAAATGGGTGCTGCATTTGAGCCCCACCTCCAAATGTCCTCAAATACGCTCATAAAAAACGCCTTCACTCCAGCTTTCAGTTAATGTATTCATCTGCAGTGAGTTTAATAGATAAACTCTCACCTTGCCCCATACATGTCAAGCTTTGGGTTTGAAAATACAGGGAATGTCACCTGGAGATGGGAGTTTGGGGTGGTGGTTGGGAGGCGAACGAACGAATGTAAGATGGAAGGGGGGTGGAGGAAATAGACCACGGGACAGACGACAGTTCTTTCGTCTGTCCCCTGGAAACTTTTCAAGAAGTTCCTATATCTTCTTGAAAAGTTATTTGCAAGCTAGTTTTGTTTTATTTCAAGTTTACTAAGATATTTGCCCTAGAAATCAGAGAAAAATACTTGTTAGGATTTAGTTTTTTGCAGTGTTCGTTAGCTCTGTCACCATTTGTTGTTTTCAGGGGAAGTTTGCTGTGAGTTTTCCCCGGCCGGTGAAGTTTACTTTCTAGCCCTGGGAAGATTGAAAAAATAATCATCAAGAATATCGTAGTCCGTGCACTCATCCTGAGAGCTACTTCTTTCAAAATTGATACCAAAAAACTTTAATCACTCCTGTGGAAATCAAATATCCAACTCCAAATCCCAGGGGAAAAAACATGGTGGTTAAGATTCTTTCCATCCTTAAAATCCTTGTAGTCCTTGTAATCCACAGCGCTAAGGGTCAAAGAGCTGCTTGTATATTATCTCATGTTTTGAGATGCAAGCATTTGTAACCTCAGATGTTCTTTCATCTATGGCATAGATCTATGTCACAGATGAGGCCATAGCTACAATGAGCTCACTGTAGTTCTGGGGGAATGACTTGCTTCTGATCGTTGCTATGGAAACGGTCGGATTATTTCTGCTTGACTCAAACAACTGCGTCACTTAATCATTGGAGGCGCCATGTTGGACGTCGGAAGTGAAGGACGGGAGTATCAAACAGAGTGACTTAAGTTATTTTCAAAAGTTGTTTTTACCAATTTATTCATGGCCAGCTTGTGGGGTATCCTTAGCATGTTGTCCTACAGTCACTTCCTCCATTCAGCGCAGTAACCTGGGAGGTAAAGATAATCCAGGCTAATTTAAATTTTAAACCTGAGAGGAATATTGAGGCTTTTATATTGAAATTTCAGTAAGTTAGCTTCATTTTAAATGGCAACACTAATCCCATGTGTAACAGTGGTTGAGTTAAACTAATTATGTAATGCCCAAAAGAACTATTACTTGATGTGAAATAATGTGAAGGCTTTTATTTTTAAATTTTTTGAATAAACTTCATTTTAAAGTGCCACGCTAATCTCATGTGTAACAGTGGTTTGGTTAAATCAGTTACATAATGCCCAAAATAGCAAGTAGTTCTAAATGCCAGCTTAGCTATAATCTGTGGTAACTGAATGTTCCGCCACTTAGAAAATGTCTAAGTGGGATCTGCTGATTCCGTTAGTTTGAACCCAGCGTTCTAATGCTAAAACGTAGCATCAATGCTAGGCTCAGCTAACATGTAATAGCATGTGGAGTATCAATGTTATGTTGAACTGAATCCATTCAGTATGCAATTATAAGTGTTTAGGCTAAAATGATCCAAATTGACATTAACTGCCGCTCTTTTAGAGTGAGAAAAACAGTGGATTTTTGACAAAAAAATTATTTTGAAATCGCCCTCATGCCTACAAATATCACTCGATTGCTCTGAAAGTCGGTCAGGACATCGCACCGAATGCCTGCTCCCGTAAAATGTCTTCAAAATTTTTCTAGGTCTTTCCGTCAAGGTGCTTCAGAGCCAAAACAAGTGACAGGTTTACTCAGGCTCTAAGCTCATTTTTCTAAATGAGAAAAGTCTCATTTTTCTGAAAATGAGACTTTCAGAAAAGTCTCATTTTGAGACTTTTCTGAAAAGTTTCAGAGGTCAGCGCAGCCATTTTTCTCTCGTCGCTGTAATTTCTGTTTGTGCAACAGATATGAATCGCGGTAGTATCGGAGACGATAAATTGATCTCCCACACGCTTCAAACGGTTTTCAGATCGGCTTTACGAATCCTGAAAGGGAAGCATCTGTTCATACTGATTTTTTCATCAAAGCTCAGATAGATAGAATTTTCTTCAGCTTTCTCACACACACATTGCAGTTGGGAGAGGATTAATCACCATAGCAACGGAACACAGAGGCAGGCAGAGCAGCTGGTTTGAACTACAGAAAGTCATCACTTTAGTTCTGAGCAGAATGTCAGAACTGTCTCTTACTACAGAGACAGCTGATCACAATGTTACAACTAGAATGTTTTGGGCACCATATAAGTGTTTTAACCCAACCAGAGTCACTCATAAGATTAGTGTAGCCATTTATAACAAAATGTTATTAAAATAAAAGCTTGAATATTCCTCTTGGGCCTTTATTATCTTTTTCTCTCAGGTTAGTGTGAAGCAGTTAGAAAAACTAACTGCTTTAAACAGGTTAGAACTACAACATGGTGGAACTTTCAGTTAATACAGAGGATTGAGCTGGCATTTAGAACTACAACATGGTGGTACTTTCAGTTACTACAGAAGAGGGATGAACTGGCATTAAGAATTACTTGCTCTTTTGGCCATTATATAGCTGGATTAACCGAACCGCCGTTACACATTGAATTAGTGTGGTCATTTAAAATAAAGCTCATTGAAAATTTCTAAATAAAAGCCTAAATATTCCTCTGAGATTAATGCACCGCCACAGGCGGTGCACATAATATTAGCCTCTTTTATCTGTTGCCCTAAGGTCAGTGCACCGCCGGGCGGTGCAAATAATATTAGCCCTTACTATCGTTTGATCTCAGGTTAGTGCAATGTCTCGCGTAGCAAGACAGTGCATTAGCATTAGCCTTTTCCCGTAAAAAGCTTTCCCCTGTTTTTCTTGCTTATTAGGCATGTTTAGTATACTGACTATAGTAAGTCAAATAGACACATCATGCTACTGATACCTCACATGACACTGACAGCATTTATGCTAACATTAGCATTTTAGCTTATACACCAATTTCAATATACAGATTTGCACAAGTCCATGTTAGTCAACATGCTTTTGCTTCTGCACATGCTATTGACTATACTGTAGCTAAGCTTAGCATTGATGCTTACTTTTAGCATCAGAATGCTGGGTCCAAACCGACGGGCACACTTTGGCAGACCCCATTTAAATTTCTGCAGGAATTTTCTAGTTAAAGCTATAACATTCATGTTTCTGTTCAATATTCTGTGCTAAAGAGCCAAAAAATAAATTATATTACATAGGCAAAATGGTTACAAACTCAAGACAAGAAAATCTATGGATACATAATAGTAATAATGACAATTTAAATAATCAGACCTACAGCCATAGAATAATTACCAACTCCTTGCCAACGTACACAGATAAATTCTTCTTAATTTGTGTTTAACCATTACACTCTGGCATAAACGGCAATTTTCCCTAGTTGGAATGAACTTCTACAATACATACGTTACTATAATTGAATTACTAATTTCAGAATTGTAACAGAAAAGTAGAGCTTTGCTACTGAACTTATCAAAAACACTTAAGGTTCCAAGATTTGAGGACTTGAAATCAAATGAATTGTGGGAAATAAAGTTGCCCCCAATGTTTATCTTCAAAGCTTAACATTGTCCCCAATGTTGAGCTTTGGCCACCAATGGTTGTCGTTATGTCTGATGTTTAGCATTCAGTGTTATCATGGCTGTTTAACTTCATTTCCAATGTTCAGCATTTAATATCCAGGATATTTAACGTTGCACCAACTTTATTTAATCAAGGATAATGCTTAACGTTTAGCATTATTGCCAATGTTTATCAGATGTCAAACTTCATCTCCAGAAAAGTTTCCTTTTGCGTTAAACATTGGAGAAAAAGGAAAACATTGCAGACACAGTAAACATTAACTATAACCTTAAACGCCAAGGACAATGTTAAGCACTGGAGATCAAATAAAAAATTGGGGACAATGTTAAACATCCTGGCCAACTTCAAACATTGACGTTAACATTGTCCCCCATGATTAATATCGTCTCTTCTCTCATCTCAAAATAAATCTTCATGTTGAATCTCCACATTTAAAGAAACTCCCAGGATTTTCTGCTTTTATTCATTTTTATTTTAACAGATTGTGAGAACATCCTTGTAAAGGCATTAAAATGGTCACATAATTCCCATGAATGGAAGGGAAACAGAATAGGTGAATAAAGGGAGAGAACCAAGTTGGATGGATTCTCCCATTTAAAATAACAACCCTGAAAATAAAGCCTGGTGGCCCGCCAGGCTGATAAAACGCTTGGAGAAACTCTGACTTCTGTCTATAGCGCTGGTTGTAAGCGGGAACCCCATCTATATCGGCATCTCCAAACTGGAACCTTCTGTGTTTATGTTTCTAAGCGATCTTTGGGCTGCTCTTGGTCCGACCCTCTTCTAGGATCTGTTTGCCACAGCAGACCCGACCCAAATAGAGCCATGAGGCCTCTGACAGCCCTAGGATCACTCGGACACTCAAACCCCTCCACCACGATAAGGTGGCAGCCCATGGAGGGGAAAAACAAAGGCAGAATCAGTTCCCTTCTCTGACCTGAACTGATCTGGGGAGAGGCCAGAAGGTGGCGCTCTGATGTTTCTAGCCAAACACTCAGTTTAGTTAGAAACCAAGCCTTTTCCAACTAAAAAGTTTAGTTAGAAACTAAACTGTTTGTGTTCTCAGTTATTTTTCTCTCCATAGAAGCAACACCTGGTCTGGAGCTGATTGGCTGTGGCTGCTTCCTGGAGGACATTTGCCGACATGATGCTGCCATCACCTAACCGTTCTCTCTCCTTTTCACTTCCATGAACATGGAAAATTCTCCTGATAAGTCGACCTGTTGTATCCCCGCGGTCTCTTCTCAGCTCGAGTCGGTCGTGGCAGACGGCTGCTGGTACTGAGCCCGGTTCTGGTTCTGCTATTGGTTTGCTCCTGTAAGAGGAAAGCTCTTCCTCTCCACTGTTACAACATGCATGCTCTGTATGAGGGATTACTGTAAAGTCAACAACTCAACACAACCGATTTGCTGTCACCCCCTGCTGGTCAGGAAGAGTGAATGCTGTAAGTAATGACTCCATACAATCTACTGGGTTTCATTTGGCACAAACTTTTTAACTACTTTAAAATTAAGCGGACCTAATGAATTGATAATTTGGATCAATAGTAATCCGACTTAATTGAAATGACTTTTTCTAAAATGCCTTGAAAACAACATTGTTGTGAATTAACATAATTATAAGTTTTGAACGTTTTGATATCTACTTTTGAAATCTACTTTTGTAGTTTTGAACATTTTAATATCTACTTTTGGGGTTTTGAAATCTACTTGAACTTTCATGTATTGGTTGTTGGGATTTTTGTTTGTTTTTTTATATTGTTTATTGGTGGGGTTTATTTATTAGTTTGAAAGTTCAATTTTATGTATTGCCAATTCACAACAAATGTCATCTCAATGCATTTTGAAATAATTTTATTTCAACCACATATACTCCAATTGCTGCAGTTGATTATTAAAGTAATTTAAAAGTTTGTACCAAATGAAACCCAGTAGTTTGTATGGAGTCACTACTTACAGCCTTCACTGCTCCTGACCTGCAGGGGGCGACAGCAAATTGCTTGTGTTGAGTCATTGACTTCCCAGCAGTCCCTCATGCAGAGCATGCAAGTAGCGACAGTGGAGAAGAAGAACTCCCCTCTACCAGAAAGAAGCCTCCAGCAGAACCAGAACCGGGCTCAGTACCAGCAGCCATTTGCCATAACCGACTGGAGCTGCGAGAAGACCGAGCAGACACAACAACAAGTCAACTGATCCAGGAGACATTTCCATGTTTATGGAAATGAAAAGGAGAGGGAGAACGGTTAGGTGATGGCAGCACCATGTCAGCAAATGCCCTCCAGGAAGCAACCACAGCCGATCAGCTCCAGACCAGGTGTTGCTTCAATGGAGAGAAAAATAACTGAGAAAACTAAAACAGTTTAAATAATAATGTAGTAAAAACAGAAAATTACAAAACAGCAGCATAAATACTGACAGATCACAATAAACCAGTCTAAGCCTTCTCATAACCAATGCCATAACCATGGTAACGCTAAAATGATGCAGACACATTCTCAAAAAAAAAATAAATAAATAAAAAATCAATAAACATTAAATTCTAACATTGACACTGAAGTTGGAAGACATTTTAAATATTGAAAATAAACAAAAATAAAATTAATTATTAAGTCTTTAAACAAAATTGTCCATTTAAAAAAAATAAAGAAAAATGGCTTGATGAGGCCAAAGTACCAGACCGAAGACTTATCCAGTTTTTGGTAGAAACAAAAACAAGATGATCCAGGAGGATTCCTGAAGGACAACAGGACAAGTGCAGGTTTAAGGTCAAACCCTTAACTCAGAATGAAACTGTAAATTTTCAAAAACACGCAACTATCACTTAAATAACAGCAAAATACCTGCAGCAATTCTTGAAGAAGACTACCAAGACTGAGGGTCGAGTAATTAAGGGCATTCATCAGCAGAGGGAAGGAAGGGTGATGATGGGGGCTTCTTCTGTTGCTCGACGGGGGATTCTTCTGTTGCTCGACGGGGGATTCTTCTGTTGCTCGACGGGGGATTCTTCTGTTGCTCGACGGGGGATTCTTCTGTTGCTCGACGGGGGATTCTTCTGTTGCTCGACGGGGGATTCTTCTGTTGCTCGACGGGGGATTCTTCTGTTGCTCAGTGGGGATTCTTCGTGCTCGACGGGGGATCCAATGAAGGATGTTAAATCTGAGACGTCAAAACCAGATGAATCACAGCTCGAGGATTTCTGAAGGAGGATCAGGACAGGTGCAAGTTTAGGTCAAATCTTAAGAATGAAACTGTTACTTTACAAAACATGCAACTATCATGTAAAATAACAGCAAAAATACCTGCAGCATTTCTTCAGGAAGAGTGTTAGGGTCACTGAGGTCATCCATCAGCAGGGTGGCGATGAGGTTTTTTTCTGTTGTCATTGGGGCAATAATCCAGGAGGGTTCCTGAAGGACAACAGGACGGGCACAGGTCTAACCCTTTAACAACTCAATGAACAGTTTCCAAAACCTCACACTTGTAAATATCAGACAGCAAAATACCTGCAGCATTTCTTGAGGAAGATTTCTGAGCCGGATAGCGCGATCACTGAGGTCATCCATCAGCAGAGGGGGCAATGAAGGCCTTTTCCTTCTGTCACTGTTAGGAGCAGTCAGGGAGTGGATGGGTCACTTGAGGACCTTTCCCCACCAATGAGTCATTGGTCTCGTTGGTTTTTGTTGCCACTGCAATGGATTCCATACACATATTTGAATGAAGAATCTAAGTTTGGTTGGATAGTTTTCAGACCCCATACCCGTCGGCAGGGTTCGTTTCCACACAAACCCGACCGAAAGGCAACCGACCCCTTGCCCGTCGGCAGGGTTCGTTTCCACACAAACCCGACCGAAGGGCAACCGACCCCTTGCCCGTCGGCAGGGTTCGTTTCCACACAAACCCGACCGAAGGATAGCCCAAGCCCTTTATCCGGGCTCTCTTGACACCTTTACCCTTTGTAACCAAGATCAGAATTATCTTTCAAATAGCCTACTGTGTTTTTCTTTTGAGGAGCATTATGCATGTAGTGGATAATGCTCCACTCCATGCAACATTTGTTACATTCCTTGAACTCATCCAATGACTTGAGGAGTCGCTACCAGAAGTAGCATGCCACATTTCCTGGTGCTGGATTCACACTCCAACCTTTCATAGTCCGAGGCCATCTGGCATCTTCAGAGACGTCGTTCCATCTCAACAAAATCTGTTGATCAACTTCTATATCTTCCCGATCCATATACCATGTCTTCTTCATCCATATACCATGCATTGACAAGGCCTTTACCAACCATAAGCTCAAAACCATCATATCCCAACATACACACTGAGGATGCATGCATTATTTAAATTGGTTAAAGTTAGCTCAAAGCAGTGGCTTGCACTGAGGGTCCTACCTGGGGACAGTGGAGAGGAAAAACTTCCCTTTAACAGGACGACTTTCCAAAAGAAGTTAACACTGCCCCAATTTAAATTTGTTAAGGTATACAGGTAAGCTTAGGCAATGCCTCATAATGAATATGCATGTAGTGATAGTAAAAAGAAAAAGCTTCCCTTTAACAGGAAGACTTTCCAAAAAAAGAAAAAAAAAAAAGAGACACCGGTTATCAAACATTGGTTGAAAGCTATGAAAGCTGGAGCAATGCCTCTTGTTGAGGTTGCATGTGGTAACAGTGTAGAGGAAAAACTTCCCTTTAACAGGACGACTTTCCAAAAAGTATAACTTCCCTTTAACAGGAAGACTTTCCAAAATAAGATTAACACTGCACCAATTATGTAAATTCATTAAAAATAAGCTTAAGCAATGCCTCCTACAGAGGATCCACGTGTAGAGAATGGAAAATCTTCCCTTTAACAGGAAGATTTTCCCGAAAAAAAAAAAAAACTGCAGTTATCAAACATTCATTAAAAGTTATGCAAGCTGAGTGGAGACTCATACCAAAGATGTATGCTGTGACAGCATATAGGAAAAACTTCCCTTTAACATGAAGACTTTCCAAAATATGATTAACACTGGACCAGTTATTTAAATTCATTAAAGGTAAAGTAAGCTTAAGCAAGGCCTTCTACTGAGGATGCAAGTCATGACTGTGGAGAGGAAAACTTCCCTTTAACAGGAAGAGCCCTCCAGCAGAACCAGAAGATGGCTCTGTATGAAAGGCCATCTATCACTACCCCCAGGGGATTTGAAAGGACAGAAGAAAGAGACAGAAAAAGAAAAATAGCTGCTCCAGGAGTGTTTCTACAGGAGAAAAGAGCGTTAGTCACAGTAGAAGCTCCTTTGGTGGCTTTATCTATGAGAAACAAAAGTTATTTGCATCAAAAGGTCCATCAGTTGCTTAGTCTGGGAGAGAAAATGCGTTATAAACAAACTTAACCATGGAAGTACAGGTTCTAGTCGATCCTCTCCAGAAGGAAAGCATGGAGTCCAGCTGAAAGCCTGCACATAATGGTGAGTTACAGTGTGAACATTAACTCCGTCAGCTCTGGTCTGTGGCTCCAGGAGATCTCTCTGTTGTCCCTCATGGTCATCCAGAAGAAATGAAGTCGCATGACGAAATTGCGCGAGGCCACACGTTGTTTTGGCCCAAAGATTTATGGGTTTTCGCTTTTAAATTGAACGTAAATTAAATTTGTTTGAGTTATTGAGTTATTAAAGTATGGACCCTAAATTTCAAACTAAATATTATATAGGTACAAAAATAAAAAATATGTACGCATGTTTTTATAGTGATATTTACAAAGCATAAGCTTCATCACTTCCTACAACCTCCAAACTGTATTTGCCATGTCCTTGGCAGCCATCTCTCTTTCATGACAACTGACTTTAAGCCAGGAACTTCAGATTGTAGATATCAGATAGATTCTAGTTACACCTAAACCTCCACAGGTCACAAGACCACAGAAACTGCTTCAAACAGCACTAAAACCCCAAAGATAGAAGGATTTAAAACAGCAGAATCCTTCTCAGCTCATTGACTCTCAACGGAGAATCAAACCAAACCAGCAAGCGAGAGGCCTAGCGTTGGCCTTCAACAAACAGCGTTTGCATCCGCAGCGTAGCAAAACCCGCAACAGCTCCTACCCTGAGATGTCTTCTGGACATTGGAACAGTTCTTTGACTTAACAAACCTTTGACGGGTTGGGCGGATCCGCCAGGCACCTTGTAGCGTTTCCTCAGCTTGACGGAAGCGATCCTCAGCTTGATTGAAGGGAATCCTCAGCTTGACGAAAGCGATCCTCAGCTTCATTGAAGGGAATCCTCAGCTTGATTGTAGTAAATCCATAATCGATCAACTTCTCGCTCCAGACGTCATTATATCTCCTCGGATGTTTCAGGGACGCCAGCAAACAAACAAACAGCCGCCGAGAGGCCATGGTCGGGTCTCTCCTCTTGTGCTGCTCTGTTTAGACACAGAAAAAATGACTTCCCCAACGTCATTAGTGGAAAAAGTCAAAAACTTAGAAGGTTTCGGAAAAATAACTTACCGAATAACAAACGCAGCGACTTCAAACATGGCGCTCCCGCGGCCTACTTGCCATCACTGCGGCCTGCTCGCACGTCGAGTACAAGACGCCAAACTAGGCCTCGATGACCACCGACACGATTTCAATCGGATCCACAAAAGTTTCAGTCATTAAGCTGGGCGTCCACTCGGATTCCGCGTCTTGGGAGATCAGAACATATCAAGACCGACGGCGTCGTGACTTCATGCGGCCGGGTGCTAGCCGCATCTTTCAATTAAACGCACCTGCGTCATATTTCTATCCAGCATGGCGCATGCGCGTCACGCTCATTAATAACAAAAATGGCGCCAATCGCCACTGTTGCCAGATTTGGCATTTTCCGGTCCAAACATTGTAAAACTAAACGTGTAAAACCTGCCCAACTGCAAAGAAACGGTACGAATCTAAACCTATAATAAAACTCACGTTAAGCACAATATGTTTTATTCATGACCTATCCTTAATATATTTTTAGAATAATTTAGAGAAGCAGCAAAATTTAACATTTAATTTTTATAATGTAGGACTGAAGATTTTCCTTTTTAGGTTTTCAAAATGTTAATTTTTCTAAGAACAAACTAATACAGTTTTAGAGAAATTTTGAGAAACAGCAAAAATGTATTTATATTATTTTTTATATATATAACTATATTCATAATTTTTAACCCTAAAACTATGAGGGATAAACTTACGTTTTATATTTTCAAAGCTTAATACCAAACATCTGCTCCAGTAATGTACTGACTCTTATGGAGAGTGAAGAGTGTCAAATAACAATAAATAACTTATGTAATAAGTTTAACTAAACAATTAATAAGCACTGCCTTGACCTATTTTTGATTTTAAAACTACAAAAATCGATTGACTTATTTTTAAATCTTTGTTTTTACCTCCATCAGATTATAAATTTCAAACTTTTGTTAGTTTGAAGGGCAAAAGGAGCTCCAAATCTGAAGGTTTTATGCAGTTGCCGCATTGAGCTCACAGCAGATATCCTACCTGGTAACTGATGACGTTCTCTCTGCAGAAGCGCCATGAAAAAGAGAACATCAGGGGAGCAAAGAGGAGAAAATAGTTTTTCACTTCCCTTTTGAAACTGATTTTTGTTCAACATTATTTCATTCAATTGTAACATGTAGTTTATTGTTCAAATCCAGGTGCATCTCTGTAAATTGGAGTACAGAAAGTACCAATTTAATACAAAAAGTTCAACTTTTAATACAGATTGATGAAAAAAAATTGTTATTTTTTAAGGCTTACAGTTACTGAAAAAAAACAAGAATACAGCTCCTCAATATTAAATCATAAAAAAAGCCTTTTTAAACACAGAATAACAGTTGTTCGGCAAAAAAAAAAAATTGAAGAAGTTAGGGTAAACTGCTAGACTCATTGCAAATGAGTCTAGTGGTTGAGCTGTTCACACAGTTCACACAGTTCTGTATCCAAGCATGTTAATGGAAAGTTGAATGGAAAGAAAAAGTGTACTTCCTTAGCGTCTCAGCAGTCACAGGCTTATCACCTGTATACCATACAGCTTTGATTCAGTAATTAAAGCCAAATTATGTCCATATACAACATACTTTTCAGTAGGCCATTCATTTCTATATTCATGTAGTATTCTTTCATTAACTGTAAGTCATAAGTGAACATTTACTTTGATTTGAATTATTGAAAACTTTATATTTTTATCTACTTAGATACACCTCTGCTGGACTTAATCAGTTCCAATATTTCTAAGGGCAATAAAAAACATTTTTATTACAAAATAAATAATCTTCAGTTACTATTACTGCGCAAGACAGTGCATTAACCTGAGATCAAACGATAGTAAGGGCTAATATTATTTGCACCGCCTGTGGCGGTGCACTGACCTTAGGAAAACAGATAATAGAGGCGCATTAGTCTCAGAGGAATATTTAGGCTTTTATTTTGAAATTTTCAATTAGCTTTATTTTAAAGGACCACACTAATTCAATGGTAACAGTGGTTTGGTTAATCCAGCTATATAATGGCCAAAAGAGCAAGTAATTCTAAATGCCAGCTCATCCCTGTTCTGTATAACTGAAGTTCCGCCATGTTGTAGTTCTAACCTGTTTAAAGCAGTTAGTTTTTCTAACTGCTTCACAGTAACCTGACAGAAAAAGATAATAAAGGCTTCAGAGGAATATTCAGGCTTTTATTTTGAAAATTTCAATGCGCTTTATTTTAAATGACCACACTAATTCAATGTGTAACAGTGGTTTGGTTAATCCAGCTATATAATGTCCAAAACAGCAAGTAATTCTAAATGACAGCTCATCCCTCTTCTGTAGTAACTGAGAGTTCCACCATGTTGTAGTTCTACTGCTTCTTGAGAGAAAAAGACAATAAAGGCCTGAGAGGAATAGTCAGACTTAAATTTGCCTCTGGTGTGAGTGTGTGACCACTTGAGATAGGCACCAGCACCACTCACGAGCCCTCTGTGATAAACGTGTAAGACAATGAATGGGTGGCTTACTTAAAGAGTTAATGATAAGTTAATCCATTAACTAAATTGAAAAACACTATTTAAATTAATTATTCACATGTTCACATTTTAAGCCTTATTTATGCTAATTACAGGTTACAGCTAATAAAAACATTTTGTTCCTTATTTCTATGTACTTCAGATGTGAAATAATGTGAAGGCTCTTATTTTGAAAATTTCTGTAAACTTAATTTTAAAGTGC
Organism: Phalloptychus januarius; assembly: GCA_902982915.1. Classification (NCBI taxonomy): domain Eukaryota; kingdom Metazoa; phylum Chordata; class Actinopteri; order Cyprinodontiformes; family Poeciliidae; genus Phalloptychus; species Phalloptychus januarius. The sequence goes on from CADWAE010000087.1 coordinate 130,006, forward strand.
CACCCTAATCTCATGTGTAACAGTGGTTGGGTTAAATCAGTTATACAATGCCCAAAATAGCAATTACATAATGTAAAAAATTCTCCAGGCTTTTATTTTGAAAATTGTATTAAGCTTCATTTTAAATGGCCACACTAATCTCATGTGTAACAGTGGTTCGGTTAAATCAATTACATAGTGCTCAAAACATTCTGCCATGTCAGTAGTTATAACATTCTGCTCGAATGTTTCTCAGAGCAACAGCTTTAAAGGGAGAGGCCACAGTTCTACAAGTACAAATAGGGAGAGCTCATGCTAAACTAGTCACCTTTGACTGACTTCATGGTTGTTGCATGTGGAACATCAAGATGATCCTCTGGCTGTTATGGCAAAGACCAGCTGCAGTATTGCTGAATCGGCATGATTTCAAAAGGTTTTGCAGAGTTTCTATTTTCTACAAGTACATGACGCATTAGAATATTGAATTCAGCAAAATGCACAGCTATGTTATTTTTAGATCATCATACTGAGGCAATTTTAGCAACAACACACTTTTCACATTTGGTAATATATCAGACATTAAAAATAATTCTACCTTTCTAAATATCTTTTTCTAAAGAGTCAGACTTTCTTATAACATTTTCTTCTTTTTTTTGTGGTTTCGTAAAGACTGTCACCCCGTCACGCCTCCCCACAGTGCTTCCTTGCTGTCTAACGATGATATTTGCTGAGCATAGTGCTATGATCACGGGGATTGGGAGACAGGGTCCAACGGGGAGCTTTATATTACTGGTGAGCTTGTTTTTTGTGCTTCTGTATATTTAGTGGCACAACACATGTCTGCTGCACCTACCTGACTCCAGATTTCAACATATGGGAGTGAAATAGAATAAATATTTAATTTCAATTTCTGATTCATTATTTCATAGTTGTACATCCTATCCACAGGGAATAGCCTGACCTGCAGCAGTTCCAGTGTCCTGCTGTGTTTGTGTGCAGCCGTGGCAGCTCTCTGCTCTGCCTGGATGCTGGCAGCCACTCGGCTGTTGCGGATGTTGTTAGTGATCATGTCATTGAAAAGAATTGTGTCGTGGGGAACTACATAGACGTTTAACCTAGGAGAAGACCGACACACCTGGATGTGAAAGGAAGAAATTAGAAATATTGTTGACATTTGTTCAAACTAAACCAGCAATTGCTTTGCTTCTCTCTGATGTATTACAAATAGTAGGTACATTGTAAAAGCAGGTTTCTCTCACACTATTTGCCAACTCAAACAACCTTAAGATTAGATAAAAATGTCCTGAAAATACTCACTGCATGGCACTTCTCGAGCGAGCATACATCTACATAAATATTGCATTGCTTAATTCATCCTATACTATATAATGCATGTTCCCCCGGGTCACAGACTGCACACAGACCGTGAAACTATTCATCTCCTGCAAGTTTCTACATTATAGACTTAACTCCTTTGCATCAGTCAGCTTCTTTTTTTTCTTCAACATTGCATTTTTTACTGTGAGCATAATTCTATTTACTGTTCTGTGATCCACAGTGTGGCAGGTCACAAAGCAAAACTCTTTTAAAATATTCGATTCAAGCAGGTCAGAAATGTATGTTTGATTTAGCATCATTATTTTGTGAACATGCGTTAATGTGTTAACTTGGATTCAACAGTAGATGGTTTATAATTAGACATAGTTGGGAGTCATGGGTAACATTTTGTCTGTTGTTCTCATGCACTCTCTATCCACGTCCATTTCCTTATATTTTTAAGCCCTCTTTTAGTGTATTTTGTACCCCATGTCCTATGTTACTAGCCCTTTAAAATCATGACAGACAGTTGATAACTTCCACAGTCAGAAGTGTGAGCAGCATGTACATGAGCCTGGTTGACAGTTCTAAAGCCTTCATGATTTGTTGTCTTTGACCTGGATAAGGGAACATTTCTACAGGTGGCTGTTGGCAGAAATACTACATTTTTTTCACTGTCTCATATTATACTGTTAGAACCTAGCGACAGTTTTAGCAAGCTTAACTAGTTTACCTAGTGAGAGAGATCCCCAACATCGAGTCTCCATTTTCCTTGGCAATAGACTCCTCTGATGAAGAACAACCTTCGTCATTTATCTCATTTAATTACATCCTCTTCCTCTCTCCACGTTGAATAAACTAGACGGTCAGATCTGAGAGGATCGCTGCTGAGAGCTGTTAGTGTGAAAATTCACACAGGGCAGCTCTAGAAGAAAATCTGATAGGCTGGGGTAGATATTCATCTTCAAGCAGGACAGCGGCGATCTAGGCAAAGCTACAACAGTATGGTTCAAATCAAAGCATGATCATGTTGCTCACTAATGCATTCGCCTTGATGCAATTGAGAATCATGACTCTTCAGAAACACTTCATTCCGACTAAGTTTTAGATCTTTGGCAAAAAAAACTAATTTAGGTTTCTCAGTGTGCAGTGATGGTAAAGATATAGCAGAAAAATGTTGCTGCTGTGAATGAAGCAAAAGCTGGTTCTTCAAAAATATTAACGGTAGGGAATGAATGAGTAGAAAAACACATTTCATTTTCCTTCCACTTTGTGATTGAATTTTGTTTTGATCTATCAGATAAAACCTGCAAAATACAAGGAGGCTATTGGATATAATTTGGCAAACAATTCCTCAGGGAGTGCATACTTAGGCAAGGCACTACAAGTGAAACATTTCAAGCATGCTTGTTAAAATTTCCTGTCAAGAAAGGGCACAAATATAAAGGACATGTTATGAGTAAAATCGCAATGCGGCAGTTTTAAAAACAGCGTTAAGCTACACCTGCAAACACAGCTGGCGTCATTACAAATGCTGACATTGCTTTTATATGTTTCAGCAAAATTAATTCAAGAAACCAACAGTAACAGTTGCTATAGTGTTGCTCAGTGTTGCTGGAAAAACGTCAGCTTCACCCTCACAGTGATTATGAACCTCAGGCTTTGTTAGGATTTCTATAATCACTTTGTTCACCAGTACTTAGGTTTTCTCAGTGCAGCACATTGTCATCTACATGTGCTATGTAGGTAATATGGATTTTATAGAACATTTTAAAGTTTAACTGGACAGTCAGTTAATCTTTTAATGTTGAACCGGACAACCAGGAGGCTTCAGTGCCATGACTGTGACTGTGACTGGCTATGTACACTTGTCTCACTGTTTCCACTAGAACAGTGAGACACTTTCCTAACAACGAACCCTGAATGGCCAGAGCCCTGAAGCAACAATGAAAGTAGACAGGGAGACAAGGAGTGATTGAGGACTATACAGAATCAACTTTAAGTCAAGATCATGGACAGCAAGGAGTTTTAAAGGAAAAAGCTGGAGAGCAGAACCATGCCATTGATGTGTGACCATGGATGAAGAAAATCACAAGCTCCAGAGCATTAAATAACATATGGATGGAGCCAATGAACTGAACTCATTCTGACAAAGGTTCAGTTCAGGAACAAGCTCAGCATGCTCCTCTTCTCCCCCCATTCAAACAGACTTTCTATCCTCCTTTGATCCGCAGCTCATTGATAGGTGTCCATCAGTGAGCTGTTAATACGATTGTTCCTGATTACAACTTACAGGCCCGATAGTTCCATCTGAATATATAAAACTTAAGCCTCCTCTTCAATGACCAGCAGAACATCTTCAAGATAGGACAAGTTCAGTTCCTCATTTTTAAAATATATCTCTGCTTTTTATGTCAGTGAGTTACCATTTCAATCTTAGTTCTGATTCAGTTATTTTAGTTTGTTCTTAGAAAAAAACCCTCAGTTTCTGCTGAGTCATTTATCTTATAGGGTAACTGTGAGTAACACACCTCGGCAGTAACAGATGTACCAAAATCATTTAACATTGCCAGTCTGACCAAACAGGATTTAAAAATACCAAACTGATTGCTATTTTTTATGTCCCATACAATCTGAACAGAAGAAAGCCACATCAAACAAACTGTTAGTTTGTCTGCACTTGGAAAGGAAGTGAACTCATAGTTTGACTTCATGTGGACGCCACATGCAGGGACTAATTTATCTGCTCAGCCCTGATGGACTCACTGGTCCAGAGGTCCTGCTACAATTCCAGGTGTGCTACCAAAGGTGAACTCTGGGAATATATATCTCTCATCTACCTCATTGTTGTACAATAATAAGATGACAATAATAATCAATTTTAATTATAATGCTCTTTATATCTCAAATTGAAATCTTAAGGAGATCATTCACAAGCTGATGAAACCAAGCTACTGGTTTGTAGCCATTCCTGCCCTGGGCAGGCTGACAGAAGTGAAGCTGGAATTTTGCACCATCAGCAATCTGACCAGCACCAGCAGGCAGGGTAGGTGAAGTGTCCCACCGAGGGACACAAACAACATGGACCTGTCCGGGACTCTAACTGCATTGGTGGATACCAATGCAGGACAAAACTCCTATGGCCACACAATGTTGTATTACTCTGAAATTTTTATATTTACAGACCCCAAACAATCAACATTATACAACTATATGTCAGCTTTGACTTGCACGTTTGCACAGCGGAGGGAGCTGATGACAATCTCCAGTCAACACTGGATGGACATTTCCAACAATATCAGCTTAAACCTCAATGTGTGAAACCAATTGGAGATCAGATTTCAAAACTTGTCCCAAATCAATTTGTTTTTGCTGATAAACTGTCTACATAGGTTATGTTTTTGTGTAAATTTTGACACATTTGTGCAATTCTTTTTGTTCTGCATTATTTTTCCAAAAACCTTCTCACTACTGGCCTCTCTGGTCAGTAGAGAAGAGGCCAGTTAGGCAGTGGGATTTTCCGACTGGTTGTTGGTACATGGCTTGGTACAGCTTTGTTACTTCAGGGTATAAGCGCATAGCGCTCCCTCCCCACCTCTGTCTCCCCTTACAAAAAAATCCCATGAAATCACATGTGACTTTCACATGTGATCACATGTGGTTCACACCACTTTTTACATGTGTGAATGATGTGATTATGTGACCCACATGTGGGAAATGGGAATCACATGTGATCACATGTGAATTTCATGGGATTTTTTGTAAGGGTCTCAATCCTCCTGTTCCTACTGTATTCAGTAGTTGAAGTCTGCGGTGGCGATTCTCGAGCATTGATTGATAGCATTCCTCAGTTTTACCACTCTGCTCTGACTATTAACAAATGTATGGAGTTGAACGGATGACAGGGTGAGGCTGGCTGCAGAAGCTGAGGAAGCTGATGGCGGCTCTCGCTGCTCGCCTGTAACTAAACTGCAGAGTGTTGTCGCCATGAGTGTCTCCAACAACACAGAAAAAAGTCGCTAGATTGATTTATTTATAGATTTATTACCTATAAAGTGCTTGTTTAAAAAAAGTCACTAGAGGAGTTTGAAAAATTGATAAATATAGCGTCAACGCTGCTTCATTCACCCACATCTGCTTCTACTCAATACTGTTTTGCTGGAATTTTTCAAACTTTGCTAGGAGTGGGGCTATGCTTTAAGAAGGGAGTTTGGTACACTTTAACTAAAATGAACACATTCTTATAGAGGCAATCTGCATCTAATTGTTTTGCACTGGGCCAGAAATATTGCATAAAAAATTATTTTGGGTTGAAATAAGTAACATTTTTAAAGATACTCAGAGTTACCTCCTTGATGTTATTTATGGCCATAATACAATTTTATGAAAAAAAGTTAAGAACAAGAGTAGGTTTTCACTGCACATACATTACACACTGTAGTCAACTAAAGTGTTCTGAAAAAATTTTGTTTGCTTTACCTTTGTAAAGCAAACAACATTTTCCAAATATTATAAGATTCTCTGATAACACAAACGTCATCAGTGTCTTTTTAGTGAAAATACTGTGAAAAAGTGATATATAATATCATCAATTACCAGAAGACACTAGATAACTAAATAACTAACTGAGCACTAAGTACTAAATCCCGTATAAAATTAGGACATGATGTGTGGATGGGAGCCAGGTTAAAATGCAATGAACATGTTAGCAGGGACAGCTGAGGAGTTTTATGACTTCCTGTTCACACGACCAAATAAGAGAGTCTGAATGTGGTTAAAGACAGGAACGTGTGTGCACATTTTGATCAAACAGCCTCCCTGCTGTGTAACTGCATGTCCTCGTAATCATCAACAGTCTCCTCATATGTACATCAGGTGTGTGTGTGTTACGGACCATTGTTTGTTTTTTATTGAGATTTTTTGGCACATCAAAATAGAATTACATCAGCTAAAATAAATGAAGCATTCTCGTATACATGAACTTACACACACACTCAAAACACACATGTTGTATGTCTTTCTGACTTCACTGAGACTTTGAATTTAGTTCCATTCATTTTTCATTCATCTCTACAGCCTGACCCTGACCCGGGTTTGTACATGCGACATGAGCACAAAGGGTATAAATACCAATACTGGACTCTTTGAGTTTGGAGTTAGTGACAGTTATGGTTGAAACCCTAATGTTGATTCAACATGTAAGTGACCAACCACTTTCAATATCACTTTCAATGTCAGGCTTCAACATGGATTCAATATTTCTGCCTAACTTTATTTCAACGTTTTTATGTTTCACTCATATTTTGCCATCTGCTTTGTGATAATGGCTGCAACACCCTGAGACTCCAATGTCCATTATTGATGGACATTTAAATCAGTTTAACTTAACTTAACTCTAAATACATTTAAAACTTTCAATAGCAGGTAAGCTGCTTTTAGGTGACTGCAGTAAAAATGAGTTGAAGCTAAAATGTCCTTTAGCCTGGTTTTCTGTTTTTGTGTAGTTGTCATGATTGAATTTAGACAGTTGCTCTTGGTTACGATCAATTGGACAGAAGGGTTACAGACAAACAGGCTTGCCCTAACCCAACCACCCAGTCATTGGACGAGGTGGGGAGAGTCATCGAGAGATTAAACACCCAACCCCACCCAACACCATCACATTATATTTTCTAACACTAACCACTTGGTTAGGGTTAGAAACCACTTTCTAACACTAAGAAAAGTCTTCTTATTGTTAAGACTTTTCTGAAGGGTCAGAAAACTTTTCTGACCCTTCAGAAACGTCTCAAGCATGTGACTTTTTTTTTTTTGAAGGAATCTTGTCAGATAATTCATGCCCATATACCACCTGATGTAGCGTTTAGGCCAGAAGCACTGCAGGAGAGTTTCAAATGAAATATGAAACACTGGCAGGATGCTGCAATGAAATGAAGCCGTTAGAGGCTGGATTAGAGATGGATGAGAAATCATCTCTAATCCAGCTGTAAAGCAGCTGATAGCCAATCAGCTGCTCCATCAGTGATAGAGAATAATTTTAATAATTTCAGAGCAGCTGACCAATATTATGATCAGACCATTCAGATTATCTGAAACAAAAGAGAAGTGAGGAGTACGTTTTAACATTTTCATCACACATGGAAAATGTTATTATGTGTTTGACTGTTTCCTTCCTGCAGGAAGGCATCGACTGAGATAACACTGCCATCAATTGGCAGTGTTATCCAACTCCTACTATTATCATTTTCTTCATGAACATCAAAAATAATCCTACATCAGTTCATCTGCTTCTTTGTTTATATCTGCTTTGTCTCCTCCAGTCAGCTGAGACAGAGGACTGCTTGAACTGATCCAGGTTCTGATTCTGCTGGAGCTTTTTTCTGTTAAAGGGGGTAGGGGGGGTTCCTCTCCACTGTCACTGCATGCATGCTCAGTAAGAGGAAGTGCATAGAAGTCAATGACAGTGCAAGTGATTGTGGCTCCAGCTGGTTCAGGAGGAGAGGTTGTTGTAAGTCAATGACTCGATGCAAACCGCTGGGTCTCCTTACATCAAACTTTTTAAACTACTTTTAATAATTAAGTGAGCTTAATATGCTGGTTAATACTTAGGATTAATTGGAACACAAATATTGCCAGATCACTTTAACAGTGCCAGGAATAATAAAGGTAAAGTAAAAGAAAGAGGGGAAGATGAGCAGGACTAAGACTTTGGCTGAGGAGACAATGCTTTGATCTGATTTCTCTTCTCTCATTTTGGTAAATGTGCGATCCCTCAGGTGATGATCACACCAAAACAAGAATCAAAAATCACTTTGTAGCCACTTTGGCTGTGAGCTTGCTGTTATTGTCCATTTGGAAGACCTGGTCTTCACCTTTCTGGCGCTTACGCCTTTAGATGTTGCTTCAGTATTTCCACATCACATTCTTTCCTCATGATGTCATGTGTTTTATGTTTCCTGCTGCAGCAAAACAGCCCAACAACATGATATTACCACTCCATTCCAAGGCTCTCCTTTTTTCTTCCAAAAAAAGGGAGATGGGGAAAAGAGGACATGACTCCAGAGTTCAAGATCGTTGTCCCTGTTTGTATTTCTAAACAGCAGTCTGATTTTTTTTATGTTTCTTCTGGAGAAATAACTTCCTCGTCTCTGAGTGACCTTCCAGCCCATCTGGGTACCTGCTGGATGGATAACAACACTGTCTTACCAGCGTCTTCACCAGAAAAAAAAGTCTTTGGCTTTGGTTCTGGGGTCAGTCTGCACATTTCACATCAAATATTTTCATATCTAGAGGTTTCCAAAGCCACATTATCATCATCTGGACTTTCCCTTTTGATTATGAAAATATTAACAGATACATCTCTGACATTCTTTCTCTCATTATTGTGGAGTTCAGTAAATCGGAAAGAAAGAGCAGTTCTAACTGACCTAACCCAAGCTGAGTTTGCTCACATTTAACTTAAGACAGTGAAGAGAAAAAGGTAGATGTCATTTGAATTGCTGTAGTTTGTAATGCTAATGTTACATTGTGGTTTTATCATATTTTAGCAGAATTCTTGCCATTTTAACAGAGTGTATGTACTATTTATTATATTGTACAGCATACTGTACTTTCAGCCAAGTCATACAAATGTAATATTGCTGTTACTAATAATCATAATCCACAGTTGGTACTAGAAGAACAACAGAAAACTATTCTGAATTGTGATTTACTTCCTTGTAATTCTAACTCTGAACCTAAAATGGAGACACAATTAAATTAGCTGAAAATTTTTAATTTATGTTAAAAGAAACAGTCTTGACAGCAGCTCATTCATCTTTTTTGATGTTGCTGACTAAAACTCAAAGAGTTATAGTGCCACCTGGTGGGAAAGCATTTAAGCAACTTTAAAGCAACATTCAGACAGTGAAATACAACAGAAGACATGGATAAATACATACAAACAGGCAGGTTGTTTATTTATAAAGAGTAACAAACCAGCAGGTTGTGTGCAGCAGGAAGCCTGCACAATGTGTTGCATCACACTGCGGCATAAAGCATCTGCATGATTCCCTACAAAGCTCAGTATGAACACAGCATTTAACAAAGCAGAGCCAGCACAGTCCTGCATGGCGTAACAAGTCATGAAAGATGCATTGTGGGATTGTGGAGTCGTTTTCTACAAAAGTTCAGCTGAGGTTTAGTCAACAGGCTTTCTCAGATTCAATGAAGAAATGACTGAAAGGGAAAGTCTGGAGCAGGGATTCAGTTGTCATGTGATTTACATAAAGAAGAAACATGGGAACAAGTTGACCTGCCTTATTGAAAATAAGTAAAATACTAGGCTGACTGGGTTTAACGTTTTATCTCATCAAGTCACTGAGTGCCAATATATGACAGAGGAATGGCCCAAGATCTTCTAGATGAACTTAACCAGAACCAGAGCTCCAACACTTTCAGTCATTTCAGGGAAAACAGATTCCATTTATTTCTTCCTATTTCTTCTTCTGGTCATATTTTAGTGCTCCTCAAGTGATCAAAGATACTCATTGATAAGACAACATACTACTGTTTTATTGAGTAGTAAATGCACTTTGATGCAGAAGAGAAGAGTAAAAGCACCGCTAAGAGCAGCTGCTGTGGCTCCTTGGCTCTGCCTGAAGCTCCTGTTATACTTCTTTTTGTTCTGTTCCTTTGTGATGTCTTTTTGATGCTATTTGGAAGATGAATGATATTTTATGCTTTTACTGCATGTGGTTCAACGTCGTTTATTGGATTCCAGAATAAAAAAATGGTATTAATGGATTGCAGCAAAGTGCTCAGCAGTCATTCAGTTCTGAGTTAAATACATGTTTTTTTCTTTCTTTCTTTTTTTTTTTTTTTTTTTACAAACATTCAGTTTTACGCCCAGAAATTCTCATTACCTTAACAATAATAATACAGATAATACAGATGCCTTGTACCTATGTTAAGGTAATAGCTATAACCTGCACTACTCTGAGCTACCAACCACATAACTAATCAAAAATACTCAGTGGATAGTTAATTTAAATATTAGTCAGTGGGTCCTTCTGTTTTATATAAAGATGGAAAAAGTAAAACAAGATGTATTGGCTGTCTAATATGATGTGCCCTTTATTATGTCCCAACTCTGCTTCTGATTGGTTAATCTGTACCTCCTATTGGCTCCTACCCCAGAAACTGTCAGCTGACATCTGACACAAAAGAACCCAAACAGGCAAAAAGTTCTGTTTTTCCAACTCTACAACAAGACAATCCATCACCGTGTTTCCATCATTTGCTTCTCTAAATTTGTCTATGTTTTGTCTGAGACCTCTGCAAAAAATGTTTTTGACTTCCTCCCATGTCTTGGACATCACCTGGTTTCAAATCCACAATATGGAACCATAAACATGTCCAAAAGTGCTGAACCAGAAACCAGAACTTCCTGCCTTATTTTCAGTGAGTTCCAGTCAGACAGAAGTAGAGCTGCTGCTGGAGCAGAGAAGCTGGATTGTGTCCAGGCAGATTTTACCTCCAGACAGATAAAAACTCTCTTCTGATTTCTCCAGGGTCACATCATATTTTGAATGGTCAATTTCATAAAACTTTATTTTTCAGCTTTATTTGCTATTTCTAGAGTAGAACTAACACTGATTAAAATCACCTACAGGCGTGAGCCTCCTTTGTTTGCGGCTTGCAGCTTTTAGTATCATTGGATTGTTTGGGGCAGTGACTAAAAAATGGAGATGACCAAATTATATCACCAGTAGATGCTCTCCTGAGTGAGTAACAGCGGTAAACAGATTTGGCTGAAATCTGCCAGTGTTTTCAGAAACCTGAACAGGTTTTATTACAGCTGCACTAATAAACACAGCCGGTTACCAACATAACCTTCTGATGGTTGCTATCCTACAGCTGCTTCAGCAGCTTGCAGCACTCTGAACGCCTACTAAGGCTGCTGATGTAGGGACTATGCTCTATGACAGCACAATACTTACAGAACACATTTTCTAATTTATACATTCATTATTAAATTGGAACAGAAACGTAAACATCTGCCTTAAAGATCAGCCAAGCAGTGACATCATCACAAATCCAGGCAGGATCTTTGCCACAGTGGCTGGGTAAGGCTGGAAATGTACGACTAAATACTGTAGGCGTGAAAATGGAGTCACTTTTCTACATGTTTACTGGATTAGTGAAACATTAACTTCCTGAAACAGACACATTTACAATCTGATTCTAAAGACATCCCAGGTGGTCTTATATGCAGATGATCCCTGATAGTTTTGCTGTTCTGTAAACTACAGGCCCCGATTCTACACAAATATCTCCTTAAACAGTAATATGAACAGAGGCGCCATGTTTCCTTTTGCTGCATTAGTTTCATTGATCATCAGTGTGAATTCCAACAGTTCAGGGCCCAACCTCTGCAGCTGAGGATTGGCTGTTTGGGAGAACAAATGGTCTTTGTTATCTTTACACAGTGTCAAACAGAACAAGATCTTCACATTCAAAACTACACACGAAGATACAGTCTAGTACAAAAGAGTCAACCGTGAATCTAACTGTAGTAGTTGTGTAGTTTTCACCATATTGGGGATCACAGGAGGTTCTATTAATACAGATCAGGCGTTTCTGCTGGACCTGCTTTCATTCAAGTCAAATAATTATAGCAAAATAAACATGTGCGTTACATTGGTCAGTCTGTTCAAATCAATTCATAAGTCTTTAATACAGTAAAGGGACATTTACAAAGATGTACAGGTGATGATGTACCATCCAACAGAAAAATAAGACTGGTTCAGTTTATGAATGACTAGAAAGTCATCCATAAACAAACAATTAAAGAGCTTTTATAAGAACCCAAAGAAATCTGGGGTGCAGTAAGTTTGGAGGTCGGATCTTAGTTAACATTTACATCCATTCTGTCAAATAAAATAAAAAAACAGCGAGCTTTAACAAATTCAACATAAGCACATCCAACAAATTTGAAAACACTTCCAAAAGTAACGTTTGACAATAAGCTCTGCTTTCCATCCCAGCAGGAGGATAAAGAGTTCTGCCTCCTGTGTTCTCGATCAACAGTGTGCTCTGAGGAACAAGTATTACACACCAATCACAGAGCTGCTAAGGCTCAGCATTGTTCAACTTTTAGATAAACTGTGTTACCACACACTCCAAAAAACCTCTCCTTTTGACTGTCATGTTGAATTTGGATATACATTTTATCATATTCATAGCGGACCCCAAGACTCTTTAACAGTCACTATTTGGAAGTTATGCCAGAAAGACTTTGAAATGTAATTATGATTTGCCAGAGCCTGCAAAGTACAGAGCTATAAAAGGATCATTGGAATTCTCAACAAGATAATGCAAAAAACATGTATTTGTTATTTCTAAATGTCACCCAATTGGATTAATATAATGATATATAATAATTGTTCATTGTGAAATTATGCCACTACATTTTTAAAATTATTTTTCTATTCACGTCTTTGCCAGAGAAATGGATGAAAGTGCAAGAAGCTTGTTGGCTTGTCAAAGTTTTCTATAAGATGTGAACAATTTACATGAAAAATAAGTTGAGCTTCTCTTCGATAAATACAGCCTGTAAATCTTGGTGCAGATTTGAACATTGTGGCTAAGAAGTGGCGGCTGCTGCTTAGTAATTCCAGAGTGTTTTCCTATCTTCTCTACATGGCTGAGATGATTTCTTTGGGTTATAGTGGATGTATTTTAAAGCAAATAAACAAAAAAAAAAAACCAAAACAAGTTGTGGAATAAATAACTGTTCTGAGCCACAAATAGTTTTACAAACAGCGACCCACCCAGATTCAAGAAGATTAGAAGTTGGACCAAATGGGAACATTTTCTACTCAAGTCCATAAGACAGTAAAATACTAAAGACATTTCAGTGTTGGTGTTGACAGATGGACTAACTGCTCATGGTTCTCTCCATCCAGTGTGTTGCCCGGACGTCATGTAACTGTCTCCTCCGATCAATGAATGTGGCCAACCTCGACCTGTCCAGGGGCGTCTTGGAGTACTCTCCTCCCAGAGCGCCCCCCCTACCCACCCAGGGGTGTTGTAAACATGAAGTGGCACTGGGCCTCTTCCTGGGATCCTCCTGCAGCACTGAAGACACAAAATCTCTGGCTGCCTGACTCACATGATGGAAGTATTCATCCGGGAAACAGAAGTCCAGGCGGCAAATGTTTACACACGTTTCCTCTGGTGACTCATCCAGAAATGGGGAGACGCCACTGAGCATCACGTAGGCCAGCACGCCCATGCTCCACACGTCTGTCGAAAGGGAGACTGGCATACCTTGGATGAGCTCAGGGGCTGCAAACTCTGGGTTTCCAAGTAAGAGGTGGACATATCGGCGGCTAGAAGAGAGCTGGACAGAGTCACCCAGGTCGATGAGCTTGACAGATGGAGCAGGAGCTCTGAGATCCACCATGATGTTCTCAGGCTGCAACAGGGAGAGATAACAATCAGCCCAAAATGACCAAGCAGTAAAGCTATTTTTTGCTTAGCCTGGACTATAAGTCATCACCTTGAGATCCAGATGTGCCACTCTGCAGGTATGAAGGTGCTGGAGAGCCTCCAAAGTTTCTCTGATGAAAAATGCTACTTTCTCTTCCATCAGCTCATCGTGAGCAACAAGATACTCAAGCAAACGTCCATCTTCTAGCCTTATACATGCAATATCAAACAAAAAATAATACCAATTTAGATAAAATGCCAAAACATGAACACAAAACCACTAAATACTTCTAGTAACATTCAGTGTTTAGCTGTGACTATTAAAGCTGTGACTATTAAAACAACTTTAGTGTTGTCTGGACAGTGCTGCAAAACTTACAGCTCCAGGATGAGCATCAGAGACATAGGAGACTCATAAGTGTCCAGCAGCGCCACCAGCTGGTGATTCTGGACATGTCGGAGAATGTCTGCCTCATGAGCGACCTGCTCTTTCTTCTGCATCTTCTTGTTCACAAACTTCACAGCAACCTGGGCAGAACAAAACGTTTCTCAGTGAAAAGACGCTCATCACTGTGAAAGTCCAGGCAAAAACTCTCAGCAAGTCATTTGTTAAATGTCCAACCGTTACAAACTTTCATGTCATTTTTTCCAGCCTGTTCTAACAGCACCTTGTAGCAAAAAAGTAAAAGTAAATTCACAAAATTCAAAGTATCTGTGATCAAATCTAAAATTATAACAAATAATATGAAATACTATACTTTATAAATCTAGTAAGTCTTAAAAATAAATAAACAATTAATAATAAAAACAAGATTGTATCTGCCACACCTCAATGTTAATGCACATTCAAACACCATGTCAGCTGCTGTCACATGTCTGATCTTTTCCACACAGAGTTACAGTTGTTAAAGATAAGATTATATGAATGAGATGAATATTTCTTATCACAAAAACATAAAACATCAGATCATTGTTAGTCTTTGAGCAAAACAACTGCACCTACAGGCAGAACCCAGGCAGAAATAACAGAAATCCTGGCATGTTGTGTCCTACCTCTTTTTTTGTTGATTTCTTCAAACATTTTCTCACCACTGAAAAGCGCCCCCTTGTGAAAAAGCAGAGATTTGCCATTTAAAACTCAGAATGGTTCCCAGTGAAGGTTATCTTGCGATTCGACAAGAGGCATGAAGTTTTACCTCCCAAGCTCGCTGATCTCAGTGAAGACTGACTCAAAATTGTCTTTCCAATGAATCCCTGTTCCATCACACCCAGAGGCTGAGCAGAAGAGAGGCAGACACACGAGAGAGTCTGAACAGCAACAGATTTTATTCTAGACATTTTTATGTCGTGCTTTGTGGAAAACTTGGCAATCTTATTGAACCCATTGGGTGGACTGGTTAAAGGATTGTCTTTTTGTTTTGAGATTTTATTGAGAAAAAAAATAGACAACTTAATGAAATTATTTATTAATTAAATGAGTTACACTTTCTAAGTGTGAACATGATTAAAGTTCATTCAGAACTTTCACATCATTTTATCTTCAATGAATCTATGGTGCATTCCAATGAATGAATGAATGAATCAATCAATCAGGTTTGTTTGTATAGCACGGTTCAGCAACAATACAGATCAAAAACCAAAACATGGAGTGTATGATGAGTGTGTGCTCCTTACTGCTGCTACCCAGTGTGACCATGTTTGATGGTTGTGATGGAGGGCCAACCCCCCAGCGGTTGGAGGCTCGAACTCTGAATTGATAGTGACCTCCAGGAATAAGATTATCGATCTGGACACACTCCTCCCTGCAGCTGGTCGCCTGCTGCCACAGGAATGAGTCTGTGGGTGGGAGGAAGGGGAATGAAGAGGAAGAAGTGCTTAGTCTGTTTGGAACGTCAAAGAGCATCTTTTGATTTAACTGTTTCTACAGACCTTCCTGTCTGTACTCCACAGCATAACTGGTGATGGCGCAGTGAGCAGATGAAGCTGGAGGTGGCCACTGGATCAGCACTGTGGTGCTGCTCGCCTCCTGAGCCAGAGGCCTCCCCGGGGCCGCTGGGATACCTTTAGTTTAAAACAATGAAACAGAAAAGCATTGGAGCTGCAGCAGAACCACAGGAGCGGGTTACTAGTGGTGAAAAACAAGAGAGGCACCTTGAACTTTAATAGACGCAGAGGAAGAAGCAGAACCGTGATCATTAACAGCAACACAAGTGTAGATCCCTGTATCCTGAGGCATTAAGTTGCAGATCTTCATCAGGATGTCACCAGTATCCCTTGAAAGGAGAGAAACAGAAGGAAACAAAAAATGACTGAAGGGGTAGCAAAAAAAAAAAAAAAAACCCTGAGGAACGAAGCTGAAAAAGACTTTTAAAGGCTTTTTGTTTTCAGCTGTGGTCTGTTTTACCTGATATCAATGGTGAAGCGATTGTTTCTGGTGACTAGGTTCTGGTCGGGGCCCTTCACGGTCACCGTGGGTTTGGGTCGTCCACAGACTTTACAGCAGAGGACGACTGTCTCCCCAAATGCACACACCACATCTGACAGCGGTACCAGGAATTCCGGTGCCACTGCAGACAGCAAACACATCACAGCTGTTTCCTCCTCAGAACAGCCAAAGGCCACGGTGAGGCAAAGAGCCCAGGGTCAGCTGCCATGGAACCAGAGCTGCTACCGTATTTAGAAACATGCTACATAATGACTGTATTCATGTTCCTGAGCTTCAGGTCTTTGTTTGTATCTACACCAATGGTGCTATTTTGTGTCCACGAGAAAAGTTGTTGTTGTTTTTTTTATTCTAACCTTGAGCTACATTCGGTTTATTTCTTTTGAATATGTAATATTTACAGAAATTGTTTGATGGCAGTTGCACAAAAAATATGAAGTTGCAGGTACAATAATTTTTACCCAGGTCTGTTTTACTACTTTGCTTTTGATGACTTTTACCTTCTACCTTTACAAACCTTCCAGGATTCTGCTGAGACAGATCCTCACAGCATGATGCAGCCTCCACCGTGCTTCAAGGGAGTGAAGCTGGTGAGACTACAACCAGCTGGACCTCTGTTGAATTAGGTGAGCCTCTTTAAAGGGATAAATATTTATCCAATCACTTATTTCAAGTTAAATATTTTTACTTAATTGGCATTTTTTTGTAGAAATCAGTTTTCTTTGATATTAAGAGATTTTTGTAAATTGTTTAGCAAAAACATTATTTTTTTAATCTTGATTGCTTTGTGAAAGCAATAAAAGTTTAAAACATCCAAGGGGGTAAATACTTTTTACAGCCACTGTATCTGTTGTAGCTACTCTTGTCATATGTGATAAGTTATAACAGCTGTTTAGTCTTTGACTATTAATGAGCTCTATTAATAGACCTACCAAATTTAGGTTTTCTTTAATACTTTTAATATTGTTTTTGGGATTTTTTATTTTATTAAAATTGGAATTATAAAAAGAAATAAAGTGTGAAAGGGTTGTGGCTTATGTTGTGACAATAAAAGGTAAAGCTCTCAGATTAACACCACCGGATCATGTGAATTCAGTTGTGTCTCACCTTCCTGGATGAAGTTTGGGTTAAGAAGCTGGAAAGCAACGACAACAACAAAAAGATCCCAGTTAGGCTGCAAACATTAAGCAAGTTTATTTGTGTAGCACATTTCAGCAATCAGGCAATTCAAAGTACTTTACACAATGCAAACATAAAACAGCAAACAGACAGTAAACTGTAAGTGACAAAGACTAAGGGAAGGTAATGGGGTAGGGTTGAGCATAAGCGTTCCCTCTATGCTGATGACCTTTTGTTATACATATCGGAGCCAGAACTGAGTATCCCTCACATCTCAACGCTCCTCTCTCAGTTTGGGGAAATCACTGGGTATAAACATGCACAAAAGTGAGCTTTTCCCTCTGAACGCCTGCCTAGATTATATCGCAAGTGCTACACCTTTTAAGATAGCTAATCATAGCTTTGTCTATCTAGGTATTACAATAACAAAGACTTTTGATGACCTCTATAAGAGTAACTTTGAGAAATTGCTTGCCGAGACCCAATGTGACCTAAATAAGTGGTCAGCACTCCCCCTCTCTCTAATAGGAAGAGTGAATACAATCAAGATGTCAGTTCTCCCTAGATTCATATATTTCTTTCAGTGTCTCCCTGTTGTCATTCCAGGTGCTTATTTTAAAAAGTTAGATTCAGCCTTTTCGACTTACATTTGGAATGGCAAAAAACCTCGTCTTAACCTCGACCATTTGCAAAAATCAAAGCAAAATGGGGGTCTAGCCCTTCCCAATATCAGACACTATTATTGGGTATGTAATTTGTATTATCTGTCTTTTTGGGTGCACTACAGCTCCAATGATGGTGGCCCCTCTGGGTGGAGATGGAAAAATTCTCATGTGCCCCTTTATCCATGCCAGCTTTGATCGGAGCACATTTACCCTTACCTCTTAATCATATCTCCTCTAACAGTATAGTCTATAACTCCCTGGCAATCTACTCTCAATTTAGGAAGCATTTTGGCCTTCGTCAGATGAGTCTTTCCAGTCCAATTGCATTTAATAGCCTCTTTCCTCCTTCGTTACTTTACTTACTTTTGCCACACACGCTACTTTCGGTGTGTGGCAAAGTAAGGGCTTAAAATTTTTTAAGGACCTCTATATTGAAAACAAGTTTGCTTCTTTTGAACAATTGTCTAACAAATTTGATTTACTAGCTTCACACCTCTTTAGATATTTACCGGTTAGGCATTTTATTACCTCATATACGTCAATATTTCCTGATAAGCCTCCTGATAATATAATTGATGAGTTGATGTCTTTTGATGTCTTTTGACCCAAAAGACATCAACTGACATAAAACTGATCTCCCATTTAGATTCCCAGTCTTTTGCCACAATTAAACAGTCCTGGGAGCAGGATCTTCAAATTACAATTAGGCGGCGTGCTAGCAAAGTTGAAAATGCAATTACCTTTCTCCCTCCTTTAGGTAAACCTAAACCTTCAGGAGTAACCCCAAAGAGCAGCATGAGTGAGTTTGGGGTAATCTTAACTCCAAAAACAGTTGAGAGTGCTTCACAGATACCCGTCCTGGGGCAATTCCAAAACATGTGTAATAGTGTGGCTTCCTCTAATTTACATCTGTCACATATAGGGTTGATTTGAGGGTAGATTCTGGCCAACTTAGATTTATGAAGATATGCCCGATGTACAACTTTAAATTGGATAAGAGAGTGTCTCGCACACATTGATGATGAGTGGATTTTCCCCCAAATATCAGCCCAAACTGCCTCACTAATTCTCCTTAGACGGAAGGATGCTGCCCCACCCACAGTGTCAAACTGGATTAAAGATGTATTACTTAATCTAAGATTAGAAAAAAATCAGGTATGTGATGAGAGGCTCTGAGAATAACTTTCATAAAACTTGGAAATCGTTTATGGTTTTTTTCAATAAACCCTCAACAGAGGTTCAGGAACAGTATACCCTAGGGAATTTTGGCTGAGCAGTAGTTCTATAAATCTTGACATGGCTTTTTGTATGGTCTTAACTTTTCAGTTTTTCTTTTTGTAACATACCTTGTAAGGTGACAGTATTTAGGGGAATGTTGACGGTTTATTGGGTGGGCTGTGTTTTTTTTTTTTTTTTTGTTTTCTTTAATATTTTGTCTTTTTTTCTTCTTCCTTGGAAGAATTTAGAATCTTTGTTCTTTGTTTCTTTTTGTTTCTGTATGTTGTTCGCATATAAGGTGAAAATGCTAATAAATATATTAAACACTAAAGGAAGGTAATGAAAAGTTGGAATCCAGGTTATAGTTAGTGGATGAGTTGAGTTGTCGATTAGTTCTGGTAGTAATTTTGGAAACCCGGCCATTCTTGGGAAGTTTCTGATTCCAGTTCGCCTTACAAATGGTTTTGTAACCCTTTCCAGACTGATGGATGTTAATGACCAATGTAACCAGTGATCAGCCCTGGTTATGGCTAATGAAACTCTTCCCAAACAATCCCAGCCAACATACCTAGGTGGGCCCCATATGGGGAAAAGGAGGGCAGACAATATGGGTCCCACATGGGATTGTCTGCGGTTTCCATAGTGGCCCCACACAGGTATAAACACAGGTTTATGTAGGGCCATCGCCTACATGGGCCTTACATGGGCCCTACATGGCCAAACCTGTGTGGGGCCACCATGGAAACCGCAGACAAACCCATGTGGGACCCATATTGTCTGCCTTCCTTTTCACCATATGGGGCCCACCTAGGTATGCTGACTGAGAATGTGGTTAATCTCAGCTGATTCATGATTTAACAAGGAACAGGACAATCAAATTTTTTCCTGGTATCAGACTGACTTAGGTAACTATTTGCTCTTAATAGAAAAAAATCTAAATTTGAGCATTTCTTTTGTATTTCCTCAGATTATTTTGATCTGAAAATGTGTTGGTGATCTGAAAAATGTACACATGACAGAAACAGAAGAACTCTCCAAGGTTGGGGGAAGGGTTCTCAACACTGCGTCTAATTGTATCTAATTTTATGCTAGTTAGGCAGCGAATACCTCCATGCCCGTCTTTGGGTCAAGGTCTTCCTCACTTTCTGACTCATCAGAGGTGTGCAGATCCTAGTGTTCAGCAGAGAAACAAGACAAGAACAACAGGGGAGAAGGAGGGAGAGGTTTGTGTGAGTAGAAGAGAAAAGGTTGAGCAAATTAAGGCACTGGAGAAGACAAAGAGGCTGATAAAAGGTCATTTGGCTCAGTGGGTTAAAGCAAAATATGCTGAAGATTTTTAAAAAAATCTACAAATATTAAGATGTAAAAAATTATTACATTTAAAAGCCTTTAAATGTATGAAAGGTACTCAACTTGTAATGTTTCTTCATGGATTTTAAACATTTCTGATTATGCTGTTGTTTATTCTTACATCTAAAATATACTTTATTTTTGACAGAAGCACAGCTGCCATTTTGCACCATCACCCTTTCTGATCAACACCAGCAGGCAACACAGGTGAAGTGTCTTGCCCAAGGACACAGCAGCAGGTGAAGCAGGAACTATGAGGTTAACTGTGGATTCTAATGCTGACCAGGTGTGTGAGACTGGTTGTTCTATGTGTCATACAAAAACAATTCAGCATTTTTCAACCTGATTAAGATCAACCCCAATTATTGGTCTAAAAACATTAACAATAATTATCCCACAATGTGATCATTTCAGGGACTATTTTCAAGTGCTGATTCTGTTTCAAGTGCATTGGAATCTGAGCTCAGATTCCAATGCCGTTGCATAAGACTTTACAAATTTGTAAAGGAGCCCTCTTCCGAATCATGAACGTCTGAGACACACAACTTGTTGTCCATAACTGTTCATATGTTATGAGCAGTTCATAAGGGGTGCTGAAGTCCAGTCCTCCAGAGCTGCCATCCTGCAACTTTCAGGTGCTTCCCTGCTCCAACACACCTGAATCAAATGAACGGCTCCTTATCAGGCCTGTTGAGAGCTGATCCCGGCTCTAAACAGCTGTTGGAGTAAGGATGCTTCTAAAAGTTGCAGGACAGTAGCTCTCAAGGACTGGACTTGAACATCTCTGCTATAAGAGCTCTGATGGAGTCAGCTGCATGTTGCCCAGATCCCATCAGCCTCTTACTGCTTCATATCATCTTCTTTGTCACCTTACAGCTGAAAAACCATCCTAGAGCAGTTTTTTTTAATTGGTGTGTTTCCATTAAGCACATTTATTTTTGTAATTCAATTTGCACAAGTTTATGGCTTATGGCTATTTACACTTAGAAATGCACCTGAATGTACAGTAAAGTGATGGGTCGCTCTGCATTAGGCAGCACAGGCCTACAGGCTCCTGCTGCAATCAGCTCCGTGTTTGGGACGTGACACCACAGATTTAAAATCAGTTTCACAAAACGGCTGAATGAATGGAAGGACTGAAGGAGTTGCAGCACACACACACCACATCAGCCACTGGACCCACCGGCCAGCTATACTCACTTTAGCCTTGTGGCTGGTGCTTGGCAGGGCTAGCGGAAGGGGGGAGACTGTGCCATCTTTGGGTTTACGGAGGAGGCTGTTCTCCTGACTCCTGAACCCCAGAAAGGAGCTGTCCCTGGATTCAGCACGCTTCCTAGCGCGGAGCGTGTTCCATGACAAAGACTTCCTGTGCAGTGCAGGAAGGACAAACATCAAGCAGCCAATCACATAGTAACTTAGCAGTGTCCAGCTCAGCCATTCTGTGGATGCAACAACATCTGTCAGGTCAGAATAATGGAGGCGAAATCCAGAGGCATTGAAAGCTATCTATTTTTTAAACTTTTTTATGTGTTGTTGTCAAGCTTTTGTGGACTACGAGTCTGTTGAATAAAGTAGTCAATCAATCTATCTCTCTGTTACTATGGATTCATTTTTCTTGTGGAGATTAACAATTGTCTTTAGAATTAGTTGTTTCAGGGTTTCCTAACTTTACAGAACAATTTTAAAGAAAAAAGGAGGATTCTAGGTCAGAATAAAGAAAAAACAAACTTGTCAAAAACATTTCAATAAAATTCAACAAAATCTTTTTTTTGTATTTCTTTCTAGATTACCCCTCTCCCCCCAAAATATCTACTCTGTTCTGCCCAAAGGACAGAACAGGGATTTAGTGCATTCTTTATTTGTATGAAGGGTCCTGTCAGTATTGTTCTCTATGTGAAGCTGTGTCCATGCGTCCATGGCGCTGTCACTGCACAGACATGGAAACTGAGGGAGTCATTAGAGCATCACCACTTTCCTTTAATAAACAGCTTCAGTACCAGCAGGCCCTGTGGAAAGTCTATACATATTGACTAGACATGAGGACATGGTCTGCACAGTGGCGCAGCTGGTAGAGCTGTTGCCTTGCAGCAAGAAGGTTCCGGGTTCGATTCCCGACCCCGGTCTTTCTGCATGGAGTTTGCATGTTCTCCCTGTGCATGCGTGGGTTCTCTCCGGGTACTCCGGCTTCCTCCCACAGTCCAAAAACATGACTGTGAGGTTAATTGGCCTCACTAAATTGTCCCTAGGTGTGAGTGTGTGTGTGCATGGTTGTTTGTTCTGTGTGTCTCTGTGTTGCCCTGTGACAGACTGGCGACCTGTCCAGGG
This sequence comes from Phalloptychus januarius, assembly GCA_902982915.1. Taxonomy (NCBI): domain Eukaryota; kingdom Metazoa; phylum Chordata; class Actinopteri; order Cyprinodontiformes; family Poeciliidae; genus Phalloptychus; species Phalloptychus januarius. Next base: position 152,896 of record CADWAE010000087.1, read on the forward strand.
TGACCCCGCCTCTTGCCCGAAACGATAGCTGGAGATAGGCACCAGCAACCCTCCCAACCCCAGTAAGGGACAAGGGTATAGGAAAATGGATGGATGGATGGATGAGGACATGGTTGGTTTTGCTTCAATATGCATGAAGCAAAACCATGCATATTGAGGTGGCAGCCCTCTCCTTGGGCTGCCACCTTATCGTGGTGGAGGGGTTTGAGTGTCCCAATGATTCTAGGAGCTATGCTGTCTGGGGCTTTATGCCCCTGGTAGGGTCACCCAAGGCAGACAGGTCCTAGGTGAGGAACCAGACAAAGCGCAGCCCGAAGACCCCAATGATGAATAAAAACGTTGGATTTGGTGTTCCATCGCCCGGACGTGGGCCACCGGGGCCCCTCCCTGGAGCCAGGCCTGGAGGGGAGGCACGATGGCGAGCGCCTGGTGGCCGGGCTTTTTCCCATGGAGCCCGGCCGGGCTCAGCCCGAAAGGAATACATGGGTCCCCCCTCCAATGGGCTCACCACCTATGGGAGGGGCCAAAGGGGTCGGGTGCATTGTGTGCTGGGTGGTGGCCGGGGGAGGGGGCCCTGGCGGTCCGATCCTCGGTTGCAGAAGCTAGCTCTTGGGACGTGGAATGTCACCTCTCTGGTGGGGAAGGAGCCAGAGCTGGTGTGTGAGGCTGAGAGATTCCGGCTAGAAATAGTCGGTCTCACCTCGACGCATGGCTCTGGTTCTGGAACCAGTCTCCTTGAGAGGGGCCAGCCCCTCTCTGGAGTTGCCCGCGGTGAGAGGCGTCGGGCAGGAGTGGGCATACTTGTTGCCCCCCATCTCGGCGCCTGTACGTTGGGGTTTACCCCGGTGAGCAAGAGGGTAGCCTCCCTCCGCCTACGGGTGGGTGGACGGGTTCTGACTGTTGTTTGTGCTTACGGGCCTATTGTTCTATTGGGGGACTTCAACGCTCATGTGGGCAATGACAGTGAGACCTGGAGGGGCGTGGTTGGGAGGAACGGCCCCCCTGATCTGAATCCGAGTGGTGTTATGTTGTTGGACTTCTGTGCTCGTCACGGATTGTCCATAACAAACACCATGTTCAGGCATAAGGGTGTCCATGTGTGCACTTGGCACCAGGACACCCTAGGCCGCAGTTCGATGATCGACTTTGTCATCGTTTCATCTGATCTGCGGCCGTATGTCTTGGACACTCGGGTGAAGAGAAGTGCGGAGCTCTCCACTGACCACTACCTGGTGGTGAGTTGGCTCCGGTGGTGGGGGAGGATGCCGGTCAGACCTGGCAGGCCCAAACGTGTTGTGAGGGTCTGCTGGGAACGCCTGGCGGAATCCCCTGTGAGGCGCAGCTTTAACTTCCATCTCCGGCAGAACTTTGAACACGTTCCAGGGGAGGTGGGGGACATTGAGTCTGAGTGGACCATGTTCCGTTCCTCCATTGTCGAGGCGGCATACCGGAGCTGTGGCCGTAAGATTGTCGGTGCCTGTCGCGGTGGCAACCCTCGAACCCGTTGGTGGACCCCTTCGGTGAGGGATGCCGTCAAGCTGAAGAAGGAGTCCTACCGGGCCTTTTTGGCCTGTGGGACTCCGGAAGCAGCTGACGGGTACCGGCGGGCGAAGCGGCATGCGGCTCGGGTGGTTGCTGAGGCAAAAACTCGGGCGTGGGAGGAGTTCGAGAGGCCATGGAGAAAGACTTCCGCACGGCTTCAGGCGATTCTGGTCCACCATTCGGCGTCTCAGGAGGGAAGCAGTGCAACACCAACACTGTGTATAGTGGGGATGGTGTGCTGCTGACCTCGACTGGACGTTGTGGCGGTGGGCAGAGTACTCGAAGACCTCCTCAATCCCACCAACATGCCTTCCATTGAGGAAGCTGAGCCTGTGGACTCTGGGTTAGGGTTCCAATCTCTGGGGACGAGGTCACCGAGGTGGTTAAAAAGCTCCTCGGTGGCAGGGCCCCGGGGGTGGATGAGATCCGGCCGGAGTTCCTTAAGGCTCTGGATGTTGTAGGGTTGTGTTGGCTGACGCGACTCTGCAGCATTGCATGGACACCGGGGGCAGTTCCCCTGGATTGGCAGACTGGGGTGGTGGTCCCCCTGTTCAAAAAGGGGGACCGGAGGGTGTGCTCCAATTACAGGGGGGTCACGCTCTTAAGCCTCCCTGGCAAGGTCTATTCGGGGGTCCTGGAGAGGAGGGTCTGTCGGATAGTCGAACCTCGGATTCAGGAGGAACAGTGTGGTTTTCGTCCTGGCCGTGGAACGCTGGACCAGCTCTACACCCTCAGCAGGGTCCTGGAGGGTGCGTGGGAGTTCGCCCAACCGGTCTACATGTGTTTTGTGGACTTGGAGAAGGCGTTCGACCGCGTCCCTCGGGGAGTCCTGTGGGGGGTTCTCCGGGAGTATGGGGTACCGGGCCCTTTGATACGGGCTGTTAGGTCCCTGTACGACCGGTGCCAGAGTCTGGTCCGCATTGCCGGAAGTAAGTCGGGCTCGTTTCCGGTGAGAGTTGGACTCCGCCAGGGCTGCCCTTTGTCACCGATTCTGTTCATTACGTTTATGGACATACGTTATGGACAGAATTTCTAGGCACAGCCGGGGTGTTGAGAGGATCCGTTTTGGTGGTCTTAGGATCGCATCTCTGCTTTTTGCGGATGATGTGGTCCTGTTGGCTTCATCAGAGCGTGATCTGCAGCTCTCACTGGAGCGGTTCGCAGCCTAGTGTGAAGCGGCCGGGATGGGAATCAGTCAGTGCCTCCAAGTCCGAGGCCATGGTCTTGAGCCGGAAAAGGGTGGAGTGCCTACTCCGGGTCGGGGGGGGGGTTCTGTCTCAAGTGGAGGAGTTTAAGTATCTTGGGATCTTGTTCACGAATGAGGGAAGAAGGGAGCGGGAGATCGACAGGCGGATTGGTGCAGCCTCTGCAGTGAAGTGGGCGCTGTACCGGTCCGTCGTGGTGAAGAGAGAGCTAAGCCAAAAAGCGAAGCTCTCGATTTACCGGTCGATCTACGTTCCTACCCTCATCTATGGTCATGAGCTTTGGGTCATGACCGAAAGAACGAGGCCCCGGATACAAGCGTACGAAATGGGTTTTCTCCGCAGGGTGGCTGGGCTCTCCCTTAGAGATAGGGTGAGAAGCTCGGCCATCCGGGAGGGACTCCGCATCAAGAGGAGCCAGTTGAGGTGGCTCGGGCATCTAGTCAGGATGCCTCCTGGACGCCTCCCTGGTGAGGTGTTCCGGGCACGTCCCACCGGGAGGAGGCCCCGGGGAAGACCCAGGACACGCTGGAGGGACTATGTCTCTCGGCTGGCCTGGGAACGCCTCGGGATTCCCCCGGAGGAGCTGGCCCAAGTGGCTGGGGAGAGGGAAGTCTGGGCCTCCCTCCTTAAGCTGCTACCCCCGCGACCCGACCCCGGATAAGCGGTAGAAGATGGATGGATGGATGGATGGATGCATGAAATCATGTTAGAACAGTCGCCTCAAGAAATGCATAAGAGAACTCTGGGTCTTTGTCCATTAAAAACGTCTTCATGTAACTTACCTCTTGGAGTATTTAAGCAACCGTTTTAAAATCATTCATTTGTTGTTTCATATTCACTTAAACCAAATTAAGCTTCTGTTGTTGATGGAAAACCATCAAGGCCCTTAAGACCATCCATGTGTCACATAAAAAAAGGTGAATTAAATTTTTATTATAGCAACCATTGAAATTCTTTTTTTTAATCTGAATTATTTTCATTATTTATTATCCATAAATTAACCAAGTTCTTATTAAATATTGGAATATCCATCATACTTTAAGTACAGCCTGTTTTCATCCTATCAGAATTCCATCTGGGCGGTTGCTAGGCAGATAAAGGACTGTATCAACTCAGTGACTAGTTTACCCTCTGAGCTTTTATAGTAAGCCTTTCAATGCAAATTCTTGACAGTAAAATCTTTGTGATATTACAGTTTATGAGAGGTACTCTCAGCTGAAGGATCCACCAATCAGAGCTCTGCATATTGAACATAAAGTGAGCTGGGACGTCAGTTCCAGTGTTTCAGCTGAACAGCTTCCAGTGCTGACTTTTATTGAAAGGCTTTTATTCTATGGTTCATTAGAATATCATGTGAGCATGCGGTTGTAAACAGAGGACCTGTCATGAAAAGACTTCTTATTCAGTGGACATAAAATCAATCAACTGATATTTTGTTCTGACCATTGGTGTAATCTTTCATCAAACTGTTGTAATGTGGCCATCCTGCCACATTTTGGACCTAATGTCACTCTTTGTCAAAATCATTAATGTGCTTTTACAGCTCTACCATTTCTGGTAAGTTGATGTGTGATGTTCAATCTGAGCCTATGAAGCCGAACCGGACTGCTTTTCATATCAGAACCTGGTTCATTTATCTGTTTTACCCATCTTTGTGGCTGGATGCTGGTTTGGTTCTGAATATTTAGGTGGCGTTTCCTGTGTTGTTCCTGTTCCTTATCAATCAGAAGATTTAAAATGGTAATTAAATGCTGGCCTTCCTATCAATCTTTTGGTGTTATACTCCTGATGTAGGTCAGATGATCTGGATCTGATTCACTGACCCACAGTTTGCTGCTGAATAGCCCAATATCTTCTTGACAAGCCAAGAGCAGAAACAGTGTTTGCAAAGGAAGCAGTGCCTTTTTCACATCTCCTGATGTCCAAGGCCTGCCACAGGAAAAATCTTGGATATACCTTCTGGTTTTCTAGGTAACAGTAAGTTGCCTACTCTCTTTCAACATCTACCTTTGTGGACCTTACTAATATTTTATCCAGTGCATAAACAGAATGCTTTCCCACGACATGTCAGTATGATGCCATGTTAAAACATTCAGGATCTTATGCACTCAGGATCTTCGGACATTAAAAGGATGTAGACCTTCCACAACCTGCAGTCAAGAGTTTGCAGGAATTTAGTTTTATTCCAGAACTGGTGGAACCTGGTCAGGTTTAAAGGTCGCTGTGTTCACACACATCTTTTTTAGCTCAGCTGATCTTGGTTTTGTGATGGCCACTCCAAAAGATTTTCTTTTACTTTTGTGTTGTCATACCACTCTGTTATTTCCACTTCGGAAATAATTTGGAAGCATGCTTAGGGCCATTGCCCATTTGAAAGACCAATTTTCACCAGATCTTTGACTTCCTGGCTGATGTCTTGAGATAGTTTTATATTGAAACATTTTCTTCCCTCAAGATGTCATCAGTTTTGTGAATACAAAATGATGCTGCCACTCCAGCAAGAACAGGCTCACAAGCTTTCATTGTTTCCTCCAGATGTAACAGTGGACATTATAGTCAAACACTTTCATTTTAGTTTAACAAGACAACAGGGCATGTCTCCAGATGTCTCTGTTCCTACATGCAGTTACAAACTGTAATCTGGCTTTTTATGTTGCTGTTGGAGGAAATTCTTCCTGTTTGACTTTTCAGCCCATGTCAGTAACAACATGTGCATCTGAAGTTCATAATTTAAATGAACCACAGATGAGCTCCAATCTAACTTCCATGTTGAAAATACGTTTCAGCCCAACATCTGGGCTCCCACATTAGTAAAACTTCTGAATTTAGGTCAAAATTTTCTGGCATCTAAAAACAAAAATTTTGGTAAACCTGACTGATCTAAAAACAGCAAAGGTTCAGTCTGATTTAACATTAGACAGAATAAACTGTGGTATGACCTCATACAGCAAGAGTCCTCAAATCCAGTCATAGAGGGTCAGTGCAATGACTGGTGCTCAATTATAGCACCCGAGTCAATCAATCAGCAGGACTCTGGAGAATCCAGTCATTCAGCCATTTGTCTCAGGTATGTTGGACTACAGACACACCTTAAGGCTGCAGGACATGGGGACTTGAGGCCTGAATTTGAGAAGCCCTGGTATTCAGGATATCCATGTTCTTAAACACAAAAATGTGGCAGCGTGAAAACAGTTCCTCAAAGGATAAATTCAAAATGTCCTTTCCCATTTGCTCTAGTTGTCCCTGAGATGTTAAAATATATGACAATAGAGGAAAAACCGAAACAATTCTGCAAAGGAGCAATGAATTTCTCAAACCTACCTGCATGCTCCAGGCCAAATGCTTGCTTTTCCAGAGGTTACTGCATTGGCTTCATTTGCTCTACTTTATTAAAAAATAGAGGGCTGGTATATTGTGTTTTGCACATGAGAGATTTCTGACCACACTTCTTGTAAACTAGTCCAAGTTCAACCAGATTGGATGGTGAACATCTTCATTGGTTGAAATGGCAATGGAGTCTTTGGATACAGACATAGATTTGTTTTATTTTAGATATTGACTGAAAGTCAATATAAAATTTGACTTCTGATTGGACAACTAATTTAAAATTATGACTGACAGTTTAATGAAAAAAGCTTTTCATCCGTTGTCACTGGGATGGGGTGTTCCAGATGTTGATATGGTAAAAGATGTGGTTTTAATTTTCAAACAAATGCAGAAGCTAATCTGGAAATAGCTGGAATACAAAGTCAGCCAGGTGAGGCAGTCAACAGTTTGACAAACAGAATTTCTAATCTAAATCTTTACAATGGATTTAAAACTATCTACAGCCTTAGCGTGTACAGCAAAGACTGTACAAGCCCTTGGTTCTGCCCCAACAGAAACTTGGACAGAATACACAAAACACTTCCTGTACTGTATGCTGCACCTGTTTAGAAACCTTCCATCTTTGTTATCTTTCAGTCACAAAACTGATGCAGATGTTGGCTGTTCTGGGGAGACGCAGGCAGCTCTGACTGACTTCTCAGTGGCATATTGTTGTTCATATAGAGCCTGGCTCTGCTGGAGGTCTCTTCCAGTTAAAGGGGAGTTGTCCCTCTCCACTGTCATCACATGCTTGCTCAGAAGGAAGGGTGAGGTTTAAAAGTCGCTGGCTCAATGCGATCAGGTCCTCAGATGGACTTGTGCATTCTGTAATTCGATCTAAACCCGACCAATCAAATTTGAACTGGATTCCTTACAGCCGGACATAAATTGGATCCATTTGTAATGTGGCTTGAAATAAACTTTGTTTCACTAACTGTATTAAACTAAATCTCAAGATTTTAAAATGTGAAATGAAGCACAAAGCTTTTTTAGAAGAGATGCACTGCAATTTCTTTTGGTCTCAAAGAATTTAAATCTTTTTGGTGAAATAAATATAATCCATGAATCCGTCTGACTTTTTCATGCTTCTGTCTGAGGGTTGCTTCTTATGTGGAGTGTCAAACCGTGAAGGTTAGTAACAACTCAAAGACAAACTGAATCAAAAAGAACACTACAACAAAAAGAAGTAAACAGTGCAGATGATCACACTTCACACTTATATCTGGAAATAAAACCCAGGTGGCTGCGGTTCAATGCATCCCCATGCATTTCATACCTGTGAAGCGATTTTGCAAATATGCACTTAATCTCAGTCTGGTTAAGCAGTTTGGTTAAGCTAAAGTATTTTTGGAAATTATGGGAACAAACAATTGATTCTGAAAACTTTGAATCCAACCCTTATTGCTCTACTCTGGTTCTTATCCTCATTTATCCCAGTTTATTTTTAGTACACATCAAATATGGTAACCTCTGATCTAACCAAACTAGGGGGATATTATCGAGTTATGAAACCATATTTCCCCACAGTAGACTACTGAAGTGGTAGAATATTGAAAATGACTGGAAATGTTTCGCTTGGTTTGTACCAAATGTTTCCCTGGCAGGTATGGTGTGATTCCTGAAACATCCCAAAGCAGGCGGCTCCGTTTAGTATCTGAGCAACAGAGTCAGGTGCAGAATTACCTAAAGATATAAAGGTGTGAAAGGAAGTAGAGATGAAGTGACCAGCAACCACCAGAATCTGTGTTTTTCATACACACGAATGCTAGAAGCAGTAAAACCATGCTTTACCTACGTAATGTCTACTGAACTGCAGATGCTTTTTTCAAAAGTGAAAAATTATCTTTGATATTAACAAATGGTGTACTTAGTGTGTGTAGAAATGCAGGCAGATATTCACTTTGCTCTTGTAATTTATTTACAAATATTAAAAACTACATACCATCTTCATCCTAAAGCAGAACAAAACATGTCCACCTTCACACTGCTGCTCTAACTCATGCTTATATCCAAAAGGTTTATTTTACATATTTAAAAAACATCTAAAATCCTTATCAGACTACGGACAGAACAAAGCTGAGCGCTGCCGTTAAGTCAAACATATTGCACAGCCTGACTTCATTCATATTTTTTATCTTCATAAATAGTGCAAATGTTGTTTTTTTTTAACAGGAATGTTCTAGAGCCTCAGTCAGATATAACAGTATGAACTTTATACAGTGAACAAAATCAACACAAAGCAGGAAACAAATCCAACTTTGTCTAAGAAATAAAATAATTAACAAGAAAGAAAAAAACAAGAATCAACACAAAATGTATACAGATTGCCACAGACAACAAAATAAATATTCTCCTTTACGGAGAACAGAATCCACCTGAAGATGACCAGGTGAGTTTTATTCTGTCAAAGAAACAGTAAACACGAGAGGTACAAAAGAAAAACAGAAGCAGATTGTTAGAACTAAAAAAAAAAAAAAAAAAAAAAACGTCCGGTTTTAGCTCCACATGGACCCCAGGGTCAGATTCAGCTACATGTTCTACCCGGTCTACTCCTGTGGGATCAGTGTGTGTTTTAGCTCGCTTTCAGGCCACAACAAGTGGATTTCCCTTCAGCAGACTGGCAGTCAGTTAGATTGGAGGGGAGTCGGGTGGAGCGGGAGGGGGTGGCGGGGGGGTACGGTACCTTAGTGCTCTGTAGAGCAGTGACTCAGTGGGAATCCTTCTGTGTCTGTCAGAACAGGAAGCAGCAGGAGGGGTGAGGGATTAGGAGATGAGGGCACAGGCAGTGAGGAGTTAGGAGCCCACTCAGGAAAACAACACAAACAGAAGCAGGCAGATGGAGCTTCCACACTGCTCATCCAGTCCAGCCGTCTGTCTGCCAAACAAGTGGGGGGGAGGGAGTTTGTGGGGGTGAAGGGCAGGATAGGGCTTTGTGGGGGGACTTACTTGATGTTGTTGGCATCTGCCACAGCGGCTGGGAAAGAGGAAGTGGAGAAAGAGTCTTTTATGGACTTTGTGGGCGGACCCAGGACGTGTCCCGGCAACCAGCCCTCAGCCTCGGGTGACTGGCTGTCAGCTGGCCGAAAAACGAGGTACATGTTCTGCTGATTGATGGTCAGGACTTGGACCACGTCTCCTCTGCTGACGGATATCTCGTTCTCTTTGAGTGCAGAGTAGTCCTGAGTGACCCGCATGGTGGAGAAAAGGCCGTTACAGTCATCGTGCTGTGACAATGACTGGATGAGAGGGAGGAGAGGTCAGAGGTCACAGCAGTGCAGAGAGTCAACATGTCTTCTCACATTCAAGTTCAACAAATATGTGGATCTACCTGCAAAAACAATTTTTATCAATGGTGTGAAAGTCAGATTAAATGTGACAAGAGGAAAAAGATCAGAATTGGCCAGGCAGACTGCTGTGAAAAAGTTGTGTAATGATCTAATGATTGGACTGCTGATTGCTGTCAGTCCACTCTTTTAATAGAACTAGAGGGCCCCAAAACCAAATTTGGCTTAGGGCCCCATGGAGGCTTGGGCTGGCCCTGCACCGCTCACTGGACTGCGGCCTAGATTTTAACCTTAACTTGTAGGTCAGCTGACTTACAGAGTGTGTGTTGCGTTTACTCAAATTTCAGAATGAAAGGCGCACCAAAAATACCTGAATGACAGAACATGCTACAAGAATGCAGGAACTTACACTGGATTCACAGCAGGAGCTGCCATTGGAGGTAGACACTTTTAAAGGGTTCTTCTCACAGAAGCTCAGAGCTGAGGATGGCCGGCTGTGGGAGGATGAAGATGAGCGGTTTCCTGACGATGAGGGCCGTCTGATCAGAGAGGAGCCGATGTCTTTGCTTTGACCCTGCTGGTACACAATGGGAGACTGCAGAGCTGCAAACACACACAAAGGGTTAGAGTTGATGGTTTCTGTTGACAAAATACTGCTGACAGTAGAAAATGCCTCCTCCACATTGTTTAGTTGCGTCAACACCTTGGTGCCCTTTGCATACAATGGTGATATATGTGCAGAGAGTGGAATAATAGTTTTCTGGTTTTTATTATTGATGCAATTTTCCACAATGAGTTCACCTCTGTACAGACAAATGGACACAAAGCAGGCTCAAGTTGTCTCTTTGTTTTGCCCGACAGCTGGCTCTTTAAGCACGTTGTCAACGTTTCATTTTCGGCCAGACTCTCTGGGGTGTGAGGGTTCAGTAGATTGAAGTTTTGTTTCATACATCACAATTATAATGAACAGTGAGTGGAGCGCCCAACCTCCTAGCACATGTCTGTTTCTGCCAATACATAAGGATAAATGAAACCAAATGTGATGAATACAGATGTTAACATTGAATCATATGCCCTGATTATCAGTGTGACACAGCTGGGCACCAATAGCACCTCTGCTAAGGATTAGTTAAAGGATTAACATTTTGTGAATTAGGGTACATGTGTGTGTTGGTGTGTGTTTCCGCACCTGACAGGAAGTCATTCTGAGCATCCAGCATTTTCTGGATGTGTTGGACCCAGACCTGCTTGGTGTCGACGTTGGCGGCCTGCAGAGTGAAGCGCTCCGATGAGCCGCGACAGAACATGACAAATTTGCAGGGATCATTGTCGACAGTTTCCTCCAGACCCAGGTTGGTCACCTGCAGGGGGATCCAGGAACAGTAGTTATGCATATCATTCAGCAGCCATTTTGTGTTTTAATGAATGAATGAAAGAATTAATATCTATCCATTCATCCATCAATCTATCACACCTGTTCATCATCTTTAAGTAAAATGCTACATCTGCCACACCGACATCTACACACCTTAATGCTCTTTTTGAACTGGTAGCCAGGTGTGGATGAGCCTTTCCTGAGCAGTTCACTGAAGATGACGATTTGCTCAAAGAGGAAGACTCTGCGTTCTTTGGATCGTGACAAGACTCCACCATCTTGCTCCGTCACAAAGAAGGTTTCCTGCTGCAGCAGTTTGCCCTGATTGGCCAGATTTCCCTGCAGAGACAACCAGGGTGGCTTTAAATGCTGAAGTTTCAGTCTGATAAATCAGTGAAATGTTGGCGTGACAACACACCTCATATCCCTGAAGCCGGCCCAGATTCATCATGTCGTTGCAGAGCTTAGGAACCTCAGACATCAACTCCACAGCTTTCTGTCAGGAGAGACAGAAAATAGTCCTGGGATCTCAGAAAAAATACGCAAGCATTCTAGATGCAGGCTGGACTCTACACACAATGTATTCTCTTTTTGCATGATAGATTTGAATTACCTCAATTTGCTTGCAGTCCATGCCAGCCTTAGAGCTGTACTTCAGGTAGTCCTAAGAAAAAACATGAACAGCCAGTTAACAGTGACACAAACACGTCGCTTATCAAGATAGTGCCTAGAATACTAATGTCTAGAAAAGGTGGTCATACTCCTGGAAAAAAAATCACCAATTTCAACATATGTTAGGTATCAGGACAACACAAAGAGTACAGATAATAGAAATGTAGCATGACCGCAGAGAGTGTTGCAAGTACAGAAAACAGTTTAGATTGTAACGTGTGTTACAAACACAAACACACAAGTTTTGTGTTTGTAAAGGATCTGAATACATTTACATGCTCTTCACCATGTGCCTGCAGGCTCCAGATCATTGGATAGAAAAGACAACATTCGCCAGGTCACAGGATAAAATAAATTTAGTGTGCTGCTTTAGTGTTTGGTACCTTTAGCAGCAGCTGGTATTTGGTAATTCTCTGGATGGGTTTAATGAGGAAATCACTGATGGACAGCTTGGACTGAATGTCCTGCTGGATCCCCTGAAAAGCAGAACGACACCAACACAGAGATCTGGTGTTTGGTCAGATGCTTCTGACAATACATTAGTCACAGAAATGTTCCTGGGACAAGAACAAGTTAAAAAATGCAAATGTCAAGAACTGATGTGACTCACTAATAAAAAATGAAAATCATGAGGGAACCATGTATGTTAAGACAGTCAGATAATGAGGATAATAAAACAAGACTACGTACGTCAAAGAATTTGTCATATTCTGCCACAATGTACTCTGATTTGGGTTTATTCTGACAGTAAACCACATACATGTGCAGTCTTCTCTCCTGCAACACAAACATCAGGTCTTCACACAGTTCAATGCAGGAATGTTAGACATCCTTCTTTTCTGTTTTTGCTCACATGCTTGATGAAAAGTTCTGGGAGGAGCACGTTGTCCTCAAGACATTTCTCAAGCTCTCCTACGAAGAACCTGAGGCACAGCAGAGGAACGTCAGCAGCAGATACAGATGGTCATCAATACTTCCAGCTCCATCTGGGAGACTTACTCTCTGTGCCAGTCATAGATGCGGTGAATGTTCCCAAATACTATTTTCTCTTTTCCTTTCATGTCCTCTGGAACGCCCTTCTCTTCTATCCGCTTCATGAATCCCTGCAGAGAGACAGAAGATGACGGTGAAGCCGCTGCGTTCTGCTTCGCCGGACCGAACTCTGGTCAGGAATTCTTACCTCCACCACGGTTCCCAGGTCTTTGACGTAGTCCTTCTCTGTCTGGATGAGCTCGTTCAGGACAAACCTGAACACACAAACCACAGCGTGGACACATCAGTCACATCATTATCTGCAGTGATGCTGCGGATCACAGCATTGTAGAAGAAAATTAGCCCGAATACTCACATCCGGTGCCTCATAGCTTTGGCTGTCTGGTCCTGTTCGGAGTTCCGTGCCTGAACCGGTGTGTGTTGTTCCGGTGGAGATGGAGGGGTGAAGCCTGGGTACGGTTCCACCGTCTGAACAGGAAACAAGCACCGTTATTCATGCACAGGGCTACCAAGTCAGCCTTCTGTAACCTGAAGGACATTTGTAGGCTGAAGGGACTAAAGTCCCAGCAATATCTTAATGAAATTCGTCCAAATGCCTATATTTAGTTGCACTGATTACTGCAACAACTTCTTCACAGGTCTGTCTAAAAAAACAAACAAAAAAACAAAACATTCAGACATCTGCAGCTGGTCCAGGACGCCGCTGCATCCAGGCAGGATGGTCAGGGTGCTGACGTTTCCGGACAGCAGGGGGCAGTAGTGGTGAAGGGCTCTCTTCTGCAATCAGCTTATCAGCTGATAGCTGAACAGAGAGTAGCCTTGCAGCTAACTTTAAACAAATGTCATCCAGGAAAACAACCCACTCTGTCTTGAACATAACATCCCACAACATCTACTGCAGCCATGTTTTACTGATGAGACACAGAATAACATGGCATTTGAAATGTGCAGATGAAACTTTACTAGCAACAAACAAGCTACCGAAAGCAAAGAAGATCACAGTAACAACTATAGTTATTCTGGATGAAAAGCAGTTGGAAACTTTTTTTTTTTATCTGATGCATGAAATTCGGACAGAGCCCATGATAATGTATAGCAGTCTTAGAGGGTCATGGTTGTTTTCAGCCCCCAGACCAATGAAGAGCTTCACTTTGCCATAAGACTGAAGTGAAACTTCACTGACTAGGAGAATCAAAGTAAACAAACCTAGAGGAATCAGTGGCTGGTTCAAACACAGCTAACATACACAGGAAGCCTGTATGTTATTAACATACGATGAGTTTCCTCCTTCACCATTTCATATTTTGATTTTTTTAAGTCATAGAAAGTTTTGATAATATACAATAGTATTAAGTTACATTTAAGTTCAGGAACTATGGTGATCATCATACTTATGACTTGAATTTATTTTCTGTCTAATGTCACCATCGCATGTCTGTAGAGAAGCTGTGTAAAGAAATGGTGGCTTTTTGGCTGGTTGTGAGATCAATCAGTTCACTTTATTAGGTCTCTGAAGGACAATTCATTTACAACAAGTAGTGGTGACGGCCAACACAAGTCGCACAAGCTTTTACATGACAAGACAAGAAGACTGACTTAAGCCTGTAATGTTTTGTAACATTAATGTTTGTAACATTGAGACGAATGTTACAAAATAAATTTCATGAATAAAAGCTTATTTTCAAAAATGTTTTGAACTTCAGTAATACAAAAGTGACCTTAAGTCAGGACATTAAATCTATAGTTGGTATAAAAATAAAAAATAAAATAAAGACACTGACTGTGGGAATTAAAGTTTTAATCTGTTTGTTCTGCAGCCACATAGATCAGATCTCCTTCCTGAAGGGAGAAGGTTGAAATGAGTGTGCAGAGGATGAGTGGAATCCACCGAGGGGGTTTTGACTTTTTGGGGTTTTGACACTGATCTGGACTTAAATGGGTCCATAATGTCCTTCAGTACAATTTTAGTGATTGTTCTGTATTCTTTGATAACAGGATTTTTAAATTCACAAAGCCAAACCAGCAAAGAAAGGAGAAATTGAGGACAAGTTCAATGAAGCATCTGTAAAACATTTTTATAAAAACACATCAACATTTAAGCTCCTCAACTCCTAGCGGTGAGCTTCACCACAGATTCTACCAGACCTTATGGGTCTGAGATTGCTTCTTGCTCTAAAACTAAAGTTATTTTGTGGGCATTTGTGCTTCTGCTTCTGATTGAGGACAATTTTGTCCTCTAGCTGGTGACTCACCATCTTGGTTTTAACCAACTTCTCTATGGCGCTAACCAGCTCTGCAGCGCTGGGGACGTCAGAGGATGACTGCAGAGATGTTAGCAAGGATGAAGACTTTGTGAGGAAGACAGAAGGAGCAGCAGGTTAGAGTGAAGGACAGGAGGAAAACCATAAGAACCCAGTTAAAGTTATAGTCCATCACAACAAAACTGAAAACAAGGAAGAAGAAAAGCAAAGCTGAGAAGAAAATCTACGTAAAAACTCTTAACATCTTCAGATGTTGATTTTATTTAGATACATCAAAAGATGCGATCACTTGTTAAATTAATAATGAAAATGCTAGAATTGGAGTGCAAACGAAGATGAAAAAATATTTAATTCCAAATAAAATAATATAAAATCTGTGAAAATTAAATTGAGGTTTAAGATTTTACTGGACAAAGTGTCGGTGTGAATCCAAACTCTCGGAGAAACTAAAACCTCCCCTGGTACCTTTTCTTCTGAAGCTGAGGGATCCTTCATGATCTCCATGGGTGGAGGAAGAGGAAGGTGGGGCTCATCGTCTGGCTCTGGCTCCTCCTCCCCACCACTCTGTATCCCAGGAGACTGCTTCGATGGAGGGTTCCCATCCTTGCTGCTTACTCTCTGGTACACGAAACATGGAACATCTAATGAAGGATCTCCATCTTACTGATTAGTGGACATCAGTAGATCATTATGACTCGGTGGTGGAAGCTCATGCACGAGTCACGGTGTGTGTGTGTGTGTGTGGGATGCTCCTCTGTTAGATGGAAACTTGGAAACTGCAGTTCAAAGGAGGAGGTCCACCCAGGCGTTTGGCGCAGCTGAATGGTTGCCATGGGATGTTAAATATGCATGAAAGAGCCAAGGCAACACTCCAGGTATGTTTTCATGATTATAACATGATGTAAAGCTCAACAAAGTTGATTTTGAATAATACTGCCTCTTTATTTAAGTTTTAAAGAACAAAACACAGCAGCAGCTGCTCATGAAAGGATCTTAAAACAATTTGATCCGTTTAAGTTTTCGGTGGTACAAGTGGAGTTTAAGTGATCGTTGCTTGACAAGAAGAATAAGAACAGAAAGGCTCAGTATGATTCCATTTAGGAAAATTGCTTTTGGTAAAACAAGCTGCTGCTCAATGGAATCTCACTCAGATGATCATCAGAAATTTGAACAAACACATTTAAGATACACTTAATGAAGTGGCTTACTAATAATCAGAGCTGTAAACACTTGATGCACTGTCCCTTTAGTAAATAAATTGGTTATTTTTTAAAAAAAAATCTAATATCACAATGCAATGAAGAAAATTTATTTTTTCAGCTTGTGTTCATTGACCTTGCCAAAGTTCTGCAGATGTACGATATCTGGACTTGGCATGTTGACTTTTACATATTCTTTAATGCATACCGGCAAAGTAAAGGTGTGAGTCTG
Organism: Phalloptychus januarius; assembly: GCA_902982915.1. NCBI lineage: Eukaryota > Metazoa > Chordata > Actinopteri > Cyprinodontiformes > Poeciliidae > Phalloptychus > Phalloptychus januarius. The sequence goes on from CADWAE010000087.1 coordinate 169,025, forward strand.
AATTATTGAAGGCAATTATTTTTGCCCTAATGCTTTAATAAGTGAACTTCATCAGCAGGCAGTGGTTCTAGTAAGTGAAGTGGATCTGTGCTGCAGAAACATCTGTTGATGTCCTGTTTGTCGCTCAACTCACAGGGAAATCTGATGTGTCCACATCTTTGTTTGCAAATAAACTAGGAAGTTGAGATCTGATGACCCAGGTCAGATTTTAAAGCCATGGGGCAGTGGTTGTGTTTACTGATGTCAGCTTTAATCTGAACCAGTAAGAACTGGCACTAAATACCAGTCATAACTGGGTCTGGACACTGGGAAAAGATGCTAAGTCATCTCTTGGGTGAGTTGGGGAGCTGGAGCTGAACAGCTGAGAGAAATTATTTAACGCTATTTTTTTCCCTTTCTTGGCGTTTTGGTTTTGATTATTTCGAGCTTTTCTGGGGCTGACCTACAAACAGGATGAGCAGCACGGAGTCGAAATGTGACTCTACAGATGGAAACATATTTAACTCTGTGTGGGGGTGTGCATGCGTGTGTGTCAAGCAAATATAATCTCTCCCTCACAAAAAGAGGAACTTTCTTTGTTTACTTTCCATGATGCAAATGTAAATGGAGTTATTATATAGCTTTACAACAGGAACACGTGGTTATCTTTAAACTCTGGAGTCAACAGTCAAAAAAACAACAACTTTTGAAGAACAAAAGCAGCATAATGGGGATCTTTACAACAAAAAATTGTTTTTTCTAACCTTGTCATTTCATTTAGAGACTTTTTTCATTTTAGTTTTTAACCTTAGTTTCTCTACGAAGTTAAAATGTTTACTGTAAATCTCATATTTTCTTTAGCAGAGGTTAAAGCCTGAGGTCTCACTGCTTACCTCTTCATTGTCCTCCTTTCCTTGCTGACTGCGCTCATTAGCCTTTCCACCACCATCTCTTCCAGAACCAAGTTCTGAAAAAACAGAAGGGCATGTTTTCTAAACAGATAAAAGCAGCTAATAGGTGTAACAACAGGTTAACGTTTGTCTGGAAAAATCCAAGTTGTAGCATCAGAACAGAAACGTTTCCGCTTCTTCCCATTTCCTTCTGCACACGACTAAGGTTTTGTGTATCAGTCTGAATGAATACAACACCAGAAGGAGCCAAGTCCCACCTGGCTTCTTCTGCTTAGTGCTGGGTGGTTTCTTGCCGGAGCTGATCCTGCGGCCTGAACTGGGCAGCCACTTCCACTTCTGGTTTCCAGAACGTTTGGAAACATTTGGCGAATTGGACTGAATGGAGTTGAGGGACGGCTGCGGCTGCAGGTTCGCCACAGACTCGGTCTTCCTGTCAGAGCTGCTCACATGGTAGTTTTCTGAAAACACATAAAAAACAAAAATAAACAATCAGATTTTTCAAATGGGGTGAAGTTTTGTCAAGACCAGTGATGAAATTATAAAATGTTTCAGACAAGCAATAAAATCCAGACAATTAAGCCATCATGTTTTATATTTTATATATTTGTTGATTATAGATGCTGTTTTCCAACACTGCTTGGATGAAATCTCCAAGTTGTTCAAACGTTGAGCTCGTCCAGCTGTGTCTCTCTGCCTGACCTGATGCTGGACAGGTCAGAGACTCATCAGCATCCCAAACGGTTTCAACTTTTTAGACCGAGTCACTGGATCTAACTCTTCACTTCTGAGACAACAGGTTTATTATCACAGTTTCCAGTAAAACCAGTGCTGCCGGTAACCACCAGCATTGTGAGGGCAAAAAGAATGTTTAATAGGGGTTACAGCCAATCATGGCCTTGAGAAAAATGCTCACCACACCTGATGAACAAGCAGCAGGTATGTCAGAGGGAAAAGGTCACTGAAGACGGAACACACTGCTGCACAGCATCCTACTGCTGCACAGCATCCTACTGCTGCACAGCATCCTACATCACATTCCACTGTCTGGAAACCGAAAATGTCCTACTGAGAGCATGTTAAATGGTTATAAGCCAAGTTAAAGGGGACCATTAGTTGGCAAATTCTTCTCTGCTGCTTCCTAAAATCAGAAGCAGCACAATGTCTCAAACCTTGTTGAACCTATTGTTCAAGACAAGTGAACTTGCACTTTCACTTTTCATGGTTAAAGATGGAGACTTCTGGTTTAGAGTGAAAATGAAAGTAAAAAGACTTGCATTTTAGTTTGCGTGCGCAACAGAAACTTGGGCACAAGACAATCATTTCCAACATTATCTTCTACAATAAAAGGTCAAAGCTCGAATATGAATCTTTTACAGAAGCTGATCACTCACCATAGGACACAGTTTACTAACAGTGAACTAAAATCAGCTTCAGTGGAGCTCAGAATCAGTCATTTGGTTATTCAATCGGTTTGATAAAGAAATTTGACTAAACTAATAATTTGATCCCTTACATTTTTGTAATAAACCTTTTTGAAATGTACAGATGAAAAATGTCTGAATATTCTTGAATCTGGTAGTTACATCAAGTGGAATGATGTTGTTCTATGTAAAAATGACGGTTCCTCATTTAATTTATTTTGCTTGTTCTACAACAATGAAATGTTTCCCTCAGATTGGAAAAGTAGATAGTGGCATTGAAAGCTATTTGCTGTGTTACACATTTGTTTTGATCTCAATCAAAAAAAAAACCCATGATAAACCAATTTAAAAACAAAAGTTTTCATCCATTAGCACAAAAAGCTCTCCTGACCGACCCTATTTCAAAAGATCATTGACGGTCAAACTTTTTAACAAGTTATACCAACTTGTTAAAGTGTATTGATTCTGCAGGTTGAACACTTTTCCAGTCTGGGTTAGACTAGAACATTCATTTCAAAAGATGTGGCCACATATTGGTCTACATATATTTTAATGCCTTTCCCACAGCACTGATTGTGTCTATGTGGATAAAGAGACTACAGGTATGTAAAGAACTTCAGACATGGGAACATCATGCTCTATTTAGCTGACAGAATGCTCATCTGTAAGCATCAGATGAGCATTATGATTTTAATCAGCTGTCAAACAAAAACCAGCTGAATACATTTCCTGTTGCAAAAACTAAAAACCTACATCAGTCATTCAGTTTTTGCTGTTTTTAGCAGCTGGTCTCATGTCCAATGGAGATAAAATAACCCCCATGCTTCTGTTGCAGTGACTCATTACTGAGCTGTGACAGTTTTTTCATTCTAATCGCATCCACATGAATCACATTAAACTAACGACTAAATGTGATACCGTTTTTCTGTGCGTGGAATAAGTTTGAATGTTCCAGTTCAGATGAACTTTGTGATTCAAGCCAGAAACTGGTGAGCCCATCTGACAGTGTGGCTGTCAGCAGCGGTCATGTGTTAGGAGTGTGGTGGATCAGCTGCACTCACACACAGCGCAGCGCTGCTAGCGATGCGCTGGAGCTGCTGGAGCTGCTGGCTCGTTTGCTGCGATCTGCGCAAGAAAAAAAAAGTTCAGGCTCAGGTGGGAGTTCTGGACATCTTCCATGTACCACAAAGCCTGCTAAAGTCAGAGATGGATTTAAAGATGACAGTTTTAAGACTAGAAAATTCCTGCAGAAATTTAAATGGGGCCTGCCAAAGTGTGCCCGTCGGTTTGGACCCAGCGTTCGGATGCTAAAAGTTAGCATCAATGCTAAGCTTAGCTACAGTATAGTCAACAGCATGTGCAGAAGCAAAAGCATGTTGACTAACATGGACTTGTGCAAATTTGTATGTTGAAATTGGTGTATAAGCTAAAATTAGCCAAATGCTAATGTTAGCATAAATGCTGTCACTGTCATGTGAGGTATCACTAGCATGATGTGTCTATTTGACTTACTCGAGTCAGCATACTAAACATGCCTAATAAGCAAGAAAAACAGGGGAAAGCTTTTTACGGGAAAAGGCTAATGCTAATGCACTGTCTTGCTGCGCAAGACAGTGCACTAACCTGAGATCAGACGATAGTAAGGGCTAATATTATTTGCACCGCCTGCGGCGGTGCACTGACCTTAGGGCAACAGATAATAAAGGATAATATTATGTGCACCGCCTGCGGCGGTGCATTAATCTCAGAGGGATATTTAGGCTTTTATTTTGAAATGTTCATTTAGCTTCGTATGAAATGGCCACACTAATCCAATATCTAACAATGGTTGGGCTAAACCAGTTGTAATAAGTTCAAAAGAGCAATTACTTGATGTGAAAAATGTAAAGGCTTTTATTTTGAAATGTCCAATGACCTTTATTTTAAATAACCAAACTAATCCCATCTGTAACAGTGATTTTGTTAATCCAGCTATATAATGCAAACATCAGCAAGTAGTTCTAAATGCGAGCTCAGTCCTCCTCTGTAGTAACAGAAAGTTCCGCCATGTTTTAGTTCAAACCTTCATTCATTGTAGTTCTAAAGAGCAGCTCAACTGTTATGAGTGAGACACAGAGGAGAGACAGAAATCTAAGTGCTTGAAGCAGTTAGTTTTGTTATAAATGGTGACACTAATCCTATGAGTAGCTGTGGTTCAGCCGTCATTTAGTTCTTAACTTCCAGCTCATCTCTCCTCTGTAGTAAAAGAGTTCTGCCATTAATGTAGGTCTAACATTCTGCTCAGCCTTCTTCTTTAGTCAGTAACAGTTCCAGCCATGTTGTAATTCTAAATGACAGCTCATCCCTCTTCTGTAGTAACTGACAGTTCCGCCATGTTGTAGTTCTAAATGACAGCTCAATCCTCTGTATTTGAAAGTTCACCATGTTGTAGTTCTAACCTGTTTAAAGCAGTTAGTTTTCTAACTGCTTCACACTAACCTAGAGAAAAGATAATAAAGGCCGAGAGGAATATTCAAGCTTTTATTTTAATAACATTTTGTTATAAATGGCTACACTAATCTTATGAGTAACTCTGGTTGGGTTAAAACACTTATATGGTGCCCAAAACATTCTAGTTGTTACATTGTGATCAGCTGAGCTGTGTAGTAACAGACAGTTGTGACATTCTGCTCAGAACTAAAGTGATGACGTTTCTGTAGTTCAAACCAGCTGCTCTGCCTGCCTCTGTGTTCCGTTGCTATGGTGATTAATCTTCTGCCAACTGACATGTGTGAGAGAGAGAAAGCTGGAGAAAATTCTATCAACCTGAGCTTTGATGAAAAAATCAGCACAAACAGATGCTTGTCTTTCAGGATCGGTAAAGCCGATCTGAAAACCGTTTGAAGCGTGTGGGAGATCGATTTCTGTTCTCCGATACTACCGCGATTCATATCTGTTGCACAAACACAGAAATTACAGCGACGAGAGAAAAATGGCTGCGCTGACCTCTGAAACTTTTCAGAAAAGTCTCAAAATGAATGGCTCAGAGCCTGAGTAAACCTGTCACTTGTTTTGGCTCTGAAGCAACTTGACGGAAAACCGTAAGACCTAGAAAATTTTTGAAGACATTTTACCGGAGCAGGCATTCGGTGCGATGTTTTGACCGACTTTCAGAGCAATCGAGCGATATTTGTAGGCATGAGGGCGATTTCAAGATAATTTTTTTGTCAAAAATCCACTGCTTTTCTCACTCTAAAAAAGCGGCAGTTAATTTCAGTTACACTCTGTTTCGTTTTTCGTTTCGGCAGTTGGTAATTTTGCACTTTGGACGCTTTTTACGTCGCCGTTTTAACTCCGATTGCCAATAAAAATAATAGCTCCCCTCCCGGGATCGAGCCGCACGTTTTGATACCACTTTTGTGGGTGGGCTCGCAGCGGTGCGAGCCGCATTCCGGTTGACGTAAGAAAAATAAATAAATAAAGAGACATTCTATTGGGTGTAGAACAATAGGTGCCTGCCATGCAATGCATGGAGGCAGTGTCTGGCTTGCTTCGCAAGCCAGACACTGCTCTCCTTATGCATTGCTATGGGCAGGCCCCAATAATGGATAAATAGGCACTGAAAACGCAAAACTGCCTCTGAATTTAGAGCAGGGTTAACATCCTGCTGCAGGTAATTTGCAAAGAAAATATGTGGTGATTTCAGATCTAAAAAAATACCTGTTGACTAAACATTATTACTGGAAAAAATTCTCCAGGAAAAAATAAGTCGGTTATTATAGCTCATAGATCCAAATTATTATTATTTTTTCCTCCTGGTTTACTATGGACATAAGGACACCCATTTATGTTGCATAATGAATGGAGAAGTTCATGTTAATGCCCTAGAAAACAAAATGAGCAGTAAGAGTGAGAGCCTGCTGTTCTTTTGTTTTTTACTTTTTCTACAGAATAATTTGGATGGACTAGTGCTGGTGGCAGCATGACTACAGGTGACCGTTCTATTCTATTTAACAAATGAGCTAACACAGGGATAAATACTAACTAACTTGAATGGTTTAAAGCCAATTTTCAGATAGAACACAGTATCTAAAATTGTCATTTCACAAACTCGCCCCATCGTCATGGAGATCTCAGGGATCCATTCTAGGACCGACTCCATTTTCTTTTTATATAAAAACTCTCTTCAGCAGCTTCATGCTCATCCATTCATCTCTATGCAGATGACATTCTTTATGGAGCATCCCCAAAAGTAGTAGCATCATCACTTCAAGAGAGTTTTAATCATATTTTGCAATCTTGGTTTTTAAGTTTGTTTTATAATAACTGCCACTTTTAAACATCACCACTTCAAATGGTACAATTATTGGGCACATTTCTGAATATAAATGCCTGGGAATTTGACTGGACAGTTGTCTCTCATTCTCACATCAATAAATTACAATCAAATATTGAGTCTAAACTTGGATTTATCCATTGCATGCATTCATCTTTCACTTCCTGTGCTAGAAAAACCAAAGCAAATGACAAACATGCCCATGTTTGACTTCAGTGATATAATTTATAGATCAGCTCCTGTCCTCACTGTAGCAACTGGATGCTGTCTACTGCACTGCTTTACGTTTGACAACTAATGCCTCTTTTCACACACATCACTGTACGCTGTACTCTTCTATTAGCTATTCATACTTAAAAAAAAAAAAAAAAAAAAAAAATTAAAAATAAATCATTGGTATGCGTTTGTCTGCTAGATTTATCCCTGGCCCATCTTTGCAATTTGTTACCAGCTCTTTTGACTCCAATAGTGCACATTCAACTCTACACATTATGCTCAATATTCCCCAAATTAATTAAAATATTAAAGAACTCTGAACTTAAAAAAATACTAAACCTGAGTGCATTTGTCAATGTTAAAATAATACATCCAAAAATATATTTTCTCCTCCTAGTTGTCTATTGAGTGAAGGATGACTACGAGAAATGATAAATTAATAAAGGTATTTTCTTAAATAAGTACTTTCATTACATAAATATCTGATTTAAATATGTTTAAATCTGATATTTATTTATCTATTTAAATAAAGGTTAAAAAAAAAAAACTCTGTGGGCCTGCTGTCTAACTCATTCCCAAATGGTGTTGGAGATGTTTGAGTTAAAACAAAAAAATAAAAATAAATCAGGTGCAGCCAAGCCCCATCCATCACACAGGTTAGCTGTATTGGATGATGAATGTCACGCCGTTTAGTTTTCCAGTCCCTACTAAAACATTACAACCTCACCATGATGCTGCCACCTCTGTACTTCACAATTGTAATGGGAATCTTTTTCCTTTTCACTTGTCAGACCACAGTTCATGTCTCCATGAATTCAGGTCTTCATTCACTTCTTCTATGAGTGGCTCATGTTGCTACAGAACCTGCTGACTCACCAGCATCTTCACAAGGTGTTTTGCTTTTGTTCAAATCTCACACCCGAACTCATTTATCTCTGGGACACAGATGCCATCTCCTTCCTGGGCAGTTTGATGACTGGACATTCTTGGCCGTTTACTTGCATATTATTGTTTGAAGAAACTAATCTGGTAACTTCAGGCATCCAGATTAGGTCTGGTCTGGTTTACCCAAGGATAAACCAGACCTTTATGGGTATGCAATTCTCTTTCTGATGTCCCAAGCTGTTTTTTTTCTTCCCCAAAATCACAATAGAAAATGTGTCTAAGCTGTTGCTTTAAAATACGTCGAGTGTTATCTTTATTTCCATTTAGCTCAAATGTCTTACATAACCTATCATAAATATACATAGCCATGACATCATCTGGACTTTTCCAAGTTCTTAAAAGACATTGTGATTTTAGTCCATGTATATTTTTGAAATTAAAGAAAAAATTCTCATTCTCATTGTTTCCATATTATTTATCAAACAAATAATATGGAAAAAATGATGGACTCCAATCAGGAACAAGTACATACATGTTAAATGGGTTTTGTTGCTCACAATTGGAACACTAAACCATATCATTCTTAGATTTTGGTCAGAGCTGCAGGAAACATCAGAATGTATCAGTAAACCTACAGCCGCCATGTTTATGTTCCTGCTGAGGTTTTATTTTATTCTTTATTCGTCTAACGGAGGTTTGTCTTCCAGTTACTGGGTCACGTTTTTCATTTATTGAGTCTATCCTGTCCCCTCCTGTGTGGCAAAGGAAGATATGATTGCTGGTGTGTTTACCTTATCTGACTGTCAGCAGCGAAGCCCAGATAAAACTACTCTAAACATTAGCTGTGCTGCACAGTGCTAAGGAGGTTTTCCACCGATTCTGACAACACAGAACTGCACAGCACAAACCGTTTACATACTGCATGGAATTTCATCTGTAGAAACATCAGGTAGGGACAAATGCATCAGCTCAATGTTCATGCTGGTGGAGACGTTTTCATTCAGCTGGAGGACCACGAGCCTAAAACTCCTCAGGCCAAATATTCCTGACACTAAATGCTGCTACAGACATAGCCATGTGTTGGTAAGTGAGAAGGCAGGTCAGAGGTCACCTCATCACCTGGGAGTGTCCTTTTGTGCCTTCAGCACAATCACAGCCAGTCAGTGAGGCTGTGGCAGTTGGCTGACCACAGAAACCCATCAAAACCTCAAGAGTTCCTCCATAACTGAGAGCTGGCTTGACGTCATCATCTTCTCCCACAGGCAGAAGTGATACTGCAGAATGCTGTGGTCAGCTACTGGAAGAGACACACTCACCAATGCAGGGAGAAGTTTCCCGTTTCCCTCATTCTTTGGGAGACATCTTAAAAGCTATTTTGCAAATAGAAACAATGGCCTTATAACCAGACATGCATTTATAAAAGAATCATCTCTGCACCTGTGGTCTTTGTGCCAAATGCCCCATGCTGCAGATGCACCAGAATAGAATAATTACAGATGTAAAGAAACCTGAAACTTCCTTTTTACAAAGAGCATGGGAGAAAAGTAAATTGGATCTACATCATAAAAAAAGAAAAGAAAAAGTTCCAATATTCTTGGCGGAATTTTATGTGAAAAACAAAAAGTAGAACAAAATTGTAAATGGATGAAATTGTATATCGCTTTCCAGTTATACCATCTACCCAATAACACTCACAATAACACCGAACAGCATTACTGTTGATCAGTGTTGAGCTGCATGGATTTTATTTCATATCCCTAAATAAAACATAGAACAACTGCGTTTGGACTCAGTTTGCAACTTGGATTATTTTGAAGGCAATTTGTTGTATGTTTATGACATGAAGTTTGTTGATGTTTACAGTTTAAGACGCGGTGTGGAGAAAAGCTAACAACACGTCAGCCTCAAAACATAAGTATGAAGTTGGAAGAGACACGCAGCATAAGTTGGTTGTAAAAAGCATTAAGTTGGGAGCTGAACAAAATAGACGACATTTAGAATTTCACATGTAAAAGTAAAAAAAAAAGTTTCTTCAAGTTGATACATTTGCATTTCTTGGTTGGCCTATTTGTAAAAAGTGAAGCTCTGTGTGTGTTTTTAGGCTGAGTGAATCGGCTAAGCTGCATGCCGACTGTCCAACTGGTTGAACTGGAATCAGATTGGAAAACTGTGAGCATTATGTAACAGTGTATCGTTTTACCCCCTTAATCTATTGGTGATCACATAGCAACTACAGTGTTCACTAATATCGGTACTAACATCAGTAAGCATTCAGAGGAACAGAAATGTAATGGAATGCAATCAGTCGCCTTTAGCAGAGCTCCATGCTGGGCCTGGTGCTGTGATGTCAGCAGCAGCTTCACTGCGACTCCACACTGACCGTCAGTCAGGAGAGACGCAACAAGGAAGCTTTTGTTCTTCAGCCACTGAAACACAGACCGCCTACTGTTAAAATACCAATCAGTCACTACCTTTAATCTCTCTCTCTTACTCAGACACTGAAGCAGCAGACTGAATGCAGTAGAACAAGGGGTTTTGTCTATTTCATGCACATCTGCACACACTTGATGTCATTTTATAAATGCAACACACATTTATAAAATGAGTCTGAATGGCTCTAAAGACAGCATACAGACACACCTCATTTCCTGTTGTCTCTTTAATTAATGTTTGCCCCAACCACTGAGCAGAGCAGGGAATCGTACTTTCCTGGTGTGGTGTTGGGATGCTGCTGACTCTCAACAGTTTTTAGTTCTCATAACTACATAGTACATACAGAGTTGGTTGATGCTAATAGATCATGTTCATGTAGAGAAATTCAAATACATTTTCAGGTTCTCTTTTTCCCCCTCATTTGCATAAAACTGGGTAGATTCAAAAATCCCATTTGGCAATGAATGCATGGTTAGTATTTGCATATGATACTCAAGAAGCCTCACAAATCAAATACGGTCGATTAGGTAAGAAACATGTATTGAAGATATGACATCACTAATGTCTTTCACCTAAAAAAAAAAAAAAAAAAAAAAGGTTTGAAAGGATGTGCTCCTAACGTTTACTAGCAGAACCTTCCAAAAACTTTTTTTTTTCCACATTTAGATTGTTGCTGTCAGACTGCAGTTTTTCTGGGGGATCCAAACAGAACAATGGCAGTCAGATCTTCTCTCATGTTGAACTAGTGCCCAGTTCTGGTTTCTTCTTTAGCTTTGCTGTGTCATCATTACGACCAGTCAGCTGGAGAACCACACACACTGAATTTCTCTTCTATATTATTCCTAATCTTGCATACATCATTGTTGTTACTCTGCACTTATTACTGTTTTCTGTTCAATCATTAATCACTGGCCTTCCATCCTGAACCTGGTCGTATTGGAAGAATATCAGAGTTAAAAAAAATAAAAGCTCACGATGTCTCTATAAATCAGTCGGGAAGTTAAAGATTGGGTCTAGATCGCTCTTCCAATTGAGCAATGACAATAACTTCACCAACAAATTAGCTACAAATTAGTTTTGGATTTACCATCACAAAGTCCTCTTCTCAATCTCACATATCATTTTTTAGCTACTCGCTTCTACAGGCAAAATTCCCAAAGCTATTGTGAGAAGCTTGTAATAGAAAAGAATTTGACCCAAGTCATATATATTAAAAGGCAATTCTACCAAATACAAAAATGACATGTATGGAAACAACTAAATTAGAAGAAAAAAAAATTGACATTTAAACAAATATTTTTGGGTCCCCTGACATAAAACAGCTAAACTGTAGTTTGAGTAATATCTGTACAATGTATGTGGAAAAAAGGTGCACCTGTCAGGTGCCGCCATGGATACGAAGCTGAATAAGATGGCGTCCACATGTGGCCCAGAGTGGATGGCTTCATATCTAAATTCACCTCACAAACTGTCCCAACGCTGGCTGGGCTCCAGCAAACAGGAGAGACTCAGACCAATTCAGCAGTGATCACACCTGACACACACAGCCCCACACACACAACACAGCAAACAGAAACCCATACTGGAATTCTCACATTCAACTAGATGGAATGGATGCGAGTGAAGAAAAAGTTTTATCATGATTATAAATATAGAATGAGAAAAGTACAAACACCGCACTCATACCGCCTTCCTCCCCACATGCTTTTGTGTCAATGACAGGAAGAGACACTAATCTGGGAAGATGACATTCCTCTCATACCTCCCTCTGCTCTCCGCCTTACATATCTAGCAACAGAAAACTCAGTGGATACATGTGAGGGAGGGAAAGCAACCTCAGAAAATACAACTGGAAAAAGAAACACCAAAGGTTATTACAGACTGCAGCTGCAGCAAGTTTCTTCCTGCATTTGTTTCTGACAAACCTAAGGCAGGTAAACCAAGACAGGCATTTGCTTACAAGCTGTTTACAGCTATCTGACTAGATCTACACATTTATCCATACAAATCTCTGCAATCTGTGCTAAAAGAGCACAGACCACTAAAAGTGACTTTATTCAAGAATTTAAAGTCAAAACTAAAGCTGAGTCAGTTGAGTTTCTGTGTGGATGTACATGGAGATTTGTTGCCCTGGGAAATAAATTGGAGTGATGCATCCAAGTCAACACAACAGACAATATCTGTTGAGTGTGAAGAAGATTTTTACTGTAAAACATTTGGAGAGATTATGACATTTTCCCCGTCAGAATGGCAACACATGAGCTCACACACCATAGTTAGTAGAAACATGATTAACAGTGAGATTTATGTGTGATACGACTGCTGATAGGAATCTATCCCACCGCTGAATAATGACAGGATTTAATATTTTTAGTAGAACTTGTGAAACAAGGGTTGGGTCAAGCCAAATTGATTTAAGCTCCCTGGCTACTTATAGGCGGTGTACATGTTCAGCTGCTTAAGACAAACAGTGAGTCAACCAACCACAGGAATGTAGATGTGGTCAATATGACTAGCTGAAGTTCAAAGAGGTAGAAGAAAGAGGATTAAAGAGTCTGGACATGATGTAGAATGATGGCTTGTTCCAGTTAAACTGGTCTGGAATTCAAAACTGCTTCAAAAATGTTAGATGACACTGACTGCCATCCCTGACAGACAAGAACAGGAAGCTGGGGACAGTGGTGATGGCGGTAGGGGTTCGCCCTGTGGATTGCCGGTTCGATTCCCGGCCTGCCCGCCCTCGTTGTTTGTGTCCCTGGGCAAGACACTTCACCCACCCTGCCCGCTGGTGTTGGTCAGAAGGGCTGATGGTGCAAAATATGCAGCCTTGCTTCCGTCAGTCTGCACCAGGGCAGCTATCCAGTAGCTGACCATCATCAGCGTGTGAATGAGCTGGAGACATAAAGGGCTTTATACATAAACAGATTATTATTATCAGTATTATTTTTAATTGCACTAGCACTCTAAAATGTTACTAACGTTGCTGCCTCAGCTATTACTAAGCAAAATTGTCTTGCAACATTTTTGGTCAACTAGACCCAGGTGGCCATGGCTTAAACGTCACTGGCTGAGTATCGTTGCAGCAGATTTCTGATCCCAACTCCAGGCAGGATAATTCACCATGTCACAAAGCTCAGTCCATCTCCACTTGTTTCCTTTAGCATCACAGTCAGCTCACTGTGCTCCCATGTAACCACATCTCCATCAAACAAGGCCCCTTTGGGATGTGGTGGAATGGGACATGCTAACCATGCTAACAGCTACTGTCACAACTGTGTGACACCAGCATATCAGCAATTGACAAAAATCTAAGAAGACTATGGTACTTTACCCCTTAATAAGTAACGTAGATCATGTTCAGTTAACGGTTAACCAAAACAATAAAAACGTAATAACTACAAGAGATTTGATTTATTATAAACTGCAAACTCTAAGCTTCTGGCCTTGTATATTTGACTCATTTGGACTCATGATTTTTAATGCTGCAGACTGATTCACACATACATTCACCATGTCTGGTTGCCAGAGAGTTAATCAGTGGAAAGTTCAGTGCAACACATTCTATCTGAATCTGCCTGCTGGCTTCTGGGAGAAAACTGCTCTGCTGGGGGAAGAAACGGAAAGCAAAGGCAAAGCTGTGAAGGAGAAGTTCTTATGGTCAGAAATGATACTTTGTGACAGCACTATAATAAATAGTAGCCTTCATGGAAACTCGTATTACAGGAAACAAGTTTCAGATAAAACAAATGAGAAAAATTTACTTCTAAACCTTGAGCCTAAGTCAGCAGCAGGGATTGGATCCTGGATCATAGAATTACAAGCTTTTTATGGATATACAACACTTCTGCTGATAAAGCTCAATGATCAAGGCCTTTGTTGAGGGAAGTAAAATAAATTAAATGTGGCCCAGTTCCCAGTGTTTGGGTGTGTGATCAGCACATCTTCTAAAAACATTTTTCAACTGTTTGAGTAGCAAAATCCAATCAGAATCCGATGATTCCAGGGTTAAACCGTTGCATAAATTTCAGTGGATTAGCTACTTTCTTTTGATTTGCAAATCAGGAGGACAAAAATATCCTCTGATTCTTTGCTGCTTGTGTGAGATTCAAGAGTGAAACAATAACTGAGCATCAACAAGTGTGACTACTTCTCTAAAATTTAGCTTTAGCAGTTTGCAGGTTGGAAGCAGGAGGAGAGACGCCATCGGTGACATCAGAGAAACAATTGTTGCTCCACATAAATCAGGGAAGGAATTTCAGGGCCATTTCCATACTCCCAAGTTAATCATTTTACAGTGGGAGAGGTGAGGATGGGAATAGCATTTAGGACTGCATCGTAATGAACTACACTCAGAAACTGCAAACATTCCAAGCCTCCATCACAAAACACATTAAGGATGGAGGCAGATGCCTCCTCATCATCAGTGCTGTCTATCAAGGACCAAAGCAGTTAGTGGGACGAATAAAACGTGTCACTGTTTCGCCTTGAGGTCATTACCTGGAGGTCGATTCTGCTCTGTAACAATCAACCTGTGTAAAGGTTAGCTGACCTCCAGCTCAAGGTGTGATGTAGTAATAAGACACTGGTTGGTCAGGGAGTTAGATAAACACACCAAATGTAATACATTGCATTTGGTGTTGAAACACATTCCATGTGTTTCAACACAGGAACACATGGAATGTAAAGTTATAAGGATCTGATAACTGATCTGACTTAATTATCAGATCCTTAGACACGTCTGATAACTGAGTCGTTCTTCAGCTGCTTGCAAATAAAACTGAAAGCGTCTCACACCACTGATGTGTTTCACCCTTTAGACCAGCAGGTGTGACCTGCAAGGAGATGCTTACCCAGTAGTCACTCGTTCTCTTGCTGTGTATGGGTGATACCATTTGGTCTTCAGATATAACAAATACCAGATTCTGAGTATGATTGTTTAATTGGTTTAAATATTATTGTCAAAACTCAATTGTTTTAAGGTTCTTTACAAGTGAGCTGGTTTTGGGCGTATAGAGACGTGAGTTACATTAAGAACAGTTTCATAGAAACCAGTCAAACCTGTTGATTTACATACCAAGCAACACTTTACACACATGGTTAACATGAAGGCAAAGTCCACAGTCTGTCCTTACATGGAGCAGAGTTGACCTTTGGCTACAACCTGAATAACAGTGCACACACAAAGATGTGTGATTGTGTATATTTGTATACACAAATACACTGTCCCTTAACTGAACAGTTCCACCGAAAGTGAACTAACAAAATGAAACTATGTAGATCTCATTATATTGCATGCCGCCAGAAATCCACTATGATACTATGGAATAAAATGTGAACTCAGACATGAACCGGTTTCACATCAAAAGGAGAAGAATACACAAGCTTCTAAAAATGGATTTACCTAGTCACACCTCCTCCTTAGGCTTCTGTCCTCAGAAATTTCAGATATAGTACAAAGTAGAGAGGTTAGTTAGAGTAGAATTGAGGAAAAGATTTAACTTTACCACAAAGTTGTTTCAATCATAGTAGTTACAGCTAAACACATAACAAGTGGTAGCCTGCCCATCACTTTCCAATGCTGTTCCACTCGATTCTCACCTACCTTCTCACTTTGGGATTTCTCCTATAAAGCTGGATTTCTCAAGATGAATTTCATTAGGGCCAATCAGCAAACAGTTGTGAAACATGTTGATTGTCCACTCTGTTTTAGAATTGCAGTGTGCCTATGGTTATAGTTTGGCAGCAGAGGAACAAAGGCATTCAGTCTATGTTGGCCACACCTCCAAATACTGAGAAATTAAAGTCTGAACAAGTTTAAACCTGACAAAGGCGTTGGGGCCTCGCTCATTAACAGCCATTTCTCATCAACATGTAAAGTTATAAGGAAACATGCAAGTCCGATATGCTTCCTGTGACCACTGCTTTCACAGTCAAGCTGGAACATTCCATATATCACAGCCAAAAGTTAGCGATTGAATAAAACAGTGATCTCAAGCAGCTTCCTGAAGAACCAATGTCCTACAACTTTTAGATGTCTCTCTGCTTCACCACACCTGTCTTTAATATGAAGTAATTAGCAGAACTGCGTAGAGGTTGACCAGCCTGCAGTTGATTCAAGTGGAAGACAAGGGACACATGTAAAAGTTGCAGGTCTTTGGCTTTGAGAACGGCAGTTTGAGACCACTGTAGTGAAATCAGAACCAATCCTTGAAAACTTCAACAGAACCCACGCCTTGAGCAGCAGCCAAAAGTTCAGACCCTCCAGAAAAGGCCAAGAAAAACTAAAAGCTACTATGCACACATTCACATCAATACACAGATCAGCAAGCACTGCGAGGCAACATGTGAGAGTATGTTAATCCATATCTTTCAGACACCTACTGTTCCCACTGAACCACAGGCACCCCAAATGAATATCCATCTCTAATCTGGATATGAGAGAGAAATCAGGATTAGATCTACGGATTAGAGGCAGACTGGGATCCGCTCTGCTACCTGATACAAAAAGTGTTTGAATGATGTGTCTGTATGTCAAGTCCTACTGTAGTGTATAGTCTTGAAATTATTCATATGGTGTCCTGTGGATTCGTTATTTATTTGTTTGCAGTTTTCAGTGACGTAAATCAGGAGCCAATCAGTGAATACGGTCAGCAGTCAATCTGATATCAACCAGGCAGAGCCAACTCTGATCTGCTAATGAAAAACAAATTTGGTCGGGCAGACCGGGACCGAACCAGTTGATGATGCTCCAGTGGAAAAGCACCTGTAGAAGACATCCAGAAATATGCATGACTTTTAACCTTTTGGATTATTTGTACATGCATGTGTCCATGTGTGTTGAGAAGGTGTGTGCTCTACTTTGTCACTTGTAACAAAGGCAACTCTAATACACCCAACATGGATGCAGGTCAGGAGCAGCTCCCAGGCTCCCTGGCTTACTTCCATTAATATGTTAGGTACAAGCATTTGACAGCAGATCAGCACAGCAAGACACTGGGCACATATTGGAGCTTGGAATTTTCCTTTTTTTTTTCTTGCAGGCACTTTAATGAGTTTAAATGTTTGAATTTCAAAATTTGAGCAGAATAGGCCTAAACCTCAAGTCACCTTTCTGCTGACTTTACCAACTGTACACTTGAAAATGTTTCTCAGCTCCATTCCCTCTGAGGAGAGTCGTTGTGTGCTTATGAAAACTGGAGACGCATCTACAGAATTAGCACCGCTAACACAGGTCACTCTTTACTGAACTAAGCACAGCACTGTGGCCTGTGAAACAGGTTCATACATTTTAATGTTACATTCATTCACTGAAAATAGTCTATGGGTGGTTTAAAATGATCTTCCTCATGCACACATATCCAGAAAAAACATCAGCATTACAGAAAGAAAGGTCCCATTTCTGTTTGCAAAGTTATTTGTGACTTTTTTTAATGACTTGAGCTTCCATGAAACAACATAAGGCTCTTTTTAGGGCTGCTCTTAGAAAAGAGTCTTTCCAAATGCAAATGATCCAGAAAGCAAGGGAGGTTCTCACTCAACCTGCCTGAATCATCAGGAGGCTAAAAAAGCTCAATTAATTCCCATAAAGGAAAGCATTCAACTAAAGGAGATCTGGCTCTGAAATGTCAACAGCTTTGAATATGTCCTGACGTCCGTCAAAGACAGAGGAATTCACTGGTATAGTATTTAATATAGCTACATCTGCAAACAAGCCAGCTAAGTCCTTTCATTCCCAATCCTCCTCAGGTTCTCTTTTGTGGCCTCAGAGTTATAAACCAAAAAAAAAAACCAAAGAACCAAAGTCAACTAATCCATCCCAACCAACCTGTTCAGGCATTAAGGTAACGCCATCTTAAACTTAAAGTATTGCTTTGGGTGTGGTGAAGTGTGACTCTCTCGATGCACACCATTTTGTACATGTCAGAGCAAAAGCCAACATCAGTAACACTGAGGCAAACTCCTTTTAATCACTTTCCTAATGCGCCAAAACTTTTGATATTAGCCGTTTTTTGGGCTCTGTATTCACAGAACAATCATTCATTTTGTCATGTTTGATTTTTTCAGTCTTGTCAAAAAACTAATCCACACAGATTCTGAACAGCAGCTTGGTCACACATGTCCAGCTGCTGTCTGCAGCTACAGACTGTGATTGAGGAACTCAATGAAGGTTACTTTAAGAAGTCCAGTAAAGCCAGTGCCTAAGGCTGTCACAACACACACAAATGTACACCCCCACACACTCACACACACACCATATGAAGGAGCAGGCTGAACTGCAGGAAAACAGATTGCTCAATGCAACATCTGATTCTCCAATCACTGAAAGTGTCTGCCTATGTTGCGTCTGCGTGACACAGCTTCCCGTTTAACACATTTTCCATTCAAATTTCTCTTCACCAGAGCGATGGCTATTTATAGGAGAAGAAAAAGTTTCATCAGTTCATCCAGTCACTGTTACACACACATTTATCAAGCTTAAAGCTCTCTTAGAAACCTGTTCTGTTCATCAATCCTCACACAGACACAAAATAAACTTTAAACACAAAGACATGCCATCACACAGATTCCTCTTGTCCCACCTGAGCAGCAGCAGCAGCACCGGTCCAGGAACCATCCACAGCAACGCTGGGCCTGCTTCATCTTTAAGCACACATCCTACACACACACCTTCCTCCTCACACCGACTAGTTTGGGTTGATCACAGGTTGATTAGAGGTGTGTGTGCACGGCAGGAATGTCCACTCCACACTGCTGTGATCCAGAGAGAGCGAGAGATAGCAGCTGAGGCTGGAGGAGGAGCCTGGAACCTTTCTGCCCCTCCCTCCCTACGTTCCTACCTCCCTCCCTCCTCCTCCTTCCCACTGTCTCAGACACACTTCACTTCTCTGGAACAGAAGTCGCAATTAATTACTGTAGAGGGCTTCTCTGTGTGTGTGCAGCAGGGACTTCAGTTAAAATGCTGTGTGTGGTTTCTGTTAAGCTCCTTTTCTCAGAACTTCCCTGACTTATCCTTTTTGTTGAAGATCTCTGCCCTCACACTGTTTCTATGTTAGCTGTAAAAACTCTATCAACAGGTAGGAAATGCCTCAGAGCTCAGAAACAGAAATGTTTCCATTTTAACTGTGACAGCTCAACTCCAGCAGGATCTCTTGAATCCAAGCAATGGGGCCAATTCAGGATTTACATAATATATTTGAGTTATGATAGAAAATGTTGTGACCATTGTCCTTTATGTTGAATATAGGGTAGGTTACCATGGTATCTCCTCAGATAAAATAGACCTATACACATTTCAAATAGATGCAAAACCCCCAGAACTTTAGAAAAAGTTCTCCTGCTCTCATGAAGCAGGTTTTGCATGAGCATAAAAATAACTGATGCTCAATGAGAGGAAGGAATTATCTGGGTCTGCTTTGACAGATCTAACACTTGGAAAAAAACATTTTTTGCTTTAGTGACAACATGAGTCACATTCTTTAATTCTTCCATATTTTTCCAATTTTAGCCATTTTATAACCAGGCTAAATTGCAGACCAGGCCGTCAGACTTGTTTATCTGCTTGTTTATTAAGAAATTTAAAATACTAGTGTCTTTAGCAAATATTTCCTAAAGACACTAGTTCTTCCTCTGAACTATTATAACTTTTATAAAGCAATAGTTAAAGCAATAGTTAAAGCACAGCAACCGGTCTATTGCTGGGTTTCAGAGGACGCAGCGCCGACGTCACCCAATCCAGATGGAGGGCCAGAAGTAAATGCAGCCCATTTATTTCTGTTGATCCAACATCAAAATGTCTAATGTCTGTGTCCTGTATGGTTGTTCCAACCATTCTAATAGAGAGAAAAATAAACATTTTCGTGTTTCAAAGGTAGTTAGTTGGTCATGAGGGAATTAATTTTTAAAAACTTACCGAAAAAAGAGGAGAAAAGTGGATCAGCAATCTACAGCTAAAAACAGGAGGTACGGAAACTAACAATGCCAGAGTTTGCAGCGCCCACTTTCTAACAGGGAATGATTGTGTGTTTTATTGGACAGTTACTTAGAAAGACAAGCATTCCTATGTAAGGTAAGTTATTATTTTTATGCTCTATTGTGGTTGTCCTCAGAATGCTGATATTGTTAGCAGTTAGCTCTGTGTAGAGTCACCGACTGAAAATATAATGTTTATTCAGTGGGACTTTCATGCAAAAAAAAAAAAAGTTAAATAAATTAAATATAACCCACCCAGCCATAACATACAACTCCAGCATGAATTTGGGTTTACAGAAGCTAAATAAATTATTTACCAGAGATCCAAGCACATAGAAATAACATGGGTTAGTTTGTTGCTAGCGATACCATTGTTATCATAGATTAATTACATAAAATGGCACAACTCACTACTCACCTGTCGATAGCCATTTAATGCTTGTTTTGATCCTAAATATTTGACTCAGCCTGAAATTAAATAATTGTATGCTCCAGACTTTTGAGAACTTTCTTCTGGCTCATTGTATAATATGAACTCTGTAGCAGCAGGTAGTTAGTTATGTGGATCACCTCGAGGATTTACCTGCAGGTAAATCCTCAGGATTATAAGAGAAGCCTTTTTTACCGAGATAGTACGGATCATATCCTAAATTTTTTTTGAGATACCTCATCTGTTCCAGTCTATTTAGGGCATTAGTGTACTGTTGTGATCAATTTTGCTTTGTTTTGAATCAAAGAAATCCACTTCCGGCCCTCCATCTGAATTTTGTGCATCATCTGGGTCATGTGCCTGAAGCCCAGCATTGTTAGCACCAATCAACCCCCTTTCATGTTATTTGTAGTGCTATAATAAAGACTATTGCTCACCCAGCAATGGTTGCTTCCTCATTGCGTGAGGCTATATCCATTCCGAAGCCAACTAATGAACCGATTAATGACAGACTGGCTAGTAGCAGTTACTGGCCAGTAACAGTTATTGGCCAGTTACTGGCCAGCAACTGACCAACATGGTAACCGGCCAGTAACAGTTGACCAGTTACTGAGTGGCCAACAAACGAGAAGGAGACTATTCACTCACCACTGGAGAAGCTGGAGACTAGCATGTCTAGGTCCACCAATGGACCATCCTCTCTAATGCTATTGGCAGCCTGTCCAGAGCTAATAGCCACCAGAGGCATGTGAGTTTCCAGCCTCTCCAAAGCAAGAGTCAGTGCCAGTTGACAAATGATCAGTAGCCTTCCTAATTATAGCATCCTTCCTTGTAGCATCCTGCGACTATGAAGTAGCCATCGCTGGGTGTGCAGGTCTCAATTGTGGCACTAAACCTATGCCATACTTTTACCCATATTTTTGACCCGAAAGTATTTACCAGAGGACATCTTGATCACCTTAATAAACCTTACTCTTCACTCTCAGCATACAGTCATTATTTGCAGCCATGGCTCCACTAACTTACATCTAGCCGACTAATTATCTGCCTCCTCAGACTGTAGGCAGCTAATGTAGGGGTTAGACAAACACTTAGCTGGTGCATCAAATTTGGATATATAGATGGATGTATCATTTTACATAATGTAGAAATAATAATAGTTTGTGTAAAGGGAAATTGTAAATATCTCCCTTTTTGTTTTGGTAGAGGTGTAGATTTTTTTCTTTTCAGTAAATATTTCTGTTGAACCCAAGTAAGGAAACCTGTAATTCTTCTTCAGCTAATGGGAATGTTTATAAACAAATAAATAAATGCTAGCAGATATTTCTGTTTTTACTTTAAAACAAAGACTTTGGGAATAAAGCTGATTGTTTTTAGACCTAGAAAAGACAAACCTCAAAACTACAGCCGTCTGTTAATGTATGTTCTAAAGCAGAGGTGAATGTTCAAAGTCTACAATATATTGTTGAATAACTTTATTACAGGTGTAAATCATTAATTTGTGTCTAATCAGATAAGGTATCACATATGTGCTGAGTTCACATTCAGGCCACAAATACGCCTTTAAGCAAAAGATTCTACAGCATATGCACATCTGCTCCACCATGAGGAACGCTGATAAATTGTATGCGACTCTTATGATTTTCTCAAGAAATTCTATCATGTCCATGAATAAGTTTAAATGATTTATAATGTTTGACTCTGGAATCTGCTTCCTCAGTGAGCTGTTCCAATGATGATGAGCGCTAGCACCATGGCTGAATTGTGAATATGTCTGATGTAAATTTTTACATCTATCACCAAGATAACTTTTAATGATTTATTGTGTGAAAAAGCTTATTCATGTCTGATTTTAATTTAACGAAAACACTGCAAATGTGAAATTTCGTTTTTTCAACATCAACAGAACATTTGCGCACATTTTTAATAAGCGGGTGTGGTCTGCTGGTGGTAGTCAGAAGGCCCAACAGGTGGCGCCAGTCCATGGAAGCCTCGCTTCTGTCAGACTGCCCCAGATTGCTTTGGCTACAATGTAGAAGCTTGCCACCATCAGTGTGTGAATGTCTGAATGAAGCGTAAAGCACTTATATTCCTCTGGATTTAACAAAGTCCAGAGGAATATAAGTAAACTTTTTATTTATTGTTACGCCTGCAGTCACAGTAAAGGGGAACGACATATTTCTGCACTAACAGAGCCATACTACTGAATGCTGTGCTTTGGAAAAAATAGGTCCAATCAGCAACCTGGTGGTAGGAGTTCTAAAATAGTTCTGAATCCAAGTAGGACTCAAAAAAGGACTCCTAACATTAGATCTAACAGTCTAAAGTCCCTGCAGTCTGGCTGTTAGGCTACATTAAGTCCAATAATATACTACGATTAATTAAGCCAAAGTCTTCTGCTTTGTGCTTGGTATTAACAGACCAGCCTGCCCAGCCTGCTTGTCTGGGTCAAAGGAGAGCATGTTTACTATACTACACCATGTTGGTCAGTAAAGTATTGTCTAGAAAGGTAATCATTTTTTTGTTAGTTTATCTAAACTGAATTTTAGAACAACCAATTTATAACAGGAAATATGATAAAAATTAGTCCAATTTGTCAGTAGTTTTGTCCGGTCCTGGATCTGAGCTTAACAGGTCCATGAATAACACTCAGGCCCAATTCAACCCTCCTTGGCTAATTGTGGAGGAATTTTAAGGTACTTCCAGGCTGGACAGGATGGGTAGCTCCTCCAGTGAATTATGGGTCTATGAGACTCTGCAGAGAGACAGCAGTTCTACTCCAAGCTTCACACCCATCTCTAAAAGGGAGAACAGCTAACCATCAGATGAAGCTTATTTTAGTTGCTTGTATCCAGAACCTTGTTTATGCGCTCATGATCCATGCCTCGTGACCATAAAAATCAAGAGCTTTGCTCTTTGAATCAGATTGCTCATCACCACATCAGGCTTGGGCAAAGCCCGTATTACAGCAGACAAAGCCCCAATCTGTCTCCTGCTCCATCCTGCCACAACTCGTGAACAGGACACAGAGACAGTTTAACTCTTCCATTTTGAGCAGAGACTCGCTCAAAGCCCTGAGGGATCGGTGCAACTTTTTTAGGTTTACATTCTGCTGCAAACACCCCAGTGCTGCCTAAAAGTCGTGGACAGAAGACCTCAACAAAGTCATATTATATGAAAATACCCAACATCAGGTTCACCAAGCAGACAGCCACCTCTCACACACTGCCTTGACATTGTGTCCTTGAACACCAAAAGAAGCATCGGGGACAAGGGGCAGCCAGACGGAGTCCAACATGCACCAGGGTCAAGCTTCACAATGTAACAAGACAACTGTTGCTTTGGTCATACATGAACCAGATAGTGTGAGACTCCTGCAGCCCCCCTCCCACAACAAGTCTCAGCAACCCTCAAGAGTAAAGATCTTGCCTAATACAGAAACACATTTAATGCAAATGTATATTCAAATATATTTCAATCCAATAGAATCAGTCAGGTTCCAAGCCATTTACAGTTAGGTCCAATAATGATGCCAGCCAGCAAAGTTAGATTTATTATAGTTCTCATTCCAACAACAAGTTCTTGTCTAATATAGAACCTCTTTCAGGACAATAAAACAATATCAATGTCTATGATGACACTCCTTTTAAGGTGATAATTCAGAAGGCTGAATTATCACGTTGCTGCAGCGTCCATCTAGACTAAGCATGGAGAGACAGTGCAGAAAAACAACCCTGTTAACAGAAAGCACCTCCACCAGATCCAGGATCAGCAGGAACGACAACCTGCCATGACAGCAAAGGGACCCAGATAAGCACACTGAATTGATTCTATAAATTCACAAACTTTTCCCTCTTCAATAAAAGTGTATCTAATTACCCAGCTCTGAATTCCTGTGCACTCGTATTAGTACCAGCGCCAGAGAGTATAGGATTACAGCAGACTGAATGATGTCTGTTTTCAGCCTAGCTGCTGGTCCTGCAGCAGGGGGAACAGATCCCGATGAGCTCTGCAGTAGCAGATCAGGAAACACACGAGGATATAGGCTAGATAAAGAGTTTCAGCAGCACCGTTTCACTGCAGTGTCCCATTTTATTCACCTTCACCTTCTACTTCTGATGAAGCTCCCCAGGAGGAAACGACAGACGTTAGGTATGAATGCTTGGACTGCAGCTTTCCTTACCGCAGTCTCATGACTAAGGTAAGAGAGGCAGAACCTCAGACAGGCAAATAACAGTTGCAAACCATCCTGACTTCATCTGTCAGCCAGTTTGACTAATCCAACCCTACCATCATAAACAGGTACAGCTGTATTGCATACAGCTTTGTTCTTGCTCCTACTATAAATGAAGGCAGATTTTTTGTTTTAATTTTTTGTAGATTTTAAACATTTTCTTGTCTTTTTCTTCCATATTTTCCACTAGTGGAATAGCTGCTAAAAGAACTGGAAGCTTTTCAGCCTGAGGATGTGAAGGCAGATTAAAAGGCATGTCTTTAATCCTCAGTCTCATTCTTCCTTTCACTTCACTTTAGAGTTTCACAGTCTTTCAGAGAGGACATGGAGACCTACTTTATGAAGCAGTCACAAGACACCTGCTGCCCAGCAACACACACACACACACACACACACCCACGCCCCCACACGCACGTCTGAGCCTAAAGAAGAGTTTTGGTTTGGCTTTTTAGGATAAGTTACTGCAGTGTTTATGAATTTAGTCATGCAATGGTTGTAAACACAGAGGTCAAATATCAGACATCGCATCACTATTAGAGTGAGTGTGAGCGTAATGGCTGCTGTTATTCCACCTGCATCTCCACTGTCACAAGGTAATACGTCATTGACAAAAGCAAGACACAATATGACCGTGGCAGGTAAGTCAGTTGATCTTAATGTGTGTGTGTTGGTTTCAGAGGTTTTAGTCTCCTGCACAGTCAACTATTGATCTGTTAAATCCATTACCCATCTAGAACAAAGCCTGTTAAACCACAGAAACAACTGGGCCTGGCAGGGAGAATGTTTAGAGCAGCTCGGTTCAAAGTATTTTGAGTCTGCTCGATACTTTGAACCGAACAGGTTTGAACCAAACAGGTTCAAAGTTTCCCTTGATAAGACAGGGGATGAACCTGATCATTGCAGCTGAGAACGGAGTAGTCAGTTTTATCAACAACCTTACTTTGGCTCTGTAAAGCACAGCCAGTATGACAAAGTCGGCTTTCTATCACCAAAAGAAGATTTCATGATTAAAGGACTAATGTCTCAGTAAGATCTAGACAAACTCATCCATGCATTTATCTTTGGTGGCATTGATTACTGCAGCAGTGTTTCCTCAGGTTTGTCTAAAAATAATTCAGGCAACTGCAGCTGATCCAGAACACTGCTGCTTTTCTTCCCACTAAAACCAGGAAGATAGAACACATCACCCAGTTCTAAAGTGCCACTCAGATAATAGACTTTAATATACTGTTAGTTTATAAATCACTGAATGGCTTAGTACCACAATATATTAAAGATCTGCTGGTTCTGGTCTGCTCTGTATCCCCAGAACCAAACATGGAGAAGCAGCATTCAGGTTCTGTGCACCAAAAATCTGGGACAAGCTTCCAGAAAACTGCAAAACAGCTGAAACACTGATTTCCATTGAATCTAAACTAAAACTCACCTGTTCAGAGTTGATTTTGAACCATAATAAATGAAATGCTAAGCAACATATTTGCTTAGCGTAATTTTCCTGATGGAACTTGACAAAATGTAATGTTTGTTTCTGGTCTCTCAACTGGTTTTTATGTCTTTTTACAACAAAATACTTTGAACTGCCTTATTGCTAAAATGTGCTGTACAAATTAACTTGATTGATTGATGCAGGAGGAAACCAAGTGGGTCCTGATGCTTCCCTGCCTACTGAATGAAACACGTTATGATGGGAGTCAACGCAGCTCAATACCACCATCTGGAGGACAAACACAGCCAATACAACAGGATGGACTAAAAAAACTCAAATCTCAGGTTTCATCTGTGTAAAGTGGTAACCATAGAAACTATTGTGGTAATTAGAGAATAGTAATAAAATGTCAGACACAGACTCTTTAAGTCCTACAAAATGTATGAATGTGCCTCATTGGGTGGCATTTCTTTGGACAACACATCCAGGCATTTTATTTAGTTGGAATCTGAGGAATTCAGAGGCCAAGCCATTTCTATTTTGTGGAAAAAGAGTCTTATCCTGCTGAACAAGACGAAGGCAACAGAACAATGACAAGGTACACCACACACATCAAAGTAATGATACATTAGCCACAACTAAACAAAAGTAACAGATAATTGTTCCAACTCTGTTTTCTGGACACGGAACAGGAGCAGAAGAATTTGAGCAAATCACTTTGAAGGTTATTTCTAAATATGTAATCGAGTTAAAATTTGAGATAAAAACTTACCTGCACTTTCAACAAACCACCAGCAGGAGAAAGTAAAACTCAGTTCTTCAATGTTGATTTTCCAAATGACAAACTGAAGGTAGTAGTTCATCTAAATATGATAATTTGCATGCAGTGATTTCTAAAGCATACTGACATAATGCATATCACAACAGCCAATCAGGTAGTTGCAGGACACTTCGCACATTCTGACCATCACTGCTAGCAGCTGTGAGCAGGACTCTCCTGATAAATGGTGAGGAACTGTTCCTACCTTTCCCTGAGCTGAAGAAGCAGTCCATCTCAACACTGGACCGAGAGTGAGAGACGCAGAGAGCTGAGCTGGGGACCAGCCCCTCCTGAGGCGGGCTGCGCTCAATGGTCCGGACCAGACACCAGCCGGGCCGCTCTGTGGGCCGCTCCAACAGCTCTACAGTCTGGCCTGCAGTGGACACAAGAGAGATGGTTCTCTCCCTTTAAACTCATTGGAAACTGATGTGTAGGAGGAAGGTGTGAGCGGGTCTCACCTGTGCTGATGGACAGCTCTGTGCTGCATCCTGCGGTGAAGTCCTGGAGGACCACAGTCAGCTCACACCCTCCAGAGAGCTGCAGACAGAGAGAACCACACATCACAACCTGCAGAGCAAGCAGCTGTTCCACCGACACAGCACTGTCCACATTCCTGCTTTGACCAGAGAGAGATCCAGAGTTTAGAAACTAACACACATTCAGAGATTCACACAGTAGCAGAAACAGCTTCACTACAACAGAGGATGCCTTTTCTCCAAGCATAAGAAGTTTGCGTTGAGGCTCATTGACTGTAAAGCAGATTTAGAAAGAGATTCTGCAACAGGCTGTCCTCCAGCCTAAAGACACTGCCAAGCTAAGACCACTGAAACACAGAACTCCGGATAAAGATTAATAAGTTAGAACTGGAGGATTCTATCTACTTTTAAACACCCAAAGATGCAGAGCCTTTTGCTGATTAATTTCAGTTTCCTTAAGACCTTATCTACCAATTTTGATAGGAGCAATTTTATTTATTTCACCAATATAAGACATAAAAGATCAAATGCAGGTTCTTTTATAGAGGTAGACATTTTTATCCAATACAACAGAAAGAAATTACAAGGTTATCATGGTGGTGTGGTTGAGTGTTGTTCTTCCAGTTGAATGTCACGTCAGCAGTATTGCTCATGTACACTTAGTTCTCATTAACCCCTCAACTGTCTCCTCCAAAATGCCTGCATGTTATGCAAAGGGTCTGGCTTCCTCATGCATTTAAGGGGTGGTTGTTGTGTAAACTCCTCTAAAGCTCAAATTTTTGTGTTTCACTGAAATGGATTTCAAATGATTGTCTCGGTACAGCTATTTGTAGTGACTTGAGCAATCTTAATGCACGTCGGACCAAACAACTGAGTATTATGGTTTCATTGGATTTCAATTTGCCACCCGGTATCAGCAAATAAATGTTCAAATGATCAATACAGGATACCAAAATAAAGGTAAATCTAAGGAGGAAGGGCGACCCTGGTTTTTACAGATTATATCGCCACTGGAATTTACGGTTAAAATTAATACAAGTCCAAAGCATTGGGCCAGGCCTGACCATAACAACTCCACCCAAATATAATAAGGCATCAGGCCCACCAATTTGTAAAAAAAAGTTTCCACATCTGTTGAACCACTCTTCAACAGATGTCCTTACCAAACAAGGACGAGCATGTGCTCACTGTGACCCACGTTAATGTTTACCCCTGAGAACAGGAGAAGGGAGCTGAAGCACTCAGATCCCTCATGAGCTGTGCATCACTGTGCCAGCATCACTGTCAGCTTCATGGCGTTGACATGTGCTGGTCGTTAGCCACGTTAACTTGGGAAACAACACACACTCACACACATGCCAGGCCTCAGCATTAACACACCAGTCACATTAACACAGAGGGATCAGGCCTGGATACTTGAAATCCAACAAATCCCACCATTTATTCATCAATCTGTGTAGACAGAGCAAAACTGTTTTATCACCTATCAGTAAGACTTAGACTGTTGTAAAAAAACAAAAAAAGACTATTTGACTGACGGATAACAGTCAGTCAACAGTCAGTTAAATATTAAATATCTGGTTTCTGAAAGTGAATCAAATTAATTAGAGATGCATCATGTAACAACCAGTGAGGACTCAGCTGCTTAAATCTGATTACAGGGGAACTGATTGAGACTGGAGATGTCCCAGAATTATGTCCGTTAACAACATAAAGTCTTCCATTTATTTTTCACCTGCACAGGAGTGCAGCACATTTTTCAGACAAACAGGTTATCCATAAACTGGACAAACTGCTAGAAAGTGTAAGTAGTGGCAAGGTCTAATTGAGGCCAAATTGTCCTCTATTTGCTCCATTTCCTCTGTTTTGGAAAATGTTAGGTGGTGTGTGAGTGTATGTGTGTACACTATAGTGTTAGCTGGGCGTAAGATCTCCTAGCAACAAAGACTGTTGTTTCTATAAAGGTCCAGGTGAACTTTTACCTGACAGATGGCCCCACACGCGCACACACACACACAGTTGTTTTCAGTCCTTCTGGCTGTTGGTGGATAGATGGATTTTTGCTCCTACACATTTTCTGACCACTTCAGAATTCATTTCAAAAATACTTTATTTACCCCAAAGGGAAATTAAGCATCTTAACTCATAGATGTTTAATTTTAAAAAATTTGATGTGAATGGTGACGGTTGGATGCCCTGTAGCAGTCAGTCTTGCAACACATCTAAAGGTGAGCCTGACTAAAGCTCTGCTAATCCATCTCATTTACTTTAACTGTCTGAAAATTAAAAAAAATTAAAAAGACCAAACATCCTTCCAGCTACACAGCATCCAGAACAAGAGCATCAGACCCAACATGCAACGGCTCAACCAAAGACATTATGAACAAAATAAAAACAGAAAGAATCAGAACTAACATAGTAGAGCTACCAACACCCTGCTTATGAAACTGAAAATGTTGATCTTGTAATTTTTTGGGAGATGACCTTCAGAGCCGGTTTTGTCATGCAGTGAACCCAGAAGTGTCAGATGTTCTTTTCTCATTTAACAATCAAACCAGCATCATAACTCTATTGCTTTCAGATCAACTGTAAGGTCAGAGGACATTCCAGCTGCATTCACTTCAGTTTAAGTATATTTCATCAATGACAACATGTTGAATAATGTTACATATGAGAAACAGACTTGACTGTTTTCTGTCACACATGATTACGTTGAATTTATGTGACAAGAATAAAAAAAAGGAAAATGTGTATTAGAAGAAGCCAATTCTCCATATGTTAGTAAACGCCAGTATTCACATATTTGTTTTTGTTGTAGCCGTTGTTTCACCTGGGAATCCAAATATATTTATAAATTAACATTTATAATATTTACCTTATATTTGAAGGTAAACCATTTCAGAAGTGAGGATCTCTGAATGAACAGGAACTTTGACCAAATTATGCTTTGTATGTTTCAGGTTTATTAACTACAACTGTAGTCGCACTACTACTGGCTTTTACAATCATTCTACTCACCAGCTCTGGGACAAGACTGTTTATACATATAGAAGACAAGTTTAAAAAAAGAAAAAAAAATTAAATTTATCAAGAGCTAATAGATTGCATTTCTTCATTATTTTGCACTGGTGCCACTTCATCGGGTTTCGGTCTAGGATGACGGTAAATGCCTTTTAAAGCAGATTGAAGAAGTCTTGTTGCTTCTGGACTGTGACTGACTTCCACCTCCACCATGTTTTCAAACTGATCAGACCGGCTAGCTTTGTTTGGGAGAGTGGGAATTATGCTCTGCTGTCTTGTCATATGACCCTCCTCTGCCCTCCAAACATGTGTGCACATGAAAGCTTGTGATGGTCACATGTTTCAGTAGAAGACAGCGCAGTGATGACAACCTGTATAACATCAGCGTCATTTACTGATTAATTTTATTTTAAATAGATATTCTGGTGTGGTGAACAGGCCATTTAAAAGAAAAAAAAAACTTCATATGATGAAAATAGACCTAATACAATTTTGTGAATTCTTGAAAATGTATTAACCAATCACTGAGTGCTTTTATTTACTTTTGTCTGAACAAATGATGAACAGAAACACTTCCAGAATTCAACATAAAAAATATGTATTTTCCTGAAGGAATTTATTGCAATATCTTAAGACTAAGTTTCTGTTTTCATTATGATGTCTTAAAATTTTCTTTAACATAAAATAAAGGCTTTTTGTTGTAAAGACTGTTTAATGTCCTATTAATCTCAAACTATTTTCAATTGTCATTCATTTAGTATGCTTTGAAATCAGGTCAGTGACTCTGGTAACATTTATATTTACTCTTTCCCCTCACCTCTACACTTTAACAAAGTAGATGTGCTAGTAGATAACTTCCATTCTAAAGTTTCAGATGTCATTGACTCCGTTGCTCACTTCACTCCCATCGAAGTGAAGGTCGTTTCTGGTAGAAACAGGTCTCCATGGTGATGTGTGCAAACAGATCTGCAGAAACCTTTGTCATAGGGCCGAATACGACTGGTGTAAAACTCAACGTCACGTTTATTATGAAATCTGGAAAGAAATCTATACATCACTCAACACTAAAACATGCAGGGGAAACATTCTTTACAGAAATCAAAGAAAAACAATAATGCCACAGCTGACAGGCTCACAAACCCCCATGCTACTGAACCACCTGAACTCCACTAACACAGCCTGCAATTAATTTGCCAACTTTTTTGCAGATATTTTTTTTATTAATCTGCACATCCAGACTCCTAGTTTGGGCTCAGAGTTTAATAGAGGCATTCTAGAAACACCAGGTTACCAAATTCAGGTACACTGATCCTGAATGACAAAAAGAATTGGACTTGGGCCAGAATTCGATTAAGACTAGATTAAGTATGCATGCATTTAGATACAAAATGAGCTGGATCCTAATTGACATTAGCACAGAAAGCACTGAAAAGGTTCCTGCTAAACCAGATCAATATTACTGGCCTGTATTACAGTGAAGATATGAAAAACAAGGTTCACCAAAGACGAAAACAAAGAGCTTTAGTGAATATTACTAATAAAGACCATCTACCAGCTGTCATATGACCTCTCTAACCCACACAAACACACACATGCTCACACTGTTTAAGGTTTCTGAGAATAATTCAGTGCTCCAACAGTTTCAGGTTTCTAGTCCACGTGAGGAATCAGAGCCGACACCCAGGAGGACTGACCGAACTTACTGACACGCTGGGTTTTTACGTTCTCTGGAGGCATCATTTATATACCGACTTCAAATAACCAAACTCACAAAGAATGAAGAGTGACAGTCAAGTAAAGCAATTAAAGCTTCAGATTAATTTAAGATGTAATGCCATGTCAATGAAGCAGGGAACAATCATCTAGATAAGTCATTAGCAAAGGTGTTGAATGTAAAGCATGCCTACATTTGGATGTTCACGATGTGTTTTACACCTGGACAGAAAGGCAGTGAACCACCCTGAAGTGAAAATATACTGGACATCCAATCACCTGCTACCAGGTTCTGTTTGGACATTTTGATGGTGAACTGAGTTCAGCTGATTGTCTGCAGCTCCATGTTGGACCTTTTGGGGTGAAGTCAGTACAAAACCAAGAACAAACAGTGCCAACCTGAATATCAGAAACACACCAGCAGCTTTACTTTACCCTCCATGTGTTTGTAGTTATATGTACACCAGCATGGTGCCCATAAACATTCAGAGATTAGAATGTCCCAACTCTGAATTGTAAAGCCTGTTTATCAGCCTGCAGAGACAAGTCCCTCTCTAAACCGCCTCTGATCCGCCGCCACATATCATAGATTATATAATATTGTACATTTGTTTTAAAGCAGCATTGTAAAACCAAAGGGCGTGTGGAGTGGAACTATGCAGGGCTGATAAAGAGGGTTTCACATTGACTCTCTAAAGGGTTTGGCTCAACAGAAGGAACCCCACTGGCTGAAGTCCACTGTACTTTTCTTATTTCAGCGTGATGAGCCACCACACTTCTCTTGCGTTTTTATTATAAATCTGACAGTCAGCTGGTCACAGACCATTTGTAATATAAATCTTAGTAGTAACTGCTTCACATTGATGTGCTCGTGCACATCAACATGATCAGTGTGCTTCTGTGCAATGTTCTGGGGATTAAATCAGTTTTCATGTCCTGACCTGGATAAACTTCAATTCAGTTAATAAGGTGGTTTATCATTGCCAGGAGAATCCAGTTATTCTCACATATTTTTGACAGAAAGCAACAAGCAGCACCAATAAGGGGTAGAAGCCTGTCATAAACAATAAAAAAGACCTGGGTGAAGACGGTGATGGCTGATAAGATGGGGGTGACAGACACGGTACATGTTCCAACACTCGAATGACTGAATGGATGAACAGCTTTCACAGCTCAGGAAAATGTATCTATTCAAAGCTATTTCCAGGTTTCTGTACTGTGTGAAAAGTAGAATAAAAACATAAAACAAAACCGTCCATGAAGGAAAACTTTTCCACTAGTCACAATCTTTCCTGTACGAGTCAGTGGGATGCCATGTTTTAAAGCAAACAAAATGTGAAAATATGAAAAGGATACAACAATGTCTGAGAACTGATTTTAAAACTCATGTTTCAGATACTGGATGCTGAGGTCAAAGAATGATAGCAAGCCAGCAGTGTGAATGAAACAGCAGCATGCGGATGACATGCAGGTCTTACATAAGTATTCATAACCCTTGAACCTTTCCACATTACAAGCTCAAGCTTCACTGCATTCATTAGCATTTATAGGTTAGACCCAAACAGAGTACTACATAATTGTGAAGTGGGAGGAAAATAATTGTTTTCAAGATGATTTTTTAACTAAAGAAAAAAAAAAAGTGAGGCGTGGATTTGTGGTGAGTCATCCAGAGTCGATACTTTTGGGTCTCTTCCTTCCCCCACATGACTGCTTTGTGGCAAAAAGGACTTCTTGAAGCTTTACTTTCTTCCTGCAATTCCTAGTTGTCCTGTTGACAGATCCTGTCATTTCTGATTTCCATGACTCTATTACACCAGATTTTTTCCATTTTAAGAGGATGGACTGAATAGATTTGATGACTTTTGACGTCAACTAGCCAGGTAAAAAAACAGTCACTTATTTTACACTTTGGTTCATACTGAGATTCTGCAGCTACTACTAAGGAACTCTGGTGAAGTTTCCTAGTATGAACTCTGGTGAAGTCTGACACTATTGGATGTTTGGCAATGATGAACGACCGCTCAATGAAGCTCACTAGAAACTGTGTGGACTGTAAACACCACCTTGGGGAGAAGAGCCATGACATTTTTACCAATGACAAAAGGTCTTATAAATTGTACTTGCTCATATTTAATATATTTAAATATTTAATCGCTCAATATTAGTAAGCGTAGCCATCATGAACTGAACGGCTTCCTTCACTTCCTCCAGTTTTATTACTGAAACTACATGCTGACTACAATTAAAAAACAGAGCAGAAAATTAATGTCACTGTTCAAAACTTCTTTTGTTTGCCAATTAGAATAGAAATCCCAGATGGAGCAATGAAGGGAGATGAAAAGTAGAATGAAAAAAGGCAACAGCCAGGCTAAAGGCTGGTTGCACTAAACTTTCTGTAAGTGTATCAGATTAAAGGGGGTTTAGCATAGTCTCATTATTAAGTATTTAATTGATTGAAAGCCATGTATTTTCTTCCTTTCACTACTGTTATAAGCCACTTTGTGTTGACATATCACCTCAACCACAATCAGAACACAATGAAATTTTAGAACGGAATGAGAAAAGGTTTTGGAAAGGTGGAGATGCGCCTTTCACAGGCGCTGGAGATGCGCCATCTTCTTACATACTGACTGCATACATTTTGCACATTTCAAATACTAATAAAACTGGAAAAAGTTATTTACTTTAGTTGGTGAAAAAGGATCAAGGTACTTGAATCTTCTCTGTGGCGTCCACCAGGTTTAGATTCAGACATCTCAACGCTCACATTTCATTTATCCCGTCTGAGTTTAGCTAATGACCCATTTCCTGTCTGCCTGCTGCCTACACATAATTTAACTATTAATCTACTCTGCTATTGCAAAGCTGAACTTAAGCGAATGGAAACCTCAATATTATAAACATGGAGGGACCTCAAAAAAAAAAGTCAACTCCCTTTTACTATAAAAACGTAAAACTAAAATATTGTCATGCAATAATTTCAACGATGTTTCAAATGTCGACTGGAGTAGAATAATTGAAAAGTGAAAACCGCAAGTCATCTTCAGAAAAGTCAGGGACTATGTGGCATGCTGTCTGTGCAAAGAGGACTAGAGATGCATGTAGGAGAGGAAACACTGAGCCGTACATCAGAGGATCAGTTGGTCAGACAACTGGTGGAAGAAAGAGGAGCTTCCAGTTCCTTCCTATGAGACACAAAGCATTAAAAACTGTTTCTACCTGCAGGAGACCAGTCCTGCTGGAATCGGAACATCACAAAGCTGTCTCCTTTAAACACAGCTCAGTTTCTATACCGCTTCTCCCAGAAGAACAGTTTGACAATAAAGCAGAAGAAAACAGCAGCTGTTTAGTCTGAGTTCAGTCCAGCAGTTTGTACTCACTCTGCTGCTCTCCTTGAACAACTTAAAGCTCATCCACTTTGGCATGTTGGCCTCTTCTCTTCCGTCTCTCTGTCGCTCTGACAGCTCTTTCGTTGTGTCTCTGCCACACACACACGCAAACACGCCCTCTGCCTCAGACAGAACAAACAGCCGTTGCTTTGTGTTTGATGACACTATTCTGTTCGGGGTGGGGGTGGTGTGGTGTGTGTGTGGGGGGGGGGGGGGTGCGTGGGCCAGTGTGTTCACATTTCTCCCACTCCATGGAAGTGACTGAGGCACTAAAACGCTTTCAACTGCCAGAAAAATAAGTGTGTGTGGAAATGGGAAGGGCAAAAAAGTCATATGAGCAGCAGATGGTTACAGTACAGCTTCACTTTGAGCTCAATGAATCTGATTCATGAGAACATACATGTCAACAATTGCTGCCTGTGTAGCAGGATGTAATCGGCATGCTGCAGCACCAAGAAAGGCCATTTTGATTTCCAAACCGCTCACTGGAATATCAAATTATACACCAATTCTTGCACATACAGGAGAAATTCTTTCGGAAAATAGTTTTTGTTGCATTCATCCTGCATGAATTTCTTTTCTACTTTAAGTAGTAAAAAAAAAATAATAAAACAGGTCAACCCATGAGGGATGATTGACTCTCATGGGTTTGTGAAGGTGCAAGGTGCATTTCTGCACAGGAGCTGAAAACATGGAGCTTTGGTGTTCAGCTCTATCAGGGTGATCGATATTAACGACCCTCACAGATTTGAACATCTGTGTGAACATTTAGGCGTTCTGGGTTTTGCTCTGACCTCCTGGGTGAGTTGGTGATGTGCTTTAAGTGAGCCACTCCTAAGACGATCCATCACTGTTCTATGTGATCTCCTTTTGCAGATAATGATTCTCACTGTGGCTCACTGAGGTCTAAAGACCTTAGAAAGTCCTGAACTGATGAATCGGCTCCAATATCCTTCATGTTGGGAGAACATGATCTGAAGCTGATCTTATCTACCTCAGCAAAAGTCTAAAAAGCAGCCAGTGTTCTCTTGTCATCCTTTCAACTTCATGTTTATCCTCTTGCATCATTTATTACTCTCTGATGTATGGAAATATCATCTGCATAATCCAATCTTTTAGACTTCATTGTATTTGACGAAAGTGCATCAAGCTCACAAATAATCAGTACTGATTGGTTCTGGGTGGAAACAATGACATCATTCCCTATTTTCAAACTTATTTTTCAGGAATGTTAAAGTTTTTCCAAAGGTGAGAACTTCAATCCGTTCCAGATTCATTCCAGAGATTTTCATCTAAGTTTGAAGGAAATAAAGATGGGAGTTTGAATGGCGTTCCATAGTGATACACTGTGCTCTTCATGAGTGATGTCCTGCATGTCCCATTCACTTACACGAGATATACAAGTGGTATTTTGGGTCTTCAATTTCCTTTAGGCATTTTCACTATGGTACATTTAAAATAAACTTTTACATAAATATATATTTCTTTTTGTACTATGGTGGTCCAGACACTGGTGGGCTCCTGTTCTACACAGTGGCTAAGGTTTATAGAGTGTGGCTCATAAAAAAGGCAGGAGCTAAATAAGCATCTAGAGTGCAGAGGAGCCATGAAGACTGCCAAGCCTACAGCCTCTGGAACGATGCTTTAAATAACGCAGACCACAGACTGAGCCACAGCCGCCTCGCTACACTGGAGCACGTCACAGGAAGGAGAATCCAGTCATACTGAGGAGGCGAAGGCTGCGGTGGGACAGCAGCAAAGAACCACAGAGCTGGAGTACAGCAAAGTCCAACTCAGTGATTGGTGTGAGTCGCTTATGATGATCATAACAGCTTTATCATGTTTACACTGAACGCCTTGTTAATGTGAAACAACTAAAGCTTCAGCTAAAAGCAGCAGATGGAGCAAGGAAGGAAAAAAAAACCTTTATGTCACAAACTCTCACCACCCAGTCATCTTAATGACATTTACAAGAGCTGAACTATTCCACGTCTGTCTTTAGGACCAACCCAAACTTTACCACACAGGAATCAGATTGATGAATAAATAAACCGCCTTTCTTGTTGTCTACATGGAGAAGAGTAGCAATGGAGTCAATATAAAGAGCATAGTCAGCAAAATTAGACCCAACATAAGAATGTAAGGGTGGTTACATTCTTATGTAACCACCCTTACATGTTGTGGCTTATGTTGTGGCAGATGGTTCAAAAAGAGCTATAATAAAAAATGTATGCAAAGAAACAATTTTGCATTTCACATTTTTTTAACCACACCCTTTGTTTTTTGCTGGTTTCCTATGCATCACCTTCTGCTTATGTACTAAAACAGGGAGAGCAAAATCTGAAGTTTGTCCTCCAGATTTTAAAACTGGGAGTCCTGTGACATTTTGACTCCAATCAATTTAATCCATTCTGTTGTTATAGAAGGACTTTTATAAAGTTTAACAAATTTAGTAGCATTTTCATGAGATGCTGAGAGAAATGTGTTGTTTTTCTGTTCTTGTTTTTGTGAATGGTTAAAGTTTTAAATAAGCAAAGAACCAGAGCTGTGCTTTAGGTTAACTTGAAGGTCAGCAGTGGCTGGAGTCTGAAATGTGTTCAGTACAGCAGAGATTTGTTTTATGATCATGACAGATGTGTCAACAATTCCAAGAATAATCCTTTGTTTGCACTGTACATGGTTGCACTGCTGCCTGGCAGGGACCTGTTGGCTGCTTAAGGGTCAGCACAGAACCTCTTCAGCTTGGGCATCACATTCTCACATCTATATGTAAATATAGATAGATGGAAAAATGCAACTAGTACTACACTCTGAAGTCACTTAGTTTTTCCAATATGTATAGATTTTCTTTTGTTTATCATCTCACCCAGTGACGTACGAGCTTCCAACAGACCATTTTGCACCGTCTTTAGGTCTTATGCGTCGTCATGGTGAGTCCATATGTTTTAAAATAAGGACATCATATGAATGTCTTTATATATATATACACATTAAATTAATACTGAAATTAATAACTTTTGTGTTTACAAATTATTGCAATAGTATTTGGATTTCCAATGAAATAAAGCTATTGCCACTGGAAACAAATTTTAATTACATTAAGCGTTTTGGAATCTATCAAGTTTATTTGGACAACACATTTCAAAAGTATTTACAGGAAGTCAAATAACTATTGAATATCAAAATAACAAATGTGTACCTGCCTCATTTCTGCACAAAATGACTAGTGTTTTTACAAGTGGCAATAAAAACAGTAACAAACTTTACAGCTGCTCTTTATTAAGCAACGTCTCAGTCTTGCCACCCAAACACACAATGCACCCAACACTCACACTGTTGTGGCTTATGAGTGT
This sequence comes from Phalloptychus januarius, assembly GCA_902982915.1. Taxonomy (NCBI): domain Eukaryota; kingdom Metazoa; phylum Chordata; class Actinopteri; order Cyprinodontiformes; family Poeciliidae; genus Phalloptychus; species Phalloptychus januarius. The sequence goes on from CADWAE010000087.1 coordinate 208,016, forward strand.
AGAGGACATTGTAAACTATTTCAATCTGCTTTAAAATGTAATTCAGAGTAGTGTTTAAATGGCTAAGATTGTTTTTGTGAAGTTTTGAAGGAAATTGTACCTCAGTTCACTGTTGGGAAGAACAGAGAAATTAGCTCTTCTACTTGAGGTAGCAAGATCAAACTCCTCCTTCTGGCCAGGACATTTCTCACTTAAAGCTGCAGTTTGTAACTCTTATAAAAGAAAAAAAGCATGTTTTTTTTATTTGTTACAACTGTCATTATGTTTTAACAGTATAATGTGAGATATGTGAAAAAAAAAATCCCCACCACCTCCCTGTGGTGCAACTGCCATCTACAGAAATTCCCCCCGCCTGGTGAGAAACGGAGCAAAAAGGAGTGTCTTAGCACAGTAAATTATGCTTATGTATGTGTTGCTCAAATCCATCCCCTTGCTCTCAGGTGCTTCCTGACAGCAGAGGCTGTTTTAAAGCTCAGACCATGTGGCGTGGCCATGGATGATGGCGGATAAACAGTTTTCCTGGAACGTCGGTTTGTTTCTCTAGCATTGGTATAGCTGCACCATACAGCCTATCTTGAACTTGAATAAAATAGGCTGTGAGGGAAGGTGTAAGCAGTGCATACACAGGTTGATTGACAAGTCGAAGAAATTTCTCCGAGCTCGAATTGGCTGTTCCTGTGTTTTTCTGCAGATGGTCACAAGGAGGAAAGCGGAGAAGCTCAATTTTTCTCAGATTATCTGTCAGGTTCTTTTTTTATAAATAAATTCCATACTGCAGCTTTAACAAGAGTTCTTTTCATATTTCCTTCCCATTGCAGCTATAAGTTTTAAACACCATGCAAGAAAAAAAGTTCTGCTCAAAGATTGTCAAAAACAAGTTGCATGGAGCCCCAAAACTGGGGCTGCAAGACAACAATGGTGTCTTTTGGTCCTTCTAGCTCTGGGGGGAAACTAATTCCTCTGTTCTTGTGGAGAACGTACCAGTCATTAGTTGTCCTGCCACGTATAGTACAACCCTCAGCCACAATGCCAGTAATCTAAAACATCTGACAAGCTGTTAATAATGAATCTGACTATGGAAGACTACACACATGCAGCAAAATGGCAGCTTACTTAATGTTAGGTGCTAGTGCAGCTTGCTGGAGGCAAAAGACAACTCATGTTCATATGTTCTGCACGGAGTTAGAACACAAACAGCCTCAAAAACGTCTGTTGCCAAGACGTCCAGCAGACAGCTTAAGTTCAAACTTTACCCCTTACTGGTTTAAATATCCCATCTGCACTTTCATTGTTCTGCTTGTGTCGGCAGATTGTCTGAGATGGACTCACATTTAAAGCATGTTCAGCGAGTAAAGCCTACAGGGATTTCATGTCGACTCACTTCAGTCCAGACCAACAGTCCAAACAACCCAACTTTCCTTCTATCATGATTTCTCTTTGAACTGACACTGCCTGTTGAACATTACATGCCTCACACCACATCACTGTTCGAATGACATGGTTTTGCTTTACTGCTCTTATTTAAATCAGCCATCCTATTAAAGGGATCAGTTTAAGTGGTGCATAAGTTAAAATGTGCTGATTGGACAGAAAAGGTTGGAGACAGTTAAAGACATATCAGCTTAATTTTATTGTGTATTTTATGTGTGCTTTGTGCTTGTTTTTATATTAATCTTTGATAGGTGACCTTGAGTGTGAAGAAAGGCACCTATAAATAAAATTGATTGTTATTATAATATTAAGCTAAAAGGATAAGAGAAGGAGATGAGAAAGAATAAAAAGAGAAAAAAATGTACAAGACATTCATCATCCAAAACCACCAGAAACAGAAGCTTCACCCTAAACAAACACACCCTGGAGAGGCAGACAGTGGAACATGTGACTGGGCCGACGCTGGGCTGTTTTTACAGGAGGAGGAGAGATGAGAAGTGAAACCAGAGAACATAAAGCACAAGGAATGTTTCTGAAAGCAGAACCTCAATGTTTGTGTGCATGCAGCCTGAGAGAGTGACAACAACACCAAGTGGGGAAAAAGGAGATGTAGACTGGATGAAAGTCCAGAACAGCAGAGATGGTCTGGACCCACACAGAACTGAATTAAGGAAAGCAGACAAGAACAGCAGAAATCAATCAAAGTATCCAGCCTCAAAGACATCAATGTCAGCATTTGATCAAGACCAAAGGGCACCAAAGTGCTTCACACGACTTCCAGTCATTCACACACAGATCCGCATGCTGATCTAGGCTAGCTACTGGCTAGCTACTAGCTAGCTGTGACTATTATGCCACAGCTGACCAGGGGGAGTCTGTCAGGAGAAACTGCCATGCAGCGGTGCCACCTGTTGGGCTCTCGTAACCCCACCAGCCAACAGAACTTTAACTTCTCTACCAAAGCTAATCAAATAAAAATAATGCTATTCGTTCTTTTTGAGGTTCCCAACTAAAACAGCAAGAGGTCCACTATCTCCATCATCCAAACAATCTGGGATCCAAACATTTTCATCAGTCAAAACATATTTTAAAATAATTTTTATTTTACATTTAATTAACAAGATATGTCTTTTTTAGCTACTGTTGAGTTATTCAGATGCCAATTTAATCATATTATGCTAAACAGAAGAGTGCAATCACATTAAAGTCCTAACGACATAAGAGGCAGACGGATCTTCGACCCAGCAGGGGTCAAATTAACAGGATATTTTCCATTTTTGTTTTTTTTTAATGGTGACGGAAAAAATCTGAAGGAATTTTAACAGATTACACAAACCTGACCACTTGGTGGAGTTGTGCAGACATTTTCAGCTGTACGCACAGTAAACGTCGCAGAGATGACTGTTCAATTCATTAAAAAATTTTTTAAATATCATCTCTGACCTGGACACTATTCATCCAAGTTTGACAGAAAGGCCTTTAATAGACTATAGCAAAGTGTTTCAAATCAACAACACTTGACGTGTTGACTTGTCAAGTGTCAGCAACTCACATGCTAAATAATTTAGCATATGCTAAATTACTTAGCGTACCTTATTGATTAATTTTTATTTAAAATGATATCAACAATGTAAATTAACTTCAGTTTTGATATATAATTAAGGAAATACACAGTTTAAATCACACATTATTTTAAACAAGTACTTATGCACATCATACTTATGCACCTTTTGTCTTTATCAAGGCTAATGCTAATAATACACATTAAAGCTCCGTTACAATTTATCTTCTGTCCTTTGTTTGCTGTTAAGTTGCCTTTGTGCCAATAGTTAAACAAGAAAGTGCCCCTTCAAAACAAAAGCATCACAACTCAAACAGAAAATTAAAGCCGAAGCAAAACTAATTAAGGACAAACATAGGCCTTATACCGTCTAAGTTATTAGTAAATCTGTTGCACATTGTAGTAAACATTTTATAGTGGCGTCAGAGAGAAGGATCCTGTCCAAGATGGACGCCATGACATGCTGGCTGGATCCAGGAGCAGCTTCAGCCATGACATTTGGTAAAATGTGTTGCACTTTTTACCAAAGTCCACTTGGACCCGTTTCCTTTGAGATCGTCTCCAGCTGGCACTCTCTGAGAGCGTCTGTAATCAGAACTGTAACTATAATAATGATAATAATAATGGAGGAAGTTGGATTGCGGTGTGAGAGAAATTCAAATGATTGACTTTTTACCAAAGTGCAACACAGAAAATCATTTCTGCCTGGAGCCATCAGACTTTACAATCCCCAAGTCTTTACATGTGCATGCTTGTTATTTTATTTATAGTCATACTAAATTACAACATCACTCTTAAGTACACTATAGATTAATTTGTACTTTAAAAAAATATATATTTCTCATTTTAGCAATTTAAGAAATAATGCTCCAGGCAGATTACATTTTTTAGTAAGCTGGGTATAGCCATAATCATTTGTAGTTTTTTTTTTTTTTTACAGATACAAAATTCAAGATGCAAAACAAAATCCCAATGACAGGGTCATTGAGAACATATGCATACAATATAGTTGGAGCTTTAAATGTTCCCTCTCCACCAATTCCAAACAGTAAGTAAGCATCATGCATGTAGTGCTAGTTGACAGAGGTCACAACTGTACCACCACAAGCCATCTACAAACAGAGCTTTAACTGCGGTGGCAAAAATCAAACAGGAACCGCGTCAACAAAGTTCAGAACAAAACTGGCTTTCAGGAAAACATCGGAGGTGGATCCCAGAATAGGAAGATGGAATTTTCCAAATCCACAGAACAATAAACCAGAGTAAAGTAACAACACACCCACACAAAGTGGCAGACAAATTCCTTATTCTACCGAGAAGAGAGACATACAAGTTCCATTATTATAATACCGAATAAAAACACCAACAATGAGGAAAGTTGCATCGTGCTACAAATTAGACCTAAATACTATTTAGAGGAAATGGGCAGAAGGAACAGTTGTAAACTGAGACACTAAGAGTGAAAACAACAGAAGCTGCACTGCTGGGACCATTCTTTGTGTGTGTGCGGGTGTGTATGCCAGCGTGGTGCTGCTGACATTTTAGGAAAGACAGTGTGCAGGCTTGGGGTTGCACTGTGAAAAGGCCACATTATAGCAGAACTCCACAGTGACTGTATGTGTGTGTTGAGTAACAGTAAGAAGAGGTCAGGGCCCCGTTTCAAATTCTGAATAATTTCGGGTGTAGCTGACCAGACAGTTTGTTTGGTCAGTTGTTAAGTAGCTTAAAAATAATTATTAATTATTCTGATGTCATTTCTTAAAATACCTTCACATATATATATATATATATATATATATATATATAGATAGATATATATACAAAAACAAAAATATATATATATCTATATCTATATATATATATATCTATATATATATAGATATATATATATATATATATATATATAGATATAGATATATATATATATAGAGAGCATTACAACAAAACAAGTTTTACTTTTTATTCCAAAACCATTTTAAATGTAAATGAGTTACATTAGCGTTGAGCAGACACTGTGTAACTGCAGCAACACGCATCTCTTACTTGGACGTGGGCGGCCGGTCGGCACGCAGCGTCAGCAGCACACACGCCTGAACACAACCTGAACAGAGTCTTCATCGCTCTTCATATCCACATCACTCACTAGTTTTGAAACATGCAGCTCCCAGAGCCCAGCCACTGGGCTGCCATGCACAGACGGTCCTGCTACCACAGACACACATTCTGCTCCTGCTGCAGCACAGAGTAGCTGCTCAGGAGACCCTGTAGTGCAGGCTCAGCTGCAGGTCATCAGCTCGTTATGGAGCCAGTGTTTGGCAGGCGGCTCCTTCTGCACATACTCAGACCGGGCTTCCTACCTTGTCACTGTCTATGGTGTTCTGGGACGTCCTGGAGGCGATGGAGATGGTATCTGGTTGGCTGCTGGCGTCTCCCTGACTGTCTCCATCCTCCCCTCCCTCCCTGAATGAGGCCAAACATACAGCAGTGTTAGGACTAAAGGTCTGTGGCTTCCTGTTCAACCTCAGAAGGTGTTCTCCATGTATTAGAGTTAACCTATTATTTGCTATTATCACAACAATAATCCCATTCTCATACTCAGATTATCATTAATGAGATTATCATTAATGAGATTATCAGAATGGAAAACAGGATGAAAATCGTTCAGTTCTGCAAGTGTTAGACTTTGGCTATAAGAAGAAATGATATCTCCCTGTCAGGTGTGAAATGAGGCCATAAAGTGTCAATATTTATTAACAAAAATTATTCACATTGGACTCTAGAATACTTTGATTCATGGCTGACTGCAGGGTGCCCCGGTCATCAGCACTTATGTTTTAAATGTCTGACAATAGCTGCATTGTCATTACAAATGTATCCGAAACTTTGTCAATATTACAGCAAAGTTGAAAAAACACTATTTCATAATTACGGTGTTTGTCTTTTCTGCTGTTAGTAACATCCTGTTATTGATCACATGACTTATATGATGCAAAACAAGTATTTTCATTGCAGTTTTGGAAAATATACACATTTTGATCCGTCTGAACCCAGTCCCACTGGTTCTGTCAGGAGGAATGGGCCAGAACTCCAGCAAACTACTGTGAGAAGCATCTGGTAGGAACCTAAAACTTTTGACCAAAGTTGAGGAGTTTAAAAAGATGCATACAGTGGATGTAAATATCTCGTTCCAACTGGATTCTGTTCAGAGAGAACTGAGCTTTTTCCTCAACCCTTCCATGTATTCCACAGCAGCTCTGAACTCATCACCCATCTGACTGGTTGGCAGCCAGATGAAATTGATCCAGTTTCTCACTTTATTGAATCTCTGTTCTTTTTGCTCTCATTTGTACTTAATCTTTTAAGGCTTTTGATTTTTCAAACTATGATTCTGCTTTTTTATAATGCAATTTATTGCTTTTCATTGTTGTTGTTTTTTTAAATATTACTATAACATGGTAGGGACAAAAAATTTATTCATTGTCATTCAGGTGGAAATGAAGCTGCTGGCTGACCTCTTAGTGAAGTTCTTGGGCTTAGTCAGTGCAGGTGCTTTAGGCAGATGGAGAGGCTCCTTCAGCGCCCCTTTCAGGTGAGTCATTCTCTCTTGGATCACCTCACGGATGTTTTTTATCCATTCCTGTTTGGCTTCCATGCTGGATGCCTGGAGGAGACATGCTTTCTGTGTTAAACGGTGCATGATGATTCCTTAAAGGGTTACGGTGATGAAATGAGTTTGACTTACTTTTAGCACAGTTTTATTATCAGAAGACGGGGTTCTTCCTGCCCACAGGGCAAATTTACATGGGTCGCCCTCTATGTGCTCGGTTACCCCGAGCTCTGCTGTCTGCAAACAAGACAGAAAAAAGAGAGGAGTGAATAAATCAGTCAATAGTGGAAGGTTGACCCCTGCAGGTCCAACTTAAAACTGCACCCTTTGCTCACCAGTAGTCTGTTCTTGTATTGGTACTTGGTTCTTCCTGCTGAGTCTTTGATCTCTTTGCTGAAGACCAATGAGAACTCAAACAGGAAGAGGTGTCGGTCCCGACCCTTCCGAATCAGCGCGCGCGGGTCCCAAACCTGGAAGCTGTCCTGCAGGATTAGCTCACCCTGAACCTCCAGGTTCTCCTCAAAGCCTGCAGCAGAGGCAGAGGCAGAGGCAGAGGCAGAGGCTGACTGTCAGATCAGCTCAGCTACTGTGAAGCTGTTCAGGAACACAGCGTAAGCAGCCTTACCCTCCAGCATGGCTAAGTGCATGGCATCATTGGCTCTCTTAGGAACACTGAGCATCACCTCCAAGCCGTCTTTGATTTCCCCTTTACCCTCTTCACAGCACGACAGCAGCTCCTGCAGGAACAGGATGGTACGAGTGAGCAGAAGAGGATTTTGCTGTCAGTCTGCGTCAGCCGTGAATATGTGAGGCTGTGAGGCTGTGCTGCAGGTACCTTTAGCAGAAGTTGGTACTTTGTGATCCTCTGGACTGGTTTGATGAGGTAGGAGTTGAGTGTGTTTGCCAGTGCACGTCTCTGCTGAATGTCCTGATTATGCACACAAAGTATCATGAATAGTTTTACAAAACAGTTTTCCTTCACACTACTGTATCTGAATGAACTAAAGTTGATGTTGTCATGTCTAATTAAAGCATATTTACCTCTTTCAAACTTAAATGCCTTTTAGAGGAATGTTATCTGACTTGCCGAGACCAAACAGGGAGCAATTGTGAGGTGGAAGGAAATGGAAAGTTGGGTTCTGTTTCTGGCCTCGGAAGTTTGTTAGAGAACAAACAGCAGCAGACACAGTTTGGATCAAACACTATCCCCCCAATGACATGTGGTGGTGGCAGCATCATGCTGTGGGGACATTTTCCTTCAGATGGCCAGAGCTGACCTGTTGGAGGCTGCCACACTCCAGACTAAGACTGGGTTGGAGGTTCAACTTCCAGCAGCACCAGATAGAACACATAGATATGGCTCAAAGATAAGGGTTCAAATCAAAGCATATTTATGCATTAAATTGGATTAGTCAAAGTCTAGATCTAAATCCAACTTGGAATCTCTGGACAGACTTGCTGATGCCTGATGTTTTCCACCCAGCCTGACAGAACTGCATCTGTTTTCTGAAGAGCAAAAATATTCACCTGGATTTGATTTCACCTCATCTCCACTGCCCTCTGCAGGTATAATGCCTTTCCTGTTTTCATTCTGTTTGGTTTGCTCTCATGCACACTTGCTGACATGATGAATTTAACTGACACCTCATGAGTTAAACATTGGATGATTTAAGAATTCTTTTTGTTGTGCCGTTTTAATTTAGCCAAGTCAGAACAAATTGGTGCAACAGTGTAACTTATTCTAGGTTTTACTCACATCAAAGAAGCTGCCAGCATGCTCCAGGATAAGCTGACTGGAGTCAGGTTTGTTCTTGCAGTAGTCCACATAGATGTGGAACTTATCAGCCTGAGAAAAGGGACAGTTTCAGTAAAGAGACAGAGATTCAAACCGAGACAAATACTGGAGGGAAAACAAGCCTGAAACACTGGAGTCTCACCCAGGTGACGAAGCAGTGGCCCACATCCTCCGGCAGCTGCTCATAGTTCACCAGCTCCTTCAGGAAAATACTGGAACAGAACGAAGATCAGCCGTTTCACACTGCAGCAAGTCAAAGATCTTCCACAAAAACAGATGTGATACTTAAACACAAGCTACAGAGCTGTGTTTAAACTGTATAGTGTTGGACCTTCATGCAAAAGTTAGTTGATTGATCTGAACTTAGATCTCTTTCTAAAGTCTAAATGGAGCAGAAAAGACAGAACAAAGTTCCCTCCAGGAACAACAGAAGGTTCCAGATGTTGCACAGAATCAGAAGACTTCCACCAGGAAGCTGGGCGAGTTCCTGCACTGTCTGTGAAATCAAACCTCAAAGGCTCATTGGACAAGAAGAAGACCCATCTTCTAAAAACCCATCAAGTTTTTAGAGCAGAAAAGAAAAAAGCTTTGATTCTGAAGTCCCACATCTAGCTGCTCTGCACAGATGCTGCTCAGGCCTTACTTGTTGTGGAAGTCGTAGATCTCCTGCATGTTGCCAAAAATGATCTGCTCCTTGTTGGCGATGCCTGGAGGAATCTCCTCCTCACCGCTGGTCATCTCCCGCAGGTAGGTCTGTCACACACAGAGGTGAGGCAGCAGGCTGATGGAAACAGGTAAACACCAAGACGGGAAAACTAACACTTCTGCTCACTTCCAGACACTCCTGGAGGTCCCTGACGTAGGCCTTCTCCGTCTGCAGCAGCTCCGCCATGATGAACCTGAGGCAGACACACCAGCTCAGCATCGCGCCAACAACAGATGCAGCATCAGAGGACGCATGCTTTAATACAGTCCATCACACCCTGAACATTTTACATTCCTTCACTTTACTACCAGTTTTCCATGTATTGTATGCTGATTTTATGCAGTAGATCAACACAGAAGGATTGTTTGGCCAGAAAGGAGGAGAAACAGATTTTCTCTAAAGAATGATGACGTTAAATCCTGTTAACTCTAACAACTGATTCTGTGTTTTTATCTAAATTTCATTAATCGCTGTTCCTGAACTGTCAAGTTGGTCGACTTGTTCTACATCCTCACCATGTCTGCAGCTGGAATTGTGTTTGGTTTTGTTTTGCCTCAAATCAATTAGAATTTTCTTAGTTTTTACCAAATTTGAATCCAAACCCTGTCATCACATCAACTAAGAAGTGAGGAAAAGGAGAGACCATGAGGAACCTCCTGACTATGAGGAAGAGAGAGAAAAGAGAAGAGAGGACTTCTTCAGTTATTTCTCTCATTTATTTGTGAACCACTTTTAAAACATATATCATTTATCTTTTATCTCAATCTCCAAAATAGAGTGAAATTTGTAGCTGTATGTGGCAGCATGTGAGAAATGTTAAGGGCAATGACAACTTTTCAAGGCGCTGGGATGAATCAGCTCATGGTAAGATTTGAAGTGGATTGCTCAAAGGCAACTCAGGAGGAATCATCTGTTTGTCTGTGAATGAACAGATGATTAAAAATAGAGAACTGAACTCACTCTTTCTTCCTGGCCGACTTTCTCTTCTCCTCATCCACCTCATGGTTTGGGTCGCGGAGTTTGACCTCAGGGTCGTTGGTCAAACTAGCAGGCATGATGTCCAGCTCCAGGTCCTTGTTGTCCTGCACATGGAAACATTTCCTCAGAACTTGAAGCCATTTCCAATCTTCCTCTGTGAAACATGAGCAGCTGACTGATCGCTCACCTCAGAGCTGATGCCCAGGCTCCTCTCCAGGCTCTCCTGGTATTTGGCAATGCGAAGGGAGAAGTCTCTGTACCTGCGGTCCACCGTGCTGACCCAGCGCTTCAGCTCCGACACGTGGGCGTGGCCTTTCTCCACCAGGTTGTCCGCCAGCTGGATCAGAAGCTTCACCTTTTCCTTGGTTTGCTGAGGGTTGAAGGGACACACTCAGTTAAACTCACCATGATTCTGGTGAGTGTAAGTAAAGATGCACATCGAGTCCAAGTTTAGCACCAGCCGCATTGCTGCTGTGAAGAAACCTGGACTCAGTTTGAGTCTTTTATTTGGAGGTTCATAGAGGTTGACTCCAAACTTTACAGCATCTTACATGTTTATTTGGGACCAGAAATGTCTCCAATCATACGTCATGATCAGATCACATGGTTTGAATGTTTTGTGAAAGGGAATTCTTCCTGTGTTTTTCCTTCCTGTTTACCTTAGCAGAAAGTCTGAAGTGATGGCAGTCGTTGAGCAGCTGCTGGGTTTCCTCACCGCTGTCCCCAGGTGATGTGTGTGTAGCGAGATAAACATCTCCTGTCTCCTGGATCCAGTCCAGAGCCTGGGAGCAAACAGGCAAGCACAGCATGAAGCCTGAACTAAATTGGCTTTTTTACAGTGCAGACGTGACCTGTTGGCGGGTCGGTCAGTCAAACCTCACAGCACAGTAACGGAGCACAGAGGCTGATTTCTACGCCTCTGCTGAGGTAGATAAGATCAGCTTCACATGGAAGATCACCGATCTACAAAGATGAAGAAAATCAGGCCGATTTATTGGTGCACCTGTGTAATTTACTTCTAATAAAATCCCAAGTGGCATCCCTGTTGATGCCTCAGATAATCAATTTAAAATGACTGTAACTGCAGAATTTATAATTCACTTTCTGGGAGAACTCATTTAAACCTTTCTGTTTTCCTCAAGTATAAATATGACCTGACATGGAAGCACAGTTTTTTTTAATCACTGGCTGCTGATTTAAAACTTTAAAACTCTGTGTTGTAACGTGACATTTTTTCTGCTCCTCAGGCCCACTGTGAGGCATGGTGGAGGATCTTTCATGCTGTGAGATTCTCTTCTATAGATCCCAGGAGTCTGAACAGACTGAACTGGGCTCAACAGTTTTCCTACAAGCCCAGGAGATACAAACTATGAGCAGTGGGGGAACCCAGAATCGGACCAGAATTCTTCCACAGCATGGGGTATTTCCTAACTGAATAAATATGCTCACCTCAGAATTTTCAAATGCAGATGTTCTGACCTGTTTAGCGCTGCGTTCAAACACCAGGTACTGCTGACACTGGTCCAGCCTCCGTTTCTTCAGCGTCCAGAAGTGCAGAACCCGGTTTTCCCTCTGCAGCAGCTCATTCAGAATGGCTGCACACAAAACCACGCTGACCATGACAAATCTCAACACTTTAAGTCTTACTTGAGAGAGTAGAGGTGTCTTCTGCCGCTCTACCAGCAGAGGGCCCTGTGGCACCACAGCAGAGCTAACCTTTGACCTGCTGCTCAGGTCCTCTGGCGTGGCCTGCAGCTCCAGGTGTGCTCACATTGTTTCTGTGGATGTATTTGAGGAAGACCTCAGCATTCCTCCGAGCCAGAGTGCATGCCTGAAACACACCAGTAAATATCCACAGGATTCGTTCTTCACCAGAATCTCTGCAGGAGGAACTCAGGGATACAAACCAGGAATTTACATACGCTAAATAAAAAGATACAAACACATTTTATTCTCACTGTCTAAAGTTAAATTAGATCAACTGTTTCTTGTTTTAGCTTAGAAATCAAAATTGTTTATATTTACTAAATTCCAGAAAACATTTTTTTCTTACAGTTTTTTTTGTAACTTTCCTTGAATTCAGAAGTTTACATCAACTTGCTCAGTACCAGTGATAGGTGTCTTTTAAAATGTTTGACTAGACCTTTTGCGTTTCCTTCCACAAACCTCACAGCTGCTTGCTGGAGTTCTGGTCCATTGGTCCTGACAGAATCGGTGGAACTGGTCAGTGTCTCCATATGACTGACATTGGGTCTGTGTGATGGCCGCACCAAAACATTAACTTTGTTGACCGTAAGCCACTTTATAGTCACTCTGGCTGTGATCTCAGGGCTATTGTCAGTCTGTGCCCAAGCTTTAACTTTCTGGCTTATGTCCTTAGATGTTGCTTCAATATTTCCACAGTATCCTCTTTCCTCATGGTCTCATGTGCTTTATGTTTCCATCTGCATCAAAACAGCCCAACAACATAATGCTGCCACTACCATACTTCATAGTTTGGATGGTACAACTGTCATCATTTCTTTTTTTTCCAAATGTAGAGTTGGTAATTATGGCCAAACGGTTACACTTTAGATTTATCAGACCACAGAACAGGTGTCCAAAAATGAAGATCTTGGTCCCTGTGTGCATCTGCAAACTGCAATCTGGCTCTTTATGCTTATGGATGATACCAGCTTCAGTCAGCATTGGCATAATCACATCTTTGGCTTTTGTTCTCAGGTTAATCTGCACGTTTTGGACCAAAAGATGTTCATGTATGGCATACAGAACCCGCCTCCTTCCTGAGGGCTGTGATGTTTGGACGTTACCATCATGTCTAGATTTGTGAATGATTGTGTTAACACATGAATATGGCACCTTCTAGCATCGGTAAACAAACTTTGCAACTGCGCGATTCTCTTCGCTTCTTCTTGGCTGGTTTTTTTCTGACCTTCCCATTGTATCAAACACAAAAGCAGCGGTGTGGCCTTAAAATCCACCTACAGGTGTGAGTCCAATGAACTCAGATGTGTCATTTAACCTATCAGAGCTTTGTGGAAGGAACTCCAAAAGTCAGATGGTTTCAAAGACAGTTATCTCTGATACTGACCACAGGAATTTGAAGAAAGTTACAATAAAATCTCCCTACAATCTTTGGAATTTAAAAAAAATATTTTTGAACATTCTAACTCCCAAGGGGACTTTGGTCTGATTTAACTCCAGACAGTCACAGATTATTCTGAGTATGTAAATGGCTGTATCTCTAGAGGCTGTGGGAGCTGAGCAGCCTGATGAGTTCTTCACCTTTAGGAAGGCTTCCTTCTGCTCCAGGTGTTTGCTGATCAGGGGCAGCAGGTGCTCACTCTCTACTGAACTCCCATGGCTGCCACACCAGTCTTCATCCCGCCGGTACTCCTGCTCAAGGCTCTCCAGCACACTGCACACCTGCATGGATTCAGAGCAGCGGTTTGAGACAGCACAGAGAGAACGCGCACACTGTGTGAGTCTGAAGGTCTGCGGCTCACTTGCTCTGATGTCTTGTAGAAGGCCACAGAGGCATTGACCAGCTTCAGGCGGTCCTCCATCTTCAGCATCAGCTGCTGCCAGTGGACAGCCACCTTCTCAGCACAGCTTCGGATCGCCTCAGGATCATAGTGACCTGCCTGCAGCATCATCTGGGATGGAAGGAAAAAATCCGTTGGTACTCATCACTTCAAATTACGCATCGTGTCTTAAAGGAGGCACCACTTCCTCACACTTTTACTAATAATGGACCAACCTCAGCCTTCTGCTGCACCTGCAGGGCACTCTGATGAGTCTTTTGGAGGGAGGTGGCATGAAAGAGAGACTGGAGGAGAGAAGATCTGCTCTCAGTGAGGTTACAACGCACCTTCATGCACATCATAAACACTTTAATCACGTCATAATAATGGTTCACTTTGAACATCATGGACTGAGAATAAAATCTCTAAATATTTTCCATTCCTGTTGAAGAATTCCCCAGGACTAAAAACTACAGAAGAATGGCTTCCTACTGAAGCCATTCTTCTGAATGGCTTCTTCTGGGATGTGCCCAGCGCTTAGCTCTGAGTTATGATTCTCCTGCCCTGACCAAATGGATTCAGGCTTTAAACATCAGTAAAGTAGCTTCACACTATCCTCAGCCTGTTATTAATGTCAACAGATTCAGCCGTTTCTAATCTGTTTTTGAATTTTTTCAGACGTGTTGTCTTTTGAGCTCTTTTCCTTCATCTACTTCGTGTTGTCAGAAAGGTTCTTTTAGATCATTTCTTGACTCTTAAGGTCTGGCAGTAATTTGGCTTTGGTGTGGCTATGGAAATTGAACACAGCTTTCTAAACACTGCAGTTAATCTCAGCTCATTCATGATTTCTGTAAAGGATGGGCAATTTCTTACTTCCCAGAGAGCATGGTTAGTTTGGATAACCAAAACTTGAAAAGTGCATCTTGTTTTACACAAGTTGTCTTTGTGTGAAGTTTGAATATTTCACATTGTTTGTTGATCTGAATCACTGAAGTGTAAAACACAGAAGAACAAACATTTTTACTGCATCTGTGGGTGTGTGTTTGTGTGAAAGACCGAAGGACTGTTATCTCTCTGACTGCTTACAGACACACATCTTGGTTCTGCAACACACAACGGGTTGGATATGAATGGACCGTGTGTGCTTGTGTGTGAGAGAGACTGAGCATCTGTTATTCCTCAAGATCAATGCAGACTAAAATAATTATTGAGGCAAGCCTGGTTCAAACACACAATGGGTGTGTGGGTGTGTGTGTGTATGTATGGTTGTTTTCCTATATTTACTGCAAAGTGGACAGGACAACTGATCCAGCACAAAGAGGTGACATTCCCTCTGGGAGAGTGAGCTAATTATTCGCTAAGCTCAGATCTGATGTTCAGTTAGGAAATGAAAGAAGAAAATAAAGCATTTATTGTGATCAGGAAGGTTCCCCACAAACAAAGCAACCAAGGATGTGTGTGCCTCATCTGCTACTACTCAGTCCAATACACATTGAAATAATGACTGCCCAAGGAGAATGGACCCGCTTTGAGCAACTGTAATTAGGATCTGTGTGTGTGTGTGTGTGTGTGTGTACCTCTATAGCCATCTGGAACTGTTCATGCTCCCTCTGCAGCTGTTCGGCTTCAGACAGAGAACTGGCGTTCACCATGCTGGCATTCAACATGGACTCACCATTACGGATCCAACCCAGTACCTGTGGGGCCATGAAGACACAGCGACAGCATTTCACATCATGTTACATCATGTTACATCATGTTACAGCATGTTATAGCATGTTATAGCATGTACTACATTTTACATGATGTTATAGCATGTTACAGCAGATTAATCAATCACTCGATCAAATTTTATTTGTATGGAACATTTCAACAACAAAGGATTTCAAAGTGCTTTACGTGATAAAAACACAAAGTCATGTAACATAGAATCAACAATTGAAATTTTAGTGAAGTGCCATCATTAAATTCTTAATCCATTATGTTTGAAAAGCAACTCCAAACAGGTGGGATTTTAAACTACATAAAGTACAGCATGTTGCAACAGGCTACATGTTACAGCAGAGGTTTTCAGCCCTGGTCCTCCAGGCTCATTGTCCTGCATGGTTTAGGTATTCCTCTGCTTCAGCACACATGATTTCAAATGATGGCTGATTAACAGGATTTTGCTGAATTGCAGTAATCTGAAGGGGCTGTGTTGAAGCAAGGGGGCTTCTAAAGCATGCAGGTCAGTGTGCGTTGAGGACCAGGGTTGGGAAAGACTGTTACAGCATGGAACATTGCCTAAACCAGGGGTGGGCAACTCCAGGGCTGGAGAGACGGTATCCTGCAACTCTTAGATGTCTCCTTGGTCCAGCACACTTCAATCAAACAGCTGAATCACCTCCTCAGTGCAGTCAGGTTCTCCAAAGTCCTGCTAACGACCTCATTTCATTCAGGTGTGTTGAAGTAGAGACACATCTAAAAAGTTGCAGGACACCGGCTCTCAAGGCCTGCAGTTGCCCACTCCTGGCCTAAACTTAACAGAGCTCTTTGCTGAAGATAAAGTCCTGATCTCTCTCTCTGCCTCCTGCTCCATTATCAAGTCATCTTTTCTGGTAATAGCAAATGAGAAGAATTATTATGGACTGTTTAGACTGGGTGTGTTATTGGCAATCACAGAAACAAGTTGTCTGCTCTGGACAGAGCTGAAAAACTGATGAGTAAAAATGTTCTCTCTTTATGAAGCATTTCAATCCACCTGGAAGTAAACAGTAACTTCCAGGTGTTGACATGACATTGAAATTCTTACTTTCCACACACCTCCTCCTGATTCAGTAAATCAGAGGGTGAGTGTGTGATCCAGTGCAGTTTCCTCCATTGTTTGCAGCTGTTTTGTTCTTATTTTTTGTTGTATTTGTTTTTCTCCAGCCACAAACACAGCAGAAGCCAAATATTTTTCCATTACTAGAGAATGGAGCCCTGGGGCCCGGCCTGACAAAGCATTCGTCAAGCCTTTAATAACGGCATCTAACTGGAGGAACTAGGTCATCATGGTGTCTCCAACCAAGAAGTGATGTCAAAGACTGCAAAAATATATATAGATTTAAAAAAAAACACTCTGTACTATCTTGTTATTAGTATTATTTGTTATTGTTATTAGCCTGTCTCTGTGCTGCTGGGCTCCTGAGCTCCTGATCTGTGGGCTCAGGAGCCCACAGATCCCCACTCAGCAGTCCTTCAGTAGAACCTGTGCAGTCGGGATCTCAGCCCGACTGGGTTTTGGTACATAGGAAGCAAGTAGAGGAAGTCATTGGGTCACTACCAACCATCCACATTTCTAACAGATTTTACCCACTCAGCGACACCCACTGAGATAACAACAGTTCATCTCAGAACTTTCCTATATATTCTTTCTTGGTAATAGCAGAGGTTAAACACTTCCTGTAAGTTCTCACAAGGTTGACACACACTGTTGCTGGTATGTTGGCCCATTCCTCCATGCAGATCTCCTCTGGAGCAGTGATGTTGTCACTAGGCAACACACACTTTCAACTCCCACCACAGATGTTCTTTGGAGTTGAGATCTGGAGACTGACCGGACCACTCCAGGACTTTAAGATGCTTTTTACGGAGCCACTTCTTCTTTGCCCAAACAGTTTGTTTGGGATCATCGTCATGCTGAAGAACCCAAATAGGCTCCATCTTCAATGCTCTCACTGATAGAAGGAGGTTTCGACTAAAACCTCTTTCTTTGATATGCTCTCTTTTAAAGAGCAAAGAGCATGTAATGAAGATCTCAAAAAGATAAACATGGCTCTTTGTGAACAGAAAACTAAATAATTACATGTGGTTTATTGAACATAAGATCTCTTTCCTCAATGACTTTGCGAGTAAATGACTTGATCTGTGGTAATCAGATTGATTTATTCTGTCTCACGGAAACATGGCTGCAGCAGGATTGTGTTACTGTAAATTACAGAAACTATGTATTTATATGTGTATGTTAAGCATCTGTTTAAATGTCTTTCAGTTGTCTTTAAAAATATGAAGTGTAAATAGAGTTCAGGCAATTTACTTGAACATGGAAATAATCTGCAAGATGATCAGTCTTAATGACAGAGAATGAAATCCACTTCTGTGACATCTTCCACCTGCTTTTTTATTATTTATTTTTTTGGAAGAGCGACACAATTCCCACCAGTTTTCAGTAGATTGTATTATTTTAAACACAAATAGTTTCATCTTTGAGAATACAAAGCTATCTCTCTGGCTGTAATTTACATAATTATTCATAACAATGTTATCTCTTTCTAAATGATCCATAATGTCTCATTTAAATGTTGCTGAACTCAGTTAGTGCAGAGAGACTCCAACTCACTTTGTAAGATCACCCAAAATGGAGACATTTTCTCCATATGTGTGCATGCTCACAGTCTGGTGTTTATTTCCAATGCAGGATTGCAGAAGCCCTCAGTGCAGACAGCAGGGAGGTTCTGTGAGGACACTGAGATGTCTGTAGCTGTGTGTTCATCAGGAGCACATCCAGGGGGTGAGCCATGCTGGACCTCAGCTACTGTCAGCCTGACGTGTTGCAACTTTGCAGTAAATCCACAGAGGGTTTTACAGAACAGATAAGAAGAAGGCAGCACAGATGAGCATTATTAGCTTGTTGCCTTAAAGCTCATGTATTATTCAGCTGCTTCCATCTGCAGCAGCAGTGAGCTTCCTGTCTGCACACAGCATGTTCCCATCTGCACATGAAACATCTTAGCTGTACTCGGAGGAAGGTAAGGGGGGTGTTGTTCTTGTCATTTTTCCAACATGAACTAGCCTGAGATTTTCAGCTAATAACAAAATCCATCCCAACTCTCTGCACTGGAGCGCTGCTTTATTTCCTTTTTAGGATTTTCTTTTCTAGTCTCCTCTGGGTTGGGATCAGAGCAAAACCCAGATATTGTAAACACAGATCTGCAAAATGTCAGCAGCTGGTATACACCAACTGCAGGGGGAAAGTAAAGGTGTTAGCCAGTGTGGGGGTATTTACCTGTTTAACCTCAGCCTGTAGGTGGCGTAGCTGCAGGGTCTGCTCCAGCCGTGTGTGTGTATGCTGCGTGCTGATGTCCACTTCCTGCTGCTTCTCATGGAGGAACTCCAGCAGCTCCTGGACCTGAGCGGCCAGGTCCATGTCCTTCTCTCCTGTCAACTCAATCCCTGAACAAAACACACATTCAGAGGCGACTGATGATGGCAGCAGCAGATCTGATCGAATGTGTTGTTAATACAGCTAAAGACAAAAGCACATTAGCGACTGAAAGCTCTTTGTAGCTCAGCTGCAGTTTGCCAAGTTGGCTCTGACTAAACCAGGTGATCTCAAAGTGGATTTTTAAAGACCAGACTAAATTAAGGTAACATTTGTGTAAACTGCAGCACAGGTTTCGGAAAAGACCAAACGCAGCCTATCAGCACAAACCTCTCATACGTATTAATAAGAGCCGTGGTGGAGGTGTGATGACTGGAACTTGTTTTGCAGCTTCTGGACCTTCAGTCTAACTGTGAACTCTTATGTATTACTAGCTATGTGCATAAACAACTGGCTGCAAACCTAAATTAACTAAAGAACCTTCAGTATAGTGCAGGTTTCATTGAGAAAGCATGTGCATACTTTACCTGATGCCTGGACCTCCATGATGTACTGGTGGAGGTCCTGACCCTGCTGCATCACCTCGTAGGTCATGTTGTTCATGGCAGTCTTCCTCTCTGCGTGCCGTTTCAGCCGCTGCTCTGCCAGGCTTATGTCCTCTGCACCACCAGAGGAGGAGCTGCTGCTGCTGCTGCTGCTGCCACCTGAACGGTTGGTGTCACTCAGCTGACGGGACAGATCCTCATTCCAGGCGTCCAATTCTGCTGTCACCTAAACGGACAGTCAGCCAGTCAGCCCAAATAAAACGGGGATGCACGGATCCACTTGTTTCACTTCTAATTCCAGATGTTTAGTGTAGGCCAGAACCGATCCGAAAAGCAGACTGAATTACACATTTATTTGCCAACTCTGCAAAAGGACAGAACACTGAAATACAGCAATAGGTTCACAGGCTTGGCCAGACATGTAAAACTTTAATTTGTTCAGTGCAATTAGGAGTAAAAAAGCCAATTTAAAGTAAATAATAAAGAAACTAACAAAAACAATCAATTGACTATCTTGGTCAAATGTAAGAAATAAAGAGGAACAAATCTTCTTTCAAATGGTTCACTACGTGCAACCAATAATTCTAAATATACTGCAAAATAAATAGCAGAGCATGGCATCATTCAGCATGCAAAGAATAGATGCACCCTTATTGTCAATGATACTCAGTCTAGGATTTGTTTCAGAATCGGGACCAAAACAGATATTAATATTGGATTGGTGAATCTCTAAACTAAACCAGATGAATGAAGAATGAGTAACTGTGAGGAGAAAAAGAAAGCTTCATCTGACTCATATAAACTCGAGTTTAAGAACTCATTTAACGTTAACATAAGAACTGATGAGTCGTGTTCCCTCTGCAGGCTCCTGGTGGTTCACTACAGCGAGGCTGTTAGATGGAAACGCTCTCGTTCCTTCACCTCTAGTGTGTACTGCTCAAAGATGCGCAGCTGCAGAAAAATGTCCAACTTGATTTTGCGCTCGTGGAACAGCTCCTCCATCTGGCCCTGGGCCTCATCCAGCTGCTGCAGCACCCCCTGGATGTGCGCGATGGAACTGCAGTGTGGTGTCTTGCTGGTCGACATGGCTGCATCTCTACGGAAACGGGCAGAAGAAATGTGGACAAAACGATTCAAAAAGCTTCTTGTTCTGAAATCCCATCTTGGAGAAGCTCATAGAATACTTGGGGAATGTTCTGGATGTTCTGGAATATTTCACCATACAGCAGAGATGCTGTGATCTGCAAAAGTATAAGTGCAGATTATTATTGTTTGATTATTTTCTTGTCATGTTACAACCACAAACCAGCTGAGTGTATTTTACTGGGTCTTTTATGTCATAGACAACAAAAAGTGATTGATTATCCTGAAGTGGACGGACAGTGATGCGTGGCTTTCAGCTTTTTAAGTGAATAGACTGAAGCAAAAATGCTTCAGTCTATTCAGTCTTTGCCCTAACAGAAAGTCCAGTAAAATCACAAGTGTCATTTAAACTCAGTATGAATCCAGCTGTTCCGTAAAAGTTGCAGGGGTTCGTTAGAGAACATTAACATCACAGCCGACGTTTCAGGGATGGACATGTGGGGAAGTTTAAAGCAGATTGGCTCTACAGTAATATCCCAATCTCTGAAGATCTCCCAGAGTTCTGACCAATTTATCGTCTGGAGATGGAGAGAGGATCAACCAGCTGGAAACTGACCCACACCTTCATCATCATCATCAGGAACAAAACAATACCATCTACCTGAACCGACAGGCCAGTCTCTTTCAGACTGAATGTTTCTGGATTTTTATGGTTTTAAAATTGCTAAAACACATGCAGTGATTTTTCGAAGACAACTTCAACTTCTGTTTTTTATTTTGAATGACTGTATGTTCAGATTAAGTAAAAGAATAACGACAAAAGTCATGTCAATATTCCTACAAATGAGTATTATTTATAACAGCTCAAATAGTATTAATAACAATAGTAATGATGGTATAGATGCTAACAGTGCTATGTAACAACAACATAATTTGTCAAGGCAGTTTCTCGTATTTAGTGTGAACCTTTTCCTCAAACAAAAGTTCAAGTTGTTCAATCAGATCATCAGTAAAAACAATAATTTTTTTTATGTTTTCAGAAAAGCTTGCAAGCACAAAACATGAAGAAAGTGGACAAAATAATGTGTCACAGTAACACAAGCATCTCACGTTTTCTGCTTCAAGCAAACCTGATCAGCTCAGAGAATTTGTTGGGTTTTCTCTCCAAAATGAGTTTGTGGTGAATTTATATGAGGATTTTTTCCAGGAATGGGATAACTGGGATAACTGGGATAAGAATCAAAAGACTGATGGAAATATAGTTAGTGACACAAGGAAAGTACACTGATAATTTCACTCTGTTTTTTACTTTACGATTTAAACTCTTTTTCTTTTTTTGAGAAACAGAAACCAAGACAAAAACCATTATGTTCCACTGAGGTCTTATTAATATAACCCTACCTGACAGAAATGATATATCTGACTTTTTAATGGTGTACTAAGTATTAGTGTCATAACCGCAGCTCTGCGGTGTGTCTGCTATCATACAGTGTCCTCCAGTCGCTGTCTCTCCTCAGACTGCAGTTTGTTACCTGAGCTGCTGCATCAGTTCCTCTCCCTCTTTTATCACGTTGAGTGTGGCCTCCAGTGTGGCCGTCTGCTGCTGCTGAAACTGTTGAATCAGAGTCTGAACCGAGTCCACCGAGTCGCAGCTCACGTCTTCCAGCAGCTGCTTCTGCAGCTCCTCCATCCACGACCACAACTGCACCCAGGCACGCGTCCACAAACACACCATCAGTTCCTCCACACACTCTAAACTACTGCGTGACAGAAAACTATGACACCATCAGCTGAGGTTAAAAGTCATGGCCCACCTCCTTGGTGTGTGTGTGGAAGGAGACAGACATGTCGAGCAGCAGCTTCCTGTGCTCCACCCGTCGAACAAAGTCCTGGATCCGCACCTCCAGGTGCCGGGCGGCCTTGTAGATTTCCTCTGGGTCACATTCTCCTGTCTGTGCCAGCTGCTCGGCCGCCTCCAGCAGCTTGTCTGCATTGGTGTATGTGTTCTGAAGGATGGAAAAAGGACCACCACCATCATCATCATGTACAAAACAATATTTATTTGCAACTCTGTGGCCTTAATTTCAGAGAAAACCTTCTCCTGCCTGACAGAGGCACATGAAGCAATATGAGCTGGAACCTGAGGACTTTTTCAGATGCTGTCACATCAGTAAGCTTGAGGGGTGTAACAACATCTCAGCATACAAGATCTTGTGATATTAAAAGATTACAGTGTTTGTCATTGAGGTGGCTGCTATCTCGTGAGCACCAGCGAGTTGTGGTCTCCTTGTCTTTGGCTGATGAAGTTGTAGGAGAAGATAAATCAATCAAATTGTCAGCATTTTGGTTCCAGATGGGAACAATACATAGTGACAGAGTGAAGGTCAAGACACACACAATATGTCAGCAATGCAAGTTGTTCAGATGCTGAAGGAGGCAGAAAGCGTCACTACACAACCGATGGCAGAGTTGTGTACATTACAACCACAGCACACCCTATCAATATAAGCTGCTGTCCTGCAGACTGTGCAGGACAGCACAGTCAACACACTAGTTAAATAAGGTCTGAAGACAAAAAAAGAAATCAGATAAAGAAAGTTTGTTGAGGGTGTGGCAAAAGCAATAAAATGTAGAACAAAAGCCGGTGACAGTAATTTTAGAATCTCGTCAGCTCAATATCATGTTCCATCTCATCGTGTGAGTTTTAGGTAACACAATACCGCTAGTAAGCAGACTAATCTGAATCAAGCTAACCTATAACATAGAATCAGCAGACAGTTTAATAGGTAGCCTCTCTACACTGTAGCCTCCGGATGCTGCTGGTACTCAGTGTGTTCCTTAATCCTCTGCTGCTGCAGCCCTTCTGCTCCAGGATCCAAATGTTGTACCATCCCAGTAGATCATGAGTTTGTGAAACCAAGATCAATAAGCCCATCTCACACCAATAACCATGCTACATAAACAGTCACATGAACTCCCATTTTTCCTCATTGTCACGCATGCTTTGGACTGTCTACTGAGTGTATGCACCGATTTAAACCGTAAAATCATGCAAGTTTTGCAGATGAGAGATTGAATCAGGTTTTAAATTTAGGCACTAAATAAGTAAGAAGGAAGGAAGTGGTTTGCAGCAGGATGGTGCTGCGTTTGAAGTTGATGGTAAAGTGTTAAGTGATTGCATTTAAATTATAAAAGCATGTAAGTGTAAGGTTCTGAAGTGGTGCTTAAGTAGGGAATTATGGCCTGCCAGGTAGTTGCTGTGTCCCGTTCATGTCCAGAGTCAGAACTCTCCTCTCTCACCCTGATCCAACAGGATGCACTGCAGCATCACAACCTTTTATCCATGGCAGATTTGGCATTTTGACTTTACGTTTAAATTATTCCCTGCTAATTTGACTCTCTTCCCATCTGATGGACTCACACTCTTGGACATAAAAAACAGACAACAGCGACAAGCTACCTGGTGCTTTCTGATCTATACCAGATTAAATGGTGAATTTGTAAAATAGCTTTGCTAAGGATGAATAACAGAGGAAAACACACAACGTCTCCCAGTCAGATTCAATTTCTCCACGCAGCAGCATCAACATTTCACTGTCAATAAACCCCTAAATAAAGGAACATAGTCTGGTCTGAACTCTAGACTATGTAATCAACAGGAAAACTGGATTAGTATCCGTCTCGTCTGGTAGGTGAGGGAGGACCTGAAATTTACCTCAGAAAATGTTCCACAGACGGCTCAGACGTCGGAGGTATTTTACCCCGAGCTGAGGAGGAAGTAAATGGAGGTAAGGAAGGAAACAGTCTCTTCACATCTGTCACAATGGATATTTCAAATGCTAGGTGGATTATTCAGAAAAAGTATAATCTACAAGGGATTAATATGATCTGAACCACAACTGGTTAAATCTTGGTGAGGGTCAGAGACACAGTGGAACAGAAATATCCTGTAGCTTCAATAAAACAGCTTTTTTAGACTATGAGAAATAAAGTCTTTATAAAGATACCTAAATTAGTGGAAAATTAATTTAAACCACATAATAACTATGAACTGGAAGATTAAAAGATGATTGGTTTCTTTATGAATTCTAGATTCATAGAATTAATTAACCTTAGGATGTTTTCCTCTCCAAAGACCAGCTGATCTTTATTAAATAGTTCTCACTTCTGCCAAAATAATGCATCATTCTCAAAAGCTGTTTATGATAATCCAAGCTGTGTGTGTCTGCAGCTGCACACACTCAGACCCAATGAGAACTCAAGAAGAATCGCAACTTCATAATCACTCAAAGCAAAGTTGATGTTAAATCTTCATCAAGTCAAAAAGTTCTGAATGTGAAACTGCTTTCCTGCAGTAAAATGAATACACCATGTTTCAATGCCTTTCATGTAAAACTGTTCATCAGCAGGAGAACTGGATTAGTATCCGACTCCTTTCAGCTGTTCTAGAGTCGGCTGTTAATGAGATTCTCCTTTATCAGAGATGAACGACTCTGACATGATGCAACTCCCACATTGCCTAAAGCCCTGATTGATGTGGTTAGGTTAGGGGGTTCGTTCACAGTTCTGTGCACTGTTTGTCAACACTTACTGGATCTTGTGCAGAATATGTGTGTGTTGGTCTTTTGGGTCCCATTCTCTACCTCCATTCTACATTGCAGGCAGGAAGCAGTGGCTATGTTTATCAATACACTGTATTTTTTGTTCAAAGCTGCCCAAAGCCTGTCACCTGCACTCCATGACATTAATTATTCACAATGTCATGATAACAGTTCCCGTCACCAGCTTCAGCACCTTAAGGTTGCAGCTCTGTGAACCTGTCTTGGCACCCTTATGGGGTTTTGCTTTAGTGTTCAGCTACATGTTTGAACTCATCAACAAATGTTCGTATCAAAGTGTTTTTAAGAAAGACATAGTGATTTTGTTTTTGTTCTTATTTTGATTTAAACCATTATTTTTAGGGAGTTGGTAATATGTAAATAAAAAGTGAAGTTGTCATGGAAATATGAAATTTGTTGATGTAATAAAGATTCCAAAACAAGCTAATTCTGTGTTACAATATATATCAATATATATCACCCCTTTGTTAAATCAGAAATGAACTGTGATTGACCAATTTTACTGACAGCTGAGATCAAGCCAGATTACTGGTTTGTGTTACCTTTTTAGTTCTGATGGCATTTTGGGGACTTTATAAGAAGTGTCCTCATTAAATGGCAGTTGATAAATGGCTTTCTTATGATCAATGTTTTTCAATAATTAGCACGTTGAGCAGCATTGGTTGACAATTCTAAGCCTCTCCTGGCTCTGATTGGTTGTTTTGTACCGGGGGCAGCGCATTTCTTCAGACAACAATGGCAGCACCAGATCAATTTTATCCATTGATTATGTGTCTCATATTATACTGTCATAGCATGCTGACAGTTTTAACAAATATGAAAAAAAAAAATCTTTTTGTAAACATTATATGCAAATTTTCATAATGTTTAAAGCGTTAAAATTACAAGTTAATATTTTATGTTTTATTGGCTAAAATAGCAATAATGTTACGCATAAAGTATTTGGGAATTTTTAATTTAACCTTCATCTATTCTGGTGAGTTAACTGAGAATCAGTTCTCATTTAAAAATATATATATTTATATATAATGAAAAGCAGACGTTAGCACATGGTGTGTGGGGGGGCGTGTGCGTGTGTGTGCATGTATGCCATGTATTCGATGCATTGCAGGGACAATTTTCCTGACACAAATTAAGTTGTGGGGACCACTGCTCCTTGTGGGGACCAAAGCCTGGTCTCCACAAATGGAAATGCTGTTTTTGGGTTAGTGGTTAAGGTTTAGGACTAAGGTATGAGTACATTTTGCTTAGGCTTAGGGTTAGGTATGTAATGGTTGGGATGAGGGTTAGGATTAGTGGTAGGCTGTAGAAATGAATGGAAGGTTTCCACAAACATGCGCATGTGGGATGTGTGTGTGTGTGTGTGTATTTAACAGTAAGAGAAGGTTTTAATGACCCCCATCCAATGAGTTATGTCTTGGTTATTCCTGAAAGTGAAGATGAAAAACAAACATACACACGCACACACACACACGCACGCAACCACACATTTTTATTAAAACACACAAGTTCATTGATGGAAGTGTTTGATGGTTGTTTCTATCGAGACTGACAGTTGTCTGATTACATTTGCTTTCATATCAAGTAAGTGCATAGATTCTAAAACTGTTTGGGCTTGCGTGCGTGTGTGTGTGGGGGGGTGTGCGTGCGGGTGTGCGTGCTTAAACTGTGCAGAGAAGCAGATGTTCTATAAACTCAGTTAATCTGAGGGTTCTGCTCTCTTCAGTGCAGGAGAAACTCGTAACACTTTATTCACACTAAAACCTTCAACATGTTTCTTTGTTTTCGTGTTTCTGGTTCAGACCTCGGGTCCTTGGCTCCTACATGAAGGTCTGGGGAAGGAAGATTAAGAACATCTTTGGGACAACCTCATGACCATTTATGGTCATGTACATCTAAGCCTGTGTGTTTGCTGCTACCAGGCACATGGACTTCTAATATTCAGATTTAATTAGGGAAGATTACAAACAGAGTGCAGTCAAAAAAATATATATATATTTTTAAATCAGCATGTTTATGACGTTTATTGATATTTTGACTACACAGAAGAAAGAACCATGCACAAATAGATTTCAAACATATAGAAATCATACAGATTTATTCTATATGTGGTCCTTCTGTTCAAGTTAAAACTGAGTAAAGACTAAATTTAGTTTTCTACCAGGAAAATCCAGGTCAGTGTTTCCTTATGTGAAAAAGTAATTGCACCTTGTTACATTACAAACTAATTGTGGATAGTCACATTATTGGACAGCTGAGTTCCATTACAGGGAATGAATTCAGCCTGACCTGGACAAATCAAGAAATCACTTAAACAGTAGAGGTAGATCTGCTGATGGCCTTTGGGTCATTGTTCTGTTGGGTATCATTCAACTGAAGCCTAAGGCAGCAGCTAAAGGAGGGACATCCTCTTGTCACTGCTCTGCCTGTAGTTTGGTAAAGATGTCTTGTCTCTGGTATTCTAATGAGTTTTGTGCCTCTGTTAGAACTGAGAGTTCAGTCAATGTGAGATGGGAATTTGTGTTGTTCTGGTCAGCAGAATGGAACTGCACAATGGACCCATCCCCATCATGCAGTGTTTGCCTCGTCTCTTTATTAACAAGATGGATCGTGAACTTTGATTGGATGTGAAGCGAGTGACTCTGGTCTTTTCCAGACACTTTGTGTAGCCAGGTTCTAAGTATGTGATTTCTTGATTTTGCAGGTTATCAGGTCTGGGTTTGACTGTGAAATTCATTTAGTTTGAGAATTACATGGTTAAACTCTGCTAATTCATGACTCAGCAAAGGGCAGCTTTTCACTTTGGTCAGATTGGTTTGTTTCCGTTGCCCTGCAGCCCGAAGGCTCTGGGTTTGATTCCCGGCCCCGGTCTTTCTGCCTGGAGTTTGCATGTTCTTCCTGTGCATGCGTGGGTTCTCTCCGGGTACTCTGGCTACCTCCCACAGTCCAAAAACATGACTGTCAGGTTACCTGGTGTGTGTGTGTGTGCATGGTTGTTTGTCCTGTGTCCTGCGACAGACTGGCGACCTGTCCAGGGTGACCCCCGCCTCTCGCCCAGAACGTTAGCTGGGGATAGGCACCAGCACCTCCTGACCCCACTAAGGGACAAGGGTGTAAGAAAATGGATGGATGGTTTGTTTTCTCCATGAACAAAATCCTCATTGAGGGACTACATTTCCATTTAATAATATATTTTTCCCTGAAACATCTGAAACACAGTGTGACAATCTGAAATACACAAGGTCAAGAAACAAATCAAGATACCTGTACGGAGTCGACCACACAACCACTAAACAGCATAATTAACTTGAAGTGCAGACAAGCTCACCTGGGCTACGTCTTCAAAGTCGTCGTGTCTTTTCTGCAGGGCTCGGGCTCGATGGAGGGATTTCCCAACACCAGTGTGTTTGCTGAGGAAAGCTTCCCCATGGTTTTCTATCCAGTCCAAAACCTGCAAGATTCAGAGCACACACTTTTATTTAGATAATTTCCCAACACAAAGTCACCAGGAACCCAACACACTCATTCCTGACAGTTTAACTCTTGTGCAATCTTAACATTCTTTTTACTCCACTTGTCCTATGGGTCAAATATGACCCGCCCCATCAAAGCCCCAAAATAAAGCAGTTTAATTGAATTTTAAATCCAAAATTTATTTTGCATGATGGAAACAATCTGTTATTAATAAATTTGACTCAATTGTATTTATTTTTATCATGTATTATTTGCTACACAAAAAGACAATCTCCAGTGAAAGGTGTTACCACAAACCAGATGTTCTAACCGTTTTTTTTCACACAGTATAAGTTTATTATTACAATTATAGAAATGTGAAGTAATTATTTCTGAAGTAATTATAACGAGAACGAGAAAAAAACTGTCAAAAATGTATTCTTCTATATTATAAAAATACTTTTCTAATAAAACAACTAAACAACAAAATGTTGCTTAATTTTGTGAACAATTTTCAACATCAAATCTAATGTTGCTGGTGAACAACATCTTATGTTGAGCATCTTTGTTCTCTTTCAAATTTTGATCATCTTTTTTTGCATTTCCTTTAGGGGGCGCTGTAGTCAATCTTCTACCTTTGAGTCACTCTATGCATATTTCATTCATTCTGTCACCTCCCCTTAATTTGGAAGCTTTCCCACAGAGTTTATAGGAATATATCTAATTTTTAAATATAATTTCCTCTATATTCCTGCATATTTCATTACCCTAAATGGAATATACAGGGGGGGAAAGCTTTTGTTTTAAAATATTGAAGGCTGTACTTTAACATCACTGTTAGTTAGGAAATAAATATCTTTATCATGACCTTAAATCAAACACCCTCATTTTATGTAAGTCCACTTCGCTTTGTCAGAGTGTTTGTTGTTCTACAGGTGTGGCAGTTCTTAGGGTTTGACTGATGAAACTGAACTCAGTTCAGTGTGTTAATCATAACACACACAGCTAATTGTGTGCTGAATGAGACTTTTATAGAAGGAACATTTTTATTCATTTTTGAAACTGACAGGGGTTTTTAATCTTATTTGAAGGAGTCAAGACCGTCTTCCCTTTCACTCATACAGCTGTCAAACATCCCCACTGAGTCCCGCCTCTGTCCAGTCCACCTGCCTGAACTCTCTTTGGTTCTCATGTGCATTGGATGATCAGCTGACCATACGATCTCCATCTCCACAGGAACGCATCCCTGACCCGTTCTGGGCTCATGAAGAAGCAGAGCGACATGGAGAGCTCAGTGTGAGGTAGGAGCTCAGCTGACTGCAGCTGGACTCTAAAACAACATTACATGTTCTGCCTCATCTTCACTCTGCTCCTCTCCAGGGTCACATTTATCCTGCACTGCTACAACTCAGGCTAGAACAACTTTGTTTCGCTGATTTATATATTCTAGTGGTATGAAGTTTCTTTCTCACTTCTTAACTTGTCTGACTTTCTGTGCACGTCTCTCCTTGCGTGCATCTCCCTGGGGTCTGGTAGGAAGTGAAGCATGACAAGTAGAACGGGCAATGCTCTGCTGACAGCGCTGCTCTCTGTTTCAGCCAGTGGCTTTGTCTTCAACAGCTCCTCTCTGAGGTCTCATATTAATGTCACCAAGGTGCAAAATCAGAACGCTCATCTCTAAATTTGTAGTTTGGAGATGAGTGACCTGATTCTGGCTCCTCATTCAACAAACACTACAGAACAAACAAATAGTATGGAATAAAGATGACAGCAGCGCCAGTGTGAACATGTGGTGTTTCTGGCCTGCAGATCACACTGCACACACAACACTGAGACTAAAAGGAACAAATGTGCAGTTTGTGCTGACCAAAACCCGCATAATTAAGAATAAATGCAGAAATAAATAAATGCCCAATAAATAGGCATATGATTAATTCTTTACTATTATTTCTTTATTAATTCTTTATTCTTTATTTAATCACATGTGTAACAATTACCCTATTTACTTATTCAGTCAGTCATTCATTCATCCCACTGGGATTTGGAAAGTTTTTCATGGAAGCTGTCCATCATCTCAATTCCTCCACTCAACCCACAAAAACATTTTTCCAACAAGTGACAGACATGAAAAAGCTTTTTAAAGGAGGATCTATGAATACTGAAAATCAGCATCTTCCTAAAATAATGTCCCACATTCACAACTTCTTTCTTGCTAAAAGTGATTTAGGTAAAAAAGAAAAAAAAGAAAGTCACTTTTGACAAAAAATCACTTTGGTCATTATTTTAGGAAGGTGACGAAATATTGGTTGATACATGTGCCACTCATACTGAGGCTGCTAATAGACGTGCTTTGATACAAATGTAGTTTTCACAGTGTGAACTCCACCTGACTCTGCAATGAGCCGACCACATGGATTTATGATGATAAAGTCAGTAAATAATTTTAGCCCTGAGTTATGTTATGCAATAAACATGTCTTCTATAACTTCTATATAAGTTTAGACAACATAACCAAAACTTCAAGATATTTTGAATTTTAGGTATGAAGCATTTTAGATACAGGCAACAAATGAGTAATACTAATATTAAAAAGTAATATTTAAAATTTTGATATCACTGTAGAAAAGGGGACAAATGTGAATTCATTTTGATTATAAAACATGGAACATAATCATGTGAAGCTTGTTCTTTGCACTTTTACAAAGCAAACTTGCCAGCTCCTTAACCTTAAAGCCTGAATTTATGTCCAATTGTACAAAAACGTTGATTACTTGTGTTTTTGCTGTCAATCAGATGTTAGATTACTTAAGAGATTGTAAATTTGACCATGGCACACACCATTAGTGTCAATTTACCTATGATGTTAATTAGACTAACTAAGCAGTTAGGGAATGAAACAGACTCTTTAGTCTGAGTAAGATGCTTTGAAAATAATGTGGTGTTGTGCTGCTCCTCCCTCTGCTTGCATCTCCTACTGAATACATGAAACTGTTTTACATCACTTCACATGAAGAACCTCTGCAGGGACATTCCAGCAGTACCAGTAATACATGATTGTACTTGGTTCTTATTGCTTCAGATTACATCCCTCATTCTCGTCCACTGCAGCTAATCACAGTTACTGATTCTAAATACAGCTGTGATATTAAATTTGGAGCTCCTGAATATCCACAGAGGCTTCAGGAATGTGGCCTGACACCTCTCCAAGCTTCTGACTCTGTGTCTGTGTGGGATGAGCAGCAGTAGCAGCGCAGCAGCAGACAGCATTTCATCTCAGGAATTTCTACATTAAAGAGGGAGCAGGCGGAAGGAGAGGACAGAAGGGATGAATGAACGCACCGTTCTGATGCTCATCTGTTTTGCTCAGCACACGCCGCTAACAGCTTCACTCCACCACATGCTTACACACAGCATAACATGATCCAAGTGGGTCAGCACAAGGTCCAACTCTGGAGAGTGAAACCGTAGGCGAGAGCTTTTCAGCTCTCTCACATCCCAAACAGCCAGCTGATTGGCCCAATCAACAATTATAGAATAATAGCAGTTCAACGTTTCTAACCAGATCAATTACTGCAATTGGTTATATAGATTATATATAGATAGATTATATTTCTACATAGCCAATTATTTACCAGTAGATGAAGTAATAGAATAGCAATAGAAAACTCAACAGCCATGATATGAATGCTGCTGAATCTGTGCAATTGAACCGTAAATAAATGAGGTGTGTTCCAAATAAAAACAGAGTGGAGTTTAATCATTGGCCAGACATTCATTCTGTGAACAAACAGGTGAAAAAAACAGCAAATGTTGTTCAGACTGGTTGGAGTGCATTCCTGGGAAAGTTAGAGCTAAGTGGTTCAGTCCAAGTACCGTTCAGAACAGCAGCAATCTCTGGCTCAAAGGCTGACTGCAGAGGAGAGCAGACATAAGGAAGTGCAGAAAATGAGTGGCAGAGCAATTAAAATGAAGAGAAACCCAAACCACAAAGACATGGCAGTAACAGGAAAACTACCATTGTAGTGAATAGCAAAAAGACCAAACTGAGCCAATGATTAGCTCCAAGGTGATCAAGGAAGATCAACACTACAGCAATGTAACAATTAGAAGCTGAGTTAGGCTCAGCTTCTTATTAGAAAGCTCTAAAAACCTCAGCATGATGGAAGACAATAACATGGGTTAAAGAGGACCAGTGAAAGTAAGACTGTTCTATTTGGGGCTCAGATCTGCAGACAGTTTTTCCATCAAACACTGAAATCAAGCCACAGTACATTGTGAAGGTCATGTTTCTTTTTACCAAAGAGAAAATTCTTTGATCCAGACCAACAAGAACTAACATGAAGCTATCAGCTCCATCTCCAAACCTACAAAACCTGGGAGGTGTCATCTAACATGCTCATGTTTCTGAGGCAGAACATGAGCTCCAGAGGAACTGGGAAGTTGTCCAGTAGTCCTGGACTAGAATGCAGGAGGCAGAACCCGCTTGACCCCAGGCCACACAAAAGTGAAACCGTTTCCAGAAACAAGACTTACCTACTAGGTATGAGTTCAGTGATCAAGCTTGCACAAATGTATGAGTTTACACAGTAAATGTTGCAGTTTGGAATGAGAAATCTGGACCTTTCACTTTCCCTGACTTTGTGTCAAGTTAAAAGCACATTAACATTGTCCTTATGTTGCTGACTGAGAGTTTTGTGCATACCTGCTGCACATCTTGCTGGAACACACACAGCTGCAGCCTCTGGTGCAGTCGGACCTTTCGATGCTGCCAAATGTTCTCCAGACGCCGCTGATGGTGAAGAACCTCATGCACCACATCCAGGATGCAGTGAACCTGAGAGGTTACACCAACTGCTTTAGATTATATGTAAACATGCTCAAAGGTTATCTGCTACTTCCACTGACCGCTTTGGAGTAATTAGCCGTCGCTGTGAGGGAGTCAGAGTTGCCTGGACTCAGAGGTCTCTGCAGCACGTCCAGCAGAGCTTTCCCATCCTGACTCACCTGGACATGGAAACAGATGTGTTCCATAAACATGACAGCGCTCACACACAGGAAGGAAAAACACTGAGCTGCAATGTTTAGGTGAGTGAGGACGTCTTGCCAAATATCTGTCATTTCATTAATATGAAATTCATCTCACAAAGTGCTACCTGATCGATGTTTGTTTGTGACTTTGGTGACAGACATAAGCTTCGGATAGTGTGTGTGTGGGGGTGTGCGTATGTGTGTGTGTTAAACTGGACCTGCTGTTTATGACTGAAGCTCTTATTATGAAGTAAGACAGGACGAAGTGTTTGGTTTGCCCTTTAGTGGTTGGCAGACATGATTCATAGGAGTGGGTTTTGAGCTGGCAGACACGATCTGGTCACATCACTTTAGAGAAGTCTCTGCACTTCAACATGTGCTCGGAAAAAAGAAATGGCAACGGACCAGATCTGAACAAGTAGGAAGTGTCCACTGCTAACAATGCTAAAGCTTGATCTTTGAAGGGTAACTAAGGGGCAATTACACTATTTTGAAATAACCTTGGACTGCATTTAATCCTGATATCATCAAAATAGAAAATACTTACTGATTGAAACCTGGATTGTCTAATTTTTCACTGAACCGGGAGACGTAGCTAAGTTGTGTTTACAGTATGTATACATATTATTTCCATTAAAAATCTTGTGAAGCTTCCTTCATTTACCTCGTTAAGAAGAGACATCAAGTCCAGACATGGAATCATTTTTTGTACGACTCCTACAAGCAACAATGCAGCAGGAGTCTGCCAAGCCTGACTGCCTCAGACTGAAGCTGTGCCTAGAATTTGATGTCTGTATATATATACAGACTTATCTTTTTATAGATAAGCATAAACTGAGCAACAGCTTGTCTAAAGATAAAACAGCAGACAGCAGCAAAGAACAGGGAAGAGTGGGAGTGCTCCAGAACTAAATTTAGTGGAGTGGTTTCAGACAGCTTGAAGGGTCAGTGCAGCGACTGAGCATCGCCGCCCTGTTATCACAGCCAATCACAGTCTGCAACACTGACAGCTCAGAAGAATATTACTGTCCTCCATCACCTAAAACCCTAAAAACCTGGTGTATGCATAGAAAAAATGGCAACTTTACAGTATGTTGAGAAAGTCATTTCCAATGTGTTTTATTAGAGAAAGTGGTGCTTTGGCATCTGGTAGCTTGCAGTTACTGAGCAGCAGCTGGACATTAAAGTGTGTTTGTACACACACATTTATGATAAAAAACGTTAAAGGAAACAAGCTTTCAGAGGAGCAATGACTCCGTCTGTTGCTCATAAGCAGTTTGAAGGGTCTTGGTTGTGTGATGGTCTTACCTCGGTGTAGGCCTGGGTCACCTGCTCATACAGGCTCTGGTGCCGATGGATGGCGATCTCCAGCTCCTGCATCTCCGACGGTAACCCACCTTCATTGCACACTTTACACCAGGTCTCCACCTCAGACAGAAACTGAGGAACCAGACAACTCAATTTAAGGCTTGAGTTGTAAAGCGTTAAATTATCCATGCATGTGTGTTTGTTGAACTGTATGTCGTATTTAAAGGAGTTCAGTCCTACACTGAACACATTGTGGTCTACTCAGGATCTCATTGGTTGGAATTCAAAAACAATAGTTGGGGCGCAAGATTTTTATCTAACTATCTGCATCCCTCACAACAGAGGTTAAGCACAGCCCACATAAGGAGGCCTTAGTCCTCAACGCGGCCGTCGCAGGTTATTCTTAGCCTGATGGCTTTTGCTACATGTCTTCCCCCTTCCCTCATTACTAATGTTTCTGACTGACTGCTCTCAAATAAAGGTCACAAGAGCCAACAAAATCTTTTAAAAAAAGGAATGGAACATACTGACATAATGACAAGAATATTCAAAACATTCTATTTTATAATTTGGTTTTGAGTTGTGATGTGTGTGTTCTAACTGCTGTCCTCTCCGTAGCCTCACTCATCCGATGTATCTCCTCTTTCATCTCCTCTTCACCCAAACATACACTAGAATAAAATGTCAAGAGACCAGCAGGAATCAAACAGTCCCATCAGTGCCATGTCAACCTTCCAGGAATCAGCAGTGAAGCACTTTCATCTATTAAATGTAATAAAACAGTAAAAAATGTCCCACTTTCATGTAATATTCTGGACACGTGTTTTCAGAAAAGAGCCTTGGTGATTGGAGAGTTAGATTTTAGCAGCTTGTTTGCGAGAGAAATGGTTCCAGCATTGACAAAGGAGCCATTACATCAGGTTAAGAGGCTCCTATGTGTTCCACAAACAGCAGATTAGCTGTTTTTCTTGCCAGACGTTGATAATCACTCACACCGTTCCGATCTCACCTGCTCAGCCTTCTGATGAAAGACAGAGGACATGGCGAGGATGGTAGACCGTTCATCAAGTGCAGCAGCAAAACTTTTCCAGTCCTGGTCCAGCTGATTGGAGATCTGCTTGATCTGCGTGGAAGCGTAGTGGCCGGCCTCAGCCAGGCGGCTCGCCACTGACATGATTCTGTTGATGTTTACGTATGCATTCTGGGGAGAACATTTGAACAACTCTATGTCATCTTCATACCTTCAGTGTCAAATTGTAGGAGAAAAAAGTGACGCCTGTGATGATGTCCTACCATAGAGTTCATGGCAAAGTGGTTGTGCTGTGTCTGCAGCTCCACAGCATGCTGGTAACTGCGACCGATCTCTGTGTGGCTCTGCAGAAACACTTCCTTGTTGTGGCTGAATCCAGTCGAACATCTACACAGACACACAGAACTATATTAGTGCACTTCCAACAGATATGAATAGAGTCTAAACGCCTGGAAACAAAGAAACCATAGAGAAGATGTGGAGAAACAATGGGAAAACACTGGAGAAGGAATGGAAAAACTCTGCGGTAGAACTAGACAACTAGTCGGAGAGAGTTGGAAAAAAACTGGAGAAAAACTCTCAAAGAAATAAAATTCTGATATTGCCTGTTTTATGTTCAAATTACTACTTTAAATTAAGTTTTTATGCTCATTTGAGGGTTTCATTGTATTTGCATAACAAGATATGATGAAACAACTCAAGCTAAGTGAGGTAATTGAATGTAATCCTGTCACTTTAAATCTAATAGGTATTTATGAAAATGAATATTGTCCCTAGTTGCTTTCCATATGGAACTGCACATCTGCTGAGTTCATCATGCAAACTGCTCAATCCAACACTCTTAACAAAGGCTGTAGATGGCATCAGCAAACAGCAGGGGGGAGCTTTGTAGTGATCACCATGAGGGGAATGTCAGAAAGGACGGGAGCTTCTTAAAGAGGTAGAAACCAGTTTGAAGGCACCACATACAGCCAAGTCAATTTTGAATGAAAATGAATAATTACTAGGGAAACACTGAGGAAAAATTTAGGAAACATTAAGGAACACTGAGGAAACATTGAGGAAACATTAAGAAAACATTGAGGGAAACATTAAGAAAACACTGAGGGAACATTAAGGAAATACTGAGAAATGACTAATGAAGCACTGTGGGAACAGTGGAGCATTAGCAAACTAGCTGTGGAAGAAGTATTGGGGAGTTGTGTGATATTATTTCAGCTCATAAATCACAGAGGAATACACTTGGGAAACACTGAACACAAATGACTCCTCAATTCAATCAGCTCTCTGGCAGAGCTGGTCCATGATAAGACATTTCAGATTCTTGCTCATAACATGTAAAGTATTCCCAGACGATTGCTCTGACTCATCTGGCATGTCTGCAGGGCAGATGGTGGGTAAAGTGCTACAGTAACTGTGGTCTGAACAAGAGAAACAAAAGAAAACCACAACATAAACCTCTTTTCAATTAGAGACAAACTCCACTATATGTCAGTCTTTTCAGAGAGACAGGGAGATGGTTATGGTTCAGTATATTTGCCTATGTTACCATAGCAATGAAACAAACCGCCAGGTCTGATCGGTGCTCCCCAGCTGCATCGGAGCAGTTAGTCCCTCAGTGTAAACTGGTGTTAGCACCCCCACCATCTCTCAGTGTGACAATGTGAAGCAAAGCAGCCGTTTCTCCTGCCTGTTTGCTTTCCAGTAAATATTTACCGTGGCTGCATGTACACCAGGTCAGCTGACGCCTGTCTGTCTGTGGATATGTGTGTCTGACACATTCACGACACAAACACACTCCTTCTAGATAAACTTCTTATAGATTTCCATTATAATATTGTGTCAGGTTTTAATTATCACCAGTTTACAACAGAATGTGATCAGCTCTGAAATACGGCAGACGGCTGCCATCTCTGCTCCAAAAGGTTTAATGACTTCTTCATGTTTGAATAAAGTTTTAGAGACTATTTTAGAGACGTTTATAAAATGTCAATTTTAATTTTTTATTAATCTGAAATATTCCAGAATGCCGTTTTCCATTTTGGCTAATTGACAATACTACCTTTGTGTCGTCTCTAAAAGTGATGAAACCTGCAATGTAAATTTGGATCCAGTGCTGAGTTAAATTGTTGACCAAAGACTCACTTTTTCAGCGTCCTGCTCAAAGAGGCGCAGCTGGAAGCACTGGTCCAGTTTCAGCTTCCTGACATGCCACATCTGATGGAGGTGCTGCCTTGTGGAGTGGAGCTTGTCGAGCAGACTGGCCACCTGTCCAAAGCAAACGCTGAATTTCAGCAATTCTTTCCAAAAACCCACTCTAATAGACACATCAGGTGGTTTAATGTTGATCATCATCCGAACACCCAGGAAATCTAAAATATTCTTTAAACACTGAAGCATTAATAAATTTGGAAATTTGGTCTCAAAGCAGATAAGTTATTATAGAATACACTTTCTGAAAAAAAAAAATCGTTTTTTTTAGCCACGCCCACTAAAACAAGAGGACACCACCATATATGGGTGAAGACAGTGTGTCCATACCAGTGTAGCCTTTCACTGTCTATGTCTGCAGATTGATTGTTTCTTAGATAATAACACCTGCAATATGTTGAATAACAATTCAACATATTGGCTGCCTGGCTGCTTACAGATCATCTCTTCCTGATGTGTAGATGAGCTGCATGAACACAGTCCTCTATGGGTTCATTAGGGTTCAGACCTCTTTTCCATAAACGTAGCAATACTTTCTTTATTTCTTTGAATCTTTTTCTATTCAGTGAGATTGGAATAAAACAGCTATATACTTTATAATCAAGTGCTTAAAAAGTTTAAAGGAATTACCAAATTCATTAAGATGTTAACCTTGCTATATTCTTTGAATGCAATTGTATTTTCTACCTAGCTCATTTCAGAAGATTCTGTCAGCACGTTTTGTATCTTACCTTCAGTTTTATGAGTAAATGCAGATAAAGCTTAAACTGTAAGGCAGATATGTTCCCAGTTCAAGAGATTGTTCCTGCTGTCAGATTCTTACCTTGGGTACCAGACTCTGAAAGTCAGCAGAACCTGAGATGCAGTTTCTTCCAGAAAAACCATCACTGGATCGAATACACTGAAGCAACCTTTGGCCTTCCCGATCCAACTCCTCCACTGGAGCCTTTAGCACCTGAAACCGTATTAACTAGGACTTTCAGGCAGGGCACATTGTAAAGCACATTTCAGCAACAGGCATTTCATGATGCTTCACACTCTGAACAGGTGAAACTTCAGCCTTGTTTTAAAGGAACTCAATGTTTCGGTTATTTGGCAGTTTTCTGGAAGTTTGTTCAAGATTAGTGGAGAATTAAAACTAAATGCTGCTTCTCTGTATTTGGTTCTGGTTCTGGGGATGCAGAGCAGATCAGAACCAGAAGACCTGAGAGGTCTGGAAGGTCTTTAATTTATGTTGGTACTAAGGGATTCAATGATTTATAAATCTGTTCTCTGAGTTACAAGGAGCCTGTGTAAGGACACTAGAACTGAGGTGATGTTCTCTACATGACTGGATGAGTTTCTCCAGATCTTGCTGAGACATCAGTCCTTTGATCCTGGAAACATTCTTCAGGTGATTGAACTACCTTTGAACTGTCTGTAGGTTTAGGTCACAGTTCATCACTACAATGCAGTTTCTAGCCATAATGACTGAAGCTGTGTGCTGACTCTAGATCTTTCCTCATTAGGTCCAAACATAATAACTTCAGTTTTCTGTCTGTTCAGCTGGAGAAGCATGTCCACTCATTTATTTGATCTATGCATCAACACAGTGCTTGTATGATTTCATGGTCACTTGGTGGTATTGTAATGTACAGCAGTGTATCATCTGCGTAGTTATGGTTACTAATCCTGCTACTTGTTATCAACTGGGCTAGCAGGAGCATTGAGATAATTAATAAGATTGAACATTGTGGTGCCCCACATTTCTAAGCTCCAATGAAAAACTTTCTTTTGGCATAAAAAAACTCTGTTCCTTAGGTGAAACTAGAAGCAGTCAGTTCCTGTAGCAGAGAGTGTGACCCAGCTCTCCAGTGGTTCCAGTAATATGTCATGGTCAACACTGAGGTCCAGCAGAACCAGCACTGTGGTTCTTCCACAGTCTGTGTTTATATGGATGTCATTGAACACTTTGACGAGGGCAGCCTCAGTACTGTGGTAACCACGGAAACCTGACTAAAAGACATGAAGCCGGTTGGTTATCATTAGGAAGCTGAAACAGCTTTTTCAGTTATTTTGCTGACGAATGGGAGGTTTTACCAATTGTTTGATAATTCCTGCTTTAAAAGCCAGGTGGAAAACACCTGATGAGAGGAAAGATTTCACTATTCACATCAGATCAAATGCAATGACAGGCAGAACTTTCTGTGGAGATATCAGCACAGAAATCTCTGTGCTGATATCTGTGCACAGAGATACCAACTAAGTCCCTCCCATTGTGGGAGGGACTTAGTTGGTGTGTTTAATTAAAGTAATAATATTTCCACTTTTAGTGAGATCAACTTTTGTACCTTTTTCTTCAGCTGTGTGTGCTCCTCTATTAACCGCCGGGATCCTTCTACATCTGCAGGAAAGTCTTTTATGGACAGAAGTTCCTGTAAGAAAGAACATATCTTTGTCATTTAGTAAAAAAAAAGGTGTTTGATTGTCTTAGGCCTGGATCTCTCAGCTGTGTACCTGAAGGTCCTCCAGTCTTGACAGCAGGTGAACAGCATTGGACATGAACTCCTCCAGAGACACCCTGAGCTCGATCCATTCCTCGTGGTTGTAGTCCAGAGAGCCTTCGAAATCTTCGGTAAGCTGTGAGGGATCTACCAGTTTGGCCAGGCCTTCTACTGAAACCATATTGGTCTGCTTATACAGACCAGAAGACCAAACAAAGTAATTGGTCAATGAAACAGCAAAGTGTCTTCCAGAAAAGTATTCATACTGCACTGGGTCTCATCATTTTACAAATGATTTCACTAAAAATATGTAAAAACTGGGTAAGATTTCCCAATTTCACAGGTGTCACTACTGTAAACATGCAGACATGACCTGGGCTGGTCTGTCAATAAACCTCTCACTGCAGAGCAGAAGAGGACAGTGGTTGAATTTTAGACCTTTGCTGAGGTAAATAAGATCAGTGGATAAGATCAGCTTCACATGTAACAATCAGCCGAACACCGATCACCCAGAATTAAGGAAATCGGCACCAATTAATCGGCTGGCCACTAAATCAGGGCACCCTACATACAGCCTCATGCAGACCCACAATGCACTGCAACTACATGCTGCCAGCTGCTGGTCATGGATCTGCGAGGAATCCTCTGCTTCGTATTATATATTCGTATATATATATATATATATATATATATATATAGTTGGAAATCATAATTCAATTATGCTAGTTTTAACTTTAAGCACATGTTTAAATATTAGACTGATCAACATTGCC
Organism: Phalloptychus januarius; assembly: GCA_902982915.1. Taxonomy (NCBI): domain Eukaryota; kingdom Metazoa; phylum Chordata; class Actinopteri; order Cyprinodontiformes; family Poeciliidae; genus Phalloptychus; species Phalloptychus januarius. The sequence goes on from CADWAE010000087.1 coordinate 249,273, forward strand.
TTGAGTAGGACTTAATTTTAAGTTAGATTTAGAGTCATGGCTTAATCAATATAATCTGATCAGTAGAAGATAATTATGCCAGTTCTTATATCCAAATCAGCCTTTTTGATATTCTGGGTGAGAGGACAACTCTGAACCATCAGCCTCCTGTTGTTCTTGGTTTGAAGCGAGCATCTGTTCTTGGACAGCAGGAGGTGGGCTGCGTAGTTTCCTGGGCCCATATCAGGGTTGGGGCCTTTTGTTATGTGTTTGAGGGAGAGGACACCTGGAGAGATTCTAGGATCTCACACAGAGGTGTGAAATGCTGCTTGTCTCAGGACTCACCAGCCCAGCAACGACAGTCATAAAACATTTGGAGTAACTTCCCTTTGAAATTTGAAACTTATTCTAATTAGAGAGCAGGGAACCTCCCAGACTGCATACAGTAGAGAAGAGACACACCTTCCTTTAAAAAGTTTAGGAGCTGAAAGAATTAATCAGATCGTTGGGGCGCTCTCTGGAGACGCAATGCGTCTCCGTATTGGTCTTTGTATTTGTCCATTTTTCTGTTTCTTTCAGGTGATTGATGTCTGTCTTGTGGATTTGAGTTTCTGATGATTCTGGTATGTTATTGGTGTGATTTGATGCATTTGTTTGTCTGAATAAGCTCTGGATATATTTGAAGTAGAACCGTGAATGTTGTGAACTGCCCTTACGCACAGGGAAACCCTCAACCCGGGGAACAAGAGAGGAGACAACGAGTTACAGGTTTTAATCATTATCCTCTCAATAATATATATATATATATATAGAGAGAGAGAGAGATGCCAGCTGTTTGCCTGCTGTGCCACAACAAAGTTTAAAGATGCAAAAAGTTGTGTACATATGCAACTTCAGTGGAAAATAAAAATAATCTTGTGTATGTGTAGCATCTCCATTTCCAACCTCAAAGGAGAACTTTGCACTTCCAAAGTTGGTCTTCTGTTTCTGCCAGAAGTTGTCTGGTTTGATGATGAGAGCCACACAGATCTCAGCTGGGAAATATTCCTGCAGTGTCTTCAGCAGAGGCTTGATTAGCTCCCACTTCGATCCTCGCATGTCGATGATAACAGTAAATCCCCGCTTGCAGACATCCTCACTGATGGGAGAAACAGAATCAACATGCAGGTAGAGGAGAACACAGAGCTGAACATTAGAGAGCAGGAGAGGATATGCTGCAACAGCTACACATCCAAAAGCACCGCTGCTTCTCCCTTTCCTGCCATTACATCAGACTTCCTGGGAAGTTTAAGTACTGTGCCGCTCCAGAGAGATGTCATCTCAAAGGGTTTCACCAGAACAGCATCTCCTTTTCTAGTTTCTTGAAGGTGCTTCACGTTTCACCCAGAATCTTAAATTCTGATCATGGGCTGGAAATTCCACTGAGAACTCCAGTCTTCAAAACCATTAATGGGACAATCATAATAGGAGCCCTCAGTACAAACGTGTCACAGACCAACCTCTTCACCGTTACAAAACACATGAACACATTTCTGCCACCCATGATAAAACATATAGCAAATCCAGAAACATGTAAACCTTTTATTGAAACAGCATAAACACACAATGGGATCATTTAAAAAGGCAACATTTATTCTGATTGAATTTATTTAGTATGATTAAATAAAATGTGATGAGGGAACTGATTGTAATAAAATAACTCCAGACCCAATTATTTTCCTCCTGCAACCGTCTTGTTAGACCAATAGAGCAGCACCTGGAGGAAAGTTGGACCATTCCTTCTGATCAGCCACAGTCCTGCATCCAACCTGGCTCTCCTCTCTTCAGCTCACTCCACCAGTTTTAAAAGGCACAAGGACTGAGTCACTGCAGAAGAAAGGCTGATATCTGTCTCGGTCTGACTACTGGAAGATCATTATGTAACTGAAAGATCCAGTGATAAAGTATTTTCAGTTTTCTGACAGAAGTCAGCAAATCCTAAAAAAAATCTCCTGAAATCTCCAAAAGTTCCACACTTCACTCCAACAAGTCTGCCTCAGCATTTAGAAGAGGAAGAGGCCCACAGCATCACAGATCCAGAGAGCATCACCTGATGGAAATAAACCTATCCAAAGGGTTTGTTGACAAAAACTCTCCCTTTTAGGCCGACTAAAATGCACTGAAAGTTTCAGAAGATTTCAAGTCTTGTCTATCAAAGTCACATTTCAGTAAAATGTCTATCTTTGGTTTAAGTTTTGCAAGTGGCATTTAACAAAATGTTTCTATGATGTGCCTGTCTGTAATTAAAGTGAACAGAAAAAAGCACTACGTCCCAAATAAAATTCTAATCAGCAAAACAAAAGCCTGCATTGACAGACAAATTATCTGAAAGCACAAATGACAGGTCTGACTGATGATTCACGCCAGGATGAATGAAATGCTATTTCCAGAAAAGCTTCAGTTTTAGGAGCAGTTAAGCAGAGGTTGGTGAGGTAGTGGAGGACAAGAGAATAAAACATTTCCAACGTTTAAAGGTGACATGTTGATTTCACTTTGGTTTCTGTAAAATCATTTCCTGCCCATTCATCCTGTAGTTGCTCATCTTCTTACTGTAAGTCAGCTCTTCATCTAACTACTGTTGGGAAATCATCTTGTTGGCACAAAACGCTGTTTCCTGCCTTTTGATTTCAGCTGAAGTAATGAAAACCAATAGCATAGTAGTAACAGCACCTGCTTGTTTATGTGCATTGATGAAATTATATCACTTGTAGAGCTGCAAGAAGCTCTGATTTGCTTAAATGATTCATAAGTCAGATTTCAGCAGTTTACCAGGTAAAAACATTTTTCTGAGGTTTTGCTGAGAAGCAAAATGTAACAGTCTCACCACTAAAACGATTCTTCAAAATAAAACAAAGATTTTCTCCAAACATAATATGATATAACTGACAAGAGAGAGAGCAGTGTGTGTTACACAGCCTCGCAGTCAAAGTGAATTCCACTAAAACAGAGTTCTCTATTATGCGCCATGTCTGCCTTAGAGATAGTTCCCTGAGTATCACCTTACATGTTGGTGGTTCCTCTGACTTCATTTTAAACACAAATGTCATAATGAAAAATACTTGTTAAACCCAGATATTTACATACTTTACACAGAAAGTAACATCGCCAGTTCATATCTGCCTGCTAAATAAATAAAATAAAAATCCTTAAAATAATTCCAGTTCAAATGTTCACACACAAATATTTTCTAAACTTTCAAATGTCTAATAATTGACATTTTTATGTTTTGATCCACATTGTAACTAATTTGCAGGTTTATTTGACACCATAAAATATTTGGCTGCTAATATTTGGAAACATTACCTCCAAATTTAAATCTCATACAGTATTAATATTAATCGAACAGCAACAAATCTATCACCACGTTTTTCAGGAAGGCACAAACTCTTCTCTTCACCGTGGAAACGTTGATGAGGTGAACAAGGCAAAGAGGGACTGTACTCTTTATTTTATAAGTTTAAATATTCTGAATACAACATACAGAAGGTTACATCTTTTCTCATTTTTCTTTTTAAAGATGTTTCTGCAGAGGTATGCAGGGATACCATTGCCATAGATGACTGAGATCACATTTTACCATCAGCAAAAATCTGCTTTCATTCTGGTCTCACAAGTCAAGTGAACAGGAAATCGAAATCAAGTGAAAAAGCCACCCAGTTCAGATCCCACAGAGCTCGGCTCCAGAATCTCTTTGACCTTTTTCTGATCAGTTTTTTTTTTCTGCACCTTCCATTTCTCCCAAGTGCCCTCAGACTGGGATGGAGCCACAGACTCAAACAGTGCTGCTTTCACAAAGATGCAAATCAAGCGCTGCTCCCCGTCTGCTGCAGAGCTGGTCAACGAAGGAGCACCTGATTCTACAACCAGGACAGCCCTTAACACACTCCTCACCCACACTTCTTTCTAGGATCTGCCTGCCAGGTCTACAAAATGTCCAAGAGCAAAATACAAAAATGTGGTGTGTGTATGTGTTTGCTGCAGATACCTGGGGACAGTAGACAGGTAGGTGACCAGCCGCCTCAGGTCCTCTTGTTTTATTCGGTCATGGTTGCTCCTGGCTGGAAATGTCAGAATTGGCCCTCCTCTTTTATCTCGCCCACCTGGAAAATTCAGCAACCAGCGATGTTTAGTATTTAGAAAGTATTTCAATCAAATTTTTATATTTACCAAGTAAGAAGATAATGACTGCTTTGGAAATGGATCTTGCATTTGAATTATGGGCGCACCAATCTTTAAAATGTCTCACCTGCCAATTCCGATTTTAGCCACTGCTCTTTCTTTTTTGTCTAAAATGTTGCTAAACATAGCAAGAAAGTCACTGAGTTGGCAATAGTGAGGTGACTTGTTAACTAAAAATGTGCAGACATGAACTGGTGGTGGGTCGGTCAGTCAGTCAAACCCCAAACTGCACAGCAGAAGAGGACAGTGGTTAATTTTAGACCTTTGCTGAGGTAGATAAGATCAGTGAATAAGATCAGCTTCACATGCAAGTATCGAACAATCACTGATCTCCCAAAATGAAATCAACTGTCCATTTTATCTGTTGGCTTATTTATCGGGGCACCCCTAATGGGAAATAATAAGGTTTCCTGGATCCTGGGTCAGTGCAGCCATGTCGTGTCTGTTTTTATTTCTGAATGAGAGGAAACATGAGAATATGTCCACTTATCTCTGACCACAGCACTTAAAATGACCATGCATGTATATGACTCTAACCCGTTGATTTCAAATGAGTGTTAGTTCCAAACTCTAGGTCGAAAACACCACCAGCTTCAGCTGATTACTCTGATCTTCAAGGTCTGAGATGAGCAATGGGAGATTCTACAGAGACAAATCCAAGAAGTATTTATATCAAGTTCACTGAGCTCTAAACTAGCTAGGAAAGATCATTCAGTTTAAGAAACACTTCAACATGGACCCAAGTACACAGTTTTATGATCACAACAGCTTCAGGGCTGTAAACACGATGTCATGATTAAATCTTGGTCAGAGTGAAATGTATACATGTGCGCAAAAAGTTAGATTCCTGAGGTTGTGTACTACTACTTCCTCGTGTTGTTTCCAGACATTTACAGATGTTGTTTGCTTTACCTCCTAAATAAATCATGAGGTTTATCAATAATACTTGCACATGTTTTGGTAATTTGTTTTTTCTTCATATGATTTAATCCATTTTTTCTTTTGATTTCAAGACATGTCAGAGCTGAGAGGACAACACCAACATACAACGGTACTGAAATCTGATAAAGGTAGCTAAAACTTCAAAACTTCACTCAGTAGACAATTCAGTTTGACTACGGAGTGGAGTTGGTAGTTCCTGTCTACAGCAACCTACTGGTGACAAACTCAGTGCCATCAGACTTCCAGAGGTCAGGACTACTGCCTGGTTCATCCTGATGTCACAGTAACCAGGGCATGGCACCGCAGCTTTACAGTATCTTCCAGACTCTCCTCACAGCTTGGTCAGACCCTCAGCATGTTTTCTCCAAAACCATCCAAAACGTAAACTCTCTGAGTCTTTGTGATAAACGACGTGTGCTGAGATGGCTTGTTCAGATTAACGTAAGAAACACAAACCACAGTGTTTGTCTAAGAGCTACTCAATCGTGAAAAAGACAGAGAAAGAGAGAGAGAGAGAGAGAGAGAGGGAGCTGGAGGAGAAAATGTTATAGTGATCTATGAAAGAATCTTGATGACGAGTACTTGTTGGCATGCAGCCTCTGACATGCTCTCCCTCTCTCTTTTCTTTTCTTCTCTGTCCTGCAGGCTCTCCACCATTCTCTCTCTCTCTCTCTCTCTCTCTCTTTGATTCAGACTTTTGCATTACTACAACACAAAGAGATCAACACTTAAAGTACTAAAGTAATACAATCCTTATAAATGCTTTATGTTTAGAGCCAGATACTTCCAGATACTCTCTACGTTGGACGCTGAATACATCTTGGATTAACTTGTACTGTGAGGTTTCAGTGATGTTGTAGTTATTATTAACTACATGCCTATGTTGTTTGCTGATATGAGTTGTTATTTTTTCTTTTCTTTCTGCAGAAGAAGCAGATTGCCAGGGTGTTGTCATGTGTTCTCTCTTTGTTTCTTTCTTTCTCTTTAAACCTTTTTTCCCACCTCTCACCCTTTCTGTTTTGTCTCCATATATATATATACATATATATATATGTAAACCTTTCATAGCAACTAGTGGAATTAAATCAAACAATACTGAGTGCCTCACTGTCAGACAGAACACATTAAAATATTTTTTTAAAAAGTATTTTTAATTTTGTCATATATCAGATCTATTGGTGACATGTGGTACAGATAAATCAACGTCACTTAGTAATACAGTATGAAGCGTTAAAAGTTTTGAGCTGTCAAATATTTTAAATGTTAATTTGCACATTTATTTTAGGAGTAAAAAGCTACTAGTATAAAGTTATGAGCAAAACCATCCATCTTAGCTTCACGCCATCAGCCTGTCAAATCATCTATCACCTTATTCTTTTACCAAATATTCTATATTTCCAATAACAATCACATATCCATCCATTCAAGGATAGAGGCATTGCCCATTTTCGCAAACATTTTCATTAATCGATCTGACCAGCAATAATCACAAAAGCAGCTCTTTCAACATCAGGCTTTTATGATTGCTGCAGAGACCCTCATGAAACACTCCATCTGGTTCCTCACAGAATGTGAACATCGTTGGGACATCCGGGGGCTTATTTTGTCATGACATCTTACTTTCCATGTGGAAATGTTTTATAGGGAGTGAGACGGCCTGCAGGCCGGGAGTGTTCAGGGTCTGCTTGCCTTGACATTCAGTGAGAGCAGCAGACAGAAGGGAGAAGAACCCATAAACAAAGGTGATGTTGTGGAGATGATGTTTCCTCACTTAGGAAGCCTGAATCGAACTCCAACGCTGAGAAAAGTTTTCACAGATATTCTAAATCTAAGTGGAAGTCTGCCTCTGTTCTTTGTAGAGCTGTGTAATATCATTATGTGGATGTCTATATTAGCTTAACTCAGACCATATCTCACATGTGATAAATGTAATGTGGAACTTCCTTGCAGTCCTTGCTGGTTGACTTTCAGCATTGACAGACACTCACCCGACACGAAGGCGACTTTCTCCTTCAGCACAGGCAAAACATCAGACGCCTTTATGCCTTCAGTCCTGAGGGAGCCTGGAGGGACGAGAGAGAAAGTCTCAGCATTAATCCCATTATCAGATCAACATTCCTGTGAGAGAGCAATCACATTTGGATTCAACTCCTGCTTCTCACTGATGCTACTTTCTGAATAAAATATTGTTTTTGACATGAATAAATATTATAATTTGGATATAAGTGCTGTATTCAGCCTTCCTACAGAATCAGGACAGAACAATTTGTTTCCATTCTTATTGCTTTGTTCTCTTTTGATTTTCTGCTCCGTTCATCTGGTCGCCCGTCTGTCATGTTATGAAATCTCTCTCTCTTGTTCTGTCCTTTGTGTCTGTGCTCTCTCAACCTCCCCTGCCTCCTCCTCCTCCTCTCAGATGAAAACAAGCCCAAATGTCCACAACCTGCTGCGTGTGTGTAGGTGTGTGCGCGTGCATGTGTGTGTGCGTGCGTACATGTGTGTGAGAGGGTGTCGTCGAGTGTGAGCGCATGGTGGTGCATGTGTGATACAAGTCAAACACACATTCCAAACTGAGAACACTAAGTCAGCAGAATGTGTCTCAGGACACAGAAAGAGAGAGGAGGAGAGACACAGTGGCTGTTCATGTGATCTCCATGTTTCAGGATCAAATTTTTATATCTGGTGTATATTACTAATAATCCATGTTTTACAGTTTTAGTTACAGGATTTAATTTACAGGATTCAGTTTTACAAACCACTGAATCCAAAATATTTTAGGATGCATGAATTTGGTGAGCAGGGTGCATTTAATTCATGATTTGATTGTGAAAAGTGTTCATTCATATTAATACATACAAGACACTACTAATCTTGCTTTTAATTTTTTATTTTTGTGCAGAACGTACATCTACAGTTGAAAACAGAGGTCATAAATGGTACTGTTATGTTTTGGGTTATAACAGGTGGAACCATTTTTCCAGGATGGACTAATGAGCCACCGTACAATTTCAAAAGCTTTAATAACTAGAATTGGGTTTTTAAGTTTAAATTCATTCATAAAATTATACTTAGAGGCTTTAGTATAGAGACAGACAGACTGAGGTTTGCACAAATGTGCTCTAGAAATTGATTTAAGCTATTTGTATGATACAGCAAAAGAGTTGCATCACAGATCTTTCCTCTCATCGCTGCTCCTGATAAAATCAATGTGTTTACATGTATGTTGATATTTAGACTGTCATTTGTAAAAATCATTAAACACAAACCCCATCCTGATGCAACCACTAACCAGCTTGGATGCTAGTAAATTATTCTCACTTTGACTTCATTCAACAAACATTTCTCCAAAATGCTCTTTTTATCGAAAGCTGCAAATTTCAGTTGAGCTTAAATGTGACCATTTTGGAGCGGAGCCACCGTTCTTCATCAGAAGCGTCTCAGTCCTTGATGGATGCGCAGGACACTGGTCCACGCAGGGCACTGGTCCACGCAGGCACTGGTCCACGCAGGGCACTGGTCCACGCAGGGCACTGGTCACAGGGACTGTCCACCTGGACACTGGTCCACGAGGCACTGTCCACCAGGACATGGTCCACGCAGGACACTGGTCCACACAGGACACTGGTGTTCCAGAAGCTTCCGGTTCATGTGAGCCTTCAGGCAGCATGCTGTGGCCTGTTCCTGACGGATTTGCTTTATCTGAGGGTGATTATTTTGGGACAGTTCTCCTGCCCAAAGTAGAGAGATAGATAAGTAAGTTATGTCGAATAACACTTTGACCTTACTATGGATAGTAACGAAGGACGGTTTCCCACTTGTGTGAATCTATATTTGTATCCATATTCTGTAAAGCTAATAGGGACGATGATGGCAGCGGTTGCAGGTTGCCAGTTCCATCGCTGTTCATTGTGGTCTAGATTAAAACACTTCACCCGTCTTGCCTGATGGTCAGAGGGTCATTTGCACACACACACACACAAACACCCCCACACACACACACATGCACTCTTACAAAGAGAGAAGCATACAGGAAGCTGTTAGTCCATTTTCTGGGCTAACACTCACACTTCAGTTTTCTTTTGAACTGCGATAATGACTCAGTGCCGAAAGGTTGGCTTGATGAGCTTTACAAACATACAGATCTCTGAAACTTAGCGTGTAGATATGGAATACATATGATCATCAGAAAAGAAAAGAGACGACTCATTTCACCTGATTATTTCAGAAGTAACCCCCCGACTGCCATTTAAAGCTGAGAGCTGGCAGAGCAGGATGACATGAATTCCCCACAGTGATATTAAAATATGATTCATGTGGAATCCAGTCACCATGTGACCAAATAGGGTTTTTTTAAACTGCTTTTCTATTGTTCTGCGAGTGAAACAGATGTCAGAGGCACAGGAAAGACATATTAAATCAAAGAGAAAAACATGAGAAGAGCTGCTTGTAGCTGCATTTTAGCTCCAGCTAGTAAAGCTGATATATGGTCTCAGTCTTACTTCATTATTTCTTCCACATAGCACCTCTGTGAACTGGGATCATTCTGACCCAGCGAAATGAAAAAGGCTTCCGTATCTGTGAATAGACTTAAAACGCATCTCTGCTTTAATAATACACTTAATCATGCAGTATATGCACTGAGTTAAGGGTCAGCCATTTAATAGCAAAAGGTTATGAGGAACCAGAACATGTCTATGATCTGTCAAAGAAACTGGAGCGATTCCAAGGACGGATTCAATTGCAGGTCTATACCCTGGCTAAGATGCAGTAGTTTACTTTTCCTCCTTTTCCTAAAGCTTTATAAGCCATCTTTAATATAGTAAAGATGAAATTGTTACTGGTTTCAATGAATGGCTGTAGCAAAGTATTTTTGTGATTCGCATTCCAGTTTTAAATTAAGTCACCATTAAAACTGCATTAGGTGACCCTGCAGTACAAAACTCCAGCATTTTGTGCATTGGATGTATTGTCTCAGGTGAGTTGCCATGGATACAAGCAGAAGGCAGTGAAAGTAAGGTGTCGATATTTCAACCAGCAGTTAAATGAAGATGTATGTTGAACTTTAAGCAACAAAGGCTTCACAGCATGTTGAAGGAGACAAAACAAGCAGTCGTCTCCTTCAGCTAGCGGTCGCTCCTTAGCTGCTAACGCTAAGGAAGGTGAGTTTTATCCAGATGTTTGCACGGGTCAGAACACTCACATATGTCTCTTAATGGTTATCATATAATGCATATATGTAAACGTGGACTATTTGAAAAATGAAAATATTCATGCTAAAGTTAATCTGATGGCACTATCTACACATTTCATTATGTCAGTATTGCCTTTTAGGAAATTAAACTTGACACGATTTGGAAAATTTGAGAAGCTGCTAAAATTTTAATGTTACTGTTAATGTTACTAATGTTTTTTAGACCCAATGCTGTTATTTTTCCTTTACTAGATCTTTTTTATGTAAGGGAACTGTGACAAAATTGTGAACATGATTTTACTATAAAACCCATACCGAGTCATTATAGTGTTCAGGACGGAGACGAGTTCTGAAAGGAAGATGTTTTGATGTGAAATTTGTGAATCCGCCTCAAAATAAAAGCAAAATATGTTTAAGATTCTGGTAGGAAGAATCATTATTCACAGTAAAGATAATCCAGTTCAAACATGGGCTGAGCCTGAGAACACCTTCCCTACTGTGAGGTACGGAGGTGGCAGCATCATGCTGCAGGTCAGTTTGATGCATGGGGGGGCTGGTTCACTTCACAGAAAAGATGGTCTCATGAAGAAAGAACATTATGTTGAAACTCCTCATTTGAAGTCATCAGCCATGATGTTAAATGGACCTTGCAGGTAGACAATGACCTGATTAAGGACAACAACGTAAATGTTTCTGAGCAGCATTGCAAAAGCTCTGACTGGAGTCTGGTAGAGAAATAGTAGGCAGAGCTACAAAGGTGTGCATGAGCAAGGTGGCCTACAAACTGACACCAGTTCTGTCTGGAGGAATGGGCCAAAATTCCAGTCAGTTGTGAAGAGCTTGTGGAAGGAAACTTTAAACCTTTAACCAAATTTATGGTGTTAAAAAGGTAATTCTATGAACAGTTATGTAAACTTTTGACACTGAAGTTTTGATCAGTCAAATTTATCAAAACTTGACTGAGCTAAAACAGAAAAACTTTAGTCTCATTTAAACTTAGACAATAAAAAGTCTGTTTTTTTATTAAATGTATGTGAATATCTGGTTTTAGCTGTTGTGAATATTGTTCAAGTGAACTAAGAAGTGTGCAGTAACTAACATAACTTATGTCACAGAAACATTCTGAAGTTCTGGGTCCTTTAGTTTCTAGGTGTAGTGCAGTTTTTCTGATGGTTGTTCTGTCTAATTGAGATAAGAGCAGAAAGCAAATATGTAAATGCTGCCAACTGACCTGCAGAAAAGAATCCACACACACACACACATGCCAACATAGATAATATTTACAGGAACTTAATGTGGGAATGCAAATAAGTATAATGTGGACTGGACTGTGTGTAAATCATCCACGTGGATGATGGCTAAACAGGCCACTGAATGAAGTGTTCAGAGGATGCTAATGCTTTTTATCTCACTTTAAGAAACAAAAAAACACGTAAAAGCCAGAATCATTAAAACTTCATGGTTTCATGTTGGTTCCCACTTTATCCTCACAATGTATGAAATCTGGATATTAAGGATTTCAGTTAAGTTCTATAACAACAGATCCACTCAGTACAAGACAAATCTGACATGGCCATAAAAACTGAGAAATTCCCCTGTTCAGCAACAGGTTACTGCAGCAACAGTTTATCTGGAAAAGCACACTTAGAAAATAACATATTTATTTTAGTCTTTGCATGTAGAGGAGCATGTTATAGAACATTCAAAATGTTCTATAACAGCCATTCATTTGGAGAGAATTGTTGACTGATTCTGACTCATCACTCTGCAGCTGAAAAAAGTCTTCAAATATGCAAAAATTCTGTTAAGCACTGAAGTACACATCAGTCACAACACAATGTAAGGTCTGTCCAAGGGTGCTGGAGAAAATTAGCTAGTTTAGTTTAAATCTAACTTTTCATGTTCTAACCCTTCCAGGTGTTGGATCTTATCTAACTTGCAAAGACGAAGGAACTCAGACCTCCTGCAAAACATGGAGTAGTCACAAAACATAATGCATGACTTCATTCTCACAGACAGGGCTTTACTGGATTTCATGTTGATACATGTGAAAATATTGCAGAGAGGACGCTGTCACTGAATTCTGTGATGTACTCATGAAAGGAGCACCCAGCAGTCTGAGGAGTAGAAAGCAGACCACCAGAGAACAACTCAGAGACATGATTTGTTGCTTCGTTGGCCAGTCGGTCCTCCTGTTGCCTCTCACTCACAACCACCTTTGATCGAGGTTTCTGCTTTCCTCATCGCAGATGCTCAACCCACACACACATACACACACACAGCTGTTTGTATGGCAGCAAAACAGAGATTAAAGCAGCACATGGCCAAAACAGTAAAGTTTCCAAAGTGAACACTCACACAGAGCAGGTTGACACCACAGCCTCAGCAGAGGGAGTTGGGGGTCCACAACCCCCAACTCCCAACCACTCTGGACCCACAACCAAGCAAAATCCATGTGTTCCTTAATGACGTGGTAGTTTTTACATCAGCTCTGATTCCAAGTGTGTAGATAAAGTCCTTTACTGTGTGTTTTTTGTTTGTTTTTTCTGCTGTAACAGTTACACAATGTGAATACTGGGAAGTGGCTGCTGATGTCATTCACATATAGTCCACTTTCTAATCTGCTTTACAAATCATTTGAAAACCATATTGTAAAGCAATGTGTCAGTGGACTGGACATAATGCTAATATTACCCTCTGTACATTTATGCTTGTTTGGATTTAATCAGTTGATATTAAAGTCACCACCAACAAACATTAGAGTAGAGATCTTAAAGTTCTGTTCCCGCAGTGAGACGTCACTCAGCAGGGAAGGTGACTCTGAGGATGTTCAGACGGTCTGCAGGAATCTCTTCCAGCCCAGATAAATTAGCGCAAATGTGACAAGTCCTCTGCTGAGTTTATTAGTGCTTCATTTCTCAGATGAGAAAGGCAGCAGCCAACATTTCAAAATGTTCACAGAGGCCTGTTCCAGGATCAAATCCAATTCTGTCTGATGAAAATTAGAAGTGCAGTGTGTGTGTGCTTGTGTGTGTGAAAAATTGCAGCATGTGTCACCATCCTTCCACATACCCACACTCACATCATGTGTCACTAGAAGGTAACAGGTGAGGCTGTCTACATTCTACTAACAGCTGCTTCTTCAAAAGGCTGCCAAGCCTCACATGTTGCCACAACGACCAAGTTACCACATTCAATGTTGCTATTGTTGAATTAAAATTAGTTCTGACCACTCCCTGATGTTCCTGACCTCATTAGCATCAAAATTGACCAGGGTGCCTAAACTTTTATGAGGGTGCAAATACTCTTTTTTAATACTTATCATTTTTGCTAAGTTTTAACATAGGAAGCTTACCCCTTAAGGATGCACATAGTTTCTTAAAGCTTAGTGAAGCTCAAAAATATACTTATACCCAAATAGATTTCTTTTAGTGTTATATTAGAGAAACAACTAAATCAAGGTATTAATACTTTTATTTGAAGCCTGATACATACTTGTGCAACAGTTACCATGTGTGCAAAAAACAAACTAAATTGTTAGCAGAAAGTAATAAGAGAAGTGTCTGTATGTACAAAGAATCGAACAGGAAGAGGCCTAGCAGAAGTGTCTCGTTTCTACGCCTAAAAAAAAAAGGATGTTGCTTAGACTTATACGTCTAAGTTAAAGGTTGAAGTAAGGTTGAAGTTTCAACACCTATGGAAAAGAGAACCATCAACTAGAACATCTGCACACTGGTCCGTTTTGGTCTAACACCTCTTCCTTCTGAACTTATTCTGAACTCACTTATTATTTTTTTTTTAACCTTGTCAAACGGTTCTCGGAAAGTGATGATTTGCAAAAAGGGTCGGCCCTCATATCTGCGTGGTACGGAAAGAGCTGTATAAAGAGAGGATGTTTCCTTATCCAACTTAGAGTTGACTTCGACAAGCTGACTTAGATGCTGTCAAGCGCTCTCCATCTGCAGATGTTAAATAAAGTGTTTGTTCCTTGAAACTTTGAATCTCAGCAGCCTTAATCTGGAGAACAATTTAAACTTTTGTCCAACATTGTTTAGATGTGAAATGCATTAAAAGTAATTTAAGGTTTAGGCTGACCTGTTAGCTTAGCATGGCTATTATTTAATAGCATGGCTATTATTTAATAGCATGTTTAGGTCCTGGTTAAGACTTCACATTGACTCCAGGCAGTGACGGTTCAGCTCACACATCTCTGATACTGACAGTTAAAAGAAACATCTTTTAACTGCAAGACATAGTCCAGAAAAGATCTGCCTTTCTTATTCTGACATCAACACAGGTCTTACACATATACAGTACATTATAATAACACAAATTAACTACATTCTTGTACATAACAGTGATTGTCTTCATCAACATTTGATACATTTTTTTATGTAAATTAACAGATAAGATCACATTTGTTTGGTCAGGAGTAGGGAAACAATAAATCAATTAATCGCATGAAAAATGAAAATTATCAACCTCATTTTAATTTATCATCTTTATTGGTTCTTCCTGCTCTTTTCTCTTTCTATGACATCGGATGAAAAAAGGTTAAACTCCGGTGCTGTCCACTGACCCTCCCCTGAAACTGTTCCAAAAATTGGAAAGACATTTTGAAAAATCTTAATTTTTTCCTCATTTATACCATCCAAAAATCCCAGCCAGCTGTCAGACTGTCAGAGTGAAGCGCATGTGGTTGGTTCTCTACTGCAGGATGTCCTAAAGGTCAAAATGTCTCTCCCTGCACTCTGCTTCCATTCTGGTCCATAGTCTGGTCATTTCAGCCTCATAAATCTATATGTAAACTTTAACTGGTTCAAAATTCTGCTGCTCGCATCGTTACCAAAACAGCTTCATTTCACCACATCACTCCAATTTTACAACTTCACTGGCTTTTTGTTTCTTTCAGAATTCAATTTAAAACCCTATTGTTTACATTCAAAGCAATCCACAACCTTGCCCCTCCTTATCTGTCTGATATTATGCACATCACCACCCATTCACGTTCTCTTCGTTCTTCCTCTTCCATCCACCTCAGTGTCTCTTCTCCGTCTCAGCACCATGGAGAAAAGAGCCTTCTCTTTCTCTGCTCCCCAACTCTGGAACGCTCTTCCCCCTGACATCCTTAACATCGACTCTTCTGACCTTCAAACAACTCAGAACTCATCTGTTCAAGTTAGAGCTCTCACTTTAACTGTGCAGTTATTTTTGTAGTTTTGTGTCTTGTTCTGTTTGTGTTTTTATGTTGGAAAGTGTCCTTGGGTGTTTTGAAAGGCGCTGACAAATAAAATGCATTATTAACAATATTATTATGAAAGGTCAAAACCGCCAGTGTCATCACTGCTGCTGCTCCTCAGCAGCAAAACTGAATGAACATTAAAAATATATATGTTCATGTCAACGTAAAACTTGCATATATGGTTCAAAAGCAGCAGGATGATTATGTCTTCTCTCTCTGTCTCTGCTTATCTGTCACACGTGTGTGCATGCACAACACACCCCCACACACATGCATGCTCACCTCCACACACACATGCACAGAGGCATGCTAATGGCCTCGGCTCCAGTTTCCCCTGCAGAGGAAAACCACATCCATCACTCCTCTAACACAAACCACACACACATATGCAGTGCTTTCCAGGCATTGTACAGGCAAAGACACACACACGCACACAGCACATGATGATGTATACTCTACAGGGAGGCTCCTTCTCATTAAGGGAAAGTCACTGCAACAAAACAATGCAAATACAACGCAGTGCAAAGAGGAGAGAGACAGCAGTGGGGGTGTGTGTGTGTGTGAGTGACCCTGAACTCAGCTCACTTCCCAAAGCTGGAGTCTGTAGAGCTCACTGTCTTTCACTGGTGCTTTCATGCCAACAACAATAATCTTTTCCTTCTATTAAACAATTAGGAATGTAGCACACACTCACACTCACTCCCATAACTCTTGACAAGGTCGCAGCACCAACACTTTCTGACACAGGGGAACTAAGGAGGACTTTGGAAATTCTGTTAGCAGTTCACACAGTAAGTTGGGGTATGCCATAAATCTTTTAACATAAACAGCACGTCACAATAACAAACTACTTTGTGTGTACAATATAAAACTCCTTTATGGAAGTATAAATTTTAATGAAGCCTAAATACTTCATCTCTTATGTCGACTCGCTGAAATGATCGGGTTTGTGATGTTCTGTGTGAGTCATCCCTCCACAGCGGACCCCTGCTGGCCTCCTGCAGACTGCACACCTGCATGGAAGTCCCTCATCAGACTGCTGGGGATTTCTACAATTTGTCTGCTGATTGGCCTGGTTGGTAGTGTTGAGCTCTCTGTGGCTTCTTCCTCGTGGAGTTTCCTTGTAGCTTCAGTTGAAGCATGTGTCATCTCTGCTCCAGTTTACCCTGAGCTCTTTGTGCCCTCAAATTAAGACTGGACTCCTTTAACAGACCCGACCATCTCAAGAGGTCCTCTGCCTCCTGAAACTATGTTCACCTGCTTGATGGCTCAAGGGCTCACCTGCTCTACCTCCTGCACACCACCTCTGGAACTCAAACCTCTCAATATCAACTTCTCAACCACCCGGATCAGCAGAGCTCCCTCTACTCTGTCTTCCCCTGTCTACCTCTCTACTCTGTCGTCCTTCAGTCCTTGTGTGTTTATCTAGCATCATAACTTCCTGGTCCAGTCACACTGCTCTGCTCCCCGTCTAGATGCTGCAGAACCAGAGACTCAGACAACCTTTCCATCTATCTGGGCCGTGGTGATGACAGCGTTTGCCCTTCTGTTGTTGGGCTGCCAGTTCCACAGCTATGTCCGCCTCTATCGTTGTGTCTAGTTGAAATGTCAAATGAAATTTCTCCATTCTTTTACTTGTCCTTTGTTTGTCCAATTATGTAGCATTCAGACTGAGGGTTAAAGAACTGAAAAAACACTTCTCACATCCAGGACTTAAAAACAGTAGGATTTAGTGATTGTGAGGAGTGATGGATTTACAGGTTTACAGAATCCATGTAATTCAGAAAAATATGTTTTTTTGCTGTTTTGTTATTATTAAAAGTAGCATTTATAAAAGTGTAAAGGTGTTCTTCTACTAGACATGAGGGAACTTGAATGTAGTTGCATTTGGTTGAATCACTGCATACAAGCTAAGATTCCACTAAGTCCAGCTAGGAAATGCTATTCATACAGATTCTGTTTATTGGAACTGAAAAAATGTTTGACAATATTATTTGGGAATTAAAATGTGATCAATGATAAGTTATTAAAGGAAATTGTTGCTTTAGCTTGTTCCACAACTAGATTCCAGTAATTGTTTTTTAACACATTTTCCCCTGAAAGAATAAAATAGACTACATAAAACCTGGAAGAAAATAGAAAATTTAAGCTTTTAACAAATCTCTTCAGCTGACTGCTACATGGATTTCTAATGGATTGTCACCATCTGACTCATTCAGGGAGAACCAATCAAATTAAAGCTTGTGTTTGGAGGCAATGACATCATCTGTGCTGTGTTCCAGATACATGAAGAGATCCCATCTGGAGAGAGCTGACTCAGCACATCTCACTTACACACACCAACACACACGCAGACAGCAGTAACCAGTGTGAGTAAAAGCAGTTTTGAAGAAACTGCAGGTTTAAAGGGTCATTACATCTACTTCATGGAATAACTGATTTCTTTAACCAGTTACAGGATGCTTTAGCTGAGCCCAACTTCAGTTCTGCAGTTATTTATATGCACAGATGTCTCTCACTAACAGTCACATACACTCTGAATGACCCACAGCATTCACAGTGACCAGTTACCATAGCCCTGCTGCACAGCTGTAGGATGTTAAACCATAGGAAAGTAATTTATATTTCTCTATTTCTGCAAACACAAAACATCCCAGCTGGGTGGCCAATGGAGACTTTAGTATTTAGGAAGTCGTGCTAAAAGAAAAAGGGACACTTTTCTGATAAGCCAAGATAAGTTCTTGGCTTATCAGGACATAATGCAAATAATGTTCTGAAATTAGTTCACTCTAAACCCAAGACTTTATTGAAAAAAGATGAAGCCAAAGTGAAAAATGTAAAAGGTGTAATGCAAGCAGATGTGCCAAACCCTTGGAACCAGGTCTTGACCCGGCACCTATAAGCTGCTAGGTCTTTATTTCAGGGTCTCGTTTTCAGAGGTCTTATGGAAATGGAAACATCTGAAAAAAAAAAATCAACTGAAATGCCAAACTTTTATTTAATTATCTTTTAATTATCTCTAGAGCTTTCACACACTGTGAAAGCTCTAGAGTCACTAGAGATCATTTGAGATCATTTTTTAGATCATTTTTGTTACATGATCTCAAAAATGATCATGTAACAGATTACATAATAATATTTTGATGTTTTTAAAAGTTTTAAGTTTACATAACATAAAAATGGCATGTGCAGTTGTCTTAAATTATCTCAAAGTTAACTTAAAAATTTTGAGTTTTCTCAACTTATGATGAAGGAGTACTTCACTTAAAATTTTCAATATTTTCACTCATAATGCTTGAAATGGACTGAATTTTTTCTGTATTACTCAACTCATAATCTGGGGAACATCCACTCAAAATTAACCCTTTAATGAAATACTGAAGTGACACCACAGTGACAATTTAACAATTTTTAAATTCAATACAATGTGCTTTTTAAAAGGCAGGAATCAGTCAAAACAAATTGCTTGTCATAAATTAAAACAAACGGAGCAGGAGATGACTCCAGCACCTACGATAAAATCTCACAAAGAATTCATGATAACATTCCAGATAATAAGTATAATCCATCCTCAACAACGACAATTATTACAATGTGAGCCTTTAACACTGTTTAATACATTTTGGCATTTACTGCAACTTAAAAAAAAAAAAAAAAAAAACATTCAAATAAAGTTTTTGTTTCTACTGTGCCGTACTTCAACTGGCAACCTCAGGTAGTGCATCAAGGTAGGCATGAGGCAACAGGACATTAAACATGTATAGTGCATGAAATGAACAGTCGTTTCCCACAAGTTATTCAGTGTATAAACTTTGAGCAATAAGCCAATGCTGTGATATTTAGCTATTAACAATCAATGTATTAAATCTGAGGCAGAAGGAAAAAAAACACTTCCTCAATACTCACTTCAACAAATAGTCAATTCTGAGTGATTCACTCATTGAACAAATTATTCTTCAGCATCAGGAGACGCCCTTTCAGTGGTTTGCTGTCCTCAAGACGCATCAAAACTTTTTGTACTGTAGGCCTAGCACATAGATGCACCCAAAGAGCAGGAGAAATGAGTCAGCCAGATTTGTGGAACAACTGTTACAGTTTTATTTTTTATCAGACCAGTGCTGTGTGTTAGTACCTTGGCATGTTTTGATGACTTCCAGCTGATTTATGCAGGGTTAAAATCAGCTGGCAGACACGTCACAGTAACACCAGGTGACATCTGATGAAGATAGCAGGAAGTAATCGAAACATGTCAAGCACTGGTCTGATAAAAAATAAAACTTTAAGTATAATCTCTTGTAGACCAAATGAACGTGTTTGGAATATGAGTCCAGAGTTTGTTGAACCTCCTTTCTGGAATAGTCCTCTGGAATGGATAACAGTTTTTCTCTCATCTCAGGGTTCACTCTGAGTTTTCACATAACCTGCTTTCTGGTTCTCCTAGAGTTCTTTAAGTGATGCCATATGTTTAAGTTGACTGATTATCTAGGCAAAGGGATTGATAGTGAGGCCAGTACACTTATGTTACAGGTCCTGAAGAACTTGGAGGCATCTTCACGCTGATATGCAGGAAGTGCATGAAGGATGAGGGCCCATCTCATATTTACATCATGTTGTTCCTATGGACAAAACATATCCATTATAATATTATTATTATATACATAGCAAACATAGACATGAATGTGCTTCAAACCGTTTCCAACTCACGGACACAACTCCACTGTCAATGTCCCGGGCAAACAAGCATTATGGGAAATGTGGTTCATACAGGAACCCCGCTGAAAACGTTACACCTTGTAAGTTAAAGAAACATAACGTATTTGCCACATTCAACAACTCCTGAAGTTACAATAACACACATTCACTGTGCACATTATACACATTTATTTCCAGCTCCAAATTTAAGACTATTTATCGGAATACAGTTTTAAAAATCAAACAAAAAACTTTAGCTTACTTACCAAATCAGCGGTGATGATAAGGCGGCTCGGAAAAACAGGTTACGACGTGTTAGCAACGGATTAAACAGTTCTACCTGCTGAAAAAGTGACAGAAGGCACAGATATGGGAAGTGCAGAAGCCAATACTGTATCAAATTGATATAGCTATAACAGAGAGTTGGCCACTTTAAGGTAAAAACAACAAACAGCTTCCAGTCCAGGGAGGGCACTGCTGGCTCTGTGGGCAGGCAATGCCCCTAATGCCTGTCCATGCCACCAGGCCTGGTTCAGGTGCTGATTAAAATCCATGCTGCAGTTATCATTTATGTTAATTTTTGGAAAAGATCCTTAAAGAGGCTATAGCAAACATTATTTGTGTGATATCTTTGCTTCCAAGTAGAAACAAACTCAGCAGTGGGCCTGAAGCTTTTAATGAACTTGAACATGGCCTACACACTCTTGCATATCACCAGTCACTACTACTGCCTTGCCCTCTGGTGTCATTCTTTGCACGTACGCTTGCCCACTAAAATGACGCTGATCACTTCCTGTTCAGACAATGTGGAGCGACGTATTGACCCTTAGCACATGACGTCTGGTTCTTCAGATCTGCCTGCTCTGCCATGATGGGCAGCAAAACAACCAATGCGCTCCATTAAAGCCTGTCAAAACACAGCCTGTCTAAAATCGCTTAGTTGATTTCAATTTAAAAATGGTCATGGGATGATGGTATTTACAATTAACTCTTATAAATACCACCATCTATGAGCCCCAATCAGATTTGTTACATTCACAGACATGTTATCTCCACTCGAACAAGAAGAAGTCATGAATAAATTGGTAAAAAGAACTTTTGAAAATAACTTAAGTCACTCTGTTTGATACTCCCGTCCTTCACTTCCGACGTCCAACATGGCGCCTCCAATGATTAAGTGACGCAGTTGTTTGAGTCAAGCAGAAATAATCCGACCGTTTCCATAGCAACGATCAGAAGCAAGTCCTTCCCCCAGAACTACAATGAGCTCATTGTAGCTATGGCCTCATCTGTGACATAGATCTATGCCATAGATGAAAGAACATCTGAGGTTACAAATGCTTGCATCTCAAAACATGAGATAATATACAAGCAGCTCTTTGACCCTTAGTGCTGTGGATTACAAGGACTACAAGGATTTTAAGGATGGAAAGAATCTTAACCACCATGTTTTTTCCCCTGGGATTTGGAGTTGGATATTTGATTTCCACAGGAGTGATTAAAGTTTTTAACAGTTTTGGTATCGGTTTTGAAAGAAGTAGCTCTCAGGACGAGTGCATGGACTACAATATTTTTGATGATTATCTTTTCAATCTTCCCTGGGCTAAGAAGCAAACTTCTCCGGCTGGGGAAGTTTGCGTTGAACAGGAGGCAGTTGAGTCAAAAAACTCAACCTCCGCTTGGACGAAAGCGGTATTAGAAGACAGGATCCATAAAGAGAGATCCGTCCTAGTTGATGATTTCGCCAATTGTCCAGAAGAGCAAGCTTCCCCGGCTGCGGATGTTTGCTCTAAAAAGAAGACAGTTGAGTCTAAAACCTTAACTTCTGCTTTGCCGAAAACGGCATCAAAAAACAGGACCCCTGAAGATTTTTCATATCCTCACCAAAAATGCTTACCCGGCTGCAACGTTTGCAATGAAAGGATAAAACATCGCACTAGAAAATCTTGTTGTCGGTTATTTTGACTGGCAGCATGTTGCATCTGTCACGTTCTTATGTTTGTCCCCTGATCTAAAGGTTAGGGGACAGACGAAAGAACTGTCGTCTGTCCCCTGGTCTATTTCCTCTCCTCCACCCCCCCTCCATCTTACATTCGTTCGTTCGCCTCCCAACCACCACCCCAAACTCCCATCTCCAGGCGACATTCCCCCTATTCTCAAACCCAAAGCTTGACATGTATGGGGCAAGGTGAGAGTTTATCTGTTAAACTCACTGAAGATGAATATATTAACTAAAAGCTGGAGTGAAGGCATTTTTTATGAGCGTATTTGTGAGCTTGGCTTTTTATTATTAAATTGACCATAATTTCAGATGTTTGTATAGCTTTTCTTCAGGTTAACTTGTTACAGGTTAATTTTCTGAACTACAAAAACGTAATTGTTTGGGATCCTCAAATATGAAAAATTGGATTGATATTGATATCCGATGGTAACACTGGTGTTACGCCAGAGTTATCAATATTTTATTTGATGAATTTTTTTTATCCAATTACTTGATTAATTGTAAGAATAGTCAATAAATAGATAGATAGTTTCAATCCAGGCCTGGGTTCTTTATGCATGGGGTTTGCATGTTCTCCATGTGCATGAGTGGGTTCTCTCCGGGTGCTCCGGCTTCCTCCCACAGGACAAAAAGATTTTGTGCACATTAGATCATAGATGGATGATGGCAGAAGAAAATTGTAACTTGTTCATATAATAATAATTATTAGTAGTGGTAATAATAATAGCAATAACAATATGAATATTAATCTATTTGTATGTTAATCAATATACAATTAATTATACAATATATTATTAATTTGGTACTTAGTAATATAGTAATTATATTTCTAAGTACTATAATCATTATTATAATAATTAATCTGAATAATTATTGTTAATAACAATAATAATGAATAATTATGATCAATGTAATAAATAATAATATTAATTAGTATTATTTATATTGATAATTGTTATTATTGCTATTGATAATGATAGTAGTAATAATATAATCAGTACTACATCAGTATACTACAATTTGGAATGGCAATAATTATATTATTATCTTCATATTAATAAAACAAAGGAAGATGTCTTATCCATAAGAAGCCAGGACGAGAGGAGATTTCTGCCCTGCTGAAACGACACAGCACTCAAAAAGAAAATAAAGGGATTTCTTTAGAAAAACGTTATTTGTATTATTTTTTTCCAGCATAAACCATACACATGGAGACTGAGCCATAAAATATCACTGCTGTTCACAGAGTTCTTTATCCTAGCATACTGACTGAAAGTCAAGTGGAAGGAGAAAGCGTGATAGAAAAAATTTATAAGTAAGAAAAACTGCAGCCGTAGGAGGGAGAGTGAAGGGATAGTGGGGGTATTCACAATGATGGAGCTGTTGCTCAGTGAACCACAGTTTTTGTTTCAGATTAAAATGGAGTTTTTATTTTATTTAGAAATTTATGTCCCAGAGACTAACGGATAAGATAAAAAATTATTTGAAAAAATCAGTCTGTGATGACTTGGCTGCCATGTAATCTGCTGGTTCTGATCCACTGAGTTTTCTGAAGCAAACAGACAACTTTGCCATAGACCAGGAAGCTTTAAAGCTCTTCTGCTTCAGTGACCATGATGCTCCTGTTCCTGACTGGTCGGCAGACTGGACTGAGCTGAGTATTGTAACAGGAAGATGAGAAACCTGACCCAATAAGGAATACGACTAAGGATGCAGCTATCAAAGCAATCTGGGCTTCCTGAACCTCATCAGAACCACAGCCTTACTGGCTCCATGCCAATACCACTATATGCAGAATCATCACCATTAAAACAAAAAAGTTCTGAAAATGTATGACATTGTGTGGAATGAAGCTCTATGATAAATTTATGTTTCGATGATTGTCGAGTTAAAACAGCAAATAGTACACTTTTGAATGTATTTACCATCTCCACCCAACTGGCACACACCTCACAAAGAATCAGGCGCATCCATCCCTTTCACCTCTCAGGCTCAGCAGCCAAATCTATAAGGTAACTTGGCTCACCTGTCCTCACAATGACCTCTCTTCAGACAAAGAGCCTCACCTGAAAGCTTCCTCCAAGACAGCACTGGTAAGAATGGACATTATTTACAGTTCACATCATTTAAATTGCATTCAGAAGACCAAAATAGATTTGTTTGATTAAATATTTTTTATGTTTGGAAACAAATTAATTGCACTATTTGCAATATAATTTATTTATTTATTCACTGTTAACTTACAAATAAATTATTAAATCGTTGAGAAACTAGTTAATTAGTTAAAGTTAAAATGAATTCATTGTGATGTGTACTGTGGCTACTGTTTGGCTACTCTGTGACCACATGTTTGTTCACATGTTGTTGATGAGATTCATCTAAAGAAAAGAAAAGTAAAAGATGTCACTGAGATGAGTTGTTCTTGTGTATTTTTGGAGGAAGAAAGTCTTTTCAAGTTTGGGCAAAAGCTGAGGTGGCTTAGGAGAGAAAAAAACTTGACAATGATATTGTCCTTTACTGAGCAGCAACTGTAATATCAGCATCAAATAACATCAAGTCTTGTAGTTTTTCTGGCATCAAAATATGATGAAAGTACAGTGATCTGATTTTATGTTACTCCTGTTTATGCTGCGTCTTGGTTGCATTGCAACTGATAACTGGTCTTCAGTCCAGCCACCTGGGATGAGGTTTATTAATTAAAATTAAAAATATGAAATACGCTGTTCTGTTTAGCAAAAAGTGTTATGCACCATAGACCACAATGGTCTTCAGTGAAAAAAAAAAAACATAATGTTAACATGACATATAACATAGGTCTAGTTTTTATTCCATTTACTGGAAGTTATATCTACTACAAACAAGCTGACCTGTGTTACCTGACTCTGGATCCCTGACAGAATGCCTCACCATACATGGCAACTACCAGTAAAGACTTTTCTTCTCTCAATTAAAGATAATAACCTGCTGGATTCGTGAAGTTGTTGGCAATTTCAGAAAACTAGCCACTGATCCTGGAATATTAATCTCTTTAGGCACGGAATTGCAGAGGAACCTGATTAGGAAGAGGTCTGAGGTCAGAAGGAAGCCAGAGGAACCTCCCTGAAAGGAGATGGGATGAGAGGGAAGCAAATGTTCAAACATGGAACACGTGTTTCAGCAATCAGATGAAACCGTCAGTCTCTCTGGATCAGCTTTCAGCCTCCAGACACCAGCTGTCTGTGGAAAGGAAAAACTCAGACTGAGTGGCCAGACCTGGAATGTGCGTATGTCTGTGTGTGAAGAGCATGGTGACAGCTGAGTACTCCGAGGCGCCACGTTCACCAGAAAGAAAAAAAAACATTTTCTAATCAGTAAGGTTTCATATATTGTAGGATTGATTTCTGCTTGCTTCATGACATGAAGTGGACAGAGCAGAGTGGGACAGCCTGTGACCTCAGATAGATGGCTTTTAAGAAAAGAACAAAAAGTAAGTTGCCCAAATTCTCAAGAAAAAAAAAATTAAGAAAAAAAAATCCAAAGTTGATAGCCACACATTTTGTTTACATTTCAGGGTCAGCAGAGACCCGGTTCTGGAGAAAATAATCTAAACAACAAACATAATAGAAAGATAAGCTTTCTTTTCCAGGGTACATATCGTGAAAAGTTCACTTTTTTACCCCGCTAAATACATTTTTGAGTGACCATGACTGCAAAAAATTTTTATTTATTTTCTCACAGTGCTGCATAGATATTTTCATATTTTATTTGGGTCATACTTTTCAGTCTGTTCATTTTTGTATATTTCCTATTAAATGTTCTTGTCTATTTCGTCTGTGGAACTGCTGAACAAAGTCATGGCTTCCAGCTAATCAGTTTTGTGAATCTGCCTTTTTTTTCCCTTCACACAAAATACAGTAAAATCTGAATATTTTTCTAGGAAAACTCTGGTGCTAAGATTAAATTATAATGCTTCCCAGATAGTCATTATTTCTATCTACTTGTTGGTTCTCAGCCATCCAGGACATGAAAAAAAAAAGATTTTAAAATAAAGCAACCTAAGTTATAATTTAAATAACACATAACATGTAGTAAGAGCCACTACAATAAATCAATATTTACAATTAATTTTATTAAGTTGAGTTACTCATCAAAACTTTTTTCCAGAGCTTTAAATTTTTGTAAAGGAGCTCAGATCACTGACACTGAACCAAACTCATATCTAAACAACATTTAAATCTTAGTTCAACTTCTATGGGTCTCAACAGTTTGTTTACTAAGAAAAACATTACCACTTAGTAGTCATGAACACATTAAAAATGTTTTAAACCACACTTAACATTGCATGTCACTGCAACTTTGCCCATCCACCCAAAAATTGTTGTTAAGAAATTTCCCTGTTTATCGTCTCCCCCAAAAATAAAATGGTCCATTGTGCACTAGAATCTACAGAGTAAACACATGAAAGCTAACTTGACTTGACTTGTGTTGTTTATCATATTGCGTCTGACTGGTGTAAATTGGCTGTAGATAAATTACAGCCAATTTATCTAAAATTGGCTGTAATAAAAATACAAAAAAAAAACAAAAATACAGTGAGGTGAATCTGGATTGCTTCCCATACAAAAAAAAAGAAGAGAGAGCCAGAGCCGAACAAAACTCCAGAAGGACCTACATTTGGGCCCTCAACATTTCTCTCCAGAAGTCATTTGTATATCCGCAAGGAAGCTGCTAACAGCTAGTATATAGCGCTAACAAGAGCAGAAGGCTCAATGTTACTATCAAACCCAATGGCCAGGACGTCAATATCAACACACAAAATTCATGTCTGAAATAAGCTTTGCTGCCATTTTAGCGTTATTAGCAGCTTACCAGTTTGCTTTAAACCTGGTTTCAATAGAGAGAACTGAAACCAGGTATCAACTTAGCAAGTGAAAAAATGACAACCTTCATTTGTGAAAACTATAACAAAATATGTACATATTTTTTAAGTAATTATGAGTTTTGGCATATCACAAAATAGAAAAATTACATATGTAGGCCAAAGTGTTCAACTAATCTTGTATCCCTTTGAAGCAATTACCGAATGATTATATATATGTAGGTAAATAGATGACATTTAACTGAATATTCAAAAAAGTTGTCTTTCATGCTCGACCTTTTCAGAGTACCATCAGTGCCATCTACCGCAGCAGAGTGTTATACACAATCCTTTCTGGTGACAAACTAATGTCTTTTACTCCCTAATGCATTCGGCAAGAGCATCAAAAGCCACAGAGCAGTGAGGCTTTCCTCTCTGATAGCAGATGTAAAGCCCAGAAGATCAGATGATACTCGTATCCTGAGGGGAGGAATATTAGAGATTAATGGTTCCTCTTCATTCCCTCTGTTCTATAAATACTCCACAGTAAGCCAGGTTCTGTTCTCTCAATTACAGTCTGACACAAATGTTCCTCCTGTGGGTGTGCGTGCGTGTGCGTGTGTGTATGTGTTTGAGAAGTGCAGCTTCCTTAGAGGATGAATGAGGTTTAATTAGTGCCCTTTCCAAAGTAATTCACATTAAGCATGTGCCAGAAGAAGGTGGAGACCAAACCAGAGAATAAAGAAAAGATGCAAATGTAGGAAATGAACACAATCCAATAACAGGAAAGGAGGAAAGACAGAGTAAAAAGAAGGGTGCAAAGAATGAGTTCCAGCTGCAGGATACATCCAGTCTGCAAGGAAACTATGAACATAACTATGAAAATGAATGAAATTCAGGTTCAGACTGCACACACTACAGTAGGCTTAGTCTCTTGCAAAGAACCACTTGTGGTTGGACTGGAGTGTTTTTCAACTGCCTCTGACACACACACCCCCACACACAGACATACACAAGCAAACACACGCACACAGTGACTCAAGCCAAACCACACACTAAATCTTAATATGTCTGAGAGATTCAAAGCTTTAAGCTCAACTTGAGCTAAATGGAGGGCAACAAGCAGTCAGAAACTAGAAAAACAGCCTGTTGGACAAATAAACACTCAACAAGCTGGAAAGATGAGTTTGAGAACAGATCAGTCATTAAAACAGACTGAGTCAGTGCGAGCCTCAGGTTATTTTGACCTTACTTCTGCTAATATAAGACCTGCAGATGAGGAAAAATACAGCTTCAGGAAGGTAGGCTGCTTATTTAAATTCCTTCATATCTCCCTTTTTGTCTCACAAGCAGTGATCAATAACATCATATCTATACTTCTGCCTCACATCAGAATGCTGTTTTCATGGTGTATAGAAACACAATGCCAAAGGAAAATAACACTCCATAACCATCTAAGTGCACATTTAACATACACAATTTTGTCACCACAAATGCCAAACTGCCACAGATCTTTTGGACATGTTCATAAAAGCCTGCCATGTGAAAAGGCACACATTTACCAATATTCCTGGTTGACAACTCACATGGAAAATCTCATTCAGTGCTATATACATGTCTCACTCACATCAGCATGCTGGATGCTTAAACCTAAAATGAAAGTGACAGATTGTTTATGGTTAATGAGGCTGATAAATATCTTAGCAGTTGAGCGGTCAAAAAGTAAACATTTTGGGAACAATAAAAGTATGGATCCATCCTGCCTTGTATCAACCCTTAAGGCTAGGAGTGGTAGTTTTATAAAAGGGGGCATATTTTTTACCCCTTAGTATAAATTTAATAATCACTTAAATCCCACATTGTGGTGGACATTGTTGCTGACCATGTCCACCCCATTATGGTCACTCTGGACCAGTCTTCTGATGGCTATATCCAGCAAGAATTTAGGACTAAAAGCTCTGATCAGGTTCATCTAGTTTCTTGAACATGACAATGAGTTGCCTGCATTCCAATGGCCTCCACTGGTCTTCTATCTTCCGACAGAAGACCTCTTGGATGTGGATGGACAGGAGACGCACATCATGGGCGTGTAGCCAAAATATCTCCAGCAACATATGATGCCTCCATGTCATTACGGACTGAAATGTCTCAGCAATGTTCCCAACACCTTGTTTAATCTAACGGTGCATTCACACCATCCCTGTTTACTCTGTACTAATTGATAATTGCCTAAATAAACCTGTTTGTTTGGGGAGGTGTGAATGTGCAATCAAACTCTGAAAAACCAAAAAAAACTAACTCTGACCTGCCTAAAAACCGTGGTCTTGTTTCGGTTGAAGTTAACTGTGATGCAGTTCGAATGCATATGTGAACGCCAATTGGAGACTGCTCCAAAAACCGGAAACGTAATATGTTGTAGGGCATTATGGGTAAATACAACCAAAAAGGTGTGCATGTCTAGCACTATAGTGAAAAAACAGAATGAAAAAAAGAGAATGAAAAAAGAGAATGAAGCTCCTACTTAAAAAAAAGACTTTAAATGTAATCAAGTTAACTTTGTTAAACTTAATTTAACTATGTTTGTTTAATATGACAATATTTGATCTGACAGTGTTGAAGAAACAGTTTTGCCAAAGACAAAAGAGAAATAGGGTTTACTAAAACTAAAGCTTTTTAAAACTGGAAAAAATGAAAGAAACATGAAATACATATAGAGAGCAAGAGCCATGTGGCGTCAAGCACTTCCTACATCAGAGTCACAGCAGTATGCAGAACAAAGGCTGTAGACTGAACATGTACAACCCTGTGTTAACACATGAGGCAGATAAAGGCTGAAACTGCACAGATCTTTCAGGGTTTTTTTTAAAAAGGTTTTATTGGCTCTAGTGGCCTTTATTTAACAGTTAATGGACAGGAATGAGGGAAATGAGAGAGGGGGAAGACATGCAGCAAAGGTCGCTAGGCCGGGAATCGAACCTGGGACAGCCGCGTCGAGGACTAAGGCCTCCGTATGTGGGTGTGCTAAACCCCTGCGCCACCAAAGCACCTCAGAGCTTTCAGGGTTTTAAAGCTAGCAGCCGCTCATCATTATGAACATATGAGAAACTAACATAGTGATAGTTTATTTTTTTGTTATAAGGAACATAAACTCTAGGAGCTAGCCACAAATATGTCACAGAACCAGTCATTAGAGATTTCACATCTGTTAAATAGTCTTAAGCTGCTCCAGTAAAACGGAATCTGAACTGGTCTAACAAACAAGTCCCTTCCTGCTTCTTTGTGCTGTGATCACATTTGGCTGAGAACACATGCTTTTCTTAAACCTCATATGTTCTGTGCTTTTGGCAGACATGCACATAAACACAAAGCGGTTTCCTTGTTTACGAAGAGAAGGCAATAAAGTGTTTTACTGCTGTGTAGTACAGAATAAGAGGCTAATTACAGACAACTCACATGTTAGCAAGAGAAGTGTGTAAATCAGACCAAACTCGATTTACAAATTATCCAACTGAAGCCATCAGCAGGTCATAGCTGAGCCACAGCCTGTGTACAGTCTGCTGTTTCAGACTGAACCATGAGCACAAAGCTCATCCATGCATCCTTCAGCACAAGCCTCTCTGACTCAAACAAACACAGGGAATCAAGACAAGCAGCATTGTCACAGTTAAGGGCAATACGCAAAACACAGGATTAATCAATAATCTAACCGGTCATTATCTTCCAATCAGCTGATCAATTAGCAGCATCAACAGCAAACCACAGGTGTGACATAAACTCTAGGATAACATCAAGTTATTGAGACACTGTCCTGCTTTAAAGACACAGACAAAAGAATCAATGAGAGATGAAGGAGGTTCGGCTCTGAGTGGCTCTCAGCATCATTATCAGCTCTCTGACAGCTCTGCCAGCCACAGGGGAGCCACCTCTTCACTGCAAACATTCACACCCTGCCTGTGAGAATGATGAATAATTGCTGAGAGCCAAGCACACTGCTGATTTCCAGTAGGACTCTAATAAATATGTCAAGCATGGACCATAGGAATGTGACATGAAGACTTTATCCATTTAACTATGGCTTGAGTTGAACTAAGAAAGCAAACATGGAAACCAAGCTAATGACAGTTAGGGGAGATGAGGTGAACAGAGCTGCTGCATAGGGCAACTTTAAGGTGTTTTTTTGGAGGACTTTAGAATGTATTGTGTTAAAGCAGGAATCAGATTTGCTCAAATCAGTACTCAAATGCCATCAGAGTATAGAGGAAACAACAATCCATCTCCCAGTTTCAGCAACTTACCAAGAAAAACTGGCTAAAAATGATTCAGGAACATGTTGGGAGTGTAAAAAAAGATGCAGTAACCTTCTGTCTATCAAGGTTGGACTCTGAGGAGCAGCTGGATGGCTGCAGACTTGAAGCCTAAGAATTTTTGATGATTTGAATCTTGGTACCAATTATTTCACATGCCTCTGAGGAGGATCATGATCCTGTAGAGAAGATGGAAGGTATTCAAAACTGAAGAAGGAACAGAGCACACCGGACTTCTAGGAGAAGCTAAGACTGACAGAAGGTCTACAGCAAGATGCTGCAGACCTTCTATCTGAGTATCATCTCTACTGTCATCTGTTGGTGCAGCAGCATCAGAACCATGGACATGAAAAAGCTCAACAACCTGATAAAGAAGGCTGGTTCTGTTCTGGTTCCGTTCTGGGTTTGTTCTGGATCTATGCTGGGTTTGTTCTGGTTCTATGCTGGGTTTGTTCTGGTTCTGTTCTGGATTTGTTCTGATTCTGTTCTGGGGACGACTATGGAACCTCTGGAGATGATGATGCAAAGAAGGATTCTTTATAGGATCAAGAAAATTATGGGCAATCCTGACCATCCTGTTCATGAGACTCTTGAAGCAAAACAGAGCATCTTCAGTCAGAGGTTTCTTCAAATTTACTGTAATACAGACCGCTACAGGACATCTTTCCTGCCAACAGCCATCACCATCTACAATAACTCTTTGAAGAATTGGAACTAAATGAGTTACAGCAACTTTGATTTTTCCTCTCACATCAAACAAATCTTTTTTTATGTACATTTGAAGCTTAGTTCAACACCTACAGGACTCTACTGCTCACTGAGGAGAAAACATTTGTCCAAATGGTGATATCAGATTTTTTTTCTTGCTTTAGAGATGAGAGTGAAGAACATTTGTTACAACATGAAATCTTTTTGTTCAGATTTAAATGACTTTTGACTGAGATATTTTTAAGGGGTTCATAAAGTACAGCAAACAGAAGCAGACTAAAACCTTGCTGAGATCTTCTCGAGAACGGAGCTGAGGCTACATGTTTGCTCTTGATGCTTGTCAGTGTACTTAAAGCAAGCTCATATTCCAGAATACTGAGTGCAGCTGCTACAAAATTAAAGAGGATATTAGAAATTTGGCAGTGAATATCAGCCGAGTAAAGAGAAAAAAAGAAAGTGCACCCTTGTTCAGTTCAACAGTATTTTATATGAATGTTTTACTCTTGTCTTTAAGAAGTTGTAAGATTATTTTAAATAAAATTTTAAAATTCATTCAAAAAAAATTAATTGATTCAAAATTTAAGACAAACTGGACAACCTCTGTTTGGAGAAAACCTAAACCTGCTTAGGAAAAGACCATAGCAGATCTCTGCCTTAGAAAGGGAAACAGAAATCCCCCTGTTAGGGGGTCATTCAAGCCAGCTCACTCTCTTACAGCTTTTAATGAACATAATAATCCATTTTATAAGAAAATATGTGTGTTTGCACATGCTGCTGCTGATATGTAACTGGACCTTAATAATAAGTAGTGTACTCTAACTGAACTGCTAACAGCTTCATTTCTCTTCCTCACTCCTTTGAGCTCAGCCCTGTTGTCCTTTTAAATGCTTCCACTTGGAAATGTTACCTAAATCTGTAGTATTTCTTTTCATTTTGATATTGATGACACACAGAGAAGTTTTATATATTAATCTTCATATTAATGGATAATAAATAAACGTAATTCACAATCTATTGAATAAGGACAAAATGTCATGATTCGATTCTGTTGGCTGCATTGCCAACAGAGTAGAACACCTCACTCCATACGTCCAGGATTTGGGAGTGTATGCAGAATAATGCTGGATAAAGAACGAGACACCGTCCCACAGCAGTGTGTGACCCAACTGGCGAGCAGCATGAGGAGGAGGAGCCATGCTGCTGTGGTTGTAAGATATATAATAAGAGCTTTTTATTATTGGCTGTGAGTTTTTTATTCATGTGGGTTTCAACCATTTCAGTTTTCATTTATTTCACCGTTGAACCGAACCTGTCAAGACTCCCGTCTGCCATATTTTACCCCGTATACCTCAACTCCAAAACTAGACAGGTAAGATTTATGGGGAACAAATCATTATTAAAGCATGTCATAAAAATCAAATGATCACAAAAAAAGTCATGTTGGTTTATTATACCAGATTTATCTGTCCAGATTTAAAGTTCTCAGGGATTTGTTTTGTCTTCAGAAAGATTGTATATTTCTCATATTTGAAGCGGCTGCTGGACTGAAAAATGATGTGTGTAATGTGTGGCCAGTCAGGCTGACTAAAAGCTTCGTGCTTCCTCCTCACTGAAGCAGACACTCTGACAAACTGCCAACACCTGCACATAGTCATTAATAACATCAAGGCTTATTATCTCACACCAATCAGCTGGTATCACACACACACACACCCCTGCACACCCCCACCACTACACCTACACACACACACACACACATCTCTAATGTCTGGAATTGATTAAACTGAAATAAACGTGCATGAACTGACACACACTGTAAAACACCACCCAGCTGCTTGAAGACTTGATCACTTTAAGAGAGAGAGAGAGAGAGAGAGAGAGAGAGAACGCAAAACAGAGAGGAAATCCTTCCTTTGTAATTATCTATTTAACACTCTCTCTGTCGCTTGCTGTCTCTCTTGTCTGTCCCCTGGTGGGTAATGAGACTTAATCCACTTAAGATGCTTCTCTCTCCCTCTTTCTGCACACATGCACCCACATGGGTGCATGTGTGTGTTGGGTGTATTCTTCACACCCATCTGCGACTGGCCTTCAGTCAGAGTGAGAGACAAAGAGGGGGATGGAAGGAAAGAGGGAATCCCTGCCTCCCTCTGCAGCATCAGCAACCTATTGTTTCTCATAACACACACACACAGACGCCGACACAAACCCTTCTATATTATATGCGGAGCTCCTCCCTCCAAGTTTCTTCAGCATGACTCAGGCCTGATGTTTCATTTAAAGGAGCAGTACTCACTCCCTAAATAAGCCTGGCTCATGTCAGCAGCTCCGTGGTTCTCCTGATGAGCCGGAGAGGCTGCAGAGGAGATCAAGGACAGGACAAGAATCTGATCGAGACTCTGATCCAGGATCTGATTGAGGATCTGATCGAGGCTCTGATGAAGGATCTGATGAAGACTCTGATCAAAAATCTGATCAAGTCTCTTCACCTGGCGTTGTCCTTCCAACCTGTCTGTCTGCTGCATTTAGATAAAAAAAGCCAGGCTGTGCTCTTCAAACTGCAGGAAGTGCACCCTGGACAGGTGGCCAGTCTGCCACAGTACTTCCTTACTTTTCGCAGTGAAACACAGTGAAACACAATGAAACACAGTGAAACACAATGAAACACAGTGAAACACAGTGAAACACAGTGAGAAACAGTGAAACACAGTGAAAACAGTGAAACACAGTGAAACACAGTGAAACACAGTGAAACACAGTAAAAACACAGTGAAACACAGTGAAACACAGTGAAACACAGTGAGAAACAGTGCTGCTGTGGCCAAACTTAGAAGCCAAACCTGCACAAACAGGACTGTAGCTGAGCCCAGGGTAAGACACTATTTCATACCAGAGGACTTGGCCAAACAATGAGATGGGCATCCCAGTAATCCAGTTGGTGTTCTCTGGAGGTTTAAGAACTGGAATCACATACTTCCTCCGAAGCATGAAAACCGGCTCTCATTGATGGGCCGTGTGATGAAAATTGCGTCATCTTGTTGACAAGGATGCACCTCCTCTGCTTGTCGACACCAGACTTGGGCCAAACTATTTTGCGCAGATCTCTGACTCAAAAGACTTTACCGTGCTCTTTGCAGAAAAGCGCTTCGACAGCAATGCTGATATTTTGCTTCCTCTATCAGGGTTTTGTATCTGGTTCAGTCAATCTTTGCATTTATTATCTCTGACATGCACTCCAAATACTCTAAAAACCAATTCTCTTCCTGTTCCTTTATGACTTTAAAGCACAATAAATAAAAACTAAACAACAAGCCTCATGTTCTTCTGGTCAACATCTGTGATATTTCAACCTCTGAATTACAATTTACACGAATAAGGGTAACACCTTATTTGACTGGGTGTGAATAAGACAGTCATGACACTGTCATAAACATGACATAACATCTGTCATGCACATGAGTCTTCATGAATATTTATCACTGTTGTCATAAAGTGTAATTCGGTAAATCATGACACTTTTAATACAAAGTTGACATTATTCAAATGTCTTTGTTATGACAACTTCACATTAACCAAGAATCATCATATGTCATAAATATGTCATAATAGTAGTCATAATAACGTCATTAAGTGCTATTATACTGTCAGATGAAACAGTAACAAACCAGTAGTTAATATTTCCTCTACCTGAAATAAAGCGAAACAAGTAGGACCAACAATAAAGATTTCATTAAGCTTTATAACACTGTCAAATGATTTAACAACTGAGTCATTAATAAATGACAACAATTGAAATAATAACTGATTATAATTTTCTTAGCAACGCTAACTTTTTCATACTGTGTAGGTTTTCTAATGAGAGAGCTGATGAGAATCCTCTGGCAGGTCAGCCCAGTCAGGATCAGATTGACCTGGGGGTTGGGGGGATCAGTCAGCTTCACAATGCTGTTGGCTGAAGAGATGCTACAAGTAAATGCCTCAACATGATGAAAACATGTTTTTTGCCTTTATTCCTTGCCATCTTCAATGTACAGTCTTTGAAGTCATGAAATAAAATCGGAATATTTTTCTACTAAAACCCTGACGCTGTGAGTACTAAGTTCAAGTTCATTATTTCTATCTATTTGTCTGTTTTCATCCTTCCAGCACATGGAAAACCAAAATATTTTTTTTTTAAAAAGCAACTTAAGTTATAATTTAAATAATGCATAACTTGTGATGAGAGACAATACAATAAATCAATATTTATGGGGAATTTTAAGTAGAGTTACTCATTAAAACATGTTTCTATTTAGAGCCTTAAATTTTTTTCAACTTTTAAATGTTAATTTGACTCAACAGTTTGTTTACTGAGAAAATCACCCACTCGACGTACATTGCCATTTGCTAGCCATCCCCCCCCATGCCCTCACACACACAAAAGATGCTTCAAATAAATCTCATTGTCTTATTATTGTTCCTTGTGATATAGTTATCGAGATATTTCAAAAATACATATTGTGAAGTAATTGTAAATATCGCCCACCCCTATTCACCATACATCAAACATACATGTGACACTATTTACATATATTGCCAATAAATTTTTCCATATAAATCGTAATACATGATGGGGGATATATATATAAATATAAAATTGCATATATATTTCTTTAATATATTGTAACATATTACAATATATTTAAGTAATACATTGGATAAGTCATTAGTGAGCAGCTCCAATAAAGAGAATAAAGAATAAAGAGGTCACAAAGTTCTGATGGCTATCTTATCTTTATGATGATTATCCTTGAGAAGTGACATTGTTTGGAAAGACCAAATCTGATATTTTCCTAAACCTGGTTGTTTTGGAGCTCAGCAAGTACCTCTAACCAAGCAACAGAATAAAAGCTTGCATTGCATAAGAAAACCACACCACCCATCATGCCTCCTGTAGGCACCAGAGCAATTTTCTGAAGCAGCTGTAATTTTCTGTCCCTCCAAACCATCTTCACCAGCTTGCCATCCTTAGTCGCCTGCAGTCGGTGGAAGTAATGACATTTTCTTTGGATTACCAGCTCTAAACCCAGTCTGTACTTTGTACAGCTGTGTAATCAAGTCTACATTTTAACCACTGGAGTTTGTTAAAGTTATTAAAAAGCATTTAAAAAGACGTGTGCATGGTACATATTCAGGTTACAGTCGAGATGCTCAGTTTGCTTTGAGAAACTTTCAGTCCAGTCCTCTGTCTCTGTATGCAGCTCCAAGCATCCAGATGATATCTTCGACTGTCAGTGGAGTAAAGCTAACTGAGTAGCTGCTGGAGCTGTCTCTACTAAACATCCCCATGGCAACAGACATTACTCATGACTTTCTGCAGATTAGTCGTGAAAATTAGGTCTAATTGCCCACTTGTACGCACAGCTAGTGTCAATTCACCATTTACTGTTGGGATAAAAGGAACACACATGGTGCACAGACCAAGCGAAGCGGGAAACGGCAGTGGCGGTTTCTCCAGCTGGATCCTACAGAGAGGAGGTTGACAGCAGTCAGCAGGACCCTGACATGTTCAGCACTTTAGCTATAACACCACTAGCTGAAAAAGTAGTCTGAATCTCCCAGCATGCCCGCCTGCTTCTAACAAACACCACAATAACTCGACTGATTTCTGCTGTTTTGTTCACAGAATGAGAATTCAATTTCGTGGGAGAGTAACAGCTGCAGCAGCTCCTGACAGACAGCCGCTCTGATTAATACTCTGATTGCTTGCATAGACGTATTCATGCATTGATGTCACTTCCTGTTTCCTCCTGATTATTTGGAACGCTATTTATATGCAACTGATTAGCATGAGGCTGAGAGCTTCCTGGGAAAAGGCTGGGTTTTCAGATTGCAGTGATGGTGTTTTCCTGCTGTTATTTGTTCAGCAGCTTCACTAAATACCAACATAGCCGTACTTTGACACAGAGCCTGTTTTGCACTGGTTACTGTTTCACTGTAACACTGGATAAGTTGCTGATGACAGCATATATTTTCTGAATTCAGATTTTATTTTTTGCAAAATGTCAATGCAATGAGAATAAGGTGTCATCTTAATATGGTGAAAATAAATTTTATGACTAGTCACACATATATTGTGATTAAAGAAATTATTCTGGGCTTAAGTCTTTACACCATCTGGGATATACAAGGTTTAATAACTGAGTTTACATTTACAGCTAAGGTGGGAGAGGATATAATCAATAGAATGGCGTTCCTGTCATTCTGTTGATTGACTAATAGACTAACAGACATCACCTGAGTACTGCAATGCTGTGATGGTTTTTCAATGTCTTTTCAGCTGATTTACGATGACAGAGTGATGCTCTGTTATAACATTCAGTTATTCACCCATTCACGCACTGCTAGTGCTAACTACCTCTGCTCTGACAACCCTGAGCAGGCGGAGTCAGTGAAGTGTCCTGCCCAAAGAGTGGGAATTGAACCGGTGGGACAAACTCCTACCACCATCGCCACCATCCCAACAAAACATAAAACACTTTTGTTTTATGAGAGGAAGATTTTCTTCTTTTCAAATGTGAAGTGTGTGAGTTTCTATGTTTTACGCACAATGAATCGACTTAATGTGGATAATTACACACTTTTTGGGATAATAAATACAGTTAGAATGAAAAAAGTGGAACTAAGAAAAATTAAATAAAAGGAGGAATTTGGGGAAAAAAAACAAAATAAAAAAATTAAATTGATTCAATGGAACCTTGATAAGATGCGTTAGTAGTTTCTTCCATTTCTAGCCGATTTCTCTGTCATGCTTCTCAGGCAGACTGTCCAGATACCTTTAGAGCTTTAACTTCAGAAAAAGCCTTTGTGTGCCAACCTCAGCCATCCTCAGCATGCTTCTCCCTGCATCAGATTCTGCTGATTAATGCATTTCATGGATTAGGTAGTTACAGGAGGATCATCTGGTGATTCTGCTCCATTTGCACCTTCAGACTGGGCTGATGCTTCTGCTTTTGCTTTGTGTTAAATCACTAAGTCCTTTTCACTTCCAGATAATAGATGTAATGCTGGTGGATAAACATTACCCTAAACGGCTCCCCCCTTTAAGCTCCCATTTTTATTTCAGGACTTGTCAGATGACTGTGGGGCATAAAGGACGCCTCGATGTGGTGCTGGAGACATTTCACAGGAATATTATACCCGTTAGCTGTGGCGTTAACAGTTTATGCTTAGCTGCAAGTTTTATCACTGCTTGCATAGATATAAAGTATTAGATCATCAGAACCCAATGTGAGGGTGTATCAGAAGAGAACACCGTAGCTTCACCGTATGGTGAAGCTGCAGGAGAGAAAATCAGAGAACAACGCAAGGAGCCAGTGGGAAATATTAATGTACTGAGCATGAAGTGGAAATGACAAAGGAACCAGGTAAACTAAGAACAGGTGTGCAGATGCACCTGGGGAACGAGCAGGTAGGAGAAAACAGGATTATTACCAGCTGAGATGTGGAACAGAATAGAAAGGAGGGGAAAGAAAACCTGAATGGCAACATAAATAAATAAATAAATAAATACGAATCTAACTGAATAAATCCAAAACACAACAAATAGAATAAAGAAACTAGCTCAAGGAATAAAATACAATGACAAGATATAAGAAAACAAAGAAATGACGGAGAGAAAAAGATAACTGAAACTAGATGCTGTGTTACAAGCACAGCATCGTCAGTTCAAGATGTTCTGCTGCTGAATGAGAGACGAGTTCTGCTTGAAATCAAACTGATCATCTTCCTTTTATCTCTATATATGAGTGGATATCCATGCAAAAAATATTTATAGTAAAACATCCCTGAATGTCTGAACTAGAGCTATAAAAATTTGATGTGTTATTATTATTTAGACCAAACAGCATCAGTTTGCACCAGATCGCATTAGATCTCACATATGCAGCTCACTGATTTCACCTTTGAGCACGGCTCAATTTTCTCAGCCCACTTGGCCATGTTTCAACAGCCGAGTCAATCAACAGATTTCTTGTCTGTCCATATGAAGTGGGCCACCTGACAGTCAACAACCATGAAGGAATGAGCAAAGAGAAGCAGGTAACGTCCCTGTAACGTCTATGTTACGTCTCTGTTACATCTCTGCTCATCAGGAGCTCTGAACCCGCATAACCCCGTCACCTGAACTCACCAACACCACTCAGCCTGTTTCACTGATTTTAGTCATTTACAACTTTGTTCCCTCATCATTAATTATTTATCACTGAATTTGAAGGTGGGAAAAGATGTTCCATCAGAATCTCACGTGAAAACGAGCAGCTTTTGTGGAAGCAGGTGGAACAGAGAGAACTGTGAGAATCTGCTTTCTGACGGACTCAATCAATGAAATGGATTCTCTGCTCAATGATTTATCTGAGTCAGCGGCTGCGGAGCCACAAGACATCATCTAGCAGCTTCTCCTGCAGGAACCCCCTCACTCCCCAGCTTCTCTTCTTTTCTACACCTTTGGACACAAAAAGCAGTGGGAAGGAGGGGGAACCTCCTGACGACCCAACTTATCAGGACCAGAGAGGATTCACCTCACTGTCTCCATCATCACACCCCCTCCTCCTCCTTTTCTTCATCCTCCTCCTCCTCCTCCTCCCTGGAACAGTCTGGTGTTAGATCCATTAAATCAGACATCATGTGTGTTTTTCAGAAAGAACAGAATATAAACACACACACACCTCTTTCTCTCTCTCTCTCATACACTCACACACACGCAGAGCCTGAAGCTACATGCTGAACAGTATTTCTTGACATTTTCAGCTGCTTCTCTGATGTCACTCCTCCATGATTCCAGCTCCTCCTGCAGAGACCATCAGCAGCATCAGCTCCCACCAACACAGACCCAAACACACACCTCCAGGTCTGCATGTGTGGAAGCGTTGTGAATCAGGTTAGAGTTGTTGTGGGGAGGGCTGATCTCCTCCACCGGTGCCCAAAGCGGCTCCCCGTTCCCCTCTGCATCCCGGTGCCCCTGCCCCTGCCCCTGCCCCGGCTCCGGCTGCAGCCGCCCCTCCAGGAGCTTCTGCTGAAAACCAGCCGGATTCTGATGCTTTTGTTGTTGCAGATCGCGGACGATCCGCAGCCGATCTCCTTACCTGTTTTGTAGAAGGCTTCGGTGTCGGGGTCGCTGGGCGCCTCCTCGGCCGCTTCTGCGGGGTTCATGCCGGAATCCGGTTTAATCCAATCCACCGATAATAAAGAGAGAAAGCGAAGCCCCGACCTCTGTGTTCTTCACATGTCCTCCATGTGCATGTGAAGAACCTCTCCCTCCATCAGCCCCTCTGGGCTCCTTTCTTTCCGTCGCCCTCTCGGTTTGGTTTCTGTTTCAAAGCTGGCTTCGTTCCTCTCTATTGTTCCCGGTCCAACCTCCCTCTGCTGTCCGCCAGGGTCTCTGTGCCTCCTCTCCCTCCTCTCCCTCCTCTCCCTCCTCTCCTCCTCCCGATCCTCCCCTCCCATCCTGCTCGCTCTCTTCTGTCGCTCCCTTTTCAATTCACTGACCTTTATTGGCAACGCATCATCTGTGCTCTTTGACAAACGTTTTAATCTCTGACTAATACGAAAGCATCTGTCTCTATTAACAATAAATATTAATAACCATTAACCATCGCTAAAGCGGCTCATGATGGCGGGTTATACTAACTGATGCATCTCCGTTTTGGACTTGAACTAGGACTCCAGCTCTCCAGAGGTAAAAAAAAAAAGATAGTATTGATAGCAAATTGGTATCTGTGTGGGCTTGGGACCTTAGCTTCAGATTGAAATTATGTTTATTTATGTATTTGCAGTTTTTCAACTATACTGCAAAACAATTTGTTAGATTTACTCTCAAATGATATTTTTATATATTTTGCACTTTATTTAGTAAAAATGGACATAGATCTTGTTAATATGTTATTGAAATGTTTTGTAGACACATAAATTGTCCAAATTTATGTGTTCAAATGTAGTAAGCCTGTCACAAAAAACATCAAAAGGTCAGAAATGTAATGATATATTGAACTTTAATAACAGCATTAGTACCAGCAGTATGGGCCCACAAACACCAAAGTATGCAGTATGATACACCTGTAACAGATGCATTTAATCAGGTAATTCAGACCTTTTTATTCCATCCCAGTGACAAAACAAAACCAGGGAACAAGTCAGAATTAGCTTCAACCACAGGTGTGCAAATTTTGCCACATGAGCCAAAATTGTAAAGTGTAAAATACTCAAGAGACACATGAACTTGATTTTTAAAAATAAAAACACAAACACTACCTTCACTGAGTTTTTTTTTTCTTACTTTTACATGTTAGCATAAACATAAAATATTTTGAATGAAAGAAACAAATCGGTCTGATTATTGTAATGAAAGGCCTCAAATACTCTCACTTTTGCCTTGTCAAAAGAATTATGAAACAGAAATGTTTTGCATCAGCTGACAGGGTTGCCCCAGTAACAGATGTACAACAGTAAAGTCAACAGTGACAGTTAAGGTTTACCAGTGAGGAGCCAGGTAAAGCAGCAGGAAGGCAGCTGCAGGCAACAATGCTGACAGTGCTAACATTGAGTGAAAGTAAAACAATATTACCAGGACTATGTTTGGTTTGCATTAAGCCTGGCAGCTGTAAAGTGTAATTGTCCCGCTTCTTTACAACACAGAGCCGAATGACTGGCGTGTGGACTCTCCACTCTCACTGGTTCCCACATCTGGCCCCTGTGGCATCTGTAC
Source organism: Phalloptychus januarius (assembly GCA_902982915.1). Classification (NCBI taxonomy): domain Eukaryota; kingdom Metazoa; phylum Chordata; class Actinopteri; order Cyprinodontiformes; family Poeciliidae; genus Phalloptychus; species Phalloptychus januarius. Next base: position 292,129 of record CADWAE010000087.1, read on the forward strand.
GCTCCACATTCCAGGCATTTACACCATGTGACCACTGCACTTCATTTAAGCACACAATATAGTTCCTGTCAAACTCTATCGTGTGCTGTCTAATGCCTCTATGCCTCATTCTCTGAACCTGCTGTTAACCCAATGCTCCACCTGATGCCCACTCATTCCTAGCATTCTATACATGCCAGCTCCTTGCAAATCCTTTCATTTGCAAGGAGCTCTGCATGTGTTTAATACTATCTACACCAAATTAGCTAAACACCTGTCTGGGTGTTTAGCTAACTCTTGCATTAGGGCAGTGGTTCGCAACATCTGTCCTGGAGGCCCAGCGTCCTGCATGTTTTAGTTCTCTCCCTGGTGGTGGTAACAACTTTTTCAGCTTGTTAGACCTTCTAATGAGCATCATTTGATCCAGGTGTGTTAAACAAGGGAGAGAACTAAAACATGCAGGATGCCAGCCCAGGAGGACCGGCTTTGGGAACCAATGCGTTTAGAGGTACAGGAGATTTTCAAAAATGTCCGGGCAGCCAGCTTGTTCTCAGATTAAGTTAGCAGAAGCTTAGACTAAAGTGCTGCATATTAAAAACTCTTGAGAAGCTTAATTTATTTACTTTGTGGCTCGGAACCTCAACAGTTCGAGGTTCAGACCCAACAGGTTGGATCCTGATGTTCAAATATAAAAAATAAAAAATAATGGAAAAAGTAACTGGTTGGAGTAATTCTTTCAGACTGAAGTCAGTCATCTCTACTGTAGATTGGTTACCCTAAACATGTTTTGCCATCTCCCCTACATTAATGAAATAAGCAGTTCAAATGGTACCACAAGAAAAGAGCAGTGAATCTGCTGCTCTACAACAGCATTTTTAAAAAGTGATGCTTTAAAAATTTCACAATATTTTATCAAAAAATATTAGGAAGACACTTCATCCGCCTGCTGCTGCTGGTGGCGATGGTGCATCATGGCTGCCTTGCTTCTTCCAGACTGCCCAAGGGCAGCTGCTGCTACTATCCACCATCAGTGTGTGAATGATTGAATACAGTGTGAAGTGCTATCCAAGTACAATCCATCCATCCATCCATCCATCCATTTTCCTGCACCCTTTTTCCCTTACTGGGGTCGGGAGGGTTGCTGGTGCCTCTCCAGCTGTCATTTCGGGCGAGAGGCGGGGTCACCCTGGACAGGTCGCCAGTCTGTCGCAGGGCAACACAGAGACATACAGGACAAACAAACATGCACACACACACTCACACCTAGGGAGAATTTAGAGAAGCCAATTAACCTGACAGTCATGTTTTTGGACTGTGGGAGGAAGCCGGAGTACCCGGAGAGAGCTCACGCATGCCCAGGGAGAACATGCAAACTCCATGCAGAAAGACCGGGGCCGGGAATCGAACCCAGAACCTTCTTGCTGCAAGGCAACAGCTCTACCAGCTGCGCCACTGGGCAGCCCCCAAGTACAATCCATTTACATTTATTATATATATATTTTTTGCAATAATGTTCTTTAGCAAAAAAAAATCATTTAGTTGGGAAGCCCATTTCTGTGTTTTTAAATTGCTGCTAAAACACATTTATTTTAGAAATTTAGCACAGAGTTGAATGTGTGGGTTTGCCTATGAAACACCAGCCAAATCCTTTCTGCCATGACTAAATATCATTTTCTGCTACGATCTCTTGATGGACTAGATCCATAAACCGTGAACTAACAAAGCATATTTGCAGTTTAACAATTTAACAGTAGTGCTTGGGAGAACCATACATAACTATGCAGAACCGTTTGGCATCTTCTCATCATGCTGGTCACACACTACTGCAGGATGATGACCTATTCCAACCACAATTTAAAGTTTTGCATCATATGATGTCATTGAACATAAAACTAAACTAAAAAGGGGATGAGCAGCACTAATAACTTTCTGTAACCTCTCTGACTCTGTGATGTAAATGATGCTTCACGTTACTGTAGCCAAGTCTGAATCCATTTAATCACCTCCACCCTCAGGTCAGCTTTGTGTGGATAGAGTGAGTTCAACCTCATCAACGTCACTGCAAAAACAGAGAGAGGCGTCTTCATCATAAAAATGTATATTTTCCTCCTATATCAACGAGCTGTATGGTGCTGCCACCTAGTGGACAATATAGTCCATAGTATTTGGGTCTGTTAAGTGAGCCTTACACTTAGAAGGCCAAACTTTGTCTGCTTCTCATCATGGCATCAGACATGTACGGTGGATCAACAACCAGCAGCGTTCACCTTACTGAGTAAACCTGAGTGTGTTTAATCTGTGCAGGTTTTGTGTGGTTGGTGTGGTTTTTTTATTCAACCATACTAGAGAGTTTTTCAGTCTGTTTAAGGTCACAGCACAGCATCTTAACAGGATTTAAGACTAAACTTTGACTAGGCCTCTCTAAAACCTTCATGAGCCATTCAGAGGTGGATCCATCTGTGTGCTTTTGGATTATGTTCTTGTTACATAGCCCAAGTACATTTGAGTTTAGAGTTATGAATATTGACTGGATCTCCTCCTTCTGAATTTTCTGCTAGAGAGCAGAATTAATTTCTATATTAATCTTGTTGTTCAGCTCCTGAAAGACAAAGCATCCGTAGACCATCACTCTACCACCATGATGTTTTCTGAAGTGTTCTGATAATTTTACATAAGAGGAAATGAAACACACAAAAAGTTCCACTTTTGTCTGATCAGTTCATATAATAATTTCCTCAGGGTCTTTAGGACCATCAAGTTTTCTTCAGTAAATGCAAAGCATTGTTTCTCATAATTTCAGTGGGGGTATGATGTGCTGCTTTCAGGTATTATAGTCTGTTTTGTCTTCTCAGACAGGTTTTACGGACAGTAAGTGATTTCTTGGTTTTACAGATGAAGCAGCAAGACCTGGATGCACATTGAGAAACTGAACCAAAATAAAAACAACTACTTTCACAAATGACTGGGTGGGTTTACATAGCTTCATTCTCCTAATAAATGAAAATATCATTTGAAAGTTGCTTTTTGTGTCACTGTGACAGTGACACAAAAATCACTGTCACAGTGATTTTTATATGGACTGTCCCTGTGACAGTCCATATAAAGGTCAAAAATCAACTTTGAAGTGCTATGACCTTTCAAGTGGCATTACACCAAAAATCAACATTGTATAACCACATGGGCTCAGGAACACTTTACAAAACCATAATCAGTGAGCACCATTAATCGCTACATCTACAAGTTAGAACTCTACAATGCAAAGCAAAAGCCATGTATCAACATCCACAATGGACATGTGAAAGATACAGTGTTTTATTTGCTTTGGTAAGTATGCCAAGTTTGCCACCTGGTCACACCCCCTAAACACACTCAGACCTCATTATTTTGATAACTTTTAATCCCCCATTCCTAACCAAAAATGAAGCCAATAACTCAAACTCCCTGGAAGGAGGTGTGCAAATGTGAAAAATGGCCAAAATGTGCCCTTTGACTCAGAATGTCCACCTCCATGTACATATTAGGGCATACCTCTAACAGACTTTTTCTTGATTTGGGGGAGATCTACTTAAATACAGAATTTCAGACCTCTATGATGCATCGTTTGTCCTATCTAATTCCTCACGTTAGAGGGTGCTGCAGTTCCTTTGAGATGGTTGCTATCTCCAACTTGCCCACTGGGTGTCAGAAAATCGCTGCTCCCTGAAGACATAAGGGTCAGTCAGTCTAGAAGATTTCTAGAAATTTTCTTTAGATGACGCGCTTAGTGTCTATGAAGGTTATGATTCATCCGTACCTGGCTGTAGCCCCTCTGCCTGCTGCTTCAGACGTGCTCCTATTGGTGACTTATTATCTAATTATATCTGCATGTCTCCATGCAGAGTGTTGTATATGCAATTATATCCCTCAGGCACATGCAGTCACTGTATTATCTCATGATTTAAACTAAAACAGGCTTAGCTGTGCACCCATCCCAAACAGTGCTGTCCTGGAAATCTGCTCTCGCTTCTTCATTTTTCTGATAAAACACTCCACCGGGAGGAGGCCCCGGGGAAGACCCAGGACACGCTGGAGAGACTATGTCTCTCGGCTGGCCTGGGAACGCCTCGGGATTCCCCCGGAGGAGCTGGCCCAAGTGGCTGGGGAGAGGGAAGTCTGGGCCTCCCTCCTTAAGCTGCTGCCCCCGCGACCCGACCCCGGATAAGCGGTAGAAGATGGATGGATGGATGGAACACTCCAAATCTTCAGCCTCGTTTCATTTATGATGATCTTTCTTTGAAAAAAACAAAGAAACAAACCACGATGATTTCATCTATGTGAATATGTTTGTATAATATAAATCCGGAGCAGCTAATAGTAGGGTTGCTTGCTGTCTGCAATGTCAGTACCATACTGTATACTGTAAACAAGAAAGTCTGGTTGCTTTTCGCCAATCACGTGAATCACCAAAAGGGGGCGCCCTGGACCACTAAGAATTGTTTTAATGTAAAACTGTTCCATGAAGAAGGCATCATTTGCAATTCCACAACACTTGTCATCTTTGATATTTGCAATGTTAAATGTAACAGTAAAACCTTTTTCTTAAGTAAAATGATTAGTTATTTAGTAGGTTTTTAATATCTTACTGTATTTTTATTTATATAATAATTTTTAATGATATAATAATATTTTGGTGTCAAGCAAATTCTAAATTATGTAATTTGTTAATTTATATTATTCATATTTAAATTTAGGTATTTAGTACACAAAATAGCACAAGAATTCATAATTGGGCAGAAATGTGATAAAAGTAGGTCTTCCATGTGAGCCATGTGTGGAACATACAGGCTTGGAAAATTATCCATACCCCTTGAACTTTACCATATTTTGTCACATTGTAACCACAAACATAAATACATTTCATTAGAATTGTATGTGTAATGCCATCACAAACCCTAACCCTAACCAATCAAACTTCTGAAGTAGAAAGAAAATTATACATGACTCAAAACATTTTTCAAAAGTAAAAAACTGAAAAGTGCAGTGAGCAAAAGTATTCAGCCCCCACTTCTCTGAGTGCATCAGTTTCCTTCAGAAGCTTCCTGGTAATGACTAAACAGAGTCCAGCTGTGTGTGATCTGATGACAGTAAAAATCCAGCTGCTCTGTGACGCCTCAGAGGTTCAGAGAATATTGGGGGCCAAACAGCATCATGACGTCCCAGGAACACAGCTGGCAGGTCAGGGAGGAGCTGTGGAGAAATTCAATACAGGTTTTCAGAGGTTTTGAACATCTCACTGTTCAATCCATCAGATGGAAATGGAAAGAGTCTGGCACAACTGTAAACCTACAAGTCATGAAGAAAGTATGTTAATAAGTCAGTAGATTGAGAAGCTCTTCACATTCTTCTGAATGTTCCATTAATATGACTGAGTTCCATCTTCTTTCCAATGTTAATGTTAAAATACGGAGTTTACAATGTACTGCACCTGCGCCTAACCTTCTGCTGATATTCACAGGAAAAACTGTTTTCATTATTTTATGACTTCATATTTGGGTCCAAAGAACTGAAGGATTGTTGTTACAGAGTCTGCAGCATGTTCTTTTCAACGTATCTTCTGCAGACAAGCTCCAGAGTGGAGAAGCAGTGTTTGTGTTCGCTCTGTCTCAGTGTAAAATGCCTGTGGCAGTGAAAACCTCATGTTAAGACTGCATGTCCTTCTGTGTGGCAGCTTCTCCGCTCTTCCAGCCGCATAAAGTCAAGAAGATTCTATTTGCAACAGATGGAGGGATGAAAGCTAACAAGAACCCCGAGTGAGTGACGCAGCACTGCAGGGTCAATTCAAAGATGTTAAGGTCAGCTTTTAACAACGGCAGTAATGGGGTTGTTTTCATTTCGTCGGAGCAATCTGCTGTCTTCTTCAGCCATGTCAGGGGAAAAAGCTGTTGATTTCAGATACATAGCAGAGACAGTAAACAGTTCATGTGGTAATGATTTATTGATGCTGGGACACATAGCACCTTCTCATTTCAGGGATCCACAGCAAGGAGTCTGACAGTGGATGGAGACTCCTGCTGCTTCCTGCCATGTGAACAACAAACAGGAGCATTCAGAGATGGTGAGGTATGAGTGATCAGTCAAACAGCTGCAGTCCAAGATGAAAAATGAAAGAGAGCAGAGTGATCACAGTAACGATCCACAGCATCCTCATTTTAAACTGCCTGTGGCTACAAAAGATTCAGACTCTATAATAATTCAGCCTACTGACACAAAGCTCTGCTGTATGGCACCGTTTTCAGGCTGTCACAGAATCACCGTTTTATCATGAGAATTTTTACGAATACAAAACAAATGATGACTTTGATATAGTCAAAAAATTGTGCTCCAAATGAGACTCAACATAAAATTATGTACATACATACCAGTAACTTCTTAATATACACATTTTTTTCACATTGTTAGAATTTCACAGAAGTTTAAGTATAGCAAACTGACTTGCTAACATCTAAATGTGTGTACCATCTCAAAAGAAACAATAGTAATGCTGTTAATGCATGTCATTATGATTAACTGAATTACTAAGTGGAATCTCTTTTAGCATCTTTCACTCATCTGAATAATTCTCCTCAACTGCACGTTTCAGTCGTTTTCCTGGGTTTTCCTAGACATTCAGAGCTGCTTCCCTCCAGCATCCATCTACAGACCTGATACCGACAGACTGCGCAAAAACAAGAACTTTCATTTTTCCTCACTGTGACATTAAAACCTTTCCTGTTTTGGGTCAGTGAAGGTCACCAAAAATGTTTCTATGCATACAATACCAGAACAATGAGAAAGTATAGAAGTCAGAACTTTACTTATACTGGACTTACTTTGCCTGGGAAAGCCCAGACAATGATGCCATAGCTTCATAAGATTATCATAGTTTAATTTACAACATGTAAGTTAAACTGAAGTAATTCACACATCAAACACCCAACAGAAGAGACTCTCAGATCTCATTAAGTCTGGTTCATTTTTGGTCCAATCTACAGATGCTCAAAGGCTTCATTTCTTCTCTTAACACAAATATAGACAACAATAAACACCATGCGAATGTCCTGTTGTGAAGCAAGTTCTGTGTTCTGGAGATAACTCTTTTGGTGTGAAATGTGTGGATCAGCTCCAGAGCAGAAGAGGAAAGACCTTGTGAACATGTTGGCTAAAGCTGAAAACCACGCCATTATCCACAATGAAATGAGTCCTGTAGACTCATGGGGTGAAAGGCCACTCATCAAGGAAGAAGCCATTAGTCTAACAGCAAATCAACAAAGCCAGATAGAAGTTTCCAGATTTACTCATGAACAAAAACATTCATTTTGTTGAGACATCTCCTGTTCTGATGAAACTACATGTAAAGTGTTTGTCCTTAACGACTGTTGCATCAGACAGGAAAACTGTCAAGACAGAGTCCCAATGCTAAACTATGACAACTTCATGTTGGGGGATGTTTTGCTGCACGAGGAACTGTTGCAGCCAAACTAGTTCAGATGCCAAAAAATCAGATACCATCTGATTTTTTCAGATGGCATCATGAAAATTCACATCATGTGGAAATACTGACACGGTAAAGTTGTGAGTAGATCTAAGGAGGTGTGTGTGAGCAGAGCAGCTAACAGACTTGACCCAGTTCCACCAGTTCTATCAGGAGGAATGAACCAAAACTCCAGCAAACTGCTGCGAGACGTTCCTGGAAGGAAACTCAAAACCTTTGACTGAAGTTGAGGTTTAAACGGTTATTCAAACTGTGGACATTTTTAGAAAATAAAAGTGATCTCATAATTCTGGCATTTAGCAAATAGAAGTACTTTTGGTAATCCTTATTGACCTAAACAGTAATGTTTAATCTGATTTAATGTCAGACACAAGGGGGAAAAGAGGTTATGCCTTTTTTATATTGTGGATGTAAATATGTGGCATCAACTCTATGTTCACTATTTATTCCATCTTGCCATTTTCTGAGGGCTCTTCAGTACTGTGGACCGGAACGTATTCACCTGATTTAATTTCAACCTCTGAAGAAAAGTAAGACATTTAGAATCAGCAATTTAGTGTGTTTACATCCTTCTTCATCTCTTCTTCATCTTTGGGAATATGATGGACTATTCTTCTAAAAGGATTAACTGAATTTTTAATTATTGTGTCTGGACTTTGTGAGTCTTTCTGGAGAGCTACTCCATGTTAGAAGAGGAGGAGGATTTTCTGCTTTCCTCGTACATCAACTTCACAGATAATTTCCTCAAATCAGGTCCACAACGTCCAGCAGTGGTGGGAATTATAGGGACAGGAGGAGAACACATCCAAGTGTTTGCAAAAATAAGTAAATACAAAATAGGAAAAAGAAAATCTAACACATAAAAATCAAGTTCTTTGAAGCACTTGAGCTTATGATGGAAAAAAAAATCATCCATGGTTCTCAAAACAGGAATACTTGATGTTTTCCAAAAAAAACCTCAGCATTATAACATCTGTATTTAGTGACTGCTTGAAATAAATAAACTAGAGTATTTCTAGTCATCATTTTCTCCATCCATATTTCTAAATGCCAAACATTTAGAGAATATTCTTACTGCTAAAACATGACATTCCCATGATGGAAGGGCTTACCAAAGAAATGTGGTGAATGGTTTGTTTAGATTGAAGATGGCAAATATGTGTAGAAACGTATCTGGATTTATCAAATGTTAGTTTCTTCATTCAGCCACATTTTTAGGGAACAATGTCTCAAAGTTACCCTCCACATACATAGAAAACGTTCAGCAGCTGATATGAATCCTCTGTATCTGAGCAGCGTCTAGGTGTACAGATCTATGTTACATCATCATGGTACATATACTTCACTGCCAGGAGGGATTTATAAAGTTAGTGGTAGAGCTAGTAAAGATGTGTATAACTGGAGTTATATTTCAGCAGCACCATCTCACAATAAGAAAATCCTTTAAAATCTCCAGTGTGAGTTCATTTATTCAGTGGAGAAACAAACAGCGAGTCATGAAATGATTGTTGAAAATCATTTCTATCAGCTTTGTTCCTTTCTATCAAAGCCCTCCCATTAATGTGATTTGCTAGATCTTGTAAAACACTTAGTTTTCACCTTCACAAGGCTGGGACGTTTAGAGTGCGACCTTTGAGCCCCCCCTCTGGGCCCTCTCTGATGCTCTCCTCTCTTCAGTTCTAGCTTTAGCTCTGGGAAATGAGGTGGCAACTGAAACGGGCTATTTTTGTCTGTTGAACCTTTTCTGTGATGCCCGACCCAGAAAAGGTGGATCAAAAATCCAGTGATTAGCCATTACCAGTTTACTGGTAGAGTCCACCAGGCCAGGTATTATTTTTAGTACCAGCAATTGTGCCATTATGTTAAAGTTATTTTTAACAGCATTTTTTCCCACCAAATAAATGTATTTAAATTAATAGTAGACTTTTTTCCTAAAATGTCCAGATTGAGATCAAGCTGTTTCAGTAATAGATGGATTTAAACATCTTTACCAGGACGAACAAGAAATAAGTGACAGTCTGCACATCCCACATGGACTGGAAAAGTGAACACAGGTCCACAACAGCTCTGGAGGCATTTTCCTGCTGTGGAAAAATAAATACTGCACAGTTTGGGGATGGCTGGAGCTTATTAAAGTGGTGTTACTTAAATGTGGTCTTTCTAGATATCACTGTACATTCTTGATATTCAACTATCATCTGAATTGACCAAATCTCAGCTTTGTGCCTTGTCAAGGAAAATACACACAAAAGATCTGCTGAAATTAAAATATGACAACAGATTTCCCTCTGTTCATTTGAACTCATTGAGTTGTCACATCGGCTGATATTCAGCTTCAACTAGTTAATCATGTTAATGACATTTGAACACATTCCTAAATTCACCTTGACGTTGTTCACATTTTGACTCGTCAACATAACTTAGACTCTTCACTTCAAGACTGTAAACAACAAACTTGTGATAATATGAGTTAGATTACGGTACACACAAAAAGCAAATAGAAGAACAGAAAAAAAAATGTGTGTTTTCTGTATGCATAAGGCTGCTACAGTCACTCTGTGTTTCTGCTTCTTCACACTGTCCTGCTACATGATAATGACTTGGTCAGAGGTAGAAGCCGCTGGCTTGTGAGTCAGGTACTTGAGGTATAGTCTCAGAACTGGCCACCTTGACAGCAGGGGGCGCTGCTCCATTCTCATTGGGTAAGACACAGCCTCCAGGATAGGAAGTGTCCAGGATGCAGCCTTTCATCTGCATGAGTTAAACAGACATGAACCTGCAGGTTAAACTTTAGTGATTGTAGAAAAATGTTTTCACTCGTAACACGCCGCATTGTTTACCTTTCCTATTTCCTTGGATCACATTTACACTCAGTAAAATGAGCCTTACTTTGTGCTCCTGCCCCAGGAAGAACTCTACCTCTGTTGAATAGAAAGTGCTGATGCCGACTGAGGTAGTCTGTTCAGTTCATGCCAGAGGTGCTGCTATATATAAAAACATACTGGGGCCCGGCCCCCAGCTGTGCTATCATATTAGTCCAGAGTAGCTCTGCTTTTCATTGTCTTACCCAAACTGAACAAGGCACTAGTAGAAGGTCAATGTATTTCGACATTTGTAATATTACTTATACTATTACCACTATAATATATTTACAAATAAATATTTTTGTCATTTTTTGCTTGTTAATTTGCTTATTAAAGAGTAGGAGAGGAATACTTTTTCACATAAAGGCAGGCAAATTTGGAGAAGTTTCGCTTTTATATAAAAAAAAAATCATCATTTGAACTTCACTTAAAATATCTTTGGTTGATCTTAAAATTAGTTGAAACATTTAAAGTCCAATGTAGTTGGGATGATGTGTAAAACATACATAAAAACAGAATATAGTGATTTGCAAATCCTTTTAAAGTTGTACTGAACTGAATTCAAGAGAAAAACCAGATATTTACTGTTCAAATGAAAAACTTTGTTTTTACAAATATTCAGTCATTTGAAATTTGATGTCTGCAAGATGTTCCAAAAAATTTGAGATAGGGCGAGATCAGGGGCGTGATGAATGGTCAAAAGAACGCTTGTTTGGAACATTTTTCAGGTGAACCAGGTGAGTGTCATGTTTGGGTGTGAAGAGAGGATGACCACTTTGTGAACAACTGCATGAGCAAATAGTCCAACAGGTTTAGGAAAAATGTTCCTCAGTGTATCTGGAGATATTTCTGCAAGTAAGCATCAAGGTCAAAAACCAACATTAAATGGCCATGACCTTTGGTCCCTGCATCAAAAATCATTCTGTTGCCATAATACCACAGGGGTTCAGGAACATTTCAGAAAACCATTGTCAGTAAAAACAGTTCATCACTACATCTACAAGTTAGAACTGTATAATGCAAAACAAAAGCCACATATCAACATCCAAGATGGACTGACTTAAAGAGCAAAAATGTCTGTGCTGTTATGGGACAGCATTTCAAATTATCTTGGGAAATTGTGGATGTCATGTCCTCTAGGCCAAAGAGCAAAAAGGATTATTATCAGAGCAAAGTTCAGAAGCCAGAATCAGTGATGTATGTGAAGGCAACATTGATACTGAAGGATACATCCAGGTTTTGAAGCTACATATGCTGCCGTCCAAGCAGCGTGAGAGTGCTGGGAATAGACTGGCCTGGATGCAGTCCAGACCCGTCTCCCGTAGAAAATGTGTGGAACATTAAGAAACTGAAAAAATGATGGCAGTGACCCCAAGATGAAGAATTCCACCTACGTCTACAATTAGCATCAGTTCCCAAACACTTACTTAGTGTTGTTAAAGGGAAAAGTGATGTAACACAGTGGTCCCAACTTATTTGGAAAATTGTTATTCATCAAAATAAAAAAAAGTGAATATTTGCAAAACCACAATAAAGTTGATCTATTTGAATATTAAATATATTGTATTTGCATAAAATTTAATTTAATATAGATTGAATAAGATTGGCAAGTTATTGTTTTTATTTTGTTTTACACAATGTCTCAAATTCACTGAAGTTGGGGTTATGACAAAAAGAGCAAAGCCAGAAGGAAACTACGATAAGGGATTGCTGCTTTTTTTCCAACTGATAATTATGACATTTAATGTGAATTATTCTAAAAAGCACTATACAATAAAATATGACCAGAGTTGCAAACAGTGTCCATAGTTTCAGACTGCTGACAGCTTTGCAAAAAAAACATAAAAAATCTGACTAAGTGAAAGAGTCTGAGAGTCTTGATTCTGTGTATGCTTGTGTTGGATTTTTTTCTGCTTTGTTGAAAATGACAATGGTTCAGCAGAATTACTGTATGTGCTTTTCATGTGTTTGTCTTAGTTCTTTAACTATCCACCTGCCAATGTAAATCTGCTATCAATCTAATTTAAGCTTTCTGTAAACCAATCAGCAATTGAGCTACAAGTCCTGCTATCCTCAAGGCTTATTTGTTTTATGTTTCCTTGCTTTTGTAGAATACTAGAAAATACCCACAATGTCTTACAATGGTATTCATACTCTACAACTTTTGGTTGTAACAAACTCCCACAACCCTGCGTAATGTGGAAGCCCAACATTACGCAGTTTTGTGAACTGGAAACTAAATGATACATGGTTCTCCATGTTCTTACAATCTAAACTTTTCGGCATGCAGATGTATCCAACCAGCAAGAAATAATGGGGAAAAGAGAGCCTGAAGTGGTGTAGAGTAGTCGTCGCCAACCCAGGCACCTACACTATTTACTCTAAGTGGAGTAAAGATGTCATAAGTGAAGATCGATCACTTACCTAACCCTAACCAAAATATTGTCATTGCTGACTGTAATGTAGTTAAAATATGCTTTTTGAGCCTATACACAGCTATGTTGAATATCATAGACAAAAAATTTTGTTGGTTAACATTTTGACAGTAGTATCAAAACATCAGCAGCCTCACCTTACTGTTACTTGGGTTGTGGCCTATTTCGGAGCTCATCATGTCACTGCGGTCCGGCTGACAGCAGGGTTTTCCAACTCCCACGATCTGCTCCAGGGATGTTTTGGGGAGAGGGCACTGAGTGAAGGACACAGTGATCTCTTCTTCTTGCTGCTGCTGGAAAGATGAAACTGTGAACTCACTTCTATCCTGCTGTCCAACCTTCCCATACAAAGCACTTCCACTCACAGTGGAATCCACATTTGGCATTTCTGCCATTCCGTAATTAGTGCACAAGTCTAAAGAAGTGTTTCCATGATGGTTCTGGCTGTTGTCTGGACAGGGGTTGTTACCAAGACTGTCAGTGAAACCAAAATCCTGCCACTGGGGTTTTGTTGTGGACCAGTTGGAGAAGAAGGCATCACACATTCCATTGAGAGTGGTTGACCTCTGTTGGACATGGCAGTGCTCGGAGAGCTGCTTCTGTGTTATTGACTGCTGACAATGTTGGAATTGTTGGTGCATTTGCTGCTGAAGAAACTGCCCATCCTGCTCTGTAGCCTTGTTGCTCAAAACCACAGGCTGAGTGTTTGTGTGTTGAAGATGCATTCCTGCACAGACGAGAGTGTCCTGAGTCGTCCAGTGTCCATTGTGGAGGGCTGGCTTATGCCCCAGCAGCTCTCCATTAGTCAGCTGGTCACTATGCTGGCTCCAATCATGGACAAGTCTGCCTTTTCGCATGTTGAGGTGCTGCTGCATCTGCTGTGACAGCTGCACAATAGGAGCCTGCCCCACCAGGCAAGGCTTACAGTGAGGAAAATGCATCTGCACATCAGCATCAGATCTGGGATTACTTTCAGATGCCGATACTATGGTAGGGATCATTGCTGTTCTAGAAAGTGCCTGTCGCCCATGGTCCATGGAAACAGCCCTGCCTTCAATACAGTTGTAGATGTACGAGAGGATTTCGTCATTTGTCAACAGGTCATCCAACGTAGGCACACGGTCAGAATCCATCTCCACCCTGATCATTCGCTCATCCAGGAGCAGCAGTTCCAAGTCCTCAGCACTGAGGCCCAGCCCTTCCAAAGCACCAAACAGCTCACTATTGGAACAGCTCCCATCCTCAGCATCCACCACACCCTGACCTTCCAGAGTAAGAGAATCCAGGGTAGCTAGCAGTGGGTCAAAGCTGGCACTGGGTTCTGAAATGCCTGGCCCCAAAACACCATTATGAAGCAAATCCCAGCTCTGACTCTGCATTGAAGGTTCAGAGACAGAGAAGTCTGTCTGCTCTCCAACGAAACTGCTGTGAAAGGCTGTTTTGGGTTCAAGAGCTGGTTGGCAAACATATACAGATTGGTCCTGACTCATGAGAGCCCCAAGAAGAGAACCAGGATCCAATCCATCCCTTGCCAGCCTTTCAGCTCGGCTCTTCTTGGACTTGCTGCTGTTTTTCTCCTGGCTTCCATCGATGAAGCCCGCGATGGGGTGGTTGGACTGGTACAGTAAGGCCTCACCTGTGGCAAAGGTAAAGGGGTGATGCATGGAGCGCTTACGCAGATGTTCTCCTCCCTCTTCATCTCTGTGAAAACAGCAAGCAAGACTACATGTTAGGGATAACTCTGGCATTTCCAACCAGTGCGTTCAAATAATACTGGTACATTTAAAAGGAACAGTCAGAGCAAATATGTTAGAGAAGTTTTTATGGTTATCATTTCTTGAATGCACCTCCTGTGTACAACTAGTAACATATAGAACCAGAAACATACAGAAGTGGCCGCTGGGTGGCAATGATGTAGTCTGGTTTGCCGTTCTTGTACACCAGCCGGGCATTGGCTTGGACCCATTTCCAGCGGTTCTCTTTGGTGAGGAGCCTGAACACAGTCAGTCCACTCTCTCCTGTCTTTATCACTAAACACACAAGCACAAACATAATGAGTCAACATACAAAATTTAAATAAGCTCCTTGAAATGTCCTGTTAGAATAACAAAGGTCCAGCCTTCTAGCTTTAGGACTTTCCATGTTTTCAAATGTTTCATGTTCTTAGAACCTTGGTTTTGGCCACAGCCTTCTGATTCTGACATATGACCAGTGATTAACGTTTACTGTGATCGTTTACTGTGAACCCCACAGCAAGCATTAATCACTGGTGATCCTAGATAGAAATGAGGCAACAGGTGAAACTGCAGTCAAGTCTGTTTTATTATTGGAGTTTAATGATGGCCCTTCAACTACAGAACAGAGATCTTCCACATAAACCTTTTGAGGATAGTAGCTGCAGGGCATTAGAGTTTTCCCAATAGTGTTGTGGTTCTGCACAGACCTTTGGACTGCACATTTGTCAGACAGTGTCTCAACCCAAGTGTATTTGTCTTGTTGTCATTGCTGCTGTATGTATCATCTCTAACGCTTTGTCCATGTTGTGGATTTATGGGATGTATCCTTTAGTCTGGCAGCTCTGCAGCTTCACTCAATCTGTTCTCTAATCCAGCAGGATTACTTATGAAAGCTGTCTGAACACACTGGACCAGACCGTCCCAACTTTTGTAATAGGGCAAAGGGTAAAAGAGCAATATGCTTCCGTCTGTTCTAAAAGTTGATGTTGAACATGTGACACTGAGTATACCCAGACAAATTACATTTAAAACTGCATTTGATTAGACAGCTTGTTTTTGGTTGATGAAGAAGGACAAAGGTATAGAACTCCAACACAGTGTGTTATGCCATGAACTAGGGTCGAACAATTCATATTTCGATACAATAAAAAAGTTGAAAGATGACCATTCCTGTATAAATTGGTACAAAATTAACTATTTTTATTTTTAAACTGTGGTGAAACATCAGACAGATGTTCTAATGTTTGAGAGGTATTACAAAGGTCAGCGAATCTCCTCTGTCTGCAGTAAACATAGAAGGAGCAAACATTCTGTCCAATTATTAGTTGCTTATTGACAGTACCAGTCTGAGTTCCTCCATGCAATGACTCTGTCCTTGCATGTTGGACAGAGTCCACTTGCATGTTGGATTCTGTCCAACATGCAAGTGGTTCCAGATGTTAACGGCTCAGTTGGTTATAAAAGACTGAAGCAGCAACATGATCAGTGTATCCCCTTTTATTACTCTGCTGTTCAGTAGCAAATGAATTAGCAGCCAATGGGGCAAATGACAAACCAAGTAAACGTTAACATGTGGTGGAACCAGACTAAAGCCGAAAGGTCAGAAACTGATCAAAACCCAAAGCAACCTCCCCTGCTGACTGGAGTTAATCACAGGATGCGTGTATGCAGTGTGCTTGCATGTTGTCTGCTTGTAGGAAAACCATATATATGCATAGATAGCCAAAAATCTAGTATTGGTTGACCTGATATTAATATGTCCTTACTTCTGACATGGTTTTCAGCACAGTACAACATATCGGCTGCATGGATGAATTGATAGCCGGATCCTCGAACTCGTAGCTCAGCCTCAGTGTACCCAAGAACAATTTTCCCTCTGAAAGACAAAAAAACCAACCAACAAACAATCAATTAACAAAACTTTATTCCAGGGAAATTGAACAATATGATTCAAATCTTCCAAGCAAGAAAGTCATATTGAACCATCTAAAATGTGTGGTACTCTGTATGCTGCAACAATTTTCACTAGTAGATAGAAAGCAGCTAATGGTCATGAGACTTCTAAAGGCAATAAAAAGTGAAATTACTTAGCATCACAGGCCAAGGGTGTAAAATCCAGCTTGTGTTTAGTCCTGAAAATCATGTTTTTGGTCCTGATCTCCAGGATGGACGGAGGTTGCAGAGGCGTTGCGATGGCAAAAAGGGCAAGTTGAGTCGTTCCCTTCCCTCCATTTTCCTGCTGCTGGTTTTGTCCATGCAGAAACTTGAGCCTGCCCTGGATGTTCAGAGCCTGCACAGGAAGCAAATTTACTAAGAACATCCTCTCAAACTCACAGGCCCATCCTGACAGTTTTTTGCCTTTATGTCAAAATCCAACATATTTTTTTTGTGTGTGAATATGAACTTATGTGGCTTTCTTTAAAACCCCATAAATAACACTTCATCTTTATTAATTCCTCTGCATTAATAAAGAGGAATTATACTTTCTCAACCATAAAGTGAAAATGTTACATCAGGAAGTCTCAGATTGTCAATATAATCAGTGATTTCAGGATAAATAGAAGAATTCTGAACAGAGTTGGGTATGAAGTTAAAACACTTTGATTTTGAAGATGCCTTATTTTACTTATTTTATATAAAATAAATTATTTAGCTAAAAAAATAGTAATTTGATGGGATATTCATCCATTTTCAACACATACCTCACAACATACCTCTTGGTATGTTTCTGTGCATCTTTCATTGAAATATTCCATCCAAACTTTTGCTAAAGCAGGCAGATGCTCCTGAAGTAATTCTGGCCCTTGCTGTCCAGTCTGTGTAACTCACCAGGAAGCCAGAGGAGTTATCCAGCAGGCAGCGGAAGCGACACACAAAATTCCTCTCCAAGAAGGAGGAATTCTCTGGTGGAAGTTGCTCAGGGTTGTAGGTGACCAAAGAAGAGCTGCTGTCAGGTTCCATCTCTATGGCAACAAAAACACAAACCAATTCTTATGATTTATTTTTGAAAATCCCCTGAAATAACAACTTTCTTGATTTTAGACTCTCGTTTTTGCAATGTTTCGTCATTGGTAGTTCTTTTGTTTTATGACAAAGGCATTCCTGAATTCAGTTTTAGCTCAGTGTTTTGAGATGTTTCATGTGTTGAGGTGGTGGACTTCATATTCATCTCTCTGAATATGTTGAGCAACCAGGTGTTCCTCAGACAAGCTGCGTTGAGTTAGAACTGTCAGGCTGAACCAAAATACAAAGCTCCCCACCAAAGGGAACACACACACACACGCACCCACACACCCACACACATAAGCATCTTAAAACCTAAATACAAATCTAGGACCACTTCGGCTCATAAGCCACAGTGAAGATTACGGAGTCATGTGATTCTGGCCTCACAACTTAATGCTGTGTGTTTAACCATCTCATAATGATGTCTGGCTGTTTGTTCTCAGAGGTAAAAAGCTGGAACCAAAATGCACCACTAGAGCATTGGGTTCCACAGGAACACAAAAACCGATTTAACAGTTTAGTAAAACTATGTAAAGTATCAAAGAACACATGTGAGAATGGGTCGCCCTCAATCAAGTCATAGGAAGTATAAAAACCACAAATGTCCTAAGAAAGGAAAATAAAAATACTAGAGCAGATGATCGAGCTTGTTTCAGAGTCTTATGATCTGTAAGACTCTGCAGATCATAAACTCATGATGAGAGGGGAAAGGTCACCTTTGGGGGAATCCTGGGACATGGCAGATACTGCAGCCTGGGGAGGATTCAAAGCCCAGTGCAGGTTTCTTCTCAACTCCTGCTGGTCCTCTGTATGGACAAGTTCATACACACTCTGGTGCATGACATCAGTCTAACGAGGAAAGAAAGAAATATGTGAAGGAATTAACTGAGTACATGAGGCAAAGTAGAACGATGATACACAATCATAAAAAGCACAGCGTGTCTTCCTGCACCGCTGAAATGCCACTCAGATGCCCAACAATGTGACATGGGGTATGAAGGAGGGTAAACTGGTTTGAGATAGGCTTGGGAAAAGGTTTTCTACATCTGTGCAGGAACTTCAAACTGTTAGATCCTTCCTGCCACCATTGGAAACGTAGCATGTTGTTTTAGAAAATGCGGGTTCCAAAATCTCTAAGGAAAACCAGGACGCATAAACATGAACAATCAGAATTATTTTAGGTAAACAGATTATTAC
The DNA here is from genome assembly GCA_902982915.1 of Phalloptychus januarius. Lineage (NCBI taxonomy): Eukaryota > Metazoa > Chordata > Actinopteri > Cyprinodontiformes > Poeciliidae > Phalloptychus > Phalloptychus januarius. The sequence goes on from CADWAE010000087.1 coordinate 310,856, forward strand.
TGAGGCCCATCCTGACAGTTTGTGATGTGGGCTCCAGTGATGGAACAATCACTAGTTATTGCAAAGACAGCTTCATAGTCACATAACCCCCAGAGGCTCCAGCTAAAGAGAAAAGCAGCTGTGCATGCTCAGTTTGGTGCTCTGGCCAGTTTATGTTGGGATCGTAGGATGCACCACCATGCTGCTCTATGCAGAGCACAGCTGTTCCTGTGGCTCTAATAAGAAAAACCAAGATATAGTAGATAATCTAAATAGACATCTAAAAGGAACAACCAAAACCCTTTAGCTTATCCCACCCACATGTTGCATATAAACTCATCATCTGGATTTAAGTATCAGCTTTTAATGCTAAACCAATGACTGGTGGTAAATATACTGCATAATAGACTTTTTATGTCTGTCTACATAGAATTGTTTATAAGTGATTGTTTTATTCTACCTGCTTATGCCTTCATCTTCCACCGGTAGAATCATTCTTAGATTCTCTTAGAATCGCATGCTGTAGAATTGCTTAAAAGGTGCATATGGAATTAAGTCCTTTTGATGTTTTTCTTTAAGAAAATAACCTTTTCTTAAAGAAAAGGTTATTTTCTTTAATGGTATTGATATACAATATTGTATATCAATACAATGGTATTGATATATTCAATACCCCCCCACTCTTTTTCTTCCCCTCCCCCCTCACCTCCATACTCTGGTTCTGACAGTCACCACCAAATAGAGCAGAATCAAGGTGAAGAATACCTGGTGGAAGCCCAAGTAGTCCTGGATGGTGTGAGAGGAATAGAAAATGGTCCCATCTGCAGTAGTGACCAGGACAAACCCATTGAGAGCCTGTAGAACAGAAACACAGCCTTGGTTTATATGAACTAGTGGAATTGGATCATCACTGAAACTGTGATGTTGACTTTTACATATTAGGCCATACTAGAACATCTCTGTCCTTTCTAAGCACAAACACATATTCAGATGATCTATTCACAAATTGAATTAAAACCTGAGAGAGACTTTCCAAAGAGCAAGCGATGGTAATTCAACATTGAATTATGGTCAAACAGATTTATTCAGGTTAAGGTTAGCGATTGATGGTGGACTAACCATCAAACTATCATCCAATTCTAGCCAGTTAAGTAAAAGATGTTTAAAACATGTCATTGAACCAACATTGTTTTGTAGTTGAATTTTAATGATTGAAATGCCAACGTCTGATCAATGCTGAATCAATGTTTGTCACTCCGCTTCCCCTCCTGCTTTTTGAGCTCTGGGTCAGAGCCTTTTATTATTGGCCGGGAGCTTATCATGTTTTAAATTAATCACTACATGTCGAGGGCAGTGGGTTGTGATTCATTTCTGTACATTTTCTTACTTGTCTGTAAATATTATTACTGACTGCATAATGTGTTGACATAAAAATATCTACAAATCACTACAAGCAGTGGAATAACCCACCCTTTCCCTGTGTTTATTGGAAAATAACTGCATTGCTTTGTGCCTATGCTGCAGATTGATAGTTAAATGTGTGATTATGTATCACACATTATATATATATTTAGTGTGATTATATATCACACTAAAATTCATGAATATTCATTGCCATGTCCTTATTAATTTAATGTGTACAAGTGGAACAGTATGGTTTCTGTGTTTGTTTTCAGACCCATAACCAGTACATTATTTAATACTTCAATGTGTTTAAAAACATTTTAAATGTTTTTCTTATCTTCATAGCCGGCCCAGACCAAGTCATTTTTGTGATTTTCAGCTGCTGCTTGGCAGTTTGACTCAAAGCTGACTGACAAGGACTGCAGAGAAACTGTCAAGAAATGGCTTCGTTATGTACCAGAGTGGGAGGAAGGCATCAAGGAACCAACGTGACACCAACCGGAGTCAAACCTGGGTTACCCCAACACATACGGTTTCCCTGGTTCCTACAGTATAAGGCTTAACCTCATGGATGCTGTTCTTCAATGGACAACTGACTGTTGTTCTGACAGTCAAAGAGGAGTCAAATATGTTTACAGATCTATGCCTGTTTTCCTAAATAAAATGTAATATTACTCCCTTGTCACTTAGTGGGGTAGGGAGGTGCTGGTGCCTCTCCAGCTATCGTTTCGGGCGAGAAGCAGGGTCACCCTGGACAGGTCACCAGTCTGTCGCAGGGCAACACAAAGACAGACAGGACAAACAAACATGCACACACACACACACACACTCACACCTAGGGAGAATTCAGAGAGTCCAATTAACCTGACAATCATGTTTTTGGACTGTGGGAAGAAGCCGGAGTACCCGGAGAGAACCCACCATGTACAGGGAGAACATGCAAACTCCATGCAGAAAGACCCCGGACTGGGAATCGAACCCAGAACCTTTTTGCTGCAAGGCAACAGCTCTACCAACTGCGCTACTGTGCAGCTTAGGGCTGAATGCAAAATAGACAAATATAAGAGGAGCTCGTATAACTGCGTGATATGACTTAATGATTTCCATATTTCCGTTTCATACCAGAAGTACAAGCAGCATCTTTTGTCCTTGTAGTGCTATTTTTAAAAAAACTAAGAATGTCACAGATCTATAACTCTTCTGCACGAATAAAGGATGATAATTTACCAACAATGAGATCAAGAAGGGAGATGAGGGGGCACCTTGACTGAAATGGAACATACTTATTACTTCTTTTCAAAGAAAAACAGACGCTCAAATTTTTTACCTCACTAAACCAATTTGTCCACTGTCCTGCAGCGTAGGGTTAGGCTTAGACACTACACACTCATCTGGCGATCTGCCACATCTCATCCAATGCAAACAGAAGACAGCAAATGTCAAACAGCCACATAGAGGAGCTGAGTCTTCAGCCCATGGAGAGGCTGGCAGCATTGATATGACTGAGGCTACATGTCCTCACACTGGTCCACTGCACTGCCCACTCAGCTCCTAGCTGCTTATCATGGGACTCAGTCTGCAGATGAAGAGATGGCTTGCAACACTCCAATTGAAAAGTCAACAAAGAGCATTTTGGTTCAAGCATTGTTTATAAGCGTTTCTGTTTGCCTCCCCTGGTTGTTAAGCCGGACAGAGAGGAAAAATCTGAAAGATTTCCTACAGGCTGAGTTGACTGATTGGTTGGCTCACAAGTTCCTCTCATCTGAAGTCAAGACAAACCGGTTCAACACAGGTTCAGCCAGGAAAGTTCTTAATGTCCAGCCATAACTTGATCGGAATATTGTTTCTCTAAATGAGCTTTGTATTCTCATTATTACCAATATGAGGAATGGTTCAACTAAACCTCCCTGCTCCAGTTGGAGAATATTTGGCAGCCTTCTCCCTCCATTTCCCTGGAATGCCAGGCTGATGCACATTTGAAGGAACTGGAGTGGAAAATCGATGAAATGACTGCACCTAAACCCAAAAGATCTCTGTGCCAGTGAGCTTGTTCTACTCAGTGACACAGGCACTAAAGAGAAACACAGAAGCTCCATGAACTCCATGAGATTAGCTCTCTGAACCACCTTCTAGTGGGTTTTCTTCAAAACATGTTCAAGTTTAGTAAGACCAACCATTTTGAAAACTTCAACAGCAACACAGCTGGGAGTTGATACAATGTTATCTTCCCAACGCATGTTAGCAATCAGCCACTGAGCCTTTCTGGAGTAAAAGTTGCAGATGCATTCAGGTTTATCAGGTTTATGGACAGATCCATCCTCCCAGTTCAAAGGGAGACAGAAACGCTCAGTTATCATGAGGGAGGGTTGTGCTGCTGACGAAGCAGACAAGAGTTGAAAAGGACCAAAGGAAATTAAATAAAAAAGTACAAATTTAACAGAAAATAAAGGCAAAGTAATTTTCTATACAGAGCTTTAAGCTTACACTCATTCCCCATGTGCAGAAAATAATAATTTATAAACCAACAACAGTTCAACTAGTTCACATTGGCTAAAATATTTAAAACCATAAGCTGTTCCATTTTGGTTGAAAACATCTGATGTTCATTATTGTGAGGTACAGTTTATCCAGTTTTTGTGCTGAAGATCTGATCTGTGACTAAAGTGCAACATTTTAAATTCTCAGAGCAAGGCAGGCAGGGAGCATGAGAGCCAGAACCAATCATCACTATCCACATCCTCCAGAAAACCTAACAACTCAGAAACTGTTGCTTGTACCATTCTGTACAAACAACAGCTCCATCCTGTATGAGGTGAATTACTGACCTGCAGCAGCAGCTCTCCTTCACACACCTGCTTCTCTCCACCTCCTGGTTTCTCGTTGTTCCCTCTGGCTCCAGCTGCTCCCTTCTGACTGCTCAAGGCAACTGTAGGGACAAACACACAGGCCAGCATGTGTATCAAGCTCTGCAGTGACTCCAGAATCTTATGTGTCTCTATCTTTAGTTGCATTGATTACTGCAACAGTGTCTTCACAGTTCTACCTAAGAAATGAATCCTGCAGGATTCAGCTGAAGGATTCAGCTGCAGCGTTCGATCCAGAACGCTGCAGCTGGTGTTCTGACTAAAACCAGGAAAATGGATCACATCACCCAGTTCTACAGTCCTTCACTGGCTCCCTGCACCTCAGAGAATAGACTTTAAAATACTGTTAGTTTATTTACAGCTTAGCACCACAATGCATTACAGACCTGCTGTTGTTGTATCAACCTTCCAGACACCTCAGGTTCTGGTCAGCTCTCCATCCAGAACCAAACATGGAGAAGCAGAACTCAGCTTCTATGCACCACAAATCTGGAACAAACTTCCAGAATAATAACTCTTACTTGTGACTAATTGATCATTGATCTCTGATCACCAGGACCGCCAGGTCATGGCCTGTGAAGACCCTTGACCCAGAAACTGAAATGTGACATGATTGGATAACCAATTCTGGGCCAGAGCTTCTATTTTAAGAACATAAGGCTAACAAGAAATCTATGTCAGGTATGGTGTAATGTTAAGAGTCCAAGCAGGCACCAGACAGCATAGAGTAGGACTTCAGTCGGAAGCATAACCAGCCTAATCGCTTAGCTTATTCACACAGACGTTTTTCATGAATTTGGTAGAGCTGGTTAAGTAGCTTTTAGATTTTCAAAAAAGTGCATACACACAGTCAGCAGTGAGTTTATTGTGTTTGCTCAATCTCTGAAATTAAGCTATCCTGTTTGATTAGGAAGTCAGTAAAAGTGGTTACATTACTCCTAATCAGCTCAAATTTGAGCTGCACTGCTTGCATGAATAAAGAGTTATGCATGGCTGCCCAGGTTTTAGTGCAGCTTCATCATTCTTATTTAAAACTCCAATAAATTGCTTTTTTCTGACCTGCCCAGTCACCTCCTGGGGTGAACATGGACTGGTGTCAGGACATGTTAGCGTTTGGTTGCCATGGGGCTCTGATTAGTGTCACTGATTAGTGACCCCAAAAAAAAAAAAAACACAGCTTGCCACATTTTATCAGGTACTGGTGAGATTTCTTGCTTCAAGTTTTTGTTCGTAGGTAGCAAAGAGTCAAACTTGCCTTTTCTCATAAAACTGTTGAACAATCGTCATCTCCATTAATGATTTGTTTTTTTCAAATTAGTCCATTTATGAAATAAAAGTACAAAGATAATAGACGTTTCTTGATAGTCTGATACATAGACAACGACAACAGATAGTCGGGATCCTTTTGGTGGAAATGGACATTTTCTGCATTTTGTTGCAGTCAAACCAGCAGACTGTCTGGGAAGGCAGAAGACTGAGCCTGGACATCTGGGCTCATGTTTTCATACATTGAAACACAACCAAAATAAGAAGTAAAATGCTTATGGTTAAGACCATCTTACATTGAGAGCAACAAAAAGCAACACTGAAGTAATAAAATACAAAAGTCTCACAGTCAACTTAAGACTACAGATTGAAAATACACACAGAAATGACTTGAAGGTGTTGCGTTAGGAGAGAAAATATAGTAATCATTTATGGTAAGACCTTCTAAACAAGTTTTGAGATTAGCATGACTTAATCTGGGCGCACGGCAATTCAGAGCTGGTAGCCATGGTAATTGAAAGATTTGAGTTTCATGGTGGAGGAGTGGAAAGGATGGAAGTAGTGCTGGACCTCAGAGTGAAGGATGCTGCACAAGTTTTCACAAGTTTAGAAAGTAAAGATTTATTAGCAACAGGTCTTATCTGCTGTGTAGAGATGATGCACGCAGAACACTGAACCAACTGAAATTTTGAGGAATGTTTATCAATCCATTCATCACTAGTTTTGATCAGCACATAAATGAAAAATATCCACTCAAGGCTGTCCTGCAGTTTCCAATGATCCAGAAAACACTGCAAATATTAGCAAATATTTCACCATTTTCAATTTGTTCATCATACTAACTACAACAGGATTAACTGGAACATTCTGAGCTGGTGCTGCTTACATTTCCATCCCAAACCCTACATATTGTCCTGGAATTCCTCCAAAAGGCTGTCACAGCTCAGCAAACACACAAAAATAGATATATATAGTGTGTCTTACTAGCATTGCCTAACATTCAGTTTTCATTCATTTCCACAGACTAACCCTGACCTGAATTCAATTCACACATCAATCCTATAGTTCATAACTGAGAAACAGATACTGTGTTTTTGTTACACAGTATCAAAAACAAGGCCACACACATATACACGCTCACCCCTGCACATGTACACACAGATGCATTGACAGGTTAGAAGAAAATACTTTATTTTCAGACGAATCATATAAGAGATACTGCGTTAGCCGCAGTCTGTTTATACAACACTATCAGATCAGATTAATTATGAAACGGTGCTACATGCTGCAGACAGCATTAGGCCAGCATGTTAAGCCTATGGAGAAGAAGGGTTCCCTGGCACTGACTGCTCAGCTGCAGAGTAATGCTGACTAATAGATCAGATGCTTCACCCACATTCAGGTTACATCACAAAGCAGGGGGAAGAAGATGCCATGAAGTCTGATAACAGATTGCTTTAAGAATCACTTTTATATCTGCAATCAGATGGGAAAAGTCACAGAGCAAACTTTGCATCCCTACTGATGTTCCAGAGAGATGTTTCAACTTTCACTGACAAACACTGGATGACTGTTGGCTGGTTTAAGTCACTCTGACTCAAGTTAGATTTAGAGTCATGGCTTAATCAACATAATCTTATCAGTGGAAGATAAATGTGCTAATACCAAAAGTCTGGCTTATTTGATGTGGGACAAAAGGAGGGGGTCTGCATAGAGATAACTGTTTCCTGAACCCATATCAGGGTTGGGGCCTTTTGTTATGTGTTTGAGGGAGAGGACACCTGGAGAGATTCTAGGATCTCACACAGAGGTGTGAAATGCTGCTTGTCTCAGGACTCAGCAGCCCAGCAACGACAGTCATAAAACATTTGGAGTAACTTCCCTTTGAAATTTGAAACTTATTCTAATTAAGGAGGAGGGAACCTCCCAGACTGCATAAATTAGAAAAGAGACACACCTTCCTTTTAAAAGTTTCGGAGCTAAAATAATGAATCAGATCGTTGGGTGCGGCGGCACCGGCGGTCTCCGGAGACGCATCTCGTCTCCGTATTGGTCTCTGTATTTGTCAATTTTTCTGTTTCTTTCAGGTGATTGATGTCTGTCTTGTGGATTTGAGTTTCTGATGATTCTGGTATGTTATTGGTGTGATTTGATGCATTTTTTTGTCTGAATAAGCTCTGGATATATTTGAAGTAGAACCGTGAATGGTGTGAACTGCCTTTATGCACAGGGAACCCCTCGACCCGGGGAACGAGAGGAGACAACGAGCTACAGGTGTTAATCATTATCCTCTCAATAGAACCAACACTGGCAGTCTAACAGAAATGACAAGCGACATATTGTCTTTGTGTTGGTGTTTTTAAATATGTTGATGCTCATTTTATATATTTCTACAGCATAATTAATGTGTCAGCTGTTTTTCTGTCAGTGAGCATTGCTAAAGCTAGCTGAAATACTAATGGTAGCATGTAGGCTATCGCTAGCAAGTTGACCTACAACAAAGTATCCCATGCAGTTTGAAAAAAAACATGTAAAATCTAAAATGAGCTAAAATAGAAATGCCAGCTAAAATACCAAAGATAGCATCTAAGCTAAAACTAGCATGTTGACCTATAGAACATACTCCATGCAGAGAGAAAAAAACAACAAAAGCAGAAATGATTGTCATTGCATAATGATATTTTTAACAAATAAGTTAAAACATTTTTATATATATTGTTTATGTATACAAAATAAATAAAAACAATATATACAGTTCATATTACATGAACTGTAAACATTTCATGTAACTTGATAAATCTTTACCACAAAGATGAGTAATTCCCTCCTACTTATATAACATCTAAAAGCACCTTTCATGATGTGGCTGCCAGATGCTTAACATCACTGACCATCATTTATCTCCTGTTTTACAGTTTTTAAATAAAATCTATCATCGACAGTAGAGATAACTGAAGCACAGCTGTACACGGTTATAATGTACAGCTGTTGTTTATGTTTGCCAGTCTATCAGTTCGGTTTGTTAGTTTGTTTTCATGACGTCATGACGTGGCCAGCTATATTTTCTATGAACCACCAGAGGGTGCTGTAGAGTAATTTAATAATTCATTTTGAGTGCCATCTGCTTTTATTTTTCCAATTTCATTAATAAAAAACGATAAAACAGATGTTGGTTTAAAACAAAGTAGAAAATAATTTGTATTAAATTAATTTTAAATATTTCTTGTCAAAAAATCACAATACGAATAGTATTTGTAAATTGTACACAGTCTGTCCAGCGCTCTGCTATGTGATTGACAGACCAGCAAAGGAGCTAATGGCACTGTTTCTACATTGACCACCAATTTCCAGTAAACACCATCTAACTTGTTGGATGGTGCTCACCATCCAACAAGTAAACAGCATCCAACCAGTGGTGTTGGATGGTGGAGGAGTGGCCGGGGCCCCTTTGAAGTTTTTGACATCAGTAGTCAAAAAACTATTGACTATTTCTATTGTTATTGTGACTATAGTGTCTGCAGCATTGCTTGGAGTTCATCTAATTTTTGGCTCTTATTGTGAAAGTTTCCAGGACATTTACTACATTGATGCTTTTAGGCCTTTTGCCATTTATAGACATTGCCGTGTGGTGGGATAATTCAATGTGCCAGACCACAGCTCTGTTCACCTCTGGCACCACATTTTAATGCAGACAAAACAAACAACCTAAGCCTATGGCCATGTTTTAAAAGTCAATAAACGCCAACTTCTCCTGGTGCTCCACAGCTCCTGTAAACACCCAAACAGAGCCATGCTTTGAGGCTCTGGCACCAATTCCAGAGTGTATCCCAGCTAAGCCTTTGCTGCTCAGACTGTCTGCTTCTGGACACAGAACTAGTGCTGTTTACACACAACTAATTACATTGGGTTTGTCAGAAAGCCTGGAGCAACGGCCACATGGTCCTGAGCGCTGCCCTGTGAATCTGCTGCCATAACCTAATAGCCCTGAACTTGTTAGTTACTTAAAAACAGCAGGAAGTAAACTACGACAAGATAGTTTACACCTTGATTATTCAGTTTGGACACCAATGACAATATTTCTATGGGATATCTGCAGCAGTCAAATAGATGTGAAATAGTGTTGCATTACTCTGTCAAAGGATGAAAACCCTGCAGACATGTAGCTGTCTGTTTTCAGGGCATAGAAGTAGCAGCCACACAGCAGAAAAGGAGCACCTCTCACATCAGTGCAGCTGCATCCTGTCTGCTTCAGTCCAAACAGCCATTTCAAAGAGCCGCTTCCTTAAACAAACATGACTCTGCCATCATTTCATAAATTCTTTAAACTTCATGGTTACTCTCCATTATTCATGTTCCCAGAGCATCCAGTGGCCGCATTGCAGCATTTTAACATAAAGTTACTTCTTCAGTGGAGAAAACACAAGCAGCTCCTCTGGGGCTACTGCGCTCGCTTCTTAAGGAAAAGAAACCTACCTAAAGCTCTTCTTCTCCATAAATAACAATCCTGTCAGATGACATCTCTAAAAGGTGTCATCTAAAAGCTCACTGACATCAATAAGATATTACACAAAAATGGCTTCATCTGTGTAGCGTACATATCACTTAAAAGCTGCTGTTTCATGTTTTTCCACACCAAACAGCATGAGAAACATTGACTAAGTTAGAGGTTTAGCACAGAAAGTGGAAAGTAATGCACAGAACATCAAGACTATCCCCATGTTCACACCATAAGACAGTTCTTGTCTTACTAAAGACACTGTTGCAGGGCAGAAGTACAAACAACTAAGAAAACATCAAATAATGTCAGAAACCCAATTTGGTGTGTCAGCTCACCAGAGAAGAAGTTCTTGGCCCGTAGGTAGCTGACGCTCAGCCGTAGGATGGACAGTTTGTCCAGACTAGCAGTGACCTCCTCAGGAAATGGCAGCAGGCTGGCCAGTTGCTCCAGTTCGCCGTTCAGCCGGTCTCGGTGCCGTTTGGACGGATTTGACTTGGTTCCCTCAGCAGGTGGTTGTTTCACCCTGATAGACAGAGATGGATAAAGTCTTAGGTATAGTTTAGATTTGTCCAACGTTTTCTAAAACAGCAGTTTTTAAAACATTTACATTCCCATCACAGTATTGACTTTTTGTCTTGTGTTACACATACATAGCTGTAAGCCATTTTTAAACATTTGATATCGATAAAATATGTAATGTGATTATTCACTAAGACTGTCAAAATTCTTCAGAAATGTAGTGGCGACCTGAGGAAGCCTCCTTAACACCAAACAGAAACCAGTTCTATGGAAATAAAGCAAATGCTTCTCAAATGCTGCAGCAGTGACTCAATAACAGCATTACATAATGCAAACACTCAGACTGGTGAACACTTGTGGTCCAAACAAAGGGTGCTTCTACTGAATTTAGCTAATCATTTTTCCTCCTGGGCCATTTACAGACTGTGTGTAGAGTGAGGTTGCCCAGGTCCAGTCCTGGAGCGCTGCCATCCTGCAACTTTCAGAAGCATCCCTTCTCCAACACACCTGAAGTTAATGAACTGCTAAAGGAAGTCAGACATTGGATCCAGGTGTGTTTGAGTAGGGCTGCAGGACAGTAAATTGTGCGGACGGGATTTGGGCACCACTGTGTGCCATTGAAATGTCCTACATCGTCTGGTTTCACTAAGTATGGGAAGATGTTGATGTCATAAGGTGTGTTTCCATTGACCATGAAATTGTGCAAATTGGAATAACAAAAATTAATTTGCTTAATGGAAACATGCCAGTTTTAAGAAAACATTTTTCGCTAAAAGGTTTTTATGGTACGTTGTGGTGGTTTTTCATGGTCATAAAAATGATGGCCATGGGTTCTCTCTGGGTACTCCAGCTTCCTTCCACAGTCCAACATCATGATTGTCAGGATCACTGATCTCTGGTGATAGGCACCAGCTCCCCTCACGATGATGTTCTTCAATAAGGCAGACTAGAGAGTTAATGAACTTGTATTTCCTATGAGAAGATGTTTATTCTGATGTGGAGAAATTTCAATAAAAAGGCATTCAGCATACAAATTTGGCATCAGTGCCAGTTCGATGGGCGCCGATGCCCATCGAGCTGCAGTTTCGTCTGTTTTTCTTATTTGTTTTTCCTTTTTTTAAGAACTGGTTTTAAAAAGTACATTTTAAAAGAATTTAATAAATAGTTTTGTAAATTTTGTCTCGGATATCTCAATTCCTGCATGCTTGAACCTGTGTGCCTTAAACAGAAAGTAATATTCCCTGGGTGAAAAGGTAATAAAATACTCATATTTTCCATTTGTATACCAGCTGTTAAAGTAATTTACAATGAAGTGTACGCTTCTATTGGGTGGGGTTGTTGAGCAACTTATTAATTGGTTCCGAAAACCGAAATTGCACAAATTCCTGAGTTTCATATAGTGTTGCCACAGGACAAGGACACAGGTCACCTGTGGACATCGTAATGTAGAACTGTGTATCATCTGTGTAGCTATAGTAACTAATCTTATTTCCTGATACAACCTGAGCTTGTGGGAGCACATATTGAATAAGAAAAGTCCTATGATTGAACCTTGAGGTACCCCACATGTGACTACAATCACATATGGTAATATATTATGCTTTTAAATGTTAGCAGCATTAAATATTTATTTCAGTCACAAAGAGGATGCATGAGTGAGGGTTCAGTCCTTATTAACCCGGGTAGACTTAATTCAAGATGAAGGCTCCTGCAGCCGGTTCAGAAAGGAATGCCTCTAATAGCTGATAATCACATGCTACCAATTCAGCAGAGGGCAGGACTTCCTGCTGCTTAGACCAGAGATCTGACTGCATCACGCCTGGAGGATTATACCAGAGAAGACAAGAAGGCAGCACATTTGGTGCAGCTGCCATGGTGACTCCAAGTTCTTTCATGGTAACGTGCATGACTCACCATCGCTACAAAGTGAGGGAACAGGCCAGAAGTCTAGTGGCAGCACCCGGCCCTGGAGGCCCCCAGGCTCCTCCATGTTACCATGTGGTTCACATGTCTCTTCATCAAGCTGTGACAGTTTTACAGTGTTTATTTTTTTAAGGGGTTGCAGCCAGATATCCCTGCTGATAAATAAGATTTTAAAGTTAGCTTTTTATGTGTGTTTCTTCTCTAAAGTTCATAGACAGGAAATGGCTCTGGAACAAAATGCCCCACAGCAAGAGATGCGAATAAACAGGAAAATACATAAAGCCTGTGTACAATTTGAGCTTTACAATGAATAGAAGAACATCATAAAATAGACTTACAGGTTACGTAAATCACTCACACAGGGCACAACCAGGAATCCATTTTTTTCTTTTGTCATCTACACTGGACAAATATCAGATGTACATATTTTTTTTTCACAAACTGCTAGTTTTTAGTCATTTTAAGTTTTGATTGATTCTAAAACTTACGAGTAATTTTTGATTCAGTGATGTCACAAGTTTTCAGGACTTCCAGTTTGACACATGCTGTCACGGCTGCAGCAAGGCTGCAGCAATGGCTGCTGCTTCTGGTGCAGGAATATGCTGCATGTCTGACATCAATGACATAAACCTGGGTGAAATATTACATGGCCATTCAGACTGCAGTCATTTTGAAAACTACTTGATTCTGATGTAGAACCTCATGTGCACAAATCAGATTTTTTGAAGGGGAAAGTTTCATATTGAGCCTTTCAGACTGTTACAAAAAAGCAATCTGCTTCAAGTTGCATTTACCTGTTTCAGTGTAACCATTCTCACTACTACGACGGCAACTGAAGAGTTCAGTTCAAGTTCATTCCAATTTTGTCTCCAAATAATCACAAAAACAAAGTAAATAAAACAAATGGACCCCGTGTATATTTTCATACAGCAGCTGCCGTGTCTATAATAATATTAGAATAATTTATTTTATTTTAATTAAGCTAACTGACCCTCATCATCATACAAGAATGGATGTTCTGCATCCATGCAGTATTAAAACTGTGTTCAGTCAGAGCATCTCTGATCCTCACCAGCACAACGGCAAAATCCAATCATCTCATCTGCAGCATCATAAGAAAGGATGAATATAGTCAGAGCAAACAAAAACAGACATATTCAAGCAACAAATTCATTCATTCAAGGACAAAGGTCTATTCAAACATGGCACTCTGAGAAAAAGTGATTACTTCCTTATTAAATCAGAAATGAACCCCAAGTTTTTCATGTTGGGGTGATTTCACAAGCCAAACTAAGGCTTGGTTATTAACTGACCTACAGACACAGTAAATAAGACATAAAAACAGCAAAAATACAGAGACATTGACATCTGACAGTGAGGAAAGGATTACAAAGCCATTTCTAAGATGCCAGTGAACCACTGAGCGTTGTCATCCACAGCTGGCGGAAACACACAGCAATGATGACCCTTTCCAGGAGAAACTGGTCAGTTATTCCAGGAACACATTGAAAACTACCCAGAAAAACATCTAACACTCTGCAGGCCTCACTTACCTGGATGGAGGTCAGCACTCAGGATTAACAGTAAGTAAGAGAGACCGGGCAAAATGGCCTCGAAGGCCAGGGTCACCCAGAGAACACAAAGGCCTGTCTGACATGCACCAAAAACATCCTGATGCCAAAGACTTCTGGGAAGACGTGTGGACGATTGAGATGAAAGCACACCTCCTGGGTCTTTGTTTGAAAGTTTCATATATCAAATATCAAATAAAATGACCCTTTACTGTGCCACCCTAAAATCAGCAAAATTCGTCTGGAGCCAGGTCTGATTGTTACTGTTTTACAGCGTTTACCAGGATGGAGGGTGGGGTCTCCTGCGCTGCATTCAAGGTCGAAAAGGAGTCGCTGACCTCGCACTTGCAGACATTCTTGTCCAGGTTGAAAGAAAGGTGAGCTTTCAATCTGATTTTGTTTAAAGTGAAGGAAATTCTGCAAGTTTTTAATTTACATTTTGTTCAGTTGGATGCGCACAGATGCGCATGACTCCTCTTCACATCCTCCCATTTACAATAACCTTCAAAACCAGCCAGTTTGGTGGTGTGTTAAAGGCACATTGAGTCATATTTTATTTGGGGGGGAGGATTTGTATTTATGGCATTTGGATGATTGACACTGGAGAAAGAACATCTGTGGCATTAATATAATAATCAGCTGAAAGCAGGTTGGAATATTGCAGCAGCTCCTTTAACTGGACAACCATCAAAATTCTGATCAGTTTTAGTCAGACAATAAATAAGGGTGAAAATTTATTTTATGTTACTTATTGTAAGAGATTCAGATTCAGTTTCTTCAAAATATGCTTGTGTTTACTTTTATTATTTTTCCTACTTCGATGTTGCCATGAGGCCTGCTGTCCTGCGATGTCTCAGATTTCCTTGAGGACAATGACAGAGTTCTACGATGTCTTTGCTATTCTGTTTGTCAGAAGTTTTGAAAAAAAAATCAAAACTTTCATCTGATTGTATTTTTTTATTTGTACTTTCCTTATTATCCCCAGGATTCAGACGCCTTGGAAGACTTCATCCAGATTATTGAATGTTATGTTATGCTAAGTATATCATTTTGTTAAAATAAAAATGTTGAATCTTGTGAATTGAAAACCTTTTGTTGTGGTTACTTGATTTATTTAAGGCAATCGGTTACCTACATTCTTCTAAGCAAACTGTTCATGTAAGTTGGACTAACTTGATGTGGTTGATTAAAAGGTTTTTTTTATTTCTAAGTTGAAACTACTTCACTTTACTAAATTAACTTGACACAATTAAGTTCATACAACAAAGTCTTAAGTACACTGAACAAGTATATCTGAATTAAACAAAATGTAAGAATAAGTAAGTCAATTTTTCAAGGCTATCAGTTTCCAAGAATTTTTTAAGTAAAGTCAACTTGTCAAAGTTTACATTTCATTTTCAACTTGGACATTTTTTTGTATTCCACTGCAATAAAATCTTTTGTGTAATATCTTTTTAAATCAGCTGAATCCCAGTCAGTGAAGCTGTCAGGGATTCATTTCACATAAACATCTGCTGACAGGCAGCTTTTAAAATAAAGAACATTTCTGACTAAAGAGCTACAACTTTAGATTTGACTATTTTCATTCATGTACCTGAAAATATTGAAAGAAAGTATAATAAAGGTGTGTAATGTTGCCCAGGCCTCTGCCCTGAGGGGACCAACCGGGCGCCGCAGCTGATCCTCTGAAGGACGTCCATGAGGAAAATGGCGGCCTACGGATCCCGATGTCCAAACTAAATGTTGCTAAACAGCCAATCCAAAATTATTAAAACGAATGGAATGCTTAGGCATATTTGCTCCTCCATCTTTTTATGGATTCCTTTATTGTTTCTTTTGCAGAAGCTGACGCTGCAGGTCGGGCGCTGAGGCCTCTGCAGGCCTGAGATCTGATCCATGTTTACTACGGAAACATTTTCCGGCTTTTTTCCTTTTTCTAAAACCACATTTTCCAAGAATAATCGGGGCTTTCGAAATTAGTGTGAAGTAAGAAAAAAACGAAATCTCAACCCTTACTCTCCTCCCTGTCTGGCCGCAGCTTTGCGCCTTCTGAAGCACAGTTCTGCTCAGCAGGTGCACCTCAACTGGCCTGCGCTCCTTTAACACACATTTTACAATAAAGATGAAAAACTCATCGGAACTCACGCTCTCTGGACGGGTTTTCTCCTCTTGCGTCCTGCATACATGTCTGCTCCGTTTCTATAAGGACCCGCAGAAACCACCCGCCACAGTTCCGCTAGAATCTTCCGCCCGCGGACATCCCGTCCGATAATAGGAATAACAAATCTAAAGCCATCAACGAATGAACTGGACAGGAAAGTGGCGCAGAGTCCAGCCCCGTCTCTGAGCTGCAGCTCCTCAGAGCTTTGGCGCAGTTTGCACCAGAATGTAGCGCATCTCTCGTGCGGGTCAGACTGCAGACAGCAGCAGAGCCTCTTCCATTCCAACCTGCAGCGGGGCCGCGCATTGCACGCACTTCACCCAGCTGCGTGAAGCTGACACCCCACCCACGTGAAAGATCTCAGCAAATAGCCTGAGTGGCCGGGGCTCCTGTGCAGGTTTGTACCGTTAAAATGTTCGTTTGTGTTACTTTGGTTTCTGAGATATTAAAAATTATTTTTTAGGTCATCCAGAGGTCACCACCCCTCCCCCCGTCCTGCTCCAGATCAAACCACAGTGGGCTGCTGGCTGCTTCTGTAGTGCTTCATTTGAGAATCATCATTAGTGCAGCTTTTCTTTATGATATATTATGATGGCTTTGAGTTGTTCTTTAACAATTTTTGCGTTATTTTTCCCTTTGCTGCGGCGCATTGCACTATTATCTTAACGGAATTGTTACCGGTAGTTGCTATGGATGGCAACTAAAAGCATAATGTTTCCCTCGCATATGCGAAGTTTCCGGATGTAAACAATAACATGCAGGGGGTTCATAATGCCTCATAAAGCAAAGCCGCACAAAACGGGCCAAACCTGCACAAGCACTAAAGAAGCAGCAAGTAGCCCACTTTGATTTGTTTTGGAGCAGGAGGGGGGGAGGGGGGGATGGTGACCTCTGGATGACCTAAAAAATCAGTTTTAATATCTCAGAAACCAAAGCAGCACAAACATTTAGCGGCACCAACGGAGCACAACGGTCTATTTGCCGAAACTTTTCACGTGGGTGGGAGTCAGCTTCACTCACCTACTACACCCTCCTCTGTCAGGAACGCGCGATATGAGCCTCTTATTGGTCACGGCTCATGTGCGCGAGCACGTGGAAGAGTCTCCTGGAAACACGGAGCGCGTGGGCACGTGGGCGCGCTCCCGCGTAAATCTCGCCATCCAATCAGGATTCAGCGGTTCAGAGTGGTGTATGTGGGTCAGAGGTCAACTGTGAAATAATGCGGGGGAGTCAGTCAGACAGGATTTGGAAAAGATGCTGAGTTTCTTGCAAAGTGGAAGAAACTTTGAGCTGCTTCATGATCAGGCTGAGAGAAGCAGCTGCAGCACCTAAAAGCTTCTCTACAGAAACCAGGAGGAGACCTGTCTGGGCTCACATCGGACTGAAGGTCTGGACATCAGACTGGAGGACATCGGACTGGAAGTCTGGACATCAGAGCTGGAGGTCTGGACATCGGAGCTTGAGGTCTGGACATCAGACTGAAGGTCTGGACATCAGAGCTGGGTGTCGAATGAAGGAAAACTGGAACAGGTGATGATCAGTGAAGGTTCAGTTACAGAAAGATTCCAAAAGAGACTAAATCCAACAAGAAAATACAAAATACACACAAACACTTCAAATCTTCACAAATTGACAACATGTGGGATGAGAGAGAGGGGAAAAAACATCCAGTACATTAGTCGAGAAACGATCTGCTAAGATTAAGATATATATTCTATATATAATAATGTTGTTTTGTAAATAAATTAATTAGAACATCTAATAAAAAAAAAAGAAAAAGGCTTCTTCTCACTGGATAGATATGCTGAGATATTTACACAAGCTGGCTTTTAACTCTTCAGTTCTCTAACCAAGCATGACGATTGAGGCCTGGATATAAGGATCTCTGCACCTCCCTGAGCTTTTCCTCGTCCCATAGGCGTCCTGACTGCATGCCATATTAACTGCTGATTATAACTGATTAAAGTGATTGGTATGGTGCTTGGTTGATTATCTGACCCGTTTTCTTTATGATATATTATATATATTATGATGGCTTTGAGTTGTTCTCAAACAACTCACCCTCTAGTGGAAATGATCTGTCATTTATTTAAAGGAACACCTTAAAATCTTTACTCCTAAAGCCTTTCTATCTCTTCAGAAAACAAAACAAGCCGTCATTTATTACTGAAAATCCCTACCGGGGGTGACTCTGTGGTCCTACGAGACGACTCAGGTTCTGTTTCTGAACCTCCACCTGTTCAACATTATGCTGGATGTGCTATGATGGACGCTGGAGGACTGCAGCCTTAAACAATTTCAACTACAAACTTTATTTCTTTAAGAGGAAATTTGTTTTATTTTTTTGCTTTCTTAGAACTTTTACAATTTGTAACATCTATGCCAGGACTGTTGGAAGAAGTTGCTCATAAACAGTGGTGTCCAACACTTCTTGAAGACACAGTGTCCTGCATGGCTTATTATGTCCAAGCACTACCACAGCTGGTTAACAGAGAACTACCATAAACCTGTCATTTCAATTGTTATCTACCACACGTCTTTAACACGCAGGATATTTGTCCTGGAGGAGTGACTTTGGACACGCCCACTTTTAGAGGACATTTTAATTTCACTTTTTCCATGGCAGTGTTCTTTGTTCCCAAATGTTTTATCACCTAACATACATGGTTTCCCCAGACACAATTTTCACATTTTTCATTGCATCAAGACTTGTTAAAAGATTCAGCTTGATTAAGCCTCAGATTGTGTCACTGAGTTACATTTCCAAGTGTGAATTTGGAAAAATATGACCGAAAGTTGGCTTTGTGTGAGAACATAGTAGGAAAACCTGGAGCTTCACATCCCAACACAACTATCTTTGATATGTTGTTAAGAGCATTAGTATGATTTTTTAACCCAAATATTTTTATTTACAAGCCTTTCAAGCTGAAACACAGTTAATTGGGGCTGATTTCATTTCTAGATGCAAGTTAAAACCAGTTCAAAATCCACTTTTTAAAACAGGCTATTTCCTCATGCTTAATTTCTATTTATATTAAAATGTTTTGGGAATTATAAGTATCTCATCCAAGTACCACAAAAGACAACCCAATTGCGAACCACAGCAATAGAAAAATCCTCATTAGGAGGTTCTGATAAACTTGGAAAACTACACACAAAACAAAAAGAGCCAAACAGCAGCAGAATGATTGTACATGTTTATGAAAAAAAGCATATAACAGTATACAAAGCCATGTTATATAATGATAAAGATATAGTTTAAGTACTTGGCTAGGTAAAATTCAATTACATTTTTCTTTCCTTTTTAATACAAGAGCAGACATATGGCAGCTGTCAAAGCACATGTTAGTCACCAACATGTCTCTGACTCAAACGTTTGGCTCCAAGTTTTTCATAGTGGCTACAGTCATCAGAGTTCAACAGCTGAGCTCCCCCTGCTGGTGGACCAGAAACATCTCCAACAACAGCCATGAAGAAGGCCTCAACAATCAGATCTCTAGGTTATCACTGAATACAAATTCTCATTTGTATATTCTAATGGTTTCACTAGAATGTACACATTAACATACATAAGTTGTGACGGAAATTTAAATACTGAGTGGTTTCCGACAGAAGAGCAGGAATCCATGAAGCTGCCATGTTACTGCAGATCAAGCTCGGCTTTTTGAGACCCCCCACATCGTTCTGTAGTGTGAAGAATTTTACAAAAAGAGGAGAAAAAGCTGGAGAAACAAAGAAAGTTGAGATCTAAAAGCACTGTCGCATTGTCACTTTCTTTCATCAGGTCACACCACTGTTCCCTTCTCATCATCATTTGTCCTGATTAGATGCAGGTGTTGTACTTTTCTGATACAGAGAACTATGAAGTCACAAAGAAAAACTTTCTCTACAACAACATGGAATTTCTGCTGAAAGTTGGGATTTATCTGAAGGCACAGGGCACAAGTCTGGGTGTGTCTTTGTGTTGGAGTTCAGTTTTGGAATCACAAGTCTGAGCCAGTCTCGCATTCATCTGCTCATTGTTTCAATACCTCTTAAGCTATTGTCAACAACCTGATGCCACATAGCCACACAGGGCATTTAGGAAGCTTGCATTCCGATGAACAAAGGACCTTGATGCTATTCTTTTCAACATGGGCTGGAACTCTGTAGTGTGATCAGAACATTTGTACTCTAGTCCATGTGTAGAGATCTCAGCAGAGGGAACTTGGAAGAGTAGATGTGTGTTTTAAAATGGACTCATGCATGTTCAGTCTGGGTCACAGCACCACTCCAGATCTGATGCACAGGTCAAGCCTGGTTTTAAAGCAACAGTTTCCAGGAACAGGATGAAGAGCAATGCTTTTTCAGATGATTCTGGAAACCACTTAGGATAGTTGACAATGCAAAAGCATTGGGACAAGTCTGAGCTTCCTCTCAGAGTTTTTATGCTGTAGTGGCAGCATGATCAAATTCAAAAGAGAGCAATGAGGGAAAGATTGAGAAACTGTGACTTGTACAGCAGAGGTGAAGAAGATGGATTCTTCTCCCTAAACAACTCCAAAATTTCATCTGAGTGATGCACCAAACTTTCAGAGCTGTCCATTAAACACAGCTGGTCAAAGAAGAAGTGTTTGACCATTATTCCCAGCAGTTCAAACACTTCCTTCCACCTGCAAAGCACAGTGGTGGAGGACTGGTGATCAGGGCCTCCCTTGCAGTCAGAGGAGCTGGGCACCTTGCAGTCTAATAGGCATTGGACTGCCTATGATCTCCTCTACTTTCCAAAGTGTTCCTCGTGAGGTAAGCTGCCTGAAGCTAGGCTAAAACCGCGTCATGCTAACGATAAAGTGAGATTTTATCCTTGGTGTAAATTACATCATTTCTGCCAAATTACATCATTTCTGCAGAAAATGTTGAGGCTACTGAATAATAGGGTGCTCTTAGTTTTTCATAAACAGCTCTTCCATTTTGCATTTATTTAAGAAATTACTGCAGAATGTAGAACCTGAAGATAGATTTAAAATTCTCAGGACTTGCTAACAACCACATCATGTTTTGATTTATAAAAGCATTAGAATTAAAATAAGATGTACTTAGTTTTTAGAATTACTTTTTATGGAATTTTAGAAATGCTTGTGAAGCAACAAACACATATATAATTAATACATATCACAGAAAAATATTCTGGCGCCCCCTACTGGACTGACAACAACTTTATATAAGCTTCAAGATTATTCTTGAAGCTGCAATTATTTCCTCAACCATGTTGAGCACAACAATCTCATCAGTTTGAAAAATGTGTGCTTGTTTGTGACTGACACCTAGTGCTTGTGTTTGGTATTACATTTCAAAACCAGGTTTACAGGTCTGCCAGTAAATAGTGGCTGCAGAAGCTGTTAGGATCAGATACGAACAGATCATTATATGGTATTATAAATTTATTTTGGGCTGAATCATTCACTGCATATATTTTATCAATAATCAGGTATTCTTTCATTAGAAATAAAAGTTTACATATCAATGGCTATGTTGGAAACTAGAGGCTGAGCTTTCTGCTGCATGTTTCCTCAGTCTTTTCTAGTTTTACAGATGCAGCTGAATGGCTTGAAATGAAACACTTGTGTGAGGGGACAATGTCTGGGAACCTTTGATTGTTAGCTTGTTGCAGAGGTGAATGTGAATGAGGCTTTTATATACCTAGTGAGACTGCAGAAGGCACTTAAAGTGAGGTCCAGATGGGACCTAATGGATTGGGTGCAAAGGTGCAGTGAAGTGTTTGCTTGATCGATGCTTATGTTCAAACACAAAATCTCTAGAATCATTTTCCCAAGAAGTGAATTTCTATAGACTCCACATAGATGAACATATGCTGATGCATTCTGCATGTGTGGGGTTTCAAGAGCCAAAGCATTCTGATGTAACAAACAAACCTATAAAAAGGCACATAAAAATAAAACAAAATAAATATACAATTACATCAACCAGTTTGACAGTTTCATTTAAAATGTACAGATTTCACCTGATATCTTATTCAATTGAAGGCACAGTTCAATATTTTTACCCAGATTACTAAATCCTTTAGAAAAACTTTAGTGATTACAAGAAAACATCAAGTTCAGATGTGCTGGAAGGAGCTCAGGTTTCCCTTATAAAACATCTTTGGCTTGCTCCATCTGCATCCTTGTAAACACACTTGTAAATTCATACTTCATTGTTACTACTGTATATCGTCATGAAAGCAACAGCCGACAAGCAGAGAATAGAGCATTTGTGTAATTGAACAAAGAAGTATAAAACACATATATAATATTAGCATATGCGTTGTAGATAAGCACTGATACAGGCAAGATATACTGAGTTTGTGTCGCGGTGCGGTCGATGGACGGCTGCGCTCTACTCCATGAGAGCAGGGTTGATGAAAATTCCTCGAGCCTGAGCGGAGACTCTGCTGTTCTGCTGAATGGACGAAAAACATGTCAGCAAAGGGGCGGAGCAACAAATATGATCCAAACATCACATGTGAACATTCTGCTAAAGTTAAATATTCAATTTTAGAATTATTTTTGCAGGTTTTTAAACTTTTTATGTGGATTTCACATTCAGTTGCTTCTTTTGTTTTTTGATGAAAGTACAATGAAGGCAGCTCTTTGCTCTGCCACGTCATTCATATAGATGATTGAGTGTGTTCCAGAAAGAGCCATGCAAGCCCAAATCATGACATAAATAGTCTGTCCAGAATGCTGATCTTCCTGCCATGAATTATCATTTTGTACTTTCATTGTCTGAACAATTGGATAGGCTCAAATTCTCGGGTCCATTCTGGTTCAAACCAAACAGAAGTTTTTCAGTACCTCTTGGTTACTTAGGGATACCACAAGGATTTGTCGTGGGTCCACAGCTTATATTTGGTTGTGTTCCCTCTGGGTTCTACCCTCTTTCTGTTGCTTTGTTGATGATATTTAGAGTTACCCACCAGTTAAACCAGAGAGCACCAGTCCAATGCAACTGCTCCTGAACTAAATGTAAGTGAAGTTCAAATTTGAATTTTCTTAAATTTTGTCAACACAAAGCAGAAACTGTTCGTTTTTACGGTGCAGCATCTCTGATGCCCCTAGGCTCTAAACGTTCACTTGGCCTTTATCTTTGATCAATCTTTTAGATTGGACAAAGACGATCTCTGAGCTTGTTGAATCCAGAGTTTTCCTGCTCAAGCTTGCTAAGCTAAAGCTATCCTGTGGCATAACTAGGAGTGATTCATGCATGCATATTTTACATCACACTTGGACTTTGGCAATGCCCTGTGTGCTGGTCTGGACCAGACTTTGTTGCAGTGCCATTGTCTCAGATTACAGCTGTCTAGGTTAGCTCATGTTTCTGTAATCAGCAAGCTCATTAGGATCCACCAGCATGTTTTAAAGAACCAGACTGAATTAGGTTTAAAATGAATCTAATTTGCTGTGATGGAATGGTGACCTGTCCAGGGTGACCCCGCCTCTTGACCACTGGAGATAGGCACTAACTCCCCTGGTGACCCCTATAGGGATGAGGGTGCAAGATATTGGATGGATGAATCCAAATTGAGTAATCTTATTTTATTTTTCTCTGATTGATTAGAAAAAACACATGGCATGCAATATGGCTATTGCATTTTTTTCCAAGTCAGTTTTTTACAAATACAATTGTGTTTATTTGTTTAATTGAACTAATGTATGTTGTAGCTCAGATTATTCTTGCCACACAGTAAAATCCTGTTCACCTGGAGCCTTCCTGATCTCTACCAGAGCTCATGATGCTCTGATTTATGATCAGTGGTCCATCTGATCATAAATCGGGTCTGAGGAATTAGAGGAGTTGGGGAGGAGTTAGAACCTAAACCAGTGTCACCAAGCTAACTGGGTGACAGTGAGACATTTAACTGTTTAAGTTGTTCAGTGTGCTTCTCTTTCTGGAGCTCATTCTGTGCTGTAGGTGGTGTGTTTTCAGGGCTGTTTACCTGTGTCTGTATGTTGCTGTCCAGGTAGTGCTGAGTGTTACAGGAGTCCTCTGCAGGGGCCATGCCAGGGACCAGAGGGCCGATGCTGGCCATCTCCTGGTTAATGGCTGACAGGCCCACTGGAAGTTCACTGTGGCTTAACTGTAGGTAGCTTGAACTCTGATCCAGAGTCACATTGACCCCATTGAGATCCAGGGGACCATAGTGAGATAGAAGGTTTGCCCCCATGGTGTTGGAGAAGTGCTGCTGGAACATGCAGCTGCTGTGGGGGTCCAGGCTGCCGACTGGCCCCAGACCCCCTTGCTCCAGGTGTCTCAGTCTGCTGACGTTGCCTGGACAGAAGCTGGAACTAGGGAATACTTGGCTCCCTGGATGTTGGCTCTGGAATGTGGACATGGACTCATGTCCGTTCTGATTGATACCAGCATGTGGCAGCGTCTGCTGCTGGCTCTGAGGCCACTGCTGCACAGGAGCACTGTGGTTCTCACACACCAGACCCTTCTGCAAAAACTTTGGATCACAGCCACCAGGAAGTGTGGAGGTGAAGTTGTTACAGGGAATCGTAGGTGGCAGGACAGTTTTTACACCAGATGCTGTGTTGCTCAGATGTTGAGCAGAATTGTGCAGAATCTGGCCAGTTACTAGTCCTGGTCCCTCCATGCTACTTCCCACCTGCAGGAGCTGCTGGGCCTGAACAGAACTGCCCTGAGAGCATCTGACTTGCCTGATGGATGCCTGCTGCTTCTGGCAGGTTTGGGTAGAAGGGAAGGCCTCTGTCACTGAGTTGCTGGGTACAGTGAGTGGTGGGAGCTCTATAGCCGGGCTGAAGATGTCGTGCAGCTGGAGCTGCTGCAGTGACGGCAGACTGCTGTTAGTGTGACCCTGTTGGGACTGCTTGTGGCTCCTGCTGCCCATCGGAGCGGACTCAGCCAGACTCTGACCTGTAACCACCGAGTCATCTAGGTGTTCATAGCGGCTGCTCACCGGGGAGAAAGAACAACTGTGGTTGGGAGTCTGGAAGGACTGTGGCTCACACAGTTCAGAGGATGAGAAATTGTTGGCTTCTGTAAGGCAGCTCGAGGCGAGGCTGCCCCCCCTCTCTTTGAACACCGAGTCAATAAAGTCTACGATCTCATCGGTGATGAAGTTGTCCAGATCCGAGCCAGAACTTCTCTGAGGATCCTCTTCCTGGTGGAACCTCTTAAAGCAGTTTTCTAACTCCATCAGCTCAGAATCGTCCACCTCCAGGTTCCCTAGAATGTCCTCAAAGTCTCCGCTGTGAGTCAGCTTTTCCAGGCTGTCAATTACAGCCAGCACCGACTGCTTAGTCTCCTCCTTTACCAGCACGGGTTCAGCTGGCACCTCTGACGAGTTCTTCTCCTGCCACTCGTTGCTGGCTATAGCGACCAGGGCGTGGGTGTCCATGAACACCTGGTC
Organism: Phalloptychus januarius; assembly: GCA_902982915.1. NCBI lineage: Eukaryota > Metazoa > Chordata > Actinopteri > Cyprinodontiformes > Poeciliidae > Phalloptychus > Phalloptychus januarius. Next base: position 336,453 of record CADWAE010000087.1, read on the forward strand.
CACAGGTAGGGGGGCGTCCAGCGCCTGGGTGTACATGTTTTCGTCCTGACTCATGAAGCAGTCCAGAAGGGAGGTGGGGGGCATGTCCCTCTTGGTATTTCTGCTGTCAAACATTTTGTCAAACTGGAACTGCGAGATGTCCATGGTGGGCCCAGTGTTGTAGAGAATGGCCTCTCCTGTGGCGCAGCTGAAGGGCAGCTGCAGCCGCCGCTGACGCAAGTACTCCTCTCCCTCAGCGTTGCTGAAACAAAGAAGGCAGACCACATGAAGACTGGCTCCCGGCTGTTTTGGACTTGGTCCTGATAGATTTAACATTCTGCCTGCTGTCAGTGTGCAGCTACTCACGTTAAAGCTTTCTGATACGCAATGATGAACTCAGGTCTCCCTCCTTTGTAGATGAGCTTGGCGTTAGAGTTCACCCATATCCAGCCGTTGGATTTGCTGAGCAGTCTGAACACAGTCAGGCCGCTCTCTCCTGTTTTAATCACTGTCACAATAAACACACACTTTCAGTCAGAAAAATGTTATTTTGAAAGTGTTCTCAAATATGGTAAATACTGCTGGTAAATTATGGCTTCTACAGTGACGCCGATGGTGCATCCTAGAAGTATTTTATTTTAATTAATTTGTATTTTTTTAATTATTTATGGATAAAACACTCTATTCATTATCTTAAATCTATTCATTTATTTAATATATTTTATTTGCCCAGTTGTTTTTGTTCAGCCGCCAAAGCATTACAGAATCTGAGCTGCGTGCTGCGTCACTGATTGGTTTGGTAGTGGAAGTGTCAGTTGGTCAGTGGTAACATTGTAGCGCGAGACAAGAAGAAACATTGTAACAGTTTTCTGTGTGTCTGTGCCCCGCTGCTTCTGAGAAGAACAAATCCCAAAAAATACAGCGTGGGGCAAATAAAGTTGCCGAAACTGAAGAAGGACTCTTGTCTGTTTTGTGAGTGCACCAATATTTGATCAAATAACTCCAAAAGGAAATAAACTGTCAAGCTAAATTTAAGACAGATTACCTCAACAACTGTGGCAAAACACAAACTTTGTTTTATTTTATTGCAATTTTATGTGACAGACCAATACATATTAGTGTGGTGTCATAGATAGTTTTAAGGTGGGATGTGTACTCTTACTATTTTTAGATAGTAAACTGAATAATGCTGTTTGAGATGTTTTAAAATCCAACCCTGATTTAAACTTGTTTACAATTTCCTCCACGACCCGTGTTCACGAGGCTGGTTATTCACTAACGTCTTGTTTCCACTGAGCAGTATGGCACGAGCTGATGCAGGTCAGTATGCTAGCTCTTGGTCTGGTGTATTCAGGAGAGCATCTCCACCACCAGTGGGAAAACAGGATTAAACCCAAAGACCTAATGTAACGTCATACTAGTGGGACAAGAAACATTGTATGTCTCAAGCTTGTTGCGAGCAGTGATGTTTTTCTGTCCATTACCCTAACTGTACCGTCTTTGTCCTAGGGGACTTTTTATACTAATCACTTGACTATTGGAAGGCAGCTGGTTGCACTTTATTTTACTTTGAGGTATCTGAGTAAAGACCCCATCAAAACAAATTAAAGATGGTGATAGAACATGAAAATGTTTCACGAATGTCAATATATTTGCAAGACATTGTAGCCCCTGGTTAAATAAACATCAGTGTTACTGGGTCTCCATTTAGTGTTTGTTTGTAATGCAGAAAAGAGAAGTGAGCAGCGAACATACTGCGGATGTGGTTGTCAGCGCAGTACATCATGTCAGCGGCATGGATGAACTGGTAGCCTGAGCCTTTCATACACAGCTCCGTCTCAGAGTAACCCAGGATGATCTTCCCTCTGCAGAAACAGCCAAGCAGAGTAATGTTAGAGTACTTGTTCAATTGGTCTTCCTGCCAACCAAACTTTCACTGACAGCTCAGGAGCTAAAAACACTTCAACTGAATATGGCTTCCTAATTGAACTCCTTGTTTGCAGACGGTACTGGGCTCTTGGGAGCTACTTGACTGTTCTGTAATTAAAGTCACAGACCTGCTGTCGACGCCAGTGGGTGTGAAGTCCAGCTTGTGCCTTGTCTGGAAGAGGAGCATTTTGGCTCTGATCTCCACAATTGATGGAGACTGGACAGGCACAGCAACGGCAAACAGAGCTAGCTGGACATTCTTACAGCTCTCACTGTCCCTGGAAAGCTTTTGACCATGGAGGTACTTCAAGCGCCCGTGGAATTTCAGGGCCTGTTTCAGGAAAGGATTAGAATTACATGCTGGTTTTAGAATTTTATTTTTATTCCAGAATTAAGCATAGACAAACCAGAAAGCCAGAGGAGTTGTCCAAGAGACATCGGAAACGGCAAACAAAGCTCCTCTCCAGGAAGGAGGAGTTGTCAGGGGGGAGCTGCTCCGGGTTGTACATCACTGGATTTCCACAGTTCTGGGAGTCTAAGACAGAAACACAGACCAAACATAACTGGAATATTCTGCCAAGCATGGAACTCTTAAACTGGCAGCAAATCAATTAGACAATGATTCATATTTCATACAGTTCTTGCTCATTCCATCCCCACTTACAGTCTGCGTCTGAGGCGACTGGAGGAGGGTTCAAGGCAAAGTGGAGCTGCTCTCTGAACATGGCTCGGTCGTCAGTGTGGATGAGCTCAAACACACTCTGGTGGACCACGTCTGACTGCGGGGAGATGGACAACTGCATCAGGTCTCACTGACAACATTCAGAACTGAAGCAAGATGGGAGTTCAGACATAGATGTTTAACCTTTAGCATTTTTGAGTTACAGTGAAGTTAAAATCATAATTCTTGATTGTTTGGTCTGGAGATGAAGGGAACAAACAGCAGTTGGAACATGATATAATTGAACCTGTTGCAACAAATCAATAATCTCATGCTAAATTAAAACAAACTTTAAAATTTCCATTTGCATGACTGTTTTCCTCACGTCTTTCTACCAAAGACTAGATGACAACAGTTTTCAGTTTGGTGCTTTGATCTCAACTAACCCATTTTTTGAAGTATAATTTAGTTTATAGAGACTTCAGTGTGTTTTACTTTTTGTTTCTGTTGTTTTGTTTATTTATTTTGGATATCTAAAATGTCTCCACTGTTAAATGTTCTTTACAACTTACAAGTTTATTGAGCTTTAAGAGGATGAACTTGCATTATTTTGCCATAAGCAAGATACTACTAGAAAATCATCTCAAAACAACAATATTATAGTTTTACACAATAAGCAATTAATTGTCAAGCAGAATTTGTTATTGTGACAGGCCTAGATATGACTTCACACTGGCAGTTTGGATTATATTTTGCAAAAGGTTTTAAAAAATGCAGAGGTAACATCTAACAACCAAACTCCACCCCATGATCACAGAGACTAAGTTAGCCACGGCTGCCAGTGTATGTTTTGGGGGCCATTTCTAGCCGTCTGAATGAATTTCAATGCCCCTGACCCGAAGTCTAGAAAGTCTGGCCTGCAAACAAAGATGGTTGACACTAATAGATACTTTATCATCTTTTATGAGGATATTTTTCCAGGCAAATAAAATGTTATTAAAATAAAAACAATGTATGGTTTGAATGTAATGATGTTTTTTAATCGTTAACTAGCAGCTTCTCCTCAAAGCTGCATTCTTTAGTCTGGTGATGACTCGTGATGTTTATTAAATCCCTGCATGTGAAACAGTTTTTGTGTAACAGTGTCTACTGTGCAGCAGTAGTGATGTACAGAGTGCCAGAATGCCTTTTTTAATTTAAATTATGTTCAAAGGCAGTAATAATTCAGTAATTCTGCTGTTTTATTGTGCAGCTATTTGTGTTTATATTTGTGAATTATGCTGTATCATAACACTCTAGTGAATGACTCTGGTTTCTCAGAAATGTGTGATAAACAGCCTAAGCAGGACAGAAGGGCCTCCGCCTCACCTGATGGAAGCCCAGGTAGTCTTTGATGGTAGGAGAGGAGTAAAACACCATTCCTTCAGACGTCACCACCAACACAAAGCCGTTCAGCGCCTGCACAGGGAACACAAACATGGAGTGAATGGCTAGAATCACCACAACTCATAAAGAAACTCATTCAGAACAAAATAGTTCGGGTGTGAAGCTGACTCTGAAATCTAAGCTGCCCATTAAAACAATGAAAATACATGTGACTGAGTAAATGTCACCATTTCCTACCCTCCGCTGATTCTGACTGCAGAATGAGCAGACGTGGTTTAGATCAACATCATTTCACTAACACAAGTTCTAAAGGTTTGTCAGTTAGCTTCTCTGCTATCCTCTGGCTCACTATCGGCATCATGAATAAAGGCAATACAAGCTCATTATGAGTTTGATATTTTACAAAAAGTGTAAAATATCAAACTGCTTGACAAGCGTGGAACGAAAGCTTGTATCGGCAGGATTAGCAGATTGTTTCTCTGCAAAGAGGAATCTGTAGTGGATCATTCTGAGTGGAAACACTGGCAGCAAGCAGAGAGTCGAAAAATTGAGAAAACCTTCTAGAAAATCCTCCGTAAACAGAAATGGATCACTGCACTGGGAGCTAGGATGGAACAGCTGTGACCTCCACTGGAACTGTGTCTGATGGAACTGAATGGAATCAGTTGCACATGAACACATGTTGGCTGTTAGTTAACATGAATAATTAGTTATTTGGAGTTATGGGTCAGTTTATACATGCAGAGCTTTGCAAATGTACTCATCTCTATAGAACCTTTTTAGCACACCTGCATCAAATGATGGCTCATTAGAAGGCCTAAGGAAGACATTGACTTGCTGAGGAAGTTGTTACTACCACATGGGAGAGAACTGAAACATGCAGGATGCAGGCCCTCCAGGACGACTTTGGCACCCCTGGTGTACAGGAGAAAAACCGTTAAAGGTTCAGCTTCTAACAGGACAACACACCTGAACATAGAGCCAGAACTGCACTGGAATGACTCAGAGCTAAGCAGAGTCATTTGTTTGAATGGTTCAGTCAAAGTTTAGACCAGTAACATTCAAATGGAAATCTGTGGAAAATGTATTTTCTTCATCCAGTCTAACTGAGTTTGAGCTAATTGGAAAGATGAACTGTAGTTTGTTGATATGCAAAGCAACCTGCAGTTACACATGTCAATTTTTTATTAGTAAAGACATGTGACCATGAATCTCCACATCCTAATTACACATTACTTTGTGTTGCTATCTCAAATAAAATGGCAAAAGGCTGGAAACTCGCATTGTCATGCCAAAATGTGAACAGCGTCTGCTTGGTGTGAATACTTTCCCAGTGTAATGTATTTGGTTCAGTTTTATGTTGTTTTAGTTTGTAGTTAGAAACCTGAAAGTGACCAATCAGGAAGTGATCCTGGGCATAGCTGCTGATGTATAATCTGCAGTGGAGCCTTGGTGACCCAGGTGTTGTCAGATAAGTGTAGTGGTGAAGGTTTCAGTAACCGTTTCTGCACAGGGTTAACTCATCCTCTCACCTGCAGCAGCAGCTGTCCTTCAGAGAAGCCAGTGGAGTCCATGTTTTGCCCTTTGACCCCCGGAGGCACCCGGCTGCCATTACCGTTCTTCATGGAAGCTGTGCAGGAGGAGAAACACAGAAGCGGTGAGCATAGATATCCTCCAGCTGATCAAAACAGAAACTGAAACTTTGTTTTATCAAAAAGCTGCATTTGCCCTTTGGAATAACTTTTCATGCAGACAGTAAGGTGAGCTTCAGGTTCAGGTTTACTGGAGAAGCTTGTTATGATCTTGTGACAATACTATCAACTCCCATTGAGAAATAACTTTGAAACCATCTACGATTGCTTCCGTAAACGAAGCTCTGCTTTGTGACGTCTCTGATCTTCTGTGCATGCAGTCATAAACCGTACACAGAAGTCTCATTGCGGTCTGGTTTCATTAGTAACATGAGCGATCATGCCAAAAAATAAATAAAAATTTGATTCCAGCAAAAAATCCAAATTGAGCATCAAGACCTCCTGTGTGAACTGAGCACAATCTCAACAAAATGATGACAACTGATTATCTCAAGCTTTGTGCTGAAATGTGTTGTGCATTCCAGTTTGTCGTGGCTCTCTGGGTTTTATGGACTCTGCTTCCAACTGTTTTTGTAAGATTGCCAAGGCTAAAGCAAGTTGACAGAGAACAGTCAACAGAGGAGCACATTCCTTAGCTGCCAGAGAACAAAGCCATCATGGACCACTGTTGCCATTACAACACCAAGGCGAAAATGATTGGTGGCTGTGCTATCAGAAAGCTTGTTTGAGGATCATTCATAACCTGCCCAGGCTGCACACAGAACTGCTAGCTCAGTGTTTGCTTTAGGCTTGCCTTGGCGTCTTCTCCATGCTAGTCCCCTTTCGGTGTGGATCATTTTCCTCTAGCAGCCCTGCATGTTGCATCATGTTCACAGTAGAGTCTTCCTGTTGCTCCAACACATGCACACCCTGCTGTAATAAGCATGTCCACCAGGTTCTTCCATTGTAAAAGTAGATATATGTTGTTCTTCTGAGTCCTCCCATGAAGTTATGACATGGCTTTGCAGACTGTTTATGTCGTAAAATGTTACTTTTAAGTAACAGTTTACTTACAAGTAACATTTTACTTGTAAAATAATACTTGTAACATTTTGTCTTGAAACAAAATGTTACAAGTCTTGGGAGCTTGTCTCAAAACAAGCGCCCAAGATATGGGAGCTTGTTTTAAGACAGTGGTGCCCTAACCTGGTCCTCAAGTAGCCCTGTCCTGCATGTCTTAGATGAGTCTCTGTTTCAGCACACCTAATTAAAATGATTAAACAACCTCCTCTACAGCCACCAAATGATGCAGCAGCCTGTTAAGTCAAGGATTTGGAAGCAGGACAGGGAAACTGGAGGACCAGGTTTGGGAAGCACTGAATGAAAAAGTACTAGTTTCACTTATAACATGGAGAAAATATCTTGATATAAGTGAAATAATCTGACAGTGGACTAGTCCTTTTCTAAATCAATATTAAGAAATTACTATCTGAAAACGAGCTCCAATGCTCAAAAGTTATTGTAAGTTTGTTTTGCCTTATCTTAAGTGTACTAATGCATTTGCACTAGGAACTAAACAAAAACACTTAGTAAGATTTAGTGTTTTTGCAGTGTGCAGCTCAGCAAGACCTCTAACAGAAGAAAAACTAATCTGCCATCATGTCTATCCATACACACACACACACACACACACACACTTTTCTGCATCTGTCCGTAGGGAGTTTAGCCAATGAAAACGTTTCCTTATCTGGATGGCCACTACAGGAAGATCCCAGGATCCGGCCTCTCCCTGAATGGCTGACCAGGCCAGTCACGCAACTTTGTAGAGGAGGGAAGGGCCTATCAGAGCTCCTCCTCCAACACACACACGCACACCCCCCCTCTAACTCCACACTGACAACAAGCAACACCTCCTTCCTAATGGAAACCTGCAACTCTTCAAAACAACTGCCCACCGCTGTGCCTTGTTCTGTTCAGGGTTTGTGTGAGTAACTGGGCCTCCATGTGGCACAGTTTGTTTTCTTTCTGCTCTGTGCTCTTCCTCCACAATATTTTCCATTGCCAGCAGTCTTGCAGCGTATGTTGCTGCTGTGTGCAGAGGCGCAGCAGCGAGACAAAGGGCTGGGTAATGATACTGTGAGAGCAGACGTCCCTCAGTAAAAGCACATGGACCCAAGCCAAAGCAGCAGTCATTCCTCTCATTTTCTTCAACCCGCCAAAGCTTATCCAGTCCACAATGTTATTATGTTTTATCTCCTGCTGCGTCTACAGTGGGAATGTTTTTGTCCAGATTGAGAGAAAAGCACTTTTAGCATGAGATCACACTTACACATCTGGACCTTTCACCACAGCTGGAGAGAAAAACAGCTGATGATCTATCTTATGTGCTTACCAACATGTCGGCATGGTTGACCACCTGGTCTGGATTTAAAAAGGAAAGGTTTTCTGCTCTGACTAAACCAGGAGTCACTACTGCAACTTCTCGTGCAAACACCCACATCTGTGTTTATTTAAAGCTATGACTAAGACAAAGGGGCTATGATCTGGTCGGCATCATCAGAAACCCGAGAGCCCAAGAACAGGTAGTTCAAAGTCTCACTACCAGGAAAACTGAACTAAACAAAGGCATTGTACAGGCCGCAGATCGTCCTGCAGCCTGACCTCCGTCTCCATCAGGTTCCAGAGTAACCTGACACCACCACCAAGCTCCAACTTCCTGTTTCACAAAATGGCTCACTGTGTGATTGATTAAACTGCAGAGCAAATTTCTGAAGCAGAAAAACATGTCTGCTGTTCAGAGAAGGAAGATACACAGTTCCAGGATCCAGACCTTTGAAAAAAAATGACCATGAGTTAAAAATTCAGCAGCCAGGTTGATGCTGCTGATGGCCTGACAGACTGAAAAAAGTAAGAGTGAGCATCTATCATATGGTTTACCATTTATCACAATAAATTTCACCATTGCCACCATATTATCACAAAATATTGTGATACAACTTTAAGTCCACATCGTCCACTCCTACAAGCCACTCAACCTGGCAAACCGGATAGAAACAGCTAACCTCTCCAATCCTGAATAAATGAAACTGAGCAGGGAATTTGTAGAAATCATGTCAGTGATGCGCAGGGAAATATTATCTTGATTTGAAAACATTTATTTCCAGTAGATCCTGAGCAGAGATCTGTGTTCTCATGCAGTGCTAACAGCCAATAGGAGCAACTGCAGCAGGTCCTTCATCCTTCCACTAACAGTCAGCCTTCTCTCAGCAACTACTTCAAAGCTCTGCAAGGGACACAGGAACAGACCAGCCTGAAATATTTCAGCTGTTCACTAGCAGGTCTATGCAGACTTAAACTGTTCTACTACTTGCTTTTTCAGAAAGTGTTTCTCTTTCATCTCAGGTTTTTGTAGGAGTGGAAATGCATTCATTTTAATTGTTTGTGTCCTCTGAGCCAGCTTTTCAGTGCCAGGAAGGTTTTTATTCTGGAGTGTAGCAAATCCTTGCAGAGGATAGGGTGCAGTATGACTCAGAATCAATTTATATTCACAGTCTGGTTCTTTTATATGTCAAATACAAATTTTCATTGTGTTCCTGCATGCTACCAGTCAGCTGCAAATGACCATTCATTAATATGTAGGTTTGTAGAAACAACTCACCATACTTGATCAAACTGCCTGCTGGCTCTTTGTTTTAGCTGATGCTGAATTGAGATTGTGTCTCAGTACTTGAAATGAAAATGAAAGTCCAATCTTTGACCTTCAAAACCTTTATCTCAACAGATGTGAAGTCGGTACCGCCTGCTTCCTGGTACCAAGGTTTTAAAAAGTTTCAAAACCAGCAACATTTGTCATACTGTTCCGCTGACCCTATCCCACCTGTTGCTGCACACTATGCCAGTTGATTGGGTGAAACTACTGAAATGAATCTCCTTTCACAAGAAAGACACATGCAGTTGTTTGGAAATAATTCCTGCGGTATAAACCATGTGATGCTTCTGAAGGCCATGAGCAGCATGTCTGTCTAGCAGATGACTGACTGCAGGCTACCTGAACATAAACCAACTAAGTACTCAGCTAATATCAATGTGTCATAAATGTTACTCTATAAAATACAAAATGGCAAACAGGTAGATTCATTCAGCGCAATGTTTAAACTTTATGTTTAACAAAATAAAGACTTTTCTAAACTTTATGTATCACCATCAAAACAAAAAGCATGATAATTCAAAATTTATTCTGTGTGGAAACTTGGTTTATTTAATGGAGGACGTCATCCACTGCTGTGTTTTGGTTTTAAATGTAAAAGTAATCATGACATGTATAGATTTTAATTCATACTTTTGGTTTGTTACCAAGATATTGTAAAACAAGTATTTTTCTCATATTCCTTGATTCCCAAAGCAGCTCAGGTCTAAATAAAATTGTATAAAATGTAATGCATGCTGGTGAAAACAGCAGCTGAACTTTAATTATGCTCTGCTTCCTGTCTGTTTTCATATCCATTCATTTAAAGTTAAATTTGTGATCAGTATCCATATTTGTCAGAATGTTTTCCTGTAGTCTCTTATGTCTTTTGCAGCTATTTGGTCATCACTTCCTGCTTCATCAGCACAGTCAGCAATGTGGAAATGGAATCAGAGACAAAGGAAGTAAAACTGAGTTTGCTGTGTTGGGCGTGCCACACAAATCACTACAATGATTTTTATCAGTCTGGAAGCACTTCCAGCTCTCAGAGGAAGGAAGTCATCAACAGTTTGAGGCAAAAACACCAACTTTGCTTTCTAAGTTTAGCTCCCTACATGCCAGCTCTGAGACGATGGCAGCTCTGACGGACAAAGCCTGGTGTAATTATCTCTACAACAAGACCTTCAGACCATCTGAATCACAGCACTTAAATAAATGCAGCGCTGCACCTTCTGAGGTTCTGATCCAACTGCCAGGCTTCGAGTAGGGGCAACAGCTGACTCTGGTTGAGCACATAAACAAACAAAGCTTTTCTGGAAAAGTCAAACTGTAACAGTGAATTTGAGAGGAAATGTAGCGCTGCGGTTTGAAACTGGACAGACTGAGGATAAATCTTCCAAAGAATGGAAATTGGGGAAAAAAAAGAGAAAACCTGATTAAATCTGAGTCCCAGTAGTTGCCATGGGCTCTCACGATATAGTGAAAGACAAGTCCGGATGAATCCTTACATAGCGCCGTCTCAGCTCACATGTGATGATGCTGAGCGAAAACACAGCCGCTGGTCCATTTGACTGGACCCTCACACCAATCTCCTTCCATCACATACAGAATAGTTTGCTGGCATGAGTCAGATATCTTAATTACTAAATCATATCGAACTGAAGCACATGCTGTGGTGTTACTATGGCAACTATGATTGCTAACAGGCCCTAGTTGTTTTTAACAATCTTGAAAGCTACTCCACATTTTTCTCTGATTTCTAACAGCGTCACACAAATATGTCAGCAGCAGTGAGCCACAGGCTTTCCAAAACACTCAGAGCTGCCTGAGAGAGTCACGCTATGAGGCCATCAGCACGCTCCTGCAGAGATCTGCCACTCTGAGGCAGCACGATGTTTCATTATCTACTCCGATCTCACCCCCAAAACAGCTTATGTTTGTTCTCCTCTCTAAACCCCTTTCTTTTACCTGAAGATTTACAAGATCTGTTTCTGAAATCCTAGACATGTCTCCTCTTGAACGCCCATCCTTGACTAATGTTTTGACGGATAATAGTGATTTGTGATAAGACCAGCGGCTGGAGCTTTATTCTGTGAAAATTACTCACATAAACAGTTTTATCATGATCCACAAGTCTTCCTGTCTGTTTGTGTGTCTTCCTCACTGATATATTTTGGGTAGTTCTTGGTCAGATGAAGATTTTGGCTATGTAACAACCTTGCAGCACTTTATATAGAGGTTTTCCCCCACGAAACCTGCTAACCCTAGTAATAGAGGCCCTCTGGCAGTTCACCAGCAGTCCACCATGTTTTTGGGTTAAAACATTTTAAAAGTTCCAGGAGGTACACAAGAAGGCATCATAATTGGTGAGCACACCCTCGTGCCCAGTTCAAAGCGTCTTTACAGGCACTGTTACTGGTGTATAAAAAACTAAAAGAAACACACGCTCGGTGGGGGGGGCGCAGGTCATAAGTAAAGCCTGGTGGTCTGCCAGGTTTATAATACGCTGGCAGACGTATAATATCAGATGTATAATCTATATCAGATTTTTCCGCTGCCAATTATCTAATAATTGGCAGATGTAGATTTGAAAATCCAGTGTTTCTACTATCACAAAACATTTCATGAATTACTTAAATATCTTGATAGTGAAATAGGAATAGTTTGGATTTTCTGTTAAAAAGTTATCAACAATAGTAGAAACGGTGTCATGTTATTGAGCTTAGCTAACAGAAAGTCGTGGAAGTTGCGTTTTACCTGATTTCTACCATTTAACTCCACTCCAGCTGAAAAACTTTATATCTATTACATATTACAGATAACAAAAACTACTGTACAGATCTCATTTGCAATAAGATTTACCTTTACATACTCCCAATTTCAGACAGCAGCAATGCGGATGGAGATGCTCAGCTGCAGTAGCTCACCTGAACATTGATGGCTGGTAATCATAGCAGAGCTGGAGGTTTAAAACTCGGATAACCTGGCAAAATCTCCAAAGAGGCTTTCAACTGTTTTTAGTCCAAAAGCCAAAAGGCTAAGCTGATTCTGGAGCTATTTTTGCCTGATGCAGACACACAGAAAACACAATTAGTCAGCTAGGCCTGAAGCTAGCTGTGCCACAAAGTGGTTGTTGCTATTTGTACAAATATAAGTTAAAGGGATTGATCAACACTTTGACATTTACTGTATGAGGAATATTAAACGGTCAGTAAAGTTTATGTGTGCACAACAACAATCTATTAAACACACTGGTGACGTAAACTAGCCACTCCTGTTTAGTTTTAAGCAGCTTGCTCATTGCCCCATTGTGTCTCCATTCCTCTGGCCAAGCCGCCTCCTGTTCCCTCTCCTGTCAGCCTTGGGAACCCCAGAGTTACATCAAGGAAAACATCATAAGCAGAAAGTTAGCAGGGATTCAGCTAAGCACATGTTCATAGAGCAGATCCTACTTTACAATATGCACAAACATGTAAGAACAACTTCGACTGAGTCCAACGAACATCCTGCTTTTAAGGATTCTAGCAGCTTATCTTGTCATACTGCTATGAGTTATAATTTGATGATGTTCATCAGAAGAAACTGATGTTTTTCCACAATATCATGACAACCCAACAATACAATACTGAATACAATACCATTATGCAACAGCAGATCTTCAACAGATCAGACAGGTTGTTTAGTTTGTCACAGTTTTCTGAGCTCAACCATTAGTCAGACTGAGCTCTTAGCCACTTTCCTGCAGAATCATGGTGATATATGGGTGAGGGAATGAACACTGATAACTAAAAAGACACTCATAAAATCCAAACTATCCCTTTAAAGAAATAAGCTGGTTTCATGCCTCTCACACATAAAAACAATCCAAATAACAAGTGGTTGAAACTGAAAAAGTGCATTTATGTTAGCTCTAAGTAATTATCATGGTTATTAAATTTTGAAGAAAAATAATTGTTGATTTTTAATGGCAAATCTCAAATAAATTAAATACACAGCTTCTCAAAAAGTCTAAGAGATTTTTTTTTTCATTTCCGTCTTGCATTTCCGTGTTGCTGCTGTCTTGTTGCTGCTTGTTGAACCCCCGCCCCCCCCTGCACTTCAGCTACAAGAATCTGTCTTGATCTTGGCTTCTCAGACGTCCTTTGAAGCTGCAGTCAGTTTGTATAAACTCTGCTCGGGTGAGGGTGAGTCTGTTTTCTGATTGGAGATAATTGCCTGACTGAAAGGTACACATACTGTATGTATGGTATGATGTTATTGTATGCAAAGAGAAACTAATGCTTGTATGCTTACAGCAACAACACAAAGGCTTGGTGTGGTGACTGAAGAGCAGGTCGGTCTTAGCAGCAGCTGTGCAGTGTTTTGAGAGCAGAAATGAAAGACTGTACCACCCACACCACGATGCAGTGGGCTGTTATGGGCTTTGGATCAGTACTCAGTAGTACACATGGCGCCACACTCTGAATGCTGATGAGCCGTTTACCAAGCCACTTTGGTCATTTTTTCCCTTTAAAGAAAATGCTTGCTGAACTAACTACACTGCTGCCAGCCAATCATTCAGCTAGACAGCCAGCAGAGCAGAGGAGGGACACCACCTCACTCACATTTCATTCACTGATACACTTGTGGAGTTTTTTTTTTTTTCAGACTGAAGGTTTATTTAAAATGTATGAACTTGTTTGGCTGCTGACGTTTGATTTCAGGTAGGAGAAAGTAATAATTTTATACAACAAGTGTGTCTCTAAAGTATTTCTGGTTGTTAGCAGAATATCAGAAAATACTTCATCTAAATCTTACAACCTCAACTGCCAGAGATTGGACCAGGACACTGTCAAACTACATAGGACCGATTTATTGTCTCAACTCAAACTTCAGGCTTAGAGTTGCAGTATGCAACATTTAAAAAAAAAATCTTTTTTAAATATTTGTTGAGACTGTCCCTGTCTCTTAACAGTATGAGGAAAATAATCTGTGAAAAAAAAATCAAGCTTCTCCACCTCCTCTCAATGCAGCTATTGCTGTCTGAAGAAATGCATCACTCCTGGTCGGAAATAACCAATCAGAGCCAGAAGGACTGTCCAAGAGCTTCAATCAACTTCATGTAATCGTTGCTCACTGTGCTAATGGCAGAGAAACAACCTAACATTTCATCCAGTTTATCCCTCATCATCGGTCATTCAGTGACCATGCTAACTAGCTTGAGCATTCACGACATGCTCTGTTGCTGGGGAGAAGCGTTAGCGTAGCAGAGAGCAAGGGGGATGTTGTGACTGACAGCCCTAAGATCTGTGGCATTCTGTGGGCCGAGCCGACTCCAACTGCACTGTCTGGAGAAAGTTAAGAATTCAAAGTGGAGCTTGCCAATTCCCTACATTGTCGCGACAAATTCCTTCATTTCCTACAATTCAAAAAGATACTGATGAGCAAAAGATGTCTGATGAGCTAGTTGGACGTGTAGCTCCATTTCCTCTCCACCAGCACAGCCACCACACTTGTCAGTGCTGCACAGAGTGGCAGTCTGGCTGCTGAGTGGCCCTTAGAAACTGGATAAAAACCGAGGAATTGTTTTTAACACATTTGCTGAGTTAATGTTTTCTGTCTTTGATCTTAAGTAGCAGCTTGTGTCGCTCATAGTTGCAAACCCAATGTGCAGTAAAATGCTCTAAAGGATTAGTGACATATTGACACATCAGCTGTCTGGCCTTCTTATCCGTCATCAGTATTTTTAATCTGCATTTTGCATATGTCTGCATTTTTTATGATTTTGTATTATGTGTTGCCATCATTTAAAACTGATCTAACCTCAAATAAAGCAGAACTTTCCAAAGAACACCACTAATCACAAGGCTCAGTATCAGAAAACAATAGGCCTGCTGTGTGTGCCACACCTGTGTGAATTCTTCCTTCAGACAACTGAGGCAGCTCCAGCTTAAACGGCTTCTTCGTGGTATTTATCAAGATGAACGCCATAAGCTCCATGTCAAAACTGGATGATGCAACTACACTCTACACAAGTTTCATCTGACTGAAAATTGTCAGATGAGACGATGGGCTACAGCATCGGAAGTCCATGCTAGATGCTAACTTAGCTTCTGTATTATAAATTGAAGATCGTTTTTTTCCCACTTTATGACTTGCAGCCAGTTTCAGCTTAAATGGATACGTTGAGACATAATAACAGCTTTAAAAATCCACCAGTGGCTGTCCAGAACTTCTGCTTGTGTTGCAGATGTGATGCCATCCATTCTGGCTGTTCAATCTTTAAGTGATGTGTGATTACATAGGATCACAATCAGCTTTATTCTCAAACTTTGTGAACACAAACAAGGAATCTGACTTTGGTTTCGCTCTGCTCTCATCTAGCAGATAAACATGTTCAAAGAATTAAATGAACAGAACATGATTTATGATCCAAGGTCTCACATGTAAAAGCTTAAACTTCTCCACCTGTTAGAGATTCCAGCAGCTGCCATCTTGTTTCTGCCCCCCTTTACCTTCTAATACAACAGTGTATTAGAAGGTACAACTGGAGAGCTCATAATCTCATGGTGGTCATCACCAGTAAATAAGCTGTGTTTGACTTGTTTGGGAAAATTAACCTTTAATATGAAGTTGCAAAAATATTCATTCAATTCAATTCAAAAAGGCACTTATAAGATTTTATCAACTTAATTGGCCTGTTCTGAGTCCCACCTTGAAAAGCTGCAGTATGTTCATGTCAATAAGGTAATAACTTGTCCTCTGCCCCCAGCAGTACTCAGAAATCTCTGAGCTTTCAGGAGTTTTTCTTCAATTAGCTCAGTATCTATGAGCAGTGAACAACCTGCCCGTCCTGCTAAGGTGCAGAACAGTAGAAATAGGTGAAAGGGTGTGAGAGGAAACAGCAGTGGAAATTCACGGCTCAGCTGACGGCATGTATTATGTCTGTTTTTACTCCCCAGGCAGTTCAGCGAGTAAACTGGACCTACGAGCGTTTTCTACCTCTGCAGCCCGCCTTTATGTTCATGAAAAATGAAAGCTATCTCATCGTGATGATACAGCACTTGGAGAGGGGATCTCAGTCGCTACGGCAACTGTATTTACAGACGCACAACAACAAGAATCCCAAAGCAAAACTAACAGAGATTCATACTTCACATGACTTGTCATGCCTTCCAAGCCTGAGCATTCACTTAGCACACAGCTAATGTTAGAATGCTTGAATCACCATGGGAAGCAGTGGGTGTGGTTCACACAGAGGGTGGAGAGAAGGTAGAAACACTGAGGATGTGTTGCTTCCTAAAACTACATTCTTGCATGCTCATCATTCCTGCCTGTCAAATGAAAATGTCTCTGTCAGAACACTTTCATCTCACACTATTAATTTGGTCCTGGCTTCTCCACGTGGAGCAGCAGTGCACCCCGAGCCGTCTCCCTCCCACAGGAAACCAACCACACTCTTCACACAGGATCATAAAGAAAACATTGTTCACTGCATGGCTAAGCTATGTACCGTTTCTTTTCAGTCTGCATTTCACGGCAAGTGAAACATCCTGATAGGTGGCTGTGCTAAGAGAAAGGGACTTGCTCGCTAATCAGCATTCAGACCTGCTGCTAGAGTCTGCAGGTCTCCACTGAAACAGTCATTTAAACAGGCTGTTTCAGGCAGAGACCATGCTAGGAGGGGCCGAAGGGGCCCTGCAGCAGCCGGACAAGCACAAGGTTAAGTTTTGTTCTCTCCGTTTTGCTGAAAAGGTCATCAGTCAGGAAAGTTCCCAGTAATCCAAAGCCTCCAGTGTCAGACAGCATGGCTTCACCTCACTTAGGACCAGTTTGAATTCCGCCTGCAGCTTACACTCAGCATATTCTGATAAAAATCAGAATTCTTTTTCTGTATGCTCCACTTTGTCCAAGGCCCTGAATTCTCTGCTATTGAGAAACTGTTGCTGCCTGGAAGTTTGCACTCTGTTGAGTCCAACTTCCAACCTCGGCCCGTGACGTATGTAATGTTCCAGTTCAACATTATGAAGCTTATCACTTTCAACTTTAAGCATAGTAGAGTACATCGTGCGAAGGTAACTAAATCAATCAATACAAAAAGCATCCCATCTGAATATCATCTGTGACATACACACTGAACTAAATGCATCTTGTTGTTGGGGAACTGACAGCGTGTTGAAGAGTTATGGGCAGGACACTTAGCGCATCTGGTTAAAAAGTGCATTTCAAACTTTCAGATTTGCAATTGATCATCCTGCATTAAAATGAAGAATAAAATTGATCTGGAAGATGTTAAATAAAAGCTGGAAGACGTTATTCTGCTAACTGAAGCACTAAAAATGAAAGCAGCAAAATCCTAATTAAAATAATAAGTCAGGTTTCCTCCAGACTCCAATCTCTAATTAAAGTCAATTAGTCATAAACTCTAATGACTCTGTCAGGTTGGATTTTTTTAGGTCCAATCTAAATATTAGTGCAGATTCTCCAGATGCACGTAGGGAGTAATGAGGCTGCGTGTTCAGACCGCTGCAGGTGAAATGCTGCAGGCATCTCTTAATGTAAGTAGAGTTGATTAATTTCATTGTTCTATCAGTGTTTTTCTATCACTGCGGAGAAGAAGTTAGATGTGTTCATCTGCTTGATTAATGTGTGTTGGAATCTGGATTGCCTAACTTGTGGAATGTTAGTTAAACTTCATAAAAATTAAAGGTTAATGACATTTAAAAACAGAATATGACGGAATATTTTTGACGCCGTCTTGTTGTCAAAATGATGGACAACAAAATAGTCTAGCGCAGCCTCTGGGTGTGAACAACCTTCCTACATTATGAAGAGAGAAGAGCAGAGCTGAGCAAATTTTGCACTGATTTGAACCCCTTGATTTCCAAAAACTTTGACTTGCTGATGGTGATTTTAGGAGATTCTGATATTTGTTTAATATAAACAGCATCCGTCCTGCAGCAACCTGTGATTACTTCCGTAGGCAAACAGAGGCGATGTCACTTTATGTGTAACAGAGGGGTTGCTAAGAAACTTGTGCAATAATTTCAAATCAAATGAATGATAGAGCTGACATAATGAACGGGCTTTAACATCTTCTGTATCAGTAATTAGCATGGTTAGCATCACTAACCGCAGACATAAGTCTGTCATAAGATTACCTTCATGTTCACTATGAGGAATTACTACAGAGTTAACAACACAAAGAGGATTGTTGCTCCACTCTGGTCCAGAAGGACAGAATGATGAGTTTTCTTTAGATACAAACTTTTTAAACTACTTGGAACAATAAACTGAGCTTGCTGAACACTCTCCTAAGTCCATTGGAATTTATGTATGATTGAATTGAAATAGTTTTTTTTGTAAATGCTTTTATATGGCTGGTTGGTGCTACATAGATAAACTGAATGGAACTACTCAAGTTCATACCTCATCTTGAACAACAACAACAACAACATAGTAGTGAAACAAAGGTTTAAACTAATAGGCAGGTGTCCATAGCAACATGTGATCATTGCCCCATGCAGCATCAGTTTTGGAGATGATTGAAGTCTCAGACAGCTTACCTTTAAAGTAGCTCTTGACCCTGAGGTATCCCACGCTCAGACGCAGGACGGACAGCTTGTCCAGGCGGGAGCGAACTTCATCAGGAAAGGGCAGCAGCTCCATCAGCCGGTCCAGCTCCCCGTTCAGCCGATCCCGGTGGCGCTTGGAAGGGTTCGATTTAACGACTTCATTGTTGTCAGCGACCTTCTTCCTGAGGGGTGAACAGAAAATATGTGTTCAGTAACGGAGGAGTTCAAGCCTGACTAACCGGCTCTTCCATCAGCGTAGCATCTGTCGTGTGACATGTGGTGATCAGCCACCAACACAGACATCAAACACTTATCTATCAATACAGAACTTTCTCTGACAACTGAAAGTGGCTCCACAGAGATGCCATGTTCAACGCAAGTCCATACTGACAGACCCGGCAGTCTGAGTCAGATGATTACTGCTGCTGTTCTCTTTGCAGTCAGCTGACATGAAGCTGTGTGCATTTTATCATTGCTTAGTTTTCACTGTCAGAAAGGGAAGTTCTCATTTAGATTGAGCTATATTAAACAGGAAACACATGGTGATTTTTCAGAGCTAGAACAGGAAAATGGGGGATGTTCACATCTTCATACCGCTTAGATCACTTCTGACTGAAATAACAAGCTGACAAGAACAAACACTGTCACAGCACAGCTTCTGCTTCACTTATTACATTAGACTAACAGTGTATTCACTCCAATGCTGCTTAGTCCGCCTTAATCCAACTCAAGTTTATTTGCCTTGAAATTTCAGTTTGTTTGGGTAGGTGTGAATGTGTAATCAAATTCTGATGTGGACCAAGAAATTGAACTCTGGTCCGCCTAAAAACCTCAGTCTCCATTCAGTTGAAGTGAACTATGATGCTGTTTAAATGCATATGTGGATGCAAGCAGACTAGGGACCGCTCATGGTTAAATATTTAGACGCTCCTGAATGGTTGCCATGGGAGATTAAATGATTCCTCGAACATGCATAAAAGAAACACAGCAATAGTTCAGATATGTTTTGATGAAGGAATGGCATGATGTGACATAATCTGAAGCTTAAACTAGACCAGGTTCAGCAGGTGAAATCGTTCCCAACAATACAGCAGAGTGAAAACAACGACAGTCAAACCTAAAATAGCTTTTCTTCTGATTAATCCACAAGGGTCCTGGAAGTATGTCTAAACTAGATCCAGAAGGAAGCTGAATAACCATGACGTACAACACTGCACTGTTTGCAGGGTGATGGAGGTTTCCTGATTTGGGCATGTACCCGGGTGCCTTCCATTCATCAAGGTGTTTTTACCAATATAGTCAGAGAACTGCTCTGTTTCACAGATAATACAATGATCAGAAACACAAGTCCAGTTCCATCACACAGTGGCTGTATAGCAAGCAAAAGCAAAAGAACAAATATAAAATCCTGACAATATTAAAGACCAAACAGCAGATGAGGACCCCCAGTAGAGCAGTGCCTGAGCAGACAAGCCACTATAACCTAAAGACTTTATACATAATATTATTATACTTTGCATAATAATGCAAAGTATAATGCATAATACTTTATGCAAAGTATAATATGTCATGCCCTTTTCTATATGCAGTAAATCTCAGTCTTAGAAAATCAGAGATCATGGAGTAAAAAACAAAACAACCTTTAATGTTTCATGTAATATTGGCTCAACCTCTGAAGTCTGAATGACTGTGATCTAAACAGAACAGACCGAGTGGGCTTTTTGTTTCAGCTTATTCTACTCATCAGAGATGATTTACAGGCAGAACAGTTCACTGACACACAGCAGCAGAGCTAAACACACAACCCAGTTCCTGGCTGCTTATGAAGCATCACTTTCACTGAGAGAGAAGCTTCGTTTCACCTGGATCACTATCACATATCCAGACATAGACCATGCTCCACTAGTCACACAGTAAGAAACAGGCTACTCCTAAACAGTATTCCTTCATAATATGAAAGGTCAAAGGTCAGATTAGTTTAATGGGCCACAAAAGATTCCTGCTGTCCCAGCTGCTTAAAGCGGCCCAACGTGACAGGAGCTAGATGCTGCAGCTGCAGTTATGCTCCAGACGCAACATAATAACCGTCTCCCTGACAACATAGGCATGTTTGACCAGCTTCATTTTGGTCAAAGAATTTTCTTCCACTTTACCTCTAGATGAGCCTTGATCAGAGTTCTCTTCAGCAGTGGTTTTCCCATTGCTGCTCTCTCATAAAGCTTTGACTGGTGAACAACCAGCTGTTGTCTGCAGTGTCTCTGTCTTACACATGGACCAGATTCCTTCCATGTCTTGATGATGATTTATCTAAGCCCTGAACTCCAGGGGATGTTCAGGGCTTAGAGATTTTTGTCTCAATTCATGACTTAAATGTTTGTCAATAGAGTAAGTAAAGTCATAAACTTTAGAGTAAGTAAAGTTTATGACTTTACTTACTCTATTGACAAACATTTAAGTTTGTCAATTTATAAAGCGCTTTACAAAGTGTATTTATAAAGCGCTTTCCACAGACATAATCCACAAAGCGCAGTACAATAAAAATCTACCTTAAAGTATGGAAAGAATAAAACAACCATAAGAAACACAATAAAATCATGACATAAAAGCCTGGGAAAATAAAAGTGTTTTCAGTTTAGTTTTCAGCCTCATATGTGGAACAACCAAGATGTTCACTGTTTGAGAACAAAGGCAATGAGCAGGAGAGTAAATAGTCAGCACAAGAACTTTAGAATCGACTGGGGGCCAGTGCACCGAATGTAGGACCAAAGTGATATGACTGAATTTATTGAATTTGGTGAGAAGTTTGGCTGTTTCATTCTCTACTGATTGCAAATGTGAAATTGCAGACTTATCCAGAAAGGTAAAAAGGGCATTACAGTAGTCCAGATGTGATGACACAAAAGAATGAATCATTTTCTGTTGGCCAAATCTGGAAACCATGTGTCTTATTTTAGAAATGTCTCTTAAATGAAAGAAACAAGAATGGGAAACAGTCCTAATGTGTGGTTGAAAACCTAATGATGAGTCAAATGTGACATGTAGAATTTTTGCCTTTGATTTTGCTAGTGGCAGAAAGAGGCAATTGTCTGGTTGCTTTTTTTTTTTTTGATGAAAGTGACTGGGAGCAATAATCATAGTCTCTGTCCTACTGGTGTATAAAACCACAAAGTTGCTTTAGATCCAGTCATTAATGTGGGATAAATATTGGACAAGGCTGGCCCATCCGTCCAACTGGTGTGGCCTAAACAAAAAATACAATTCAATGTTGTAAGCGTAAATGTTATAGGAGATGTCTGAAAAAGGATTGAATAATGCCAGTAACTAACATAAAAAGGAAATGGAATTGGGTCTAGAACTAAGCCTTTTGGCATCAGAGAAGTTAAGGGGCATAGTGAGAGGAAAACCTGTCTGTCTTGATGCAGAATGTCCTGTGTTTTAGGTAGGAAGTGTGGCAGTACAAAGCTGAGTCAGAAACACCAGCCAGACCCTTCAGGCTGTTCAACAAAGTTGCGTGGTTGACAGTATCAAAGGTGACACTGAAATCTAATAGAACCAGCACAGAGCATTTCCCACATCAGTAGTCAGTAACAGATCATTGTAGCAGTTTCAATGGAATGGGGTTTTAGAAAGCCAGATTGAATGGGATAAGCAATCTGTAATTGACAGAACCAGGTTCTCTGATTGTTCTACAGTCTTCATGCTGTAATGGTAGTAATGAATACTGATGAACCAGTGAATGGACCTTCCAGATCTAGTTGTCTTTGTACTATAATTACTGGAGACAGTGCACTCAGCTGGTCTCCATTCCACTCATTGTGAGACTACTAACCAGGTCTGGAACAATTCATCAAATGATTTGAGTACCTTGATTATTAAATTCCCTTGAAGCTTCATTAAATTGTGTTTTACTATTGTGTTCTGGCCAGATAATTATTTGTGTTGCAAAACACTCTCACTTTTGCCAGAGTTGCTGGTAGAAGTATGCAACCAAGTATGCATAACAAAGGTCCTCTTCTCCCCAGACATGTCCACTTTTCATGTTCTGTGGCATCTGGAGAATTGAATTGATTGATAAAAATATGTGGGTTTTCATCATTTTTCAGAGTAACAATAGGCATCCTTAAATTGGCTGGCAAATATAACATAATAGCCTTTCTTTCTCAGTCCTGCTGCTTAGTGACTGGTTCGGAGCGAACAGCAGCGAAGTACGCAGTGGGAGTATGCATACAGGTGGACTAGAAACACATGCACTGTAAATGATGCTTAACGAAAGCAGGGCTTTACGGACAAATCAGAAAATAAATGGGTGGCGCAACAAATCGGTTGCACCACCCATTTGTTGCAACAAATGGGTGGCGGAGCACAGTGTGGTGTGTGTAAACATAGTTGCGTTTCTGTGTATGATGAAGTGACAATATCTGTTGCTCATATGAACACAAAAGACTGTGCAAAGTGCATGTTCATCTATTAAATTGATTGCATGTAAACTGAAAACTGGAGTATACACATTTTAATCTAGTTTATTTTTATAGCACATTTGAGCAACAAGGCAGTTCAAAATGCTTTATATCATAAAAACACAAAGATAAAGGGTTATGAAAACCTAAACCATTACATATTGTGACGTGGCATCATCATTACATCAAATATATTGGTCAATGTTTAATTTATTATGGTTCAAAAGCAACTCTGAACAGTTGGGTTGTAGTCTTGATTTAAAAGTAACTGTTTTTCATCTGTTTTGCAGTTTTCTGGATGATTGTCCCAGATTTGTTCATAGAAGCTGAATGCTGCTTGTTTGGTTTGGTCCTGTTTCTGGGGATGCACAGCAGAACCAGAACCAGAAGACCTGAGAGGTCTGGAAGGTTGATACAACACCAGGAGATCTTTAATGTATTGTGGTGCTAAGCTGTTCAGTGATTTATAAACTAACAACAGTATCTTAAAGTATTTTCTCTGAGCTACAGGGGGCTAGTGGATGTCAGCTGATGTCAAACTGGCATCATTGTCAGGTGATAATTTGATGAAAGAGCAGGAGCCTTCAGAAAGCTGCAGGGGAAAGTTCCAGAAATTGCAGGCATGATAAAACCACTGTCAGCTGCTCTGGGTAGCAGCTAGTCAAGTTCAACTGAATACTAAGCCTCATGATGTTAGATAGGATTGAGAGAGGTAGGGAGAGAGGTCTGTGTGGGTCAAGGCTCATGATTACATGTGACACAAAGGTTTCAGAAAAACTGCAGAATCTGACCAGTTCTGATCGCATCGGATCACAAAGTTTCAGACCTATATACCATCCAGGCAGCAAATCCTTGATTTCCCTGAAGTTCTTTCTTTAGAGAAATGTTGTTTAATGACAGGCTATTCAATTTTCTCCTCCTCCACCACTAACCGCCCGCTGCCCTCATGCTGCAGCTCTACCTTCTCAGAAATGATCTCACTCTGCAGAAATGCTCTGCAGAGACAAAAGCTGGCATTCAAAACCTTTTTCTGCTCCTTGGTTTGGAACTCACATGGCTGAGCAGACATTGGGCTGTTCTGTCTGAAGGAATGATACTGTAACTGGTCTCTCTGCTTCTATCTGGATTCCACATCAGAGCAGTGATCTGCCAGGATAATAAGGATGAAACGTGTGTGAAGACACTGACACATGTTGGTGTGCTGGAAGCAGGCAGGACTGCTTCCTGCCTGGACAGGAAGTCCTGCCTGAACCACAGAGTCCAGGCAGGACTCTGTGGTTCTGAAGTATGACATGTTGGCTCTACACATGGACGCCTGCTGATAAAACAGTCGCAGACTTCAGTTTACAGAAGCAGCCTCCGAGACCTTCACAGAGAGAAGGAGACTAACATGTGCTTTACAATAAAATGATGAGCGACAGAGCCCTCTCATCATTTTATTGTAAAGCACATGTTAGTTCTAACCAGATCAGCTGCAGTCACTTCAGCTACGATCAGTCAAAACACAACCAGGAGCAACAGGACAGTGAAATGAGGCAAAAACACAACAGAACGCCAGGTACTAAAACATACTAAAAAACTGACTAAAACATTTCCTGAGAAAAAAAACCTCAGAAAAATCAGGAAAAGTTGATTACAGACATTTCATAGAAATACCTTTTATAGACTTTTATAGTTCAATACTATAACATTTACTTGTCTAAGCACAACAGGAAATGAAGTGTGAACAGTACTACACTGACTCCAGGGCTGGAACCTGAACTGATCTTTCTGAGTCATCACTGGATTTTAAAAGATCAACAGTTCGGTTACTGAGAATTCTGCATATTTTCCAGTCAAATGAAAGTGTACAGTACAAGCCAAGGTTATTACAGTAAACTGAAACTGACAAAATAACAAAAAGTGAAATTGAGAAAACAGTTTTGTCAACTAAATAAAGACAGTAATTAATGGGGAAAATTATAACTAACTGGAACTACATTGTGTGTTTATAAAACTAAAATATACTGAAATTACAGATATAATATCCTTCGTTTTCGTGTTTATGAATTTATTTATTTCAACTGATGTGAAATGTATTTTTCCCCCACACAAGCAGTTTACACCAGCGGTCAGCCAATTACAGCAGAGTCAGTTGGTTGTTCAATAATAACTGAATCCAACAAGAATGAGGAAACTCAAAACCATAATAATAACAAACCAGATGTTTACAAACAGAGCATACAAAAACAAACATTTTCTTTACTAGGTGATCAAATATATATAAATAAGTTAAATGAATATATTAAAAAAGATAGCTCAATGGGTGTAAAGAGGACCGCTGGAGGTAGACACTGGTCACTTTTCCCTTTTGGCTTTCTGAATAATTCCATTTAACGATATTTATTCACCAAGAAAGCATCTAATTGTGATTGAAAAAAAACATGAACAAAGAAGTATTTCCCCTTAATTTTTTTTTTACTTTTATTTTCCCCTTAATTTTTTAAATAACTCAGATATTATGTGCAAAGCTAAATATCTTGTGTCTAACGCAGAACTAAAATAAAAATTTTCACTTTTAAAAATGCATAGGAGTTGAACTGAATTCTAAAATAATTGTCTCATAATATGACCTGTATGTAAAAGCTTGTGCACACTTCCATAATTATCAGGAATTGTTCATTTTTATTTCATCCATCTGTCACAGAAGTCTTGCTACCTTCTTCTCCATGTTTCTGAGTAATCATTATATCCTTTAACCTGTAGTCCACTGAGTAAAATGTACAGAAAGGTTTTCTTCCGTTTTATAAAACTTCCTGGGCCTGAATGTTGCTCTAAGCTTTGGGTTAATTGTTTGTATTGTTTTTTTTTCTGGGAAGAGTTTCATCTGTTTGTGTGGAGAGGTAGCAGCAAGGTCGGCAGCTGCAGTGGCCAAACAGAAACTACTGTACATCCTTTTAATTCCATCCTCAACTAGACTATCATTGCACAATAGTGTAATTGTGTGTTTAAGAAGTGCCTGCATTATGCTCATCTACATCTACATTTACACATGCACACAATAGCTGCGTGCTTTATCTGAGGCTTTAATCAAGCCTGCAGACTACAATTAAGTGAGATTGCCAAACAGAGAATGTGTCACAGCAACCAGTAAGAGAGCTGATGCTTGATAACAGTGAGCAAGATCAGAAGGAACAAAGACAGATTGAGAGTGAATATTCGGAGCTTTCAGTCATGCTGTGCAGCGCCACACAGTTAATTAGCTGGGAACAATGAGGTGGCCACCAGTAGTGCATACATCAGCAAACTTCTATTTTATGTGACAGATAAACACATAGAAGTCTTTTAATTTTGTAAATATTGTAAATAAAATTCTAAAATACGGCGTGTATTGAAGCCATTTGTTGGTTCTGTTTGTAGCCTGCTAGAAGACATTAAGACTCTATATGTGGTGGAAAACTAATACAGCAAACCCTGAACATTGGTCACCATCTTTATGGTTATCAATTAATGGTGGTGGATAGAGGTCAATCCAGGAAAACCTGATACAGGCTACAAAAGATGAGAGACTGGAGTGGAGGTTCACCTGCAGCAGGAAAACAGCCCTAAATATCCAGACAGAAGAAATCTATACAAGTCCACAGCTGACAGACTGGTCCCAAAGAACATACATACATAAGAGTCTTTGTAATTGTCTTTTGTTACCTGTATAAATCAAGACAGGTAATATGCCCTATTTTGACTTTTAACTAATAAATGCAAAACACCAAGCAAGAAAAAACAACTTTCACTATTCTGAAAACAACATACCACCTAAGAATTCTCTCCTTCTAGTTTATATCCATTCATTTGAGCCCCATTTCAGCTTTGGGGCTCAAATGAATGAAAGCCCCACTTTCCTCCAAAGACCAATGTCTGAAACAGTAACATTTCCTCCTGATACAGCATTTTATGGAAAAGCAAGCACAATGTGTTTCTCTAACCTTTAAGAAGAGTCTGCACCACACCAAATTAGTTTGTAAGGATGATGAACAGCAAAAAGAATCGGCAAGATGCATAGCAGGCGTCTCAGTAAAAAAAAAGGCAATCTTAATGGGCCACTCTGCCATGGAATGCCCCAGAGGAATGACCACAGCATTTTATGCTTGGGCTCAATGCTGCCTTTGTGCAGCTGGCTGCGCAGGAAACCTCAGCCCCTCTTTCCTTTAGAATTTGCCCTGGGAACGGCCAGATCTGTGTGAGCACAGCACATGTATCCATGCTGGACCCAGAGAGGACATAGGCATGTCAAGCTCCAGGGACGCAGGTTTCTGTCCTCTGTTTATCTATAGACTAAAACACGTGGTGGAGATATTGCTGTATGACGAATGATCAGAGACAACTTCTCTAACTATAAAAGGTCCAGTAAATTTGTCTTCTGATGACCGAAACAACCCATCAAAACCCGTGTCCTGTGGGAAAAAAGAAGCATCCACCAAAGGCGTAGCCTTTCTAGGCAATGAGGGCTTGTGGTTCACCACTATGTGCACAGTCTGTGAATGAACACACGATAAGCTCAGCAAAGAATCTGAATGCAAAACTGAAAAGAAGGAAGATCCTTCAGGTCCTTCAGAGCACAAGCTGACTGAATAGATCTACAGGCCCACTGGCATGCCTTTGACCTTCAAGACCCCACGATATGAAAGAACCATTACGCCACTCTCATCAATATTACCACATGCAGGGTTTCCCCTAGTGTAATACAAGTCTGGCGGGCCACCCATCTACCCATCATCATTTGAGCAATTCACATCGACTGTTAAACTGTGTTTTACATTAGGCCTTAGCAGGCTGTTATATTTCCATGTTCTACTAGTAAGATGATCTTCTCCACCCATCTATAGCAGAGTTGTAATACTTCATAAAGCAGCTACAAAATGACAGTATAACATACAGATTTATGATCCTTAGTGCTGAGGAAAACGTGTGGTACTGTTTAAACAAGGCTTCAAGTGCAAAAGTGTCACCAGGTCATTCAGCAGGTTGATTTGCTCAAGTCTTGAAGTCTTACTTGACACCAAATTAAAGTTCCACATGTCCTGCAATATTCTAACATGTGTCTGACTGTGGGAAAAAACATATTTGATTGCTTAGATCCCCATTAACCATTGCCATAACAATGGCTACTCTAAAAAAAACTTTATTATGAAAACATTTACACACACTAAATATAAAATTAGAAACATAGCATGTTGATTCAATAATTGTACATTGTAGTTTGTGCATAGATTTTCTAGGCACAAGCTAGTTTGTAAGCCCAGACCTTGGTTGGACCATTAATAGAATACAGTAAAATTTCATCCATCCACCCGTTATCTTACATGCAATTCCAACTGGGGTCTCCAGGGTCAACAGGTGGTCCATCGCAGGGCAACACAGAGACAGACAATCACACACACACACACACACTCACAGCCAAGGAGAATCTAGAGAGACCAATCAACCTGAGAGTCATGTTTTTGGAGCCCTGCAGTAAAATTTTAAATTTTAAATAGTACATCATTAAACTTCAATAAAGCATGAAATTTCATTTTTTCTTCCATAATTCATACAAATATCTAATTACAAGAAAAAATTATGTAGAATCATTTCAGCTAACTTGTTTATTTTTGAAGATAAAATGGATGTATTGCTGGGCTCCAGATGATGTAGCGCCGGCATCACCCAATGCAAAGGCAAGAAGTAAATGCAGCTCTTTACTTCTGTTGATTCAGCATCAAAATGCCAGACACAAGTCTGTGTCATGTACGGTTGTCCCAGCCGGTCTAAGGGACAGAAAGATAAATGTTGTTTCCGTATTTGGAAGGTAGTTGGTCATAAGGGAGTTGATCTTAAAACCTTACTGAAAAAAGACAAGAAAAGTGGATCAACAATCTATGACTAAAATCAGGAGGTGTGGAAACTAACAATGCCAGAGTTTGCAGCGCCCACTTTCTGTTATCAGAATTTGCTGATAACAGAAAATATAATGGACAGAAAATATAATGTTAATTCAACGGGACTTTCATGCCAAAAAAAAGCTGAATAAATTAAATATAACACAAACATCGGATATCTGTAGAGCACTGCAAAGTGCTCTACAGATCCAGATTCAGGTCCAGTGTAGAGCTACACTGGACCTGAATCCAGCATCCTACGACTGAATACAACTCCAGCATGAATTTGGGTTCACAGAAGCGAAATAAATTATTTACCAGGAGACCCAAACTCATAGAAATAACTATGAGCCTAATTTGTTGTTAGCGATATCATTGTTATCATAATTACTAGCACAGCTCATTACTCACCCAGCATAAACAAGTCGACTGCCATTTAACGCTTCTTTTGATCCTAAATGCTTGACCCAACCTGAAATTAAATAATTGTATGCTCCAGACTTTTGAAAACTTTCTTGTGACTCATCGTATAATATGAGGTGTGCAGCTCCAGATAGTTAATTATGTGGATTGCCTCGACACCGGGTAAATCCTCAAGATTATAAGAGAAGCCTTTTAACAGAGATAATACAGATCATATCCTAAAGAGTAAAGGCAGCTGGAAATTCACCCAGAAAAAAGCCCTGGTGGAGAGGTAGCACCTCGGCTACTACCCTGAACCTTCATGGTGGAGTTTTGAAAAGAGATGGGGATAGCATCATATTTCACTCATTCCAGTTTAAACTTCTCTGCAGCTCATATTTTCTGAGTTTCTTACCTTCAGCTGATTGAATTAATCGGTAGGGCTTTCAAACTGAGAAACACTGCACATAATATTTATGCCTGCAAACACAAATATAAAAACAAAATGTTGCCTCACTTTGGGATTTTAGTTCACTTCCAGACTGTAACCTCTGTCTAAGAATCTGAGGTTCAGTGGGTGAGGAACAGCTGCTCATAATCACAGCTATAGCACCAGTCAGGAAAACTAATCTGTCTGAATAATGGATTTCAAATAGTTTATAAATGTCATTGTAAGTCTTCCCAGATTAATGTGTAGCAATGATTGCTTCTCTGAAGTGACTGGTGGCATCTTACCTCTGGCATGTTGTAGTGTGCCCCTCCCTCCACCTTTAGGTCCCCAAACTCATTTCCTCCAGACCAGCAAACTACCTTAACATCTGCTTTTCACAAATGAAAGAATGTAATGATCAACACGACCTTGCAGCTACTGTCCTTGTTAAGCCCAATAGAAGCAGCTTAACTTCACTTTTCCACAACTTTCACATTTTGGCCTTGTTATTCTCTAATAAATTACAACACGGGATTCCGATGTTTATGTTTGTACAATTAAGTTAATATTTCATTATTTCATCCGTGAACATTTTATGATCTCATTTTATGGCATCCTGACATGTCATAAAATATGTAATCATATTATATCTCAGTCAACTTTATAAAATAAGAGAGGAGATGACCCCTATTCAAACAAAAACTCCTTATGAAGGAGCTCCCGTGCTTACCTATTATTTACTAAAGTGTGTTGGTTCAAAACATCACATGGCAGATTATTATGCTATGGACCTAAAAACGTTAAGCATAAATCTCCAAAACAGCATACGATTGCATAGATGTAGCGAAATGACAGAAACATAGGAAGTGGGAACTTCCTATAAATGACATACAATTCTCCATCCATCCATCCATCTTCTACCGCTTATCCGGGGTCGGGTCGCGGGGGTAGCAGCTTAAGGAGGGAGGCCCAGACTTCCCTCTCCCCAGCCACTTGTTCCAGCTCCTCCGGGGGAATCCCGAGGCGTTCCCAGGCCAGCCGAGAGACATAGTCCCTCCAGCGTGTCCTGGGTCTCCCCCGGGGCCTCCTCCCGGTGGGACGTGCCCGGAACACCTCACCAGGGAGGCATCCTGACCAGATGCCCGAGCCACCTCAATTGGCTCCTCTCGATGCGGAGAAGCAGCGGCTCTACTCTGAGTCCCTCCCGGATGGCCGAGCTTCTCACCATATCTCTAAGGGAGAGCCCAGCCACCCTGCGGAGAAAACCCAATTCTCTAACACCACAATTAGTGAAATAAGTACAAAAAAACTTTGCTAGTTAACTCTGTTCTGCAGTGTGTACGTGGAAATCACACTGAAAGAAGCATCATGGATGGTTCATGGTTGACAACAAATATAACTGGCTTTTAAACGAAACAACAAAAGGTCAAATGTATTCATAGACCACTGCTTCTCCAGAATTAAACCCACACTAAGGTAGCTCTTAGAAAAGAGTGGATGTTGACACTGCTGTACTATATTTCAGAACAAACACATTGATGTCTATTAATGTCTCAAAGAAAAGGCAGCATACTGGCAATGACTTTCTGACATTAAAGTAAAATAAGCCACAGAGAATGGTAATGCTTCATACAGGGATCCTGACTATATGAACTTGCAAACCTTCAACTTCTTGTTGATAAAAACATTATTTTATGGGTTATTAATTCAAATAGTAACTTTGTTGACTAAGGTTTTGTTTTACTTCACGTCTTGTTTGTACACTATTTGTTTAGGCTTATCATAATCTTTTTATGATTCAGACAGTGAAGCAACCAACAACAAACAGAGTCAACAAAACCAAAAACTACACAGATTCACGACTTTTAATCAGTTTTACACATTAAAAGCTCATGACGGCCTCTGTAATAGACTATTTTTCCGAACTTAACCCTAGTCAACAGGTGGCAGTACAGAGAATAAACATTGAACCATATTTAAACGCAGCTGGAAAAGCCTGGGCGCCACAGCAGCTTCGCAGGGCCGTGAGAGCGCTGAAGTCCCACCATGAGAAGCAGAGTGAAGAGACTTTCAGCCTGCTGCTGCTGATCCCGAAGCCCTACGCGCTGCGCGAGGCTGGATCACATTACAAAAAGCCAGCGACAGGCTGCGAGCCCCCGCCTACACCCCCCGCCCTCCCCGGAGCATCGCGTGAGAGCAGCAGCCGACTCTCAAACTTGATTGTGATTAATGCGCGAGGGCAAGATGTCCATGCCAGATCCAAGTAGACACATTTTTAAGGTGGTCTTACCAGCACATAACTTTACATACGCACAATAACTTCAGTCGTCTCAGTTTCTATGTTATCCTGGCAATTTTATCGTTTTTTTTCTCCAGCACTCACATTCCCCATTGGCAGTAAGTTTCAAAGCAAAATATTTCATAAATAAATTTGGAGTTGATGAGCTTGAAATTATTTTTTGAGCACACTAAAGGTAGTTATAGATGCCTTTCAAGCACATTAAACCAGGAGTTAATTCCTAGTGAAGAGCGTTGTTTGTTTTTTTAACTCAGGTAAAAATGGCTTGGTTAGTTAGCGCACGTAATGTAGCAGCAGAACAGGACATGTGAAGGCAGACGAGAGAGCGCTTACTGCTTGAGGACGGGCTTCTTCCTCTTCTTGTTGGCGTACGTCCCCGGATTATTAAACATGGTGCCACTCGGTTTAACTCAACTTTCCTCCAGGTTTCCGTTCGGTCAGTCCGTTCGCTGTCCCTCTTCAACTCAAGATAGGTTCTCTCCGCAAACTACCGGGCTCCGCGGCGGGCCGGTGCCTCTCTGACAGCTCGCGGGGCGGCCACTGCTGATGACCTTGCTCGCTCGACGCTGCGGTTCGTGTTGGACTCCTGGATGTTTGGTGAAGAGAAGGAAATGGAATAAAGAAAAGTTTGGCTCTGAATTCAGATTATGTCCAGCCCCTTCTTTTAGGATAAACAACGCCGCCTTATTATTACAACTCAGAGTCACTTGAGTTCTTTCTCTCTTTCTTACTCACGCACACACACGCGCGCACACGGGGCGTTTTCAGGAAATGTGTAGCTGTGTTTTAAGGTGGACTGGATTCTTTGTGCTAGTTCTGTACAAACTTTTGTAAACTTCACGGTGGGCCGTGATTTTTGACCTATTATCTTTTTTTGACTACTCCACATTACTAAACCAAACATGTTTTTATGAAACACAGCGGAACAAAACTATTGCAACCATAAGTACTCTAATTGAGATTAATTACATGCAGAAAAGTCAAATGAAAAAGCAACAAAAGTTTGGTAATAGAAAACTACAATTTTATGGTAGGGGAGGAGTTATGTGATACACCAACACTGAGTTATGCATAACTGAGAAGTGGAAGGAGAATGAACCATGGCTTTCAATGGCTTTTACAGATACAAATCACTGTGACATGATATGGACTTGAAGTCGCACTTTAAGAAATGAAATGTTGAATTTACTTAACCAAGTTCTGTTAACTGGTTCCACTAAACCTAGTTAATCAAATCTAAAGAGTGTTAATAAATTTCCTTTGAACATAGTCATTTAAGTAAAGATAAAATATTCAGTTCAGTAAATTTAACACTTTGGACTTCAGTTCAGTTTACTGACTTGTAATTAGGTTCTTGGCTTTTATTGCCTGAATTTAACTTGAGTATTCTCATATTCTCATTTTCAAATTAAATAACTTAGTTTAGTGGAACCAGTTGATATAATTGAGTTAAGTAACTGAAACTTTAATATTATTTATGTTCCATTGGATTTATAAAACAAATGTAACCCACTAAAATTTATTTTAAAATATCAAATTTAAGAACAGTAAAGTCGAACCCAGCAGTTTTTTTAAATACAAAAACGAAAAAGGTCAGGCAGTGATCATTAGTTCACCTTTTTCCAGTAAAACAAACACAATTACATGCAAAGGCAGAGTCGGGCGGTCATGAAAATGTGCATACATCTCATCCATTCAGTTTCATGAATTTAAATGTAATGTGTAAACTAGTCAATAAGCACTCTACTGCTCTGAAGGTAGCCTCATTCTTCAGGAACTGACTCTATAGATGAAGTTTTGGAGTCTACTTTTTTGTCTTAAACATCTTAAAACAAATTTTTTTGACAAATAAAAAAATGGTTTAATTAGTTGCTGCTGCTGTTGGCCCAATGCATTGTGGGATAACTTGCTGGACAATCCCTACTTTCGCATATAAACTAATTGCCTCAACAGAATCAATTATTGGAACATACAAAAACAAATGAAATGATGTGCAATTATTTCAAACCTAAAATAACTTGATAAATTTTGTTTAACTGTACAAAAACTAAATAGCAAAGACATCTTGATGATATAAGTTATATGCTAATATGGTACCTGGTCTAAATCTTAATGGTATTCTCAAGCTGAAGTGTTATTCTTATCAAATGTATTTTTCCTGCTTACATCACCAACAACAGCTTTATTTTTGTTAACTTACATATATTAAAAGAAACATGATGTGATCAGAGCATATTTTATTTTTCAACTCTGAAATCAGTACAAAATGTTCAAAACTTTCCCTTCCGTTAACAGGTTTGCTTGAGCAGAAATTGTGTAACATCTGGGGATGTTATGAAGTTAAACTTTAACCCTTTACACTCCAAAATCCTCACTACAGTATACTTAACTTTTTGCATTGACTCAATTTAAATAGATGAAGTTATGAAGCCTTTATTATTGAAAACTTCACACCATACTTTAAAAAATAAAATTCTGAAAATGCTGTTTTTATGTTCACTGTTTTATGCTCAAATGGTTATTTAAAATGAATATTTTTGCTGAACATCTGTGGGTTTCATTTTATTTACATAACAAGATGTGTTAAAATAACTCAAGGTGAGAGCGTTAATCTTGTCCCTTTAAGTATTTATGAATATTAATGAGACACTATTGAATGCAACTAGGGACAGCATCCTCATGTCATGATTTTACGTTCATTTGTGACCCATATGCAGAACACTCTGGATGAGATTAAAAAGAAATTAATACAGTTTATTGAATAAACAATTTTGGAATGTGCATTTTTGTCTGGGAAACTGGAAGCAGGGCGAATAACTGGGACTCTGTAAGCAGCTTAGGTAGCAGATGAGCAGCAGACTTGAGTGTGAAAGGTAGATTGAACTTGGATCTTACAGCAGATAATGATGATGGAGAAGATGAGTCTACCAGGGAGGGAGAGAGAGATCCAGGGCCTGGTTCTAGTGTGAGATGACAGGGAGGCATGGAGAGGGAGCTTTGAGGGTTCTGGTGGAGCTGTTGGATGGACAGTGTGTCGGCGTGCGGCAGGTTACACTGAGCGAGCATGGGGGAGGAGGAGCGGAACTTTGCCAATCGTGAAAATTAAACCAGAAGTCTTTATAGATAGACTTGGAGGCACAAGGAGGAACCAAGGTGGCACAGAGAATGAAATCTAGGAAGACATGGGTAAAAGGAGATCACAACAGGTAAGTCTTGGAACATAAAAAAATATCAGGAAAGCGTTAAAAATAAATAGATAAAAACGGAGAGGCACAGACTACCATAAAAGGCAAACACTTAGAAGCCAGTGGACTGGCAACTGGCTCCTCTCTGGCTGGTAAAGCAGATGACTCGCAGGTGTGTAATTGCTCAGCAGGTCCTCCCTCCGGTGAGCAGCAACACTCTGGCTCCCTCTGGTGGAACATTGCAGAAACTGGAAGAACCCACACAGAACCCAGCAGCTTACCAGCACTTGAACTACAGTATGTCATTAAAAAAATTCTTAAATTAAAAGCAAGTGCATTAGAAATATTACCATATATGGATAAACATTTATGATTCCATTCTAACTCATATGCACTGAAATATTGTTCTTCATTTGTTTTTATTTATATGTAGTCAAATATCAAAATGTCATTAAAGTACTATTTCTTCCTGTAAGCACACTCATCACAGAATGTCACCTACACTACAGGTGTCTATTTTTCAGGATTATTTATGTTTTAATAGGACCACATAAAGTTTTATTTGTTTTACTTGGTGCTTCTTTCTATTCCAGATGTTTTAGTTTTATAAACTGTTGTCTGTTGAAACATCTGCTCAGAATTAATTTAAATTCAGCTAAAACTCCTCACTGATTTTACTAGCAGACTTCAGAGTCAGACTGTTTTACATCTATTCTCTTTTTTGCTGATTATTTTTAAATTTCCTTTTCATGATTTCTGTTTTATTTAGAGTGAGGAACATTAGCAACAAGATTTCCCCTTGGATTAACAAAGTACTCTGATTATGAAAGAACTGCAGTAGTAAAGCTAGAAGTAACACAATGGTCCAGTTTTGCTGGAACAGAATATTCCCCACTCTGGAAGTGGTTCTGGGAAAACTTGTTAAGTGAGAAGTAAAGGACAGGTACAACTAAAAGTCAGAAATTCCTCCGACTGGTATTTTTCTGATTAATGTTATTGCACTATTTATCAGATAAAATTCCAATTTATTCACAAAAGAAACTCCTGTTATTTTATAATCCTACTAACCAGAAGCATATGTGGCCTATTAGACAAAGTATTGAACCCAGTGGGACTCTATAAATGAAATAGCAAGGTAAAGTGAATTTTGTTAGTGATGTCTTGATAGTAAAAATCACATACAGCATACAGCAAATCCATAAGTTTACTAATGTCAGAGATCTCTGTTGTGTCTCCCTGTATGACCTCACATACCACACTAAAGGTGTGTGAAAAAACTAAATTAGCAGGGAAATAACTGCTGCTTTGTGCCTCAAAGAGAGCACAGGATTTATCGAAACATACTGCTTGAAAATCAAGGCAATGTGTCGCTATCCAGGAGACTCAAATGTCAATATCAATTTAGTTACATACTATATAAAACCAACAGATGTTGACCAAAGTATTGCACAATGCAAAAAATAGAATATGTTTATTAGAAAGAAACAATCCAGACTTGAGATATGTCATCATTGGTGTTCATGTCTACCTTTGGGTTCGGCTGTGCGAGTGTTTGGGTGAATGTGAGTGTTTGGGATCTTTGTTGCTGAGCATGAGCTCGTCAAGCCCACTGCCTGGATATAAGGAGCTGCTGAAGGCTTGTTTGGTGCCTGATAAACTCCATTGGTTTTCTGTTTTGTGTGGTTTCTCCAATGACCTCCAGTCTGGCCATTTCCCTGTTTCTCCTCTGTGTTTCAGGTCTGCATTCTGGTCCAAGTTGACTGAATTCCTCCTGTCAGTCACTGGACTGACTCAGCATTAACTCCAAGCAGTCCAGCGCTCTGTACTCACCTGTCTGCTATCCAATGCTCTACTTCAGTGTGGCCAATTCCTGGATTGCCACCCCGGTCTCTGATGCTGGTTAAGCTCATTTTCTCTGTCCAGACTCCCATCTGTCTGATCCTCCATTTGCTTGACGCCTGATCTGCTTCATCAATAACCACATCTCTGATGTTGTTCTGCTGGAGCTTGATCTTCCTGTACAACGTCTTTGCTGACTGTACCCTCTCAGTCGGGTCATTGGTGTCCTTTCTACTTGTATGTGGACTTGGGGATGTTTGACATGTTAATCAGCTGCTCTGGATTATAAAAAAACTACTTTATTGTTATGGTTACACATAATAAATGTCCAAAAGTAAAACAAAAGAAGGATAAGTAGAAATTGTTCCAGCTGTACAACATCCAGAACCAGAAGAATATTTGTCCAAAAACGAAGCAAAGGTTCAGCCAGAAAAGGCGGATGGAAAGATTTTCAAAAGAATAAATAAGAAAGGAAAAAACAGAACCACTAAAGCTAGAGCAGCACAATTCGAGACTAAGAAGAAAAATTACTTCTAACACTAAAAGAGTTGTTTGAATACCGTTTAGTTGAAGTTTGAAGATTCTGCTCCTTTAGCTGTCAATACACAGTGTGAAATGCCTAGCATTTTATCAAAAGCTGTTACTGCACAGCAGATTAATGTGCATGATCTCTGATACCTACAGTAACATTGCAATCTTATTGCAATTCTTTAAATGCCTACATTTAAAGAATTGAATCAAGTAAAAATCATCAGTATTGTCTTCCTCCAGGCTGATGTTAGTGCTGTGAGAGACCTCCCAACCCCACACTGAGATCAACAACAGCATATAAACTGGGTTTGTGTACTACAGCATTTGGCTTGTGGTTTCACAGGCAGAGCTTGTTCACATGGATTTAATCTCCTGTGTGTACCAGGTTTTTATATCCTTATGGGAACCTATTTCTGTCTACAATGTGGGGTTATGGGGACCACTGCTCCTTGTGGGGACATCTTGTTGGTTCCCATGAGGGGATTAGGTTTAGGGTAAAGGTTAGGGTAAGGGGTAGGTATGTGATGGTTAGGGTCAGGGTGAGGATTATGATAAGCGTTAGGCTGTAGGAATTAATGGAAGTCAATGTGAAGTCCCTATAAGTGATGAAAACATGAGTGTGTGCGTGAGTGTGTGGGAGGGAGAGGGAGGGCTGTGTGTGTGTATTCGTTTATTTGACTCCAGTACTGTGAAGGGCACCAACAACAACTTTAGCTTCTTTATTTTGATCTAGAGAAGTTTTTCCGTCACTGGTTTTTATTTCTCTGAGATCTGAAAAATGTTGAAATAATGAAACCTCTGTGGATTAGTGAGCAACCTTTATATTGTGGAGAATGATCCATTCTCCATGTTAAGTCCTTGATGTATGAGGTTGAAAAAGAGCCAGTGAGTTGAATTCATGAATTCCATTTTTAATACCAAAATACAGCTGGTTAATTTCTCATGCTACCTTTAGGAGTTAGCAGGACAAAATGGCGCCAAACAAAAGTTTTCCATTCCTTTTGTTATCCTCTATCTAAGTTACATCCTAAAGAGGGCATTCTCTTTTGTATCATATCCTTTCACCCTAGCTCTCATTTGCATTTCCTTTAGCTTTAGCTTAGCAACTAGCTAGAAGAGATAGAAAGAAAACTGAATTATTGTTTCTCAACAATATAAATAAAAAGTTGTTAAATCTCATGCTCACACTGTGTTGTGTCTAAAGTACAACTGTACAAATTAATCAAATCTGGTATACTGAAACTCTTAGGATGAGTTTCTTACTAATGTGGGAGTGCTATGTTTACATTTATGTAGATGTTAAATTCACCATACTTTTCACCATAGTTTTTCACTGGCTTTGTTTTATAAAAGCTGTTATTCATTGCAAGATTATTTGTAACCCTGGTGAATTTTTGGAAAGCTTCATGAAAAAGTAAATGCTAGTAATTTCAACTTGAGTGGAAAGTTTAAACATCACTGACCTAAACATTGTAGAGTAGCTCTGGCTGTATTATTTTGGTCTAGTCTTTCTGAACCTCCTTCCCAGTTTCTTTTTTTAAAATCTTTTTTTTTTTTATTTGGTTTTATTGGCCCTTTATTTAATAGTTAGTGGACAGGAATGAGAGAGGGGGAAGACATGCAGCAAAGGGTCACCAGACCGGGATTCGAACCTGGGACGGCCACGTTGAGGACTATGGCCTTCGTATGTGGGTGTGCTAAACCCCTGCGCCACCAAAGCACCCCATCCTTCCCAGTTTCAATTCTTTTGCAGTTCAGCACATTTTTCTTCCATGATTATCTTGTATTAAGCTCCATCCGTCTTCTCATTTATTCTGATCAGCATTTGACACTGCTGACCATGACATGTTACTGAAATGACTGGACAGTTCTGTGAGAATCTCTGGCCCATTTCTCAGTTAGTACAGATCTTACATAAAGAACAGGAAAAGCTTTGTTTCAACAGGTAACATCTCATTGGAATGTGGTACTGTTCCGATGCAAGATTATTTGTAATAAATAATCAATCAATCAATCAATCAATCAATCAATCAATCAATCAATCAATCAATCAATCAATCAATCAATCAATCAATCATATTTATTGAGCATTTCAGCAACAAGGCACACAAAAATACTAAGTCATAAAAAATATAAAGTCAACAATTGAGAAAACCAGTAACAGCCATTACATTTTGATGAGTGCCTTCACCAAAATTATCAGTAAACATTAAATATATCGGTCAATGTTCCATTTATTATGATTCAAAAGCAACTTTGAGCAGGTGAGGTTTTAGTCTTGATTTGAAGGAACTCAGTGTTGCAGCTGTTTTGCAGTTTTCTGGAAGTTTGTTCCAGATTCATTGTTCATAGCAGCTGAATGGGTCTGTTCCTGGGAATGCAGAGCAGAAGACCTGAGAGGTCTGGAAGGTTGATATAACACCAGCAGATCTTGAATGTATTATGGTGCTAAACCATTCAGTGATTTATAAACTAACAACAGTATTTTAACATTTGTTCTCTGAGCTGCAGGGAGCCAGTGAGTAGACTGGCTGGCGGTGAGAACACCAGCAGCAGCCTTCTGGATCAGCTGGAGCTGGAGGATCGATTTTTTTCGGCAGACCTGTGCATTGATTATTGTGGCAGTAATCAATGCAACTAACAAAAAATGCATTGAAAAGTTTCTACAGATCCTGTTGAGACATTAGTCCTGTAATCCTGGAAATGTTCTTCAGGTCATAGAAAGCTGACATTTTGTCTGTCCTTATGTGGCTCTGAAGGTTCAGGTCTGAGTCCATCACTACACCCATCTCTGTCGTCGTGTCCTTGGGCAAGACATCTCCCACGTTATCCACTGGGGTTGGTCAGAGGGCCAATGGTTGCAATATAGCAAACTCTCTTCTGTCAGGCCTTTTGCTAAATCCCACCAACAACATGTGAATGGGAATCACTGTCTTTATTGTAAAGTGTGTTTGAGAGGCTTATAAAGCAAGTCTGATGGCAGTTCATAACAGATTGTGCTGCCTCAAATTTATTGGGTAGATTCAGTTTTTACGTATGAGGCTCTTTGGCTGTTTGACGTTAAAGCTGCAGTGCATAACTTAAAAAAATGTTTTTACATATTTATTAAAACTGTCGCTGTGTCAAAACAGTATAAGATGAGACAAATAATCTGTGAAAAAATCAAGGGAGATTTTTTCACCTCCCTGTGCTCCTACTGCCATCTGTATTGATCCTGGTCAAAAACAACCAATCAGAGCTACAAGTAAACACTGCTAAATGTGCTAATAGCAGAG
Source organism: Phalloptychus januarius (assembly GCA_902982915.1). Lineage (NCBI taxonomy): Eukaryota > Metazoa > Chordata > Actinopteri > Cyprinodontiformes > Poeciliidae > Phalloptychus > Phalloptychus januarius. The sequence continues at coordinate 377,530 of CADWAE010000087.1, forward strand.
AAACAATTTAACACAGGAAAACTGTTTATCTGCTGTCAGTGGTGGCCATGCTAACTAACCTGAACGTTCCCAGCAGGCTCTGCTGTGAGGAAGAAGATGTAGCGTAGCAGAGAGTAAGGTGAGAAGACTGTGAGCAGCACAAAGAAAGAAAACTAACGGTCCTATTCAGATGCTAATATAATTTTAGATGTTGAGATGTCTTAATCACAGTAACTGTAACACACACATAACATTCCATCTTGTCATTGGCTAATGCAGTATGTTAAAACAGGGAGGTGGGAGGCAGTGAGAGGAATGTATGACGTCTTCCAATTGAATAATTTCCTTCCAGATCATCATCTTAGAAACTACAAAAGGGCTTTTATTCACTGCAGGGAGTCAGACACTGGACAACTTCATCCAAATTGAACAGACATACTTCTGGCATCAATTTTTTTTCACCCCCTTTTTTACTTAATTGTGTTTTGAGGTGGTGAGAGGAGTGAAACAATGTCTGGGATATTCTGTTGGTTCTCAGTGTTGCTTTTTAAACAGGCATCAGCTTGACAAGAAGCAGGACCTCTGCCCTCTGGGAGGAGGAAGAGTTGCGTGTGAAGAACAGGATGGCCGATTTTAACACAGCAACATCTAGCTAGGTTTTACTACACCCTCCACCACAGGTCTATTAAAATGCAATTGTTTAATTGTTCCTGCTAATTTTCCCTTGTGTGGTCAGACAGCTGGAGCTGACTTATTACCAGGGTATGGAAATTACTACTGGGTGTTTAACAGGAACCTTAGGGCCACACCGTCACACAGATACAGCATAAAGTTATATAGTTTTGAGGCTGTCCTTTTTTACAGGACGTATAAAGCAATAGTCACACTTTTGCTGTCTGTCTCAAATGTAATAATGTTCAGGTGGGTGCAGATCTGTTTAAGCAATCATGGGTCTAATGATTGCTTAGACATCATGGGTCTAATGTTTAAGCAATCATTAGACCCATGATTGCTTAAACAGATCTGCACCCACCAATATATCCTCTCAGAGAGCGAGAGAAAGGTCAAGTTATTTGCTAGTTGATCCAGAACGTTCTCACTAAAACCAGGAGGATAGAACACACCACCCAGTTCTAAAGTCCTTCCACTTGGGTGTGCAGCACTGAAACCTCACAGTTTCCGTCCATCCATTGTCTAACACCCTTGTCCCTTAGTGGGGTCAGGAGGCTTGCTGGTGTGCCTCTTCAGCCAACGTTCCGGGCGAGAAGTGCGGTCACCCTGGACAGGTCACCAGTCTGTCGCATAGTTGACCATTTTCAAAAGTAAATTAACATAGAAAAGCAACACGTTGTAACCCACATAAAATGGGGATAGAAACATGATTTAAGGATTAAAGCTCGAGGGTTTTTTTTATGCTGGATTTTTCCTGAGGTGGATTCCTCCTGTGACTTTGATGGCAAGTCTTCCCACCTGGACTTAGAAAGAACTGGATTCATTCTTTTCCATTTGGAGTCCGCTGCACCGGCTGGTGTGGTAGGCCTGTATCACTCACATCTTCACACTCAGTTGGTGATGCGTGAGACTGACTGACATTTTTCATTGTTATTGTTTCATCGTGGAATTTTGGACCAGTTTTTTTTGGGACATTATCATAAACTCCTGTGTAGGAAGTTTTCATGTGAACGGTATTGAGTTGAACTTGAACTGGAACTGAATTTGATTAATCTGTTGACTATTACTTTGTGCACCTTAGTGCATCCAACAGATTTAAAACTGAGAACTAGCACTTGGCCAAGTATTACTATTATTTTATGTATTTTATTGTGTGTAATTTTCATAATTGTAAGTCTTCTACAACTGTTTGTCAATTTTAAGGTTCATTTTACTAAAGCCAGTTGTTCTTTAAATTCATCCAACTGCCTTTGTGTGTCATTTAAACGCTCCACTGAGCTCCGACAGCCATCTAAAATATATAATACCCTTCTCTACTCTGTTACAACATGTTTTATGTCCCTTTGAAAGTGTTGACTTTAAGAATGTGGTGTGGAATGAAACTGTTTGTTTCATAGCATAGAGGGTCGTCCAGTATTTCCTATTTTAAAATGATAATCAGGTCATTATAGAAGCTTCCTGTCCAGCATCTTAAATCGATCATGAAACTCTTGTCATTAGTACATCCATCTGGATCTCATTTTTAATTGTGTTGAAACAATTCTAGCTGATTTATTCTATTGAATCTGGTTTTGAATAAACATCCTGATTCTTGTTTTTCTTTGCATTTTAATTTTGGATTTCCTGGTTCCATCTCACATAGAATCAAATAAAATCATTTTGTTGTCATAAAAAGTGAAAAATACACACCTATACAGCACAAAATACAAGTTTGGAGATTCAGGAATGCTAAGGCAATGGACAATTTCATTTGAAAGGCAGAATTTCATATTTTGATATTTTCCTCGATCAGATAAACTGCAGGACATTAGCGTTTTAATTTGTGTGCCAGTAATAGAAGGGTGTGTGTTTAAGGCAGGTAGGAGGGAAAGCAGAAAAATGTCATCTACTATTTTGGTTGCCATGCTGTTTTAATGACGAACAGTAAACCTCCTCCCTGTTGGCTCAGGCCCCGATAGAGAGGAGAGAAGTAAAACCTGCAATAAAACCAGCGGAAATTTGGCAGAGTTAAATTCACCAAACCCTTTAGCTGGCCTCATATGGCTGCTATAAAAATTCCCTTACAAGAAAAAAATGTCAGGCATACAAACAAATTATTCTCTCAGTCAGGTCATAATTTTAAACACAAATCTTAGCAGCTGCAGTTATTATCAACAATCAGCATAATTAGAAACACTCAAAGTGAGGACTCCAGATTTATTTCATTTGTACCTTTTGGCTCCTCGCTGCTCATGCCTCTGTGAAATCTGTCTATTCCAAAAATGCAGCTGGATTGAAGGAGGACATCCAAAAGATTTGTTTGTGGGAGTGTTTTAAATTTGAGCAAGAGCACAAGAACAAGTACGAAACTCCATTCATCTGGTCAGAGGCTGATCAGAGCCCAAAACCGCCCACTCTGTGAAGAGTAGCCCACCAACCTGCTTCATCTTGTTCATTAGACATGCTTAATGGTCTTGTTGCTACATGTGATGATGGCAACAGTTCTACTTTTGTGTAGAAAAAAAGTCTGTTGTTCTCCAGGAGGTAGATTTTTTTAAGACTCAGGTTGTCCTGTTGAAACACCCAGTGAGCAGCATGAAGGGATATCCATGGCAACATCCTCACATAACCACCTATGCTTTCATGTTCTGACACAATCTGACGCTCCAATGTATGGAGTGAAAATAGTCTCAAAAGATTCGTAACTCGTAAAATGATTCGTAACTCGAAAAAATGATTCGTAACTCGTAAAAAGGGTACAGTCCAGTTACGACTGCAAAACTACTTTTGAGACTCATTTCACGCTTCCCTGATTTGTGTTGTAGATGGTGCGTTTACATACTACTAAAAGCTCGGACATCTGAGTTTACTTGAGAAATTGTTTTCTCCATAGTTCAACACGTATTTCCCTCTCTGCTTGTCTCGAATCGTGGCTAAGACATATTTTTGTGAAAAATATATATGTCATTAGACCCACATCTAATTTTTATATATAAGTTTATATACGATTCCTCGTTTGTGACCTGTATAACTGTAATTACATGAGTAAAAGATTCCACCACTAGGTGGCGGAAGTTTATTCTGCTCTGGCTGGGAGAAGCGTTCAGTCAAACAGTCCATAATGGCGGGTCGGGTCGGAACCAGTAATCGTGGTGGTGGTCTTCTGGCCCTCAAAAGTTAGTGGATGTTCCGGATGGCTCTACCTGCAGCCGAGTTCTCCTGAGGTTCGGGACATGTGGTTCTGGAGGCGTAGCAGCAGGACGGCTCTGTTCCAGTGTTAAACCCGTCAGTTCGGTCACCTTGTCTCGGTTCCGAGACCCGATGGACCCATCCCTCAGAGTTTTACCTGCAGCCGAAATATCACCCTGGTTCTGATTTAGTTCGGATCACTCAGATCTGTGACCCGGACTCTCCAGAACCCATTATTATCCCGTTTCATTGTAAAATTAGAGGTTCTGTTAGTGCGGTTCGGCGCTGACAGGTCCGTTCTGCCGCTGCAGATGGCAGAAGTAAGTGGATGTTAAAACTTGCTAGTTTTACCCTCAGCAGGAAGTGGCCTACCCTTCTGAGGGTAAACCAGAAGTACTGGTTCCGACCCGACCCGCCATTATGGAGTGTTTGACTGAACGCTTCTCCCAGCCAGAGCAGAATAAACTTCCGCCACCTAGTGGTGGAATCTTTCACCCATGTAATTACAGTTGTACCAGTCACAAACGAGGAATCGTTTATAAACATATATATAAAAATTAGATGTGGGTCTAATGACATATATATTTTTCACAAAAATATGTATTCGCCACGAGACGAGACAAGCAGAGAGGGAAATACGTGTTGAACTATGGAGAAAACAATTTCTCAAGTAAACTCAGATGTCCGAGCTTTTAGTAGCATGTAAACGCACCACCTACAACACAAATCAGGGAGGCTGAAATGAGTCTCAAAAGTAGTTTTGCAGTCGTAACTGGATCGGTACCCCTTTTACGAGTTACGAATAATGTTTTACGAGTTACGAATCTTTTGAGACTATTTTCACTCCATACAAACGTAGCATTTAAAGCAGTGGTGTGTATTTTCCAGGCTTTTTGTAGTACAGTCAAGTAACTATGTTATATAATATCTTCAGTTGTTATAAAAGCAGAAGGTGGTCAACAGAGACTTACGGACACACCAATCTAACCAGGCAAAGTCATTATGGGAAAAATATGCTTGTTTTTGCTGTTATGAGAGACATTGTCAAGAATCCTTGGTGAGAAAATGCTAACTGGGATTTACTGCAGGTATCACTTTCTTTCTTCCCTCTTTTATTTTGACAAAAGTATCAACAGTATGTAGCCGGGGCATGTTGTCCCAGAAGTGTGGTGCTGCGCACTCTCCCTTTTTGCCCATATATGGGAGACGTGGTGATGGAGTGCAGCTGGGTTGTTAGGGAGATAGGTAATCAGCATTGGCATAAAAGCAGAGGGATTGTTGAGGAGATCAGATCTCCAGCTGAATTGTGCAGAGAGGATATACCTTAAGAGAGCTGTTTACTGATCTGACCAGAAGGTAAAGGGCTGTTTAATGATGGTCTGGCTGTTTAATGTGTTTGTTTAACTTGATTTCTTTTGTGTGTAGGCTGGCCTGCTACTGTTTCAGTTTTTGATTTATTTTAATTTCAGTTTTCTTTTTTTGTGTTAGTTTAGAATTTCTGTTGGATCATTATTTTTGATTAAAGTATTTCCTTCTTGTGTGATTTTGTTTAGGGGAGGGAAGTCCCTATGGTCTGGCCCCTTGGCTTGTTTTAAACAGGGACCTATGCTGTCCCTGGGTCCCAAGCTGTTTTTATTTAGATTGAGGAGATGAGTGGAAGGGGAGTTTCTTTTTCTTTGTTGCGTTCACTAAGGGTTTTTGTGTGAGTGTGTTTCTGTTGGGGAACACTAAGGTGTATTCAGTTATCGTTGTTATTTCGTTTATTATTTCTCCCCAGCACTCTGATTTTATCTTACTAGGGTTTTAACAATTTCTCAGCTTTAAGGTTCCTGGGACCAGCATAGATCTCCCTTCTTTTTAGTGTGGTCACTCCTGTATGGTTAAAAATAAACAAATTGTGACTACATCCAACTTTAATAAATTGTACTTGCTTTGCAGCCGTGCTTCTGTCAATTTTTTACAAGCTTATCTGTGTGATCAGGTGAAGAGAGGACCTATGGTTCTCCATCTAACAAGTTGTACCTAAGGTCACAAGTAAAATAAATGATTCAGTTATATTTTACCTTCAGTAGCTTGGAATAAGCAGAAATCAGGCCTGAAATCTTGGAACATTCAACTACATGAAAACACTGCATTGATGTTATTCAAAAGTTACATTCTTACCTCCAGATGTATCTTTTCTACTTTAGAAAAGCAGGCTTTAAAGTAATAAAGTGCATTTGCTTCAGTGACTGTCTTGGTTTTTGGAAGGCTTTAGCCCACATGCAGAACACTCTCGGGAGGCAAAATGAAAAGTGAAAAAAGTTTTATTGAATAAATAAACGGTTATGAATGGGCCTTCTGTGGTTTTTCTTTGACTGGAGACTTGGGGAAGACAGGATCACCGGTCTCGAGTGGGGCTTAATCCAGATGAGCGAGATGTATACTTGTGGAAGCTGCTGGATGGTGGTGGGTTGGAGGGCAGACAGTCAAGTACAGGCGTGGAGGAGAACAGAGGAGCGAGCCGACTGCTAGCTGAGAAGTCCAGGAGGGGTTTATGGTTATTCTGCTGAGACGAAGAAGGGGTTCAGGCAACCAGTGGGTAACGATCCACGGCGCCACGAGAAAGGAAATCCAAAAGCCAGGTCTAAGGTTTCACAGGGAAACTTCCAAAGTGTCACAAGGAATCACCGGAGAGAAAGAGGCAACAAGAATTGATTACTAGTTGATCTTCTAAGGAAAACACAGAGAGGTAACTCTCTGTGTAATGATGGTCACAGTGATCATCATTATCACTGTGATCATTTCTATTCAGGCGTCGAAGGACTGACGTCTTTTGAAGCCAGGAAAATGACAGATTGTCTGCAGGTGTGTATAATAATAGCAGGTCTGCCCTCTGGTGACAGCAGCTCCAAGGCTCCATCTGGAAGAGAACCGGAACAGGTGGAAGGAGATGGAAACCCCACACAGAACCCAAACCCCGACTCACAACATTGACTTGCCCTTTTCTTTTCCCTGTGGATGATTTTGGTTCAAGAGAGAAAGCCTGCTGTGACAAAAACTTTACTCTGTACCCACTCTAACTTCTTACACTAAGTCTGACATCAGCTTTTCCAGAATTAGTGAAACTCCTATTGCTGGATCCCATTTTGTGAGAATTATGGTGTGAGAAAGGAGCTGTGTTTGGAATAAAATGTTTCATAGTGAGCTCTGAAATAACCATCATTTGATGATGCTGCAGAAAGCAGCAGAGAGTGCTTATCAGAGCACAATAAACAGACCTCGCAGTCACAAGCAAAATGCCGTTAATGCATCATGTTCCAGTGTATTGATACTCAAAACTGAGGTTCTGCAGCAGACTGTAGCTGTATTTATATTAGTGGTTACCATAGCTACAGAGTAAACAGCCTATGAGTCATACGAGGACACTGACAGCCATGAGGCGTTATGCAAAGTTTGGAGACTTTAGGTGTAATGAGTTTGTATCTGTTCTGCTCATAATTTTGACAGAGATTACCTAAACAAATCATGATGATGTTCTGCAGAACATTTGCTCTGATCTGCAACATCTCTACCACACTGTTGCAGTGGTAACCAAACTGCCTCAGGGTTCACTTTACGAGGAAACTATGAGCTTTGACCTTAAAAAGAGCTTTTGTCCCCTGTCCTCTTAGTTTTCAGTTTCCATGATTGCCATTACAGCCATGAAAAGGTTTCAGTATAAAGAAAAAATGTAGCAACACTGCTAATTAAATGCATTTAATTAACAGATCATCATTATTCCTGTCACCATTTCTATGAAAGCATAAGTTTTAGTAAGTTGCTCCCATCAGTTGCTGCTAAAACTATTTTTAGTTTTCATGACAACTGATTTACAGAATCAGTTGCTGCTGTCCATACTGAAATGTATTATAAGAGCATTTAGTTCCTAAGACAGGAACTAAACTTCCCTGAAAATTTGCCCCAAAGTTACACCATGTTCTGAGTAACTGCAAAAATCTAAAAATTCCATCTTAGAAATTGAAGTCCTCTGATGGCACAACATATAAAAAGACTGAACATTAATGGGTGGAATTTTGCAAGTGTTGTTGGGACACTGAACATAAACACTGAAAATAAACACTGAATTTATTATACAACTGCATTAATCCAGTTAGACTTTATGGACTGAAATAGCGTGCAATTTTTTTCTACAGTTAATTTTAAGGATGATTGAATCTTATTTAAAGTAAGAAATGTTCTGTAATAAAATGATTCCATGTATTAAATATTTTTACATCAGCTTATTCTTAAAGATAATGAATAGTATCCGTGCTGCCCCATTTAAATTCTTTAAATCCTTTTATCATGAAAAGCTTAATGTAATATTGAAGGGGGTTCAAAGTGTGGGCAATGTGACTTTATCCCAGATTATTGCTATGATTTCTGCTGTAAACTTTTTGCTGTTACTATAGTTGAAGTTCCATTCATAAAAGTTTCACTGTCTGATGTTGTGTGGTTTACCTGCTTTAACTGTGTGTAGTGTCATTTCTAAAAGTATGAAATACTACCTGCTGTAACCACAGTTCATTCACTGTCTCCTGCTGGCAGCTGCTGGCTAACTCTAGCCCAACTCTAAATCCTAGTAACACATTTGATATTGTAATATTTTATTCAAAAATATAACAGGTCAGAATTCAACAGTATTTTCTTTTGGTCCAACCAAACGTGAAGTTGGTCAGATCTGTTTCTCCTCAACCCATCATAGTAACCGTAGTAAACGTTCATTATTTCAGAAAGATGTTGCTCCATATGTGCTGACACACATAACATAATACATAACAGCACAGTTATGTATATAACAGCACATATGCGGAACACCTTTATTGATAGCTTTAGCCTTAGGTAATAAAGTGAAACGGGTATTATTCACAGATTTTGCCCACCCAAAATTCTACAACGTTTTAACGATAATATAGATATTATTTGCTCTTTCTGTGAAGGAAATCCAGAAGATGTGTTTCATTTATTTTGGCCTTGTCCCTTCTCTGTTCCATTTTGGCATTATTTGTACTTTGATTTCCACTTTTATGGAACCAGATGTCTCCCTTGCTTTGAACATGCATTGTCATTGGCTAGTTATTAGAAGTCAATAACTAAAAAAAACAATTCTATATAATTAATATTATTAAATACTTAGCCAAGTAACATATTCACAAATGCCTTTACACTAATCAAGAACCACTTGTTTCCATTTTTGAAAATAAGGTCAAGCAATATATAAAAATTATTAGAAATTCCACCAATACCACAATCATTAAAACTTGCACCTCCCTTCAATGTATTTATTTAACGTTACAGTGAAGCATTGTCTTGATGTTTGGCACCCCCTGGCGGTTATCATTATATCACACTGTATTTTATTGTACTGTTCTGTATTCTGTGTCTCAATAAAGATAAAAAAAAAAATCGAGCGAAGGCTCGCTTTACTATATGACGTGTATTTGAGTCGCCGGGTCGCGGTAGCTTTCGGGTCACTGTTTGGAGGACAGCTAAGATGGCCCTCACGGTGGTCCGGTTCCTCTTCCCAGCGAGAACAACTGCTATCAGAGTGGGGAGCTTTGTTCAGAAGGTGAGCAGCAGAACTGAGTTGTTCTGGGACCGTACCGGCCCGGTGAGCAGTTCTGTTTAACAAGGATAAGCTAACACTGTTAGCTTCTTAGCAGGTCGCCGCCTGTTGTCACCGAACTGCAGCTTGTTTACCTCTCCTTTTAGCAGAAGGTAGCTAAGAAAATGTTGGATACTGATGAGTAAAAGGCTGCAGGTTCGCTTGTTTTACTTTAGATCATGCTGGAGCAGCACAGCTAAGCACTGCGTAAACCCTGCCTTCTTTTTTCACTTATTCTTTATTAGAAAAGCTATTTACAAAGCAAGTCAGTGAAATAAACCTGACAGTATAACTGTTATCAGAACAGAAATCTTGAAATGAGTAACTTTTTCAAAGCAAAAATAAAAGAGGAAAAACTAACAACAACTTGTGTGGCATCGCCTTATATATTAAATAGCAATTACTTGATGTTTCAGCAAGCCGGGGCAGAATTAAATTTATGTCTTCTATGTAAAAAAACCCATCTTACATAGGTTACATACCAAACAGATATAGTTTTGAATTGAGTTTCTTTTACTTTAGGTGGAATTTGATATTTCCCATCGGAAAAAAATCACTTCTTTTTGAAGTCTTTATATAGTATTAACATTAAAGTGACAAAGTAATTTTGCTTAAAGGCAAATTACCAATTTATTCTTACATTTTTTTATCTTGTAATGATAAATTAATAACTGTAAGCGAGGAAGCACATGTGTATGGAGAAAAATTGCATGATAATTTGGATAAGTTTAAGTGAAGTATGGAAAATTCTTTACAAACCTTGTTAATACCATTACCTGAAACAATTGTCACACAGTGACAACTATTTTGAAAGAATGTTTCTCTTAAACCTTTCTAAAAACCTGCCAATGTTGTGATGTAGCAAATTTATGATGACTTTGTAACAACATAAAATTGCTCATAAATTTATGATGTTACAAAGTCATGAATGTGCTTCATCACAACAGTTAGTGGGTTTTTAGGAAGGCTTAGGAGAAAAATTAATTTGAAATAGTTGTCATTGTGTGACAGAAAACACACAACCTTTAAGAATGTGCTATGTCATTGCATCCATTAGTTTATTTTGAACTCTCGAGAATCAAATGTGATATCAATGACTATTCATTGGTCAATAAAGTGTCACTATGCAGTAGTAAAACAGAAATCTCAGGGTGACATCATGTTTTAAAAGGACATGTTAGTACAAAGAACTCAAATCACATTGTGTTCAAAATGTCAAATCCTTTGCAGTCCAAAAGGGATGTGCTTCTGCTCAGAATATGATAAAAGACAACCAAAAATGTTGTGAATTTTCACAAGTCTGAATGCAGTTGATGAGATACAAGATTATAAATGTGCATGCCAATATCTGGCAATATGAACATGAATTTAATTAGAGGTTGCGATTTGGGCCAGGTTCTTTTGCAGTTGTGTGAGTTTTACGTTCTTGGCCTGGAAACTGTCTGTCAGATCTGATGTAGGAATTGCTAAAGAAAGCATTGCTTTATGAATATACACAAACTTGTAGTGACGACTGTGTTGTGAAATTAACTAAAGATGACTGAACTGTGAGAAAAGCAAATGAACCTTTAGCCAGAAGCCTGAGTCTGAGTTAAAATGTGTGGAAATGGAGTGTGATCGTGTGTGTTGCAGGCGGGTATCTATACGAGCCCAGGGCGCAACCTGGAGTATGGCGTGTGGGCGTACATTCTGGGTGAGAGGACCACGCCGCGGTTCAAGCAGTACAGCAAAATCATCACAATTGATGGCAACCTGGCCTCAGGGAAAGGAGTGCTGGCCCAGAAGCTGGCTGACAAACTGGGTAATATACCCCACACACTAGCTGCTGCTGATTCTGACCTCTGGGAGGAGAAAGCTGATTGGTTCTGGTGAATGTGTCCACAGGGATGCTGTACATGCCAGAGGCTGACACCTTCTACATAGACAGGATGACTGGTGAGAAAGAGCCCCTCCCTTCTGACTTTAATGGCATGTGCAGCCTGGAGAAGTTCTACACAGACCCTAAAGCTGCTGATGGCAACAGCTACAGGCTGCAGCTATGGATGTACACCATGAGGCTGCTGCAGTACTCAGACGCTGTTGAGCACCTGCTTACCACAGGTACCACCCACACACTCGCACTTCTCCTGGACAGAGGTGATGAATAAAACCACTCCCCTGTGTCCTGATATGCTGTTCTTTAAGGACAAGGAGTGATCCTGGAGCGCTCTCCATTCAGCGATGTGGTCTTCCTGGATGCCATGTTCAAGCAGGGCTACATCAGGAAGGAGTGTAAGTATCTGGCAACAAAGAAGACTAGGCATTGGCTTTTCAACCAAGGTTTTATTTGAGCCCAGTAGGGCTGTTGTAAAAATTATGTTAGTATTCAAGTAAACTGTCAATTATTCTGATGATTAATCGAATGAAACATTTAATCAAGTAAAATATTGATAAATACTGCCATAACAGCAGTATTACAGCAGCCCATTGTGTATGACATCAGTCTCGGCTGCACCTGTATAAATACATTCACCACACTCTTCACCCCCGTTTGCTGGTCAGCAGCTCCTGGTGAAAAAAGCCCCTGTATTCAATAGAACGCAGACATTTTAGGCCTATTGGTCCTCCGAAAAACTATAAAAACCTGGACATCAATGAATGAAATTCCTCTGGATTGAATTTGAAAATTGGATGTCATGCCTAGCACCTCTTTAACAACTCACAGGCGGCAGTGAGAGAATTATGCAACATTAATAATCACCCATTTTACTGGTGATTAACATATTTTGTTAAACTGTTTTGCTAGTTTGCTAACCAGGAACACATAACTTAACGAAGCTTCGAGGCAGATAATTTGCTTGGAGGAATTCTGATGACCAAGGTCCTCGAATCATTCAAGGAATCATTGGATGATTCCTCATCCAGCTCTGGGCATTGGCCACCTCACATACTGTCACAGCTGCATCTCTGAAATTTTCCTTGCCGTGATGGTGCGGGAAAAATTTCATTCAAACTAGATGATTTGGAAGGTGTTCCTGCAGAGCATTTTGGATGCCGTTTGCATCCAAAACGGCACGCTCCTGCATAAATTGAGGCATCTGAGGCTTTATGACTTGTGACAAAATTTGACCTTTTGGGGTGACCTCTTATTTTTCCCCAGTCCAAGGATTGTCCAATTGTTGCTCATTTTGTCTGAACACCCACTAGACATGCCCCATCCTGCACTGAGTAAAAATACAACTCACTGAGTAATGCTCACTAACGGGAAGTTAGATAAAAAAACTATACACAAATCAAGAGAAATCTTACTTTTGTACAATAAAATGTCAGCAAATGTTCATTTACAGTTGTTATCTCCACATGGCGACAATATTTAACATGAGGTGTTTATATTTTTGTTCAGTATATTTATGGGAGCCCCTGAAGGTCAGTGGGCATGCCCCCCTTATCAGGGAATGCCATTAATCACATTAATCACACAGGCTTCTTTATTCATCGGTGTGTAACCTGCAGGTGTGAATCACTACAATGAGATCAAAACCATCAGCATCTGTGAGTTCCTCCCTCCTCACCTCGTCTTGTACATTGACCAACCAGCAGAGGAGGTGCAGAAGAAGCTCAAGCAGAGCGGGAAGGTACGGCCCTTCTAGCGCTGCTATCTCTGCTAGCTAGCATCAGAATAAAAGCAGAGAACACAGGCTTACTCCACTGCCACTGACTTCAACATTGTTTTTATGGTTGTATGTTGAGAGAAAGGTCAACTTAAACAAGCTAACTCTAACCTCAAGTTTATATACTGGTATGTTTGTCTTTATGATGGGATTGAGGATTAACTAACCTAGTAGGATAATGAAATGTTTATAAACACATATTAAGATTATGTAGACATTTAATTAAAAGTAAACAATCATAAAACTAACTAAAAGTATGTCTGAACAAAAAAAGGGTAAGTGTTCCATAAAAACAATGGAAGCTTCTGTCCAGCTTCAGCTGCTGGATAGGAGCAATTGGCATGGATGGTAAACAGGTCAGTCTGTGCTTGGAGGGGCTGAGTCCATGTGGAGTCTGATGAGGGACCAGTCAAAGCCCAGTGACAAAACGTCTAGATTCTATAACAGACTGGTAACCAAGTTAGGACAGGAGTCAGTTTACTGGTTCTAGTCTGGAGATGCTGCATCCTCTGGTGTTTGTACTGGCATTGATCCAGTAGAATGATGTCAGTGAGCTGAGATAAACTTGGGTGTGATGGATGTACATTGATGTCATGTTGATCATTCATTACCGCTAAAGGGCCCACGGTAGACCTGTTCAGTTGAACTAATGTTTCTAACTACTGATGCTTTCAATAACAGCTAACAAATTAGTTGTTACTAACTGCTACCTAGTTAGCTAACTACTGTAACCAGCAGTAGTAACCATGTGGTTACTACTGTTGTAACCTGGCACTGGTCACAGCCTCACCTGTGAGACTGGTACCAGCTTGGTACCAACTGTCTGATGTTGCTCTGTAATGTTTTCTGTCAGCCCCACCTGCAGAACGTTTCCCTGCAGTATCTGAAGAGCATAGAGGATTCCTACAAGAAGTCCTTCCTCCCCAGCATCCGGTATGTGACCAGAGAGAGCGCTGGACATGTCTCTGTCTCTGTTGATCTTTAACCCTCACACTGTGTCCTCCTCAGAGAAACCTCTGAACTGCTGGTCTATGATATGACCCAAACTCAGGACACTGAGAGGGTAAGACACTGTCTCTGTTCACGTGTGATTTGAATTTAATTTCTTAATTAATGGAAACGTCACAATTGCAAAACTGTGTTCCTTCGACATTAGCAGAATGTGAATAACATGATCTGATGAAGGCATGTTCACCTCCGTGCTCTCCCAGGTGGTGGAGGACATAGAGTACCTGAAGTTTGATAAGGGGCCATGGCTAGAGCAGGATGACGTTAGCTACCACCACATGAGGAAACTGTGAGTTGCTCCTCCTCTTTTCTCTGAGCACGCTCCCAAACCAGCTCCTCAGTCTTCCACTTCCTCTCTTCTGTGTTTCAGAGTGCAGGACAAACAGAGGGTTGGCTCGCTCACCCACATACCCGTGTTCCTGCCGGAGATCACCATCGGAGCCCACGACTACGACCAGAAGTACTACGCTTTCAGAGCGGTGAGTTGGCACAGGCTTGGGCTGGATCCGGTTCTGATGTCCTGCATACGGTCATTAAAGCCAGTCCCTTTATTATGTTCCAAAAGTATAATATTGAGGATGGAAAAGTTGCCCATCCATGTTGTCAACAGAAAGTAGCATGAAATGCTCCAACATATCCAGGCTTCAGAAAACCCAGTGGACCAGAATGTTGTACTTCACCTATTTGCCCTTCTGTACAACAACCACGACTGTTGACCAGCTCCAGAACCTGTCATCACCTGCAGAAATAATGAGATTTGGCCAAGTATAAAACAGATGCCGAAAATGATCACAGGTCATCCAAATGGAGCAGATGCAGAGTGAGATGCACTGTCCATCACTGGGCTCCACTCAGCTCATCTCAGGATGTGACACCAAGATTGTATCACGAGTTCTGCTTCTATCTTCTCATTCTGCTCCCTCTTGGAGGGCATCGGCCTGCTGAATCAGTTTTTGTTATGTGTAACCCAGAAGACTGTCTGCAGTCTTAAATGTTATGATCATGTAAGCAGCAGCAGTGTGAATGTAAGCAGATAAGTCAGAAGAAAGACAGAATCACTTCTCAATAACCAGAACCAGCAAACCATCACCATGGAAACTTCACACTGTAACCTGAAGCAACATGGATGCTGTGCCTCTTCACAGTGGAACTTCACCATAAACACTTTATCTATTTAGCTCCAGCATTAAACCAAGCATGGAGGTGGTTTGAGATGTGAATGAGGAGGCTGACAGCTCTGATAAGCTAATGTGTTTGTAGCGCCTCCACCAGGTTGAAGGATGAACTAAGACATTAGGCTCTGATTTGCCCGCTGAGGTGTTTTGGTTCAGCTGAGCTCTTTGATTCGGTTGGCTGTTTTATCTGATGCAGAGCTTTGTAAAAGAAAATCCATAATGGGGAACCTTTTCTTTCTAATGTCTGCTTTGTTCCTTTTTTATTGACTCTTCTTATTTTTCTCCTCTTCCCTGGGCCACCAAGTCAGCCTGATGAAAGTCATTTTCTTGTGCTGAAATATCGAACCCTTTCGTAGTTACAAATGTCACATATGGAATATTCCGGCCGGCTGTTTGTATCATCGGTCTTGTGGGGAAACATTCGGGTCTGACCTTTCCTGTTTATTGACTGGAGCCGTTTTTGTCTCCCCCTGCTGCACGAGTCGGGCCGAGTAATGCAACAGCAGGCCGTGACCTGACATTTCACTCCGAGTCAGGATCTCAGAGGAGGGAATGAGGATGGCGACACGTAGCAGCAGAATGGCTCCCTCAGCACATTTCAGCTAGCAGAGCACAGCCAGTGGCCCACATGCTCACAACTGTAGAACGTCCTGAAACCCTGAGCGTCTGCTCAACTGGAATTTGGCAAAAAGTGTTTTACTCCTTGTTCTGTTGGCTGAAATAAACAAAAGCTACAGTAATGATGGAGAGAAACTCCATTTTCTTGAAGTTCACCTCTGGGGATTTTTGTGTGATAAAGTTGGATTTATTTAAGATGTAAACTTCTTGCAGCTGTACTTGCATAAACCATTTCTTGTCCAATCAGGATGTCCTCATTTATGTTTCTGTGGTTTCTGCTTTGGTTAAAAAGCAGCTCTTTCCCTGAAGACGCCTTGGTAATATTGTGGTAAGACTTTAGAGTTGACATTGTAAAGTTTAAGGTGTGAAAACTTTGTGCTTTGATTTACTTAGGAAAAAAGATACTTTATGTGCTAATAGGAAAAGAGGATATGAACCCAACTGGAACTGGTCCAAACCGGTTCTGATGGAGGTGGTGGGGGGGGCTGTATTGTTTAAAAGTTCACATGAACTCTTTTGGTCTGACTCATCCTCACTGAGGCTTCAGGATGCTGCTTTAGCTTCCTGAATAAAAATGCAATGACAAAATACATCTTATATCAAAATAATTGATTCTGGTTTGTTAGTTGAAATTGTGTCTCATGTTTGAATAGGAACGTGTCCATCACAGTGAGAGGTGGCTGTGAATGAATGCTGCTCTGTCTTGTTGTTGCAGCTGCCTGGGAAGAAATACGCTCGTGGCTACAATGCAGATGTTGGAGACAAGTACATCTGGCTCAAGTGAATTTTCTTTTCTTTCATCTTTGATGTCGACTGATCTGCCAATAGAACTCAGTTATGTTGTACAGTCTGAGGAAAAACTATGTATTAAAGAAATATTAATATTAAAGTGTGTTCAATCATTTTTTTCTTTTACTCAGTGTGACGCAGGTCTGTCAGCATTCAGCTTCAATAATACCAGCACGTTTAGATTCATGTACAAAAAACTACACAATGTCATTCCATCACTGACCAAACCCTACGGTTGGTTTCCTGCCACTTCCCACCAGGAGGCCAGCAGAAGCTCTCAGATCCCTGTTGATCTGTTTACACACTTTGTCAGTATTTTGTGAAGGTATTTTCAGTTCTGTGACTCATTCTGAAATCACAATACTGCCACCAAGTGGTGACAACAGTAGGTGGCGTGTAGGCCTGTCCTATAGGCTTCAGAAAGCATGGGAATGTTCCTGAACTTGAGCTGGAATATGAATATAAATTCATGCTAGATGAAGTCAGCCTAATTAGTGGACAGGTTGTAATTAAAGTCATTTCTTCATGTGACAAAGACTGCATGATGCTGCCATCATTATATGACCTGAACATGTCCTCATATGCAGGAAACTACTGCTGACAAACATTTATATTAGCATTAATCACAAAGGTGCTTCATAATGCATAATTATATACATACACATATATACATGGTGAAGCAGCATCCAGCTGTGCACCACAAATCTGGAACAAGCTTCCAGAAATCTGAAAAGCAGTTCCTTTAAATCCAGGCTAATCCTTCCTGTTTAGTGTTGCTTTTCAATCATAATAAATGAGCAACATGTTTCATGTTTAATGACAAAATGTAAAATGTTTTGTCATGGTTTTCTGAATTGACTTGTTTTTTATGACTTTGTATTTTTGTGATCTTATGATGCAAAGCAATTTGAACTGCATCGTCACTGAAATATGTTATAAAAAATCTTGATTGAGTCCAAATAATCAATGCAAATGATCTGAAAATGGGAACATCTTTGAACAACTTTTATGGCATTGCAGAGATATTTGGTAATGACTAGATATCTCGTCTCTGACCTGAACACAGCAGGAGGCATAAAATCATTTGGAGATTTTAGCATAAGGCTGATCAGGCGTTTGAGGTGAGCAGCAGCATAAGATAAGAACCCCGTCAGTTTGGATTAATCTGCAAAGGGAAGACGTCAGATAGCATTAAGGCCCTGACTCTGAACACAAAAGCATCTGTCACATTAAGGTGGGAACTTTTTCAGGTAATTTCAGAGAAATTAAAGGGGACATAGTTTCCTGGTGGCAGCATTTAGCACCCACATGGTTTTAGAAGTGTTTGTGATCTATCATTTTTAGAGACGGAAGCAGGAGAAGAATTAAAGTTAATTAGAACTGTATCAGAACTGAAGATTCTGATGCTCTGATCAGTAGAAATCACAGGCACTTTGTGACTTGAAATTTCAAAAAAAGTTCATTCAAATCAGTCATTCAGACAGAATCATCCTAGATATCAATGTAGTAAAGGTTAGTTTAAAGACAAGTACATAACATATTTTTCTTACAGTCTGACATTTCCTGTTTTAGACTAACTGGAATTACCAACATTATTTTTAGTTCCTAAATGTCAGGAATGATGAGAAACACAACAGTCATATTCTTCACATTGAGAGGTTTAGTTTTAGTTCGGGGGTTTATTTACACATATCAGACCAAAACACTTTCATATCTGGGACATATAACCCAGTTACTCCTTCCTGAACACTGTGATCCATGCACATCCCCATGGTGTGCATGCACACCATGGGGATATCTATTCACACAGGACTGTGTGAATAGATATTTATTCCACCTTCAGGCATCTGGTGGACTGAAGGTGCACTAGATGATGACCTTCAGTCCACCAAAAAATACCTCTGGAGAATTCACAACTACTATAAAATCTAATTCGATTTTATAGTAGTTGTTTCCTTAATGTCACACAGGAAAGTGGTGTATGCGTGACATGTTGTGTCTTCTGCATTCTTATAATCACCTGGACTGCCCTGAAATGAGCGCAATGTTGCTGGACATAAAGGAAGTTATTTAGAAGGAAATTTAAAAAGAAATAAGTTATTTAGAAAGAAATGTTTCTATTTGCACAGCAAATAGAAACATTATTGGCAATCCTAACTGAACAGCTTTAATGTCAGGCATAAAAAAATAACAAAAAACATGTTTTTTCCTGTATAGTTTATGCAAGACATTGCAGTTTCAGCTGAATCTGTTGCTAAAATAATTTTCTTTCCCAAATGGTCCAGTCATGTTTTCCTGTTTTTATTCCAGTGAGTTTGAGGTTGTGGTATCTCTCACACCCTCCTCTTCCTCAACTCTCTACCTCTCATGGTGTCCCATCTGTCTGTCTCCTCTGGTGTCGGGTTTATTCATGAATGTTCTGTTGGTCTGAGTAGTTTTTGTTGTTCAGAACACACACACACACACACCCACACACCCCCACACACACACACACCCCACATGCGCTCATGCATGCACACAGAAACCCACTGGAAATGCACAAGGGCTGCATTAAAAATTAAAAAATGTTGCAGGAACAACTGAAAAGATGACAAGGAATTAAAGCACAGTGGAAACACTGTAGAAAAGGAATCAACGGTTGGAGAATTTAACACTTCAGAAAATAAGAGTTTTCTTTCATGTAAATATAAATATAAAGTGTTTTTACTAAGGTGGAAGATGGAGTTAAATTAGTGTAAATATGTCTAGTACGGATCTGTCTGTTATCAGAATGATAACCTGGAGGAAGAAACTGTTTTTGCAAATAGTGCTCTGTAGCACCGACCTCAAATGCACGGTGTGTCCAGGATGTGTAGGATCTGCAGAGGGGTTTTGGCTTCTCTACACAGTTCAGGTGGGTTGTTCGTTATTCAGTAACAGTTAGTGGGCGACCAGAGAGACAGAAATGTGATCATGTCACAAACACAACATGTTGAAATTTTTGCTCAGTCTGTGGCTTTTTGTTGGACTTTGTTGCTCTTGAGTCTTTTCAAAAGGTCAGCCCAATTATTGCAAGAGAGTTGCTTTTGTAATAATCAGTGTCTCCACACACTGGCCCAGTGGTGTCCAGTGTTCTGCAGGGGCCTGTTAATGACCATCATTTGATCCAGGTGTGGCGTTGAACCAGGGACAGAACTAAACCACGCAGGATGCTGGCCCTAGAGGACCGGCTTTGGAAACACCTGTCCAAGCCAATCTGTGGCCAAAGGTCTGCTGACTTCTTTTTTTCAGCCTGACTGGACACTTTGAGCCCCAGTGTACACAGCAAATGTGGCAGAGTTAAAGCACTGAGTCTATCTGGTCCATTTCAGAGTGGGTATTAGTTTAACTCTGCATTATTTCAACAAGAGATTGAGTAGTTTTAACTATTTCAAGTGTTAAAATTGAAAGAAGGAGCTGGCATCATCTGACAAACACAAAGACCCAAAACTAACAGAATCTGTTTGCTGGATGCATTCCTGTGGCTGCTGCTGGAACAGGACAGAAACAGCAGAATCATGTTGAACATCATGAGTAGATCTGTGGATTTAGAGATTAAATGTTTGATGTATTGTGGAACTATGTGAGTTTGTGTGATTTTCAGTCATCCTCATTATTAGTTATCATTTCTAGAACCCACAGCAGTTATACTGCTGATCCTGATAGGTTTGAACACTGGGAGCCAGAAGCCGAATTACAACAATTACTTTTACTTGAGCTGCACAAACAGATTCTGAGGGCAGCTGTCCTACAGATGTTCTGTTAGTGTGAGACGGCTTTCCAGAGCAGATCGCTGCTTCTAAACCTCTCCATGCTCAAGTTCATGTCTTTGCCAGCCTTTCAAAGGCCAGCCATGATCTATCCTGATGACGGAGGCCCTAGGGAACTAAGCTAAGGGCATTTTGCATGGATTAAACTCCAGATTTCTTCTTGCTTGAGGGAGTGGAAAAGCTCCAATCATTCCATCCTTTTATCCTGATGGGAAGGAGAAAAGAGCGTGCGTTTGGTGCATCTCTTCGCTTTCTGCTTACACTGACATTTTCCCCTAAAACCTGTTGGCTGCTGCTCCCCCTCTGAACTCCAGATCACATTTTTAAATATTATCTCAGCATAAATGAAATGTCAGCATGTGGTAATAGGGATCAGCTAGTTTTGATTACAGGCTTTAGGGATTCAAAGGGCATTCACGGACTTTTAAAATTGAAAACTGGTGATTAACGTCAATGCACTGGCATGTGAATGAGCACCACTTAATTATGACAGTAAGCCTCCAGCCCGCCTTGGACCTTCCTCTGCTGTGGAACACGTGCTCTGCCTGTACGCTGCATCAAAGCACTGTCCATTTTGATTTAATTCAGTTCATTTAATTCACTCCCCTTCAGTCTGGCTTATTAAATTTTTACATATAAACTAAATTAAAGGGAAAGGAAGAAGGCTACCACATAAAATACACACATCAAGTTCAAATCTAAATGCATGACTGACCCAGTGTCAGCTCATTGGTATTCAGTCTGTTGTGGTCAATTTTGCATTCAGCCCAAATACATCCACATCCACCCAATACAACTGAAAACAATTAGATCCAGTCAATTACTAAATGCCAATAGATAAGCAGCCTCTGCTTAAGTCTGATCAGCTTGGATCTGGTTAAACTACACAAACAGAACAAAAGAATTAGTTATCCTGGTAGAGAAGTGGTAGAGAAAGAAATGACGAGTGTTTTGACCCCCGTGGTCTGCAGACTGCCGGCTGTGGCTGAGAGCAGCTTGTTTACTTGCTGCCCTGTGGCTGAACATCAGGCCACTCAGACAAAAGCAGAGGGAATAACTGACAGCGCAGCAGCCCGGAGCAGTCACACTGAACTAATGGAGGGTGGAGAACATGAACTCTGGAGAGGAGTGTTTGCCTCGCTGTGCTGTCCGCTATAATGCACCGCTGAGGTCTTATCAGTTGTGAGAGCAGGCAGTGGAAAATTACTTATAGAATGAAGCTGTAACTCCAGAGCTGGAGCTGCACTGGAAGCACTAAGTCAACATTATTGGTTGGGAAGACAAAGGCAACAGTGAAGTGAACTGAGGACGTTTTCACGTGGAGGCCTGGGATTAGGCATGTTTGGCTTGTTTTGCTTGAAGCAACAAGGAATGTGTTTGCTTGAGTTTACGCAACAAGCTTGATCAAGTAAGCTCATTAATATAGAACTAAATTGGAAGGAAAAGCTTTTCAGATGATATTTATTTTCGTTTTGGGGGTATGTTGATTTTTTTAAACTTGTGAACATGTATGTCATTTCTAAATTCATGCCAACAGATTTTCCCAACTGAGCTGCAGAGATCTCATTTGCAGGATCTCTGCAAGCTCCTCCAGAGCTCCTCCTCTTTCGTGCTTCTCTGATCAATGATGTCTTTGCCTGTTAGTTTACATGGACAGCCATGTGTTGGGAGGTTTGCAGCTGTTGAGGTGTTAAGGTTTTGGGACATTGTTTGGTTTCCCATCTCTACTGCACAATTCTACACAATGCAATGGTGCCTTTGCTGGGTTTCTTAGTCTGTTGATTAATTTTCGCCAACAAATCTCTGAGATCTTTGCAGAACAGTTTATTCACTATTTTGTGTTGATTTTTCACATAAGATTGGCATGAAATAATGAAGAGAATCCAAATGCAGGAAAGGAACTGAAACTCTAGTTTCTTTTTGACTTAAGTAAACTGTTAAAATCCAGGGAGAAATTAATAATGGATTGGAGAAATCCAAGGGAATCCCCGGGATGATATTTCTGCAGGAGTTGAACAAGGAGCAGGTGGCTGATTCGAATATAGGTACAGCTGTGAGGAAAGGAAAATAACTCAAGTTACTGAGAAACAAGCAAACAATCCAAACACTCAGACACATCACAATGTGTCTGTAATGTGTCACAGATCTGAGTGTGGAGAGAGCGTCCAATAAAATGCATGGAGATATCTGGTTGTGACATGAAATCCTGTGTAGAAGTGTCAGGGTGTAATCCTGAGTTGCTAACAGGCTGAGGAATGGTTTGAATGTGGCGTGATTACATTCTAAATGTCTCTATTAAAACTGTGCAAGAGAAACATCTGATTATTTCACCAACATCTTCTGACTAAGTTCAAGCTGCTTAATTCAGCCTTTATTCTGTTTTCATTCCACTTTTCCTTTTATTACTGAAATAGTGAACACATGTTGACATTAACAAACATGTTTTTATTCACTTTTTATGCATAGAAATTCCATAAAGGCTTCAAGACAAAGATGCCACTAGACTTTTTTAGTGGGCTGGAATATTAACAGCCAAAGGTTTACATACACTGATCATAATGGTGTGATGTCCAGAAAGGTTCAGAGCTTATCCCAGCAGGCTGGTGCCTGTCTGCAGTGGGCATCAGATGAGAAGTAGGGTCACCAGTCTGTCACTCACACCTAGTGGAATCCCTGGTGAGAACCACACATTCTCAGGGTTCAAAGCCCAGGACCGTCTGGCTACAAGGCAGAAAGGCTTCAATGCATCTAAAAGCTGCTAGATCAGGGGAGGGCAACTCCAGGCCTGGAGGGCCAACTTCAGCACACCAGAGTCAAATAATGAGGCCATTAGCAGGACTCTATCTGGAGACGCTGAATGCACCGAGGAGGTGATTCAGCTGTTGGACCAGGAACACATCTGAGAGTTTCAGGACACCTGCCATCAAGGACCAGGTTGCCCATCCCTGAACTAGACAGTAGATCTCTCTGACTGCAGTTGGTCACCTTTTCACTTTTGCACTTGGGCTTTGACTGCACAGTTTCTCCAAGCTCAACTCCTCCCTGGCGCATCATTTCCCCCAACAGTTTACATGTAAATTCAGGATTGATTATAATGTTTCCAGTAGCAGAGGAACATTCCAGTTATTGAAAATATTGGTGTCAACTGGGATAATTTAGTGAGCAGGTAATTAAGCCAGCAGTCAGTGGGAGGACGACTGCTGAGGAGGAGCAGAAATAAATCCTGAACCTGATGTGACTGAAACAGCGATGGACTTTCTCACAGCACAATAAGTTTATTAACAAACCTCAACAAAAATACTGATAACAACAAGAGAGGTCTCTAAGTTTCAATCAAGGAAGTAAAATAAAGCTATTCTTCTGCTGAAGAAACATGGGGCTGTAAAAACTTTGAGGGAAAATTCCCTCCCAAGGTGGCAAACCCCGACTGCAGTAACACAGAGCAATCTAAAATACAACCCAGGCTGTGATTGCCACCTTCACACAGTCGCAGAGGACGGACGGACCCTCGTCAGGAAAAAGTCAAAGCCCTGAAATTCTGAGAAAAGCAAGAAGAAAATGTTTAAATAGAAACACAGATGAACAAAAAACAACAAAAAAACCCTCAATTTAATATAAAATAATTTTAAACTAAACAATTTCAGTTATATTTTAACATCTACTCATAAAAACATATTTACTGAGCAAGAAGGAACCATCTTTACCCTACTTCTATCAAATAACAGTTTCTGTCTAAATATATCACAGATATTTAAATAATAAAACGTATTTTGCATATTATGAGTCAACACAGCAGACTGCCTGATTAATAAGAAATTCTAGATGCATAAACAATTCTTCAGACCCCCAATAGTAAACCTCTAGAATAGAACTGACCTTATGAGGCCATGCAGGTCTGATCATCTGAACCTTCTTGTTCTTCATGTGTTCTGCTTCTGACTGCATGTAGACGGGAAGTGGATCAGAACCGTTCAGCCAGGCGTCCAGGATGCAACACTGATTAGAAAAGGCTAAATGTTATGAACAACTACTGGAGCTGTCATCAGTAATTAATAATACAAAGAATGACTGCTTCCAGTGAACACCACAAACACAAAACAGACATAGAAAACCCCGTAAATTAAACACAACTATATGCACAGTACTGCAGTTAACTGTCAGGATAAATGTACACAATGTTTCTCAAAAATGCAAAAAGACATGCAGTCACAAAGTTTCACACTAAATGGCATCCAATCCAATGTCCAATTGACACATTGAATAAAGAGTCCATGATTTTCTTTGTCCAACTACTTGAGGGGAAAATGTCCAAGTGCAATTTGTCCACAATGGAGAAGAGATGAATAGTGATGGGGAGATGGAGCGCAGATCGTACCAGACTCCTACCAGACTCCTACCAGACCGGTCTGGAGGGATCTGCAGGTTCTCTCCTGGCTCCCAGCTGGATTTCATCTGGCCTGCAATCAACACACAGGACTAGTAAAATGCCAAACTGCTTGTTGACTGAACTGCTCTTCAATGTTTGTGTACACCAATCAGAAAAATGCATCCAATTATATCCACAAATCAGTATGTCCTAAGACAAAGTAGAGATGTTTGCATTTAAACTCAATATGAATAATGTAGCAATTGCTCGAATGCCAGCCAAACAATTAGCCATTGGCATTTAATTAACTACTCACCAGTTCAGTTCACAGTTCAGGCTTACTTAAGAGCAGATTTTACCCTGGGTTACAATTGCCCATGACGTAAACCAACCACATATACCAAGACTGGTATACATTTTAAAAGCAGTTGCCCAGATGTCAACAATATGATGCTTTCTGGAGGCATGGACTGTGTTGATGTTTTAAATTTGATCCAATCACCAACTTTTGTCTGTGACGTATGTAATGTGCCAGTTCAACACTAAGAAGCTCACTGGATGTTATCTGTATCGTAAACAACCATCCTGCACTGTGAAAAGAGAAGTCTCAATCCCCCAAACAAAGCAGCTGTTAAGGTTAATTCGGTATTTAGAAAGTGTGACCAACTCTGACTGAATGGCTTCCTTTACTTCCTCTGCTGCCATTGCTAAAGCTGTATGCAGACTAGAATTTTATAACACTGCAGAAAATCTTTCACAACTTCTCCTTCTATTTGCTGATTGGCCTGATAGAAAATCTACCGGAGGAAATCCAAGTGCATGGGAGAAAGCCCAGATTATCTGTGAAAAGTGATGTGAATCGAGTGGAATAGCATAGGAAGGCAATGGACAGGCTACACCAAGTCACCCGGTCAAACAACATTAAACAGCATGAGTCAAACTATTTCTGCTATAATTAGTTATAGTTCAAACATTCAAACTTGAATATTTAGTGAAATTTCCAGTTTGTGATGGAACTCAGGCTTAGAGTTTTAATTACCGGTGGAGCTTTGAGGACGAATCTGAGCAGATGTAAAAACCCTGACATTAATCAGAGGGCCGCAGCAGGTCCCCCGGTCTGGGAGTTAAATGTGCCTGCAGGACATTTGTCATGGTGCTGACATCCCATGTACCAAACCAACTTAAAACTTTCATCTCAATTTGGCGCCTCCAGGATTAATACGCATTTAACGCAGGCTGATGTCACTTTTGAAGGCAAATGTTGTTCTTCAGAAGTGCCCTGGGAGTCCTCCCAGTGACTCAGTAATAAAGCTGAGGAAAGATCCCTGCTGGGGTTCATTTGTTGGCTTTAGTGAGTTGTGGCTGCAGCTCAGCGTTGCAGAGCCTCTGTGCCTGAAACAGACAACCCCACCGAGGGGAAGAAAGGGAAGTCACTGTAATCGATAAGGCCAGTCACCTTCCATCAAGCACCTCACCAGCACTGTTCAATACAATGTTCCAGTTCAGGGTATCCCTTCGGGAAGGAAGCAGCAGATGGCAGTGTTTCTATCTGAATGCGTTCTGGCAGAGAGGTGAGACAGCCGCTCGGAAACGGCGCCGCTCTCTGTGGGTGTGTGTGGCAACATACATGCTCCCAGATATTTGAGTTACGGTGTGAAATTAGTGAGGAGACCTTTCTCTCCTCACTCTGGCTTTTATTTGCAGAACTGAAAACTGAGAGCAGCCTCTGGCTACAGAGATGCTGTCTGTCCCTGCTGCATCATATTCCCACAGTAAACATTTTCTCTCCTGATGGCCTCGGCATGCATCAAAACAAAGGACGAATGAAGAAAATGGAGCAATGCAAGGACAAAATGGAGCTGTAGCATCATTAGGAGAAATATCTGTTTCTCTGCTGCATTTACTTTCATGTAGAAATCATTTCATCTGTTAGTCTGTTTGCGATGATCAGTTTTCTGTGTGTAATGTGAAAGCTAAGTTTTTGTTTTAGGACTTAGTGACCTCTTTTAACTGAATAATTCTACAAGTTAAATCAGATATTTAAAGAGAAGGGCTTGGCTTTCTGGTTTACTGGATAAATGTAGTAACAGTGAAAAAAAATGTAAAAACCTACATTCCAACGATCAAAACGTTTTACATCCAAAAAATATCTGAATCTTGTCCCAGTCAGGTGTTATAATCCGATGCTGCTGTAAACAATGAACTGCGCTGTGTTAGAACTGAATCTGACTGATTCAACAGCAGCTGTTGTTAGTGAGTTAGTGAAATCACAATAGCACCAATAATTTCAACTAATGATCTTCTGCATGCATGGCTTTATCAATTACTCATGTTTTGTGGAGACTTGTTTTTTTTTTGCAATGTTCTTTCAGTTCATTGAAATTTGCAGACATCTGGATAACAGGAACAAAAAACTGATAGAAATTCCCAGGGAAAAGGTTTTTTCTATGCACAAAAACAACAACAACAAAAAGAGTATAATTCATTGTAAAATACTGGCAGCTGTGGTTTCCAGTATTTAACTGTAGTAAATGCAGCCATACTGTATGAGGCATTACGGTATAATATTTTGGCAAACATCATTTAACAGGTCAGAACTGCAGACTGTTTACTGAACTGTGTGATACATTATTGCATTTTATTATGAAAAGCAACAGTATGGTAAATTACCAGCAGCTGTAGTTGCCATAATTTTACCATAAAAAATAGAGTACAACACACAGTGTTTATCAAAATGGAACATCATAAAGGAAATAAGTCCAAAGTGAACAAAAATGCAGACTATGACTGATCCACTTAAAGAAACCATTTAAATGTTCTGTAAAAACAGAACCGATTCAATTTCCTGTTTTCTTGTTCAGTATCCTCACAAAGTAACACTGAGATCTGAAAAAACAAAACAAAAAAAAAACAGCTTCTGTCCACATGAGGCAGAATCTACTTCATGGTGGAAGAAATTCATGATAAAATGCCTCTTGTTCTGGTAATGAGACCCTGTTTCATTATCCATGATTGTCCATGATTTCAAGAAAGATCTTGTCTTCGATAGACAAGGCTGTTTTGTCATCATCAGGGTTCCTTTGGAACACATTAAGCCCCAGATTGTCAGTTAGTTTGACTGAAGCTGTTTGTGTGATGTCCGATGAGCGGTCTATAAGTTGCTGAATGGGATCACTGAGCATCTTTTTTTTTTTTTTTTTAAGGATTTATTGGCTCTAGTGGCCTTTATTTAATGTTAATGGACAGGAATGAGGAAAACGAGAGAGGGGGAAGACATGCGGCAAAGGTCACCAGGCCGGGAATCGAACCTGGGACGGCTGCGTCGAGGACTAACGACGCTAAACCCCTGCGCCACCACAGCACCCCACTGAGCATCTCTTTTATATGCATTGCGCTGGGACAAGGCTCAAGAAAAGAAGTGCGGCCATTGTTTAGCACATTTGCTTTGTAGACGTTCACCTTTGTTTGTTTGTGTGCCCCTCCAAGACACACCTCACCTACGATGACCCAGCCCAAATCTAACCGCTGGGCATAAGGTGTGTTGTGTGGACCATTGTACTGTTTGCGTACTTTATGGACACTCAGGACATCTCTCCCCAATAAGAGAAGGATGGGTGTTTCTGGCTCAATCGGTGGTATTTCACCTGCAATAGGAGCGAAATGGGGAAAATGCTGCACAATGTCAGGCGTAGGAATTTCTGAGCGATCATCTGGCATAGTATTGCATTCTAAAAGAGGTGGGAGTGCTACATGAGTCTTTCCATCCAGAGACGTGACTACAAAATTATGAACTTTCCTTCCTGTAACCTCTTGGATTCCTCCACACGTCCTTAGTGTATAAGTGGTGGAGACTGCATCAATGCCAAACATGTCGAAGAAGGCTGACTTTGCAAGCGATCGGTTGCTTTGGTCATCTAAAACCACATACATTTTTTGGACTTTTTTAGGATCGTCCCTAGGATACACGTTCACTAAAGAGATTTTTGAACAGGATCTGAGTCCATGAGATGTGTCACAGATCTCTATACATTTTGAAGTGACTTCCGGAGATGGACTATGTTCTTGCTCCCCGCCTTGCTCTTGCTGTGTTGCTTCAACTTCTGTGGCCCAAGGAGCAGGAACAGGATGCCAAGCAGTAAGGTGCTTGTCGCTGTTGCATTCTTTGCACTTCACAGAAACTTTACAGTCTTTGGCCAAGTGCTTAGTGGATGCGCAACAACGAAAACAAATATAGTTTTCTTTTAGATAAGCTTTTCTCTCATCTAAGTGCTTCATTCTAAAACCACGACACTTTGCTAAGGGATGTGGCTTGCTGTGTATCGGGCACCGCTCTGATGGTTCTTCTAGTTTCTTTTCGGATGCACTGTTGGTGACTGCAGGTGCAACTGCAACTTCAGTTTTTCTCACTGACACTGTTTTATAAGCGTTGTTGTATCTTAACGGTTTCTCTGACTTTACATGAGTCGTAACACTACATGTAGAGAACGCAAAACTCGGATCATTACGAGTTTTCGCTTGACTACATATGAAACGTACAAAGTAGCTGAAGGGTGGAAAGGGAACATTATGTTCTTCCTTGTATTTAGAACCCTGTGTAATCCAGCGTTCTTGTAAGGCATAGGGAAGCTTTTCCACAATTGGGTTAACCCCCCTGGCTGTGTCAAGATAGGCTAAACCTGGTAATTTTCCACCTGACTTAGCTGACTGAACCTCCATTAAAATATCCCGCAGTTCTCTAAGACGCTGATTGTCTTTGTTGGATATTTTTGGAAAAGTCTCTAGCTTTAGCAGAAGTGCATTTTCTATAATCTCTGGGGAACCGTATGTATCATCTAGCCTTTGCCACACCATAGCGACGCCTGATGATGGACTGTGGACATGGACTGACCTGATACGCATGGCTTGAGGAGATGAGTTTGGACCTAGCCACTTTATCAGCAGATCAAGTTCTTCTCGTGCTGTTAAGTTGAGCTCTCCAGTGATGTCTTGGAAAGAAGTTTTCCAGGCCCAATAGTTTTCTGGACGGTCATCAAATTTTAGCAGCCCGGAGCTTACCATCTCTCTTCTGACGAGGCATTTGGTGAGATCAGTTACTTGTGCTGGTTCACACGGATAATCTCTGAGACTGGATGCATGCGACGTTGGTGGAGGATGATGAGATGGGTAGCCTCTGTTTTGTGCACCAGGCATTTCTTCATCTTTAATGCTAGATAAACGGGGCTCTTCGTTATGACTTGGAAACCACGGAGTTGGGTCAGGGCATACTCGTTCTGCATTTATGGGCATGGCAGGTGATTCTTGTGACACTGGAGCCTGCTGAGCGTTTAGTGTCACGTAGTGTGCCTGCACATACTCACTTGTGCGTTGAGTGCGATCCTCAGGATAGATCTGGGATCTTTCCTCAAGGAAATCCACCTCTGATACTGCGGCGGCTTCATAGACTGCAGCTTCTGCTGAGGCTGCTTTTGCACTCCTGTTTAATTTTAGGACGTACAGATTCGCCTCCAACTCTGCTTTGCGCTGTTCGGCTTCAGCTAACATTTTCTGGTTTTCCGCTTCGTGCTTTTTCTTTCATCTCCGCTTCTTGAGCTTCTACCATGGCTGCCTGAGCTTTAGCTTTCGCCTTGGTAGCTGCTGCACTTGCTAGGACTTGCTTGATCTCCCAGATGACTTGGACGCTGCAACTTGAGACAAGACCTCAAAGTCTGTTGGCCTTCGTTGCTCCATGATGTCCTTATCTTGATTGCAGTGGTCGTCGACAGTGAATCTGCCCCCAGCCGGCCGTGTAACTGTCCTTTTACTATTCTGTCCTCACACAGGCCTGTGCTGGACTGCGCTACACAGATAGCGAACAAAGAAAAAACTCCAAACGTTGGGCTGAAGTACGTCTGAGGTTTAATAAGATTTACCTTCCATGTAAAACTGAAAAATAAGCATAGAAAACAATACATGAACAGCTTGCACGTGTCAAATACACACATTGTACAAAAGACGCATTTTAACCACGTAGTGCCACGAAGGCTCGACACATTTAACTTGGTTAAACATTTCACAAAAACTTACACTAGTAGACAACCTCTGTCAAGCAACATTTGAGTGCACTAACACACTACTTTCGGACAAAGATACTTCAGGCTTGAGAAAAGATTCAGACACTGTCGCTCTGACACGTTGCAGGTCGAAAACGCTGGACAGACTGAATTTTAACGAAAACAAAACTTAACTTACATCCTGCCACAAGGGGGTAGTAAAACTACAAAAAATAAGATACTAAGAAATCTGAGTATTACAATACATGGACATGCGCTTCCAAGTCACCAGTTGAGCTTCAGATTCATATTGTCCATCAGGTGAACAGATCAATGTGTGGAGGTGCCAGAACTTTCTTCAGCTGAACAGCAACAAGACTAAAGTACTTATTTTTGGACCTAAAAGGAACAGTCACAAGCTTCAGTTATTCCAGCTGGACACTAGAGATCAGCCCTGAAATCTGGTGTAGTGATGAACTTTGACCTTCTATCATCTTTATTGCTTTACAAAACCAAAAATGATTTTGTTTTTGCAAAAAAGACAAAAAAACAAACTTCTTTCTAATGCTAAGATATAAATAAATGTACACAGAGATCTGCCAAGCTATCTGCACATTTTTGTTCTATTTCTCATTGAAGCAAACACTGAATGTGATGAATGTGAGACATAACAAGAGTAGACAGAACACCAAGCAACATGGCAGAGGAGGTAATGGGACAGAAAACAGCAAAGGAGAGCTGATGCTATATGGAAATGCATGAAGTCATAAATCTGTGATGGACTGGTGACCTGTCCAGGGGGACCCAGTGACCCCTGGAGATAGACAACAGCTGTCCTGGCTACCCCAATAGGGACAAGGGTGTATGATGGATGGATGGATGGATGGATGGATGGATGGATGAACTCATAAATATAGAGACAGCAGATGTGACAATGAAATTTATACAAGATAACATAATGCAACTACACATGACGTCATTAATAAAGCAAAATATTGTAGTAATGATAGTATACTTTGCAATAAATGATTGCAGTAATAAAAAGATACCCTTACAACAAAACTGACAGAGCGATAAGCTCCTCAAAAATAGCAGCAACATTTTGGATCAATCTATCTTGTTTGTACAGTTAATGTTTATTCATTTCTGAGCCCGGAAATTAATTCATCTCACATTCAGGAAAAGGAAACGAGTTCTGTCCCGATCTAAAAATACCAGGCTGGTCAGTTTGACTCTACCAGCGTCTTATTTGAAGTGTTTCATCTAAAGAAGCAACAATTGTCCGTTCTTTCCTGAGCCTGCGTTGGGAGAGAGGGCAGGAAAATGGAGCCATACACAGAATTAGCTGGACGGATCAATTTAACCCTTTAACTGCAAAACACAAGCAGCTGCCAGCACCTTGTTCATAACTGTCCTGCAATCAGTTATGAACAAGCCCCCAAGAAGAAAAAGAAGAGAAGTTCTCGTGATGGAGTGGATCTGCTCCCTTGGCGTTTGGCAACTTGTGTAATAATTAATACAGGATCCAGTAGCGCAGCAGGACCTGGTAATTATTCTCCCTTCAGCCTAATATTGCTCTTATTCTAATTCTCTCTCCCTCTGAAAGCTGGTGCTAGTGTTAGAGCAGCGGGCTGATGAGAATGCTGCCCAGGCCTGCAGAAGGGTTCATGGCTAATTTATGACCAGCAGCAATGCGGCAGCCTAAACAGACAGCATAAACATCCAATCAGCAACATTTACCACCGTCTCCCACCTGACATTCAGCATAGATTTCTTTGACGGCTCATTCTTGATTCTCATATTTAATTCAACAGAAAATATATTTGATCAATTCCAACTTGTGATAAGGTGTAGTTATCCAGGTGTACACAAGAAGTTGCTATAATTGCTTATGATTGTGGGTAGACAGGCTCTCCTGTAGCAGTCAGTACTGCAGCAGATCTGAGGAAGCCTCTCACCAAAAACAATCTGTTGCTGTTTCATAGTCTGATGAAGAGGATGCTGCAATGTTCTTCAACTTATGAAGAATCCTTTGTATAATAATCTGTCCTGGACCAGATGTTGCAGAACCGTCCCCAGAACTGAACCAGCATTATGTTTTTTTAGTTCCTGGCTCTGAAGCTGCTACTCCAGCACACAATGGCAGATCTCACTGTATGCAGTGATCTGCAGCATCTTCATCCAAACGACCTAAACTTCCTCAGGTAGTGAGGTCTGCTCTGCCCCGACATAGAGACAGCATCATTGTTTTGTGTGTTGCAAAAATATATGTCTGTGGAGTGTACAGCCAGTCTTTCTAATATGAAAATTACATGAAATCCCATAGACATATTCCATATAAATTCAATATATGATATTCTCAAGTGTTTGATAACTTATTTCAGTTGATATGAGTCTTTTTGTCACTGGCTGTAATGCACAGCCAATATTTTTGGCTAACTGCTAAAAAATCCTAGAGAAACAGAAGAACCTCCTGGTTGTCACATGGCAGCTGTGATTGCACCTCCTCTGCTGCTTCCACTTCCACCCTGAACAAACACACCTGCTCACAATCACCCCCTCCTGTTCGTCCCTAGAATTATTGCCTCTAGAGATTTTTTACTCCTTTTGTGCTTCCTGACTCTTGCTGTGTTTCCATTGATCATACAAAAGAACAAATTGGGAAAAGAACAAATTGGGAATTACGAAAATAAATTTGCTTCATGGAGACACTGCAGTTTTGACAAAAAAATACAATAAAATCACATCCATCCAGACATCCACTCATCCATCCATATGAGGCTGATAAGATCTCTAACAGAAATAATAAAATTTGAGGGTTCAGATTTTCTGTGTGATGTCTTTGTCAGATTTTCTGTTAACTACAAGTTATAAATAAATGTACATATGGTGGTAACAGATGGGCAGAGTGGATATCACCATGTATAAACACGTTTTTCCCAGAGACTCTTACTGTTGCCATCGCCATATACAGAACTTGGGCTAAATATCACTTTCCATTTTACGTCTTGCTATTACTAACATATGTACTTCACACTATGTCCTGTTATCACAGGGATTAAAGTTAATTTTAAAGGCTCACACACAGAGTGAGAATCTAGCAACATGAGCCATCTGTTCAGACTGCAAAGAGGATCCACAACAAACAATGTTGTGATGCAACATGACGGCAAAGCTCTCTGTCTTATCCTCTGACATGTCAGATAATAGTAGTATTGATAATCTGTCACCTGCGGTGCTTTATATGTCGCTATGCTTCAGATATGATATCTGACTGAAAAGTGCCTCCGGTGTCCACTGTATCGTTGCCATGCTATATTGATCTGACCTGCTGGCTTCACCCTGTATGAATCTGAACTGAACCTTCTTCCAGCATTGGCCAACATGTTCCTGAAGAGCTGCTGGGGCTTTGTGTTTGAAATAATTCAACTTTCAAGCATTCACTCTAAAATGGTGCATAATCAGGTTGTTTTCTTTAACACCAGTTTTCACATTGCAATTTTTGGCATCCTGTCTCTGTAGGTCCTCAGAAATAATTGTTTATTATTAGAGGTATATTGAAAGAGTTTTGACATGAAGAACTGTTGAATTTTATGCTTTTGCTTGAGGTATACAACATTCACTGCAGTTCTTTTACACACAAGTTTTACTGCTGATAAAAATCAGCAGTAATTTTTAATAATTTTTTAATGATTTTTTTCTGTGGCTTTGGTACATTTCTCCAATCATCACAAATGAAGATCAGAATTCTTCTATTCTGATCTAGGTGTTTGCAGAAATAGCAAAACACCATGGATTACCTGCAATCACTCAAAATCCTTAGTTTATTTCTCACAAGTGTCAATGAACATGGCAGTTCCAGTGCTTGTTTTGTACTGTGCAGAAAAGACAGTGAAATTGCAGAGTTATGTTGTCAATATAAGCGTGTACTCTGGAGGGATATTTTAACATAAACTATATCAAAATATAAACAATTCAGTGATCTATAAACTAACAGCAGTATTTTAAAGTCTATTGAAATAATTCTGACACTAAATAAAAACCAGAATAAAGAAATCTAATAAAACTGGAGTAGCAAAAAATAACTATAAATGAGAAATAAATATAAATATGAACATTAAAAAGAGGCTGTTTCCAGAGCCAGAGCCATGCATCGAGGTGAACCCAACTATTTCTAGTTGAAATCTTTCAACCTCACACACCAGCTCAGGCTCCTGCCCCACCAGAGAGGAGACTTTCCACATCCCCAGATCCAGCTTCTGTAGCCGAGGATCAGACTGCCAAGGTCCCTCCTTCAGTCATCACACTTCTGCTTCCATGAACCAGTTCACACTTCGACCACTGCACAGCTATGAAAAAGGTATAAAGTTTATTAGCTTTCTTAATCCACAGTTGTTGTTATTCTTCTATTCTGCTCTAGATGCCATCCTAATTTAGTAAAGTCCATCAAGCAGGATACCATCTTCATCACAGACATAAATCCATAGGCGCCTCATTGAGCTCTGAATTGTTGTTCAATGTCGCCACCATTTTGGAAGTGGCAGGGCAGAGTGATCATGGAATTGTTACAACTAGTGGTGTAGAAAAAAAATTATTCTACACAGATTTGCAATTTCTAGTCCTGAGAATTTTAAATTGATTCACAATGCCCAAAATGTAATTTTAAAATGCTCTTAAGTCTTTGCTGCTTCTACTTGTGAGTTTACACTTTACGCATCCACTCGACCACAGGGAGGCTGTGTCTCCGTTGATGTAGCAAAGTTGCTAACAGTCAGCATCTTTTTGTGTGGCGTGCGCTAGCATGGAGCATGAGTAGAGTATGGTTCACCATGGCCTGTTGTAGCTAACCAGTGTCTAGACACACGTTAGATTCTGCAATGCACCAGGGAGGAGAGAGGTTCACATGAACTGAATAGAGAGCAAGCAAAGTCAAATAAAATTGCAATACCTTGGACATGCGACCAATGCCGAGGCTCATTCCATCTTTTCTGTGTACCACAGCCTTCTTTTTTAAGACTGCCATGTGATTTCAATGTGCAAGTAAATGTTGTGTTTGTGTGTGGAATAACAACCCATCATCTGCCAGACACTTCCAGACCGTCTTCTGCCATCTGATTGCAGTGTTGACAAAAAAAGGCTTCTTGTTGTTGATTACTGTTTTCTTCCCCCAACATAGAACATGGTGTGAAAAACTTATTTTTCATTAGTTTTTGTCATTTTTATTGTTGTTATTTCTACAACATTTGTCATGTCTATTATTTTCTGACCAGAATAAAAATGCAGTTTATTAACAATATTAAGTTAAAGATACCCTGTTTCTTTAAAAATGCATCTTCAAAAATCTTTGTCAATTCTGTTACCATATGGTTCCCTCCCTTAAAATTTGTGCAATTTTTTCATACGATATGATGTCACTTCATCTGATAAAGAATGGTTGCATTTCTGGTTGAATGCAACCAGAAAGTTGCAACTTTCTGGTTAAGTTTAATGCATCTTAACCAGAAATATCACAGCGTGTTGTTACTGTACACAGTAACAACAGACCAGATGCCAATCCACATAGAAGACAGGAGGTTCTTCTATGCATAAAGGGGAAGAATGGGACGCAGCAAGGGGTTGGGAAGAGTTAGATTGGTGACAAACCTAAATGTAAGAGGAAAGAGGAAAAAGCAAGACAGCACAGAATACAAGTAGAGCTAGAAGGATAGAACACAAAGAAGACGGCCAACCACAAACTCCTGATTTCACAAAGTCAACCCAGACACCTAGAGACCAACAGCAATATGAAGAATGATTGGTAGATTCTGTGGGATGTAGTGCAACTGCAACATGGAGCTAAGGGGAATAACAGCTGAGGGAATGTATGTTTTGCTTACTGAGAGGTATTACTCTGTCAGGGTCATATTAGAACTATTCAGAGATACAGATCTAATTAATATATAAGATTATTGAATGATTAATTTATTTTAGTAAGCAAGTGGACCAAGATAGACTAAGTAGACAAAGATTGACGTTTTAAAAGACTTATTAAACTTAATCATGATTATTTTCTGCTAACAACTAATGAAATCACAACATTTAGGATTAGAATACAACAGCAAACCTCCCAAAAATAATTTTAAAAATATAAATATTGATAGCATTTTTCATAAATACCACAATAACTTCAGGTGTCAGCAATGTTTAGAAAAAAAAAATTGCTAGCTGAAGTATGACGCATTGTTGGTCAACTTGTTCTGTATTATTATGTTGACACATTTTACACCTAAAATAATTATGATTTTAATAACTTTTATGAAGAAATGTTTTCTACTATGCAAACAGTTCTGTTAATAAAACATTTCCCACATTTTTTTATGTAGTTTTAAGTGAAATCCCTCAATCTGAAGTATTAGGGCATGAAGACAGTTTGTGTAGTGAAGAGTTGTGGCCAACACAGACTGAACTTCCTTCACTTCCTCCTCTGTCATTGCCCAAATGACAAAGGGCAATGACAGTGGTTGTGTGTTTGTGCCCCCAAACACACAACCACTGTGTTTGTGTGTTTGTTTATATATTCAGTTCATCATTGTCAATATAAAAACGATTGACCATTTTTAAACTGTATCAAATGCAACAACATTGTGCTCTTTCTTCAGAAAGCCAAGAAACAGAATAATCACATCAAAAGTTAGAAACGTCTTAGGTGCTTGTTTGACTTCCAATATATTATTGTTTAGAGGCAGATGCAGACACTGGGACGTAGCTCAGCGATGGGCTGACCTGCTCTATGAGGCGTCTATGTAAGATTTCTAGAGCAAAGCTGCCACATAGGCAACCAACTGGTCAATCCTGCTTAGAGCTTGTTAGGCTGCACATTAGATTACAGTAGAGTTGGTGGTTTGTGTGTCTCACTATAATCCCTAAAGCTAAACATTAGAATGCAGTAGCAGCTCTTATCTAAATCTGGGTTGCAAAAGATGTTTTGCTTATAGATAAATATTTATGGCAAAGGAGCACCAAGCACATCATGCTCACCAAACTTTAACATGTTATGGAAGTCTGTTCATGCAAACATTAAATTGCTGTTTAAGATCACTGTCCAAGCAAACCACCTTGAACACAACATTATAGAGGATCATTTCAGACATGTGGGCTATAGCAACTCCTCCTGCTGGGCTTAGCCCTTTTTATCTTTGCAGCCTTAGTGCAAAGAACATCTGAAACACTGAGATGAAAGCTAAAACCTTCTGTCAGGTCACAAAAACAGGCAGCTGGAAAGCATTGTTCATTTGTTCTTTAACAATCTGGCCGTAATTGACAGATTTTATGTTTTTGACCTTGTCGGCTTTTTTTGCAAGCTTACTTCCTGGATTTTCATTCTCACCTCCACATTTCAATAATAGCCATTTTACACAAACGCCCACATATTTAAATGGAGCCGCTGGCATATAATTTGCAGCAGATGTCGGCAAAAACCAAAGCATTCTCAAAATATCCTATCCTTACAGTCATCGCCAGTAAAGGAGATTGTTCTGATTAGGCTTGTTTGACAGATTAAAAGTTCATTTGAGAATAACCTTTAATTGATTAATACATTTTCATTAAGCCACATTTCTTATCAAAAATATTGTTTTTTGGTCTGATGCATCGTAATCTTAAGTGTCATGTTTAAATTAGCGGTTGTATAATTAGCAGAAATAAAAGGCTTGAACGCATCAGTCAGTGTGGAATTATCTAAATAATAGTTTTATTTAGTTAATTGAGATACAGAAATCACGTTTCAAAAGTATCCAAATTTATTGGCCTGTAGTCCACAGAACGTTTGGACTACAAACAGTAATGGATGGATGGATGGATGATGATGATGGATGGATGGATGATAATGATGGATGGATGGATGGATGATGATGATGATGGATGGATGATGATGATGATGATGATGGATGATGATGATGATGGATGGATGATGGATGGATGTGTGGCGGGACCAGTGTGATTAATATGTGGGCACAAAAGCTCCACTTAAAAAGTTACCTCCAAGGCACACAGGCCTGCTACAGATGAGGCTGGAGACCTTCACACGATTCAATGCTTTTATTTAATTCACAATTGTTTAATCAATGTACCAATTTAAAATCTCTCACAATAAAAGACGTCAATAGCTCAACTCACCAGCAGTGCGAATCAGGAAAGTGACCGAAAAACAGAAACACGACAAACAAAACTGCAAAAATAAAGAAAATCATGCGCCAAACCAAATAAAGATCACCACCACCGGGAGAGTCCACCACCAACACCACGAGCTGGATATTCCTGTCAGAAATAAATAGAAATCACAGTTAAATTACACACTTTAAGAATGAACAATTGTGCAAGTCAGTCAGTGACAAAATGGTCAAACGACAGTTCCACTCAGGAAACCGTCCAGAAGAAACGGCCACACCGTGGATGCCACCCCGAGCGGCACCGGGGGAACCAGTCCGAGCCCCAGCCCAAACCAACAATCCTGGACAGATGGCAGAAATCCGCTTTATGCAGACGGGATGGTGGGCACAGCAGTCAGGATGAAAGGTAGGCGGTGACAGCAGACAGCGATGACAGGCGGGACACCAGGACGTCAGCCGGACCAAGGGCAACCGAGCAGACAGCGGCCAGGACAACAGGCCGAGAACAAACAGCCAGCCAAGGACAAACAGCAGCGGCTATGGAGAATAAGTGGTTAGAACTAAAATTTGGAAGCATACTGCAATGAGCATTCCACCTACCACAGAGCTCTATTTGTAGTGCCTCTGATGAAAAGGAAGATCAGGCAGCCATGAGCAGGTTGAGCCGAGCATTAAGCGCCATAGGATGCAGCTAACATGCAAACACCGAGGTCTGAACCCGGAGGAACAATGAGATGTCAACAGGTGAAGGTGAGCCTTATTTATACTGCCGCCAGCGCCACAGCCAATCAGGTTCCCGCACATGTGTGGTGCGTTCAAAGCCTATCGGGCATACTGCCACAGATGGATGATGATGATGGATGGATGATGATGATGATGATGATGATGGATGGATGGATGGATGGATGGATGAATG
Organism: Phalloptychus januarius; assembly: GCA_902982915.1. NCBI lineage: Eukaryota > Metazoa > Chordata > Actinopteri > Cyprinodontiformes > Poeciliidae > Phalloptychus > Phalloptychus januarius. The sequence continues at coordinate 417,461 of CADWAE010000087.1, forward strand.
GATGGATGGATGGATGGATGGATGGATGGATGGATGGATGGATGGATGATGGATGGATGATGGATGGATGGTGATGGATGATGGATGGATGGATGATGGATGGATGGAAAACAAGAGGGTTTCAAATATAGTGTCAGGGTGTGATTAATCGGATTAAATATTTCTATTGACTGACATCACTAGTTTATGTATATATTGTCATATAATATATACGTATCATAACTATCTTATTTAAATGATCATTATTATATGCTGAACATGGCAATATGTTCAGCATATGTAATTTAATACCTGTTCTAAGGAGAAAAATGTAAAAACCAGAGTGTGGAGCAAACAGAAGGGATGTAATGGAAGAGAAGTGTAAGGGAGAAGATTAGTCATGTCCTTCAATGGTAAATATGTATTCATTTCCTACTAGTTACAGAATGCCATGGGCTGTTTGCTGGTCCATCTATGATCCTGTCCCGGGCCAGGCAGTGCTGCCAGCTGGCCCGGCTCCTGCGATGGAGCACGTTATGTATTCAAAGTTCTGGTTTAAATCACATCTCCTCCTGAACATTCAAGAAAAATTAGACTGAAGCATTTTCTATTTTATTACAGAGGTACTGGATGATTCATCAACCTTTGGTGTTCTATTACATATCAGGCTGTTTGTGTGCTGCCAATTCACATCAAATCTCATTTCAAGGCACTCAGAGCAGAACAAGCCTCATTTGCCATTTGAAAAGCTCTGGCTTGATGTTTCATAAATGTATTATCAAGAAGTAATTTCTCACTTTTGCACAATTAGATACACATACATCACCAAGCAACATTAGGCACCGACCTGTCATTCCATTGATCATCATGGGTGAGGAGAGATCCGTTCCTACCAAACAGCGTAAACTGGTGGTTCACCTGGCATCGGAGGAGAGCGGCTTGGCTATCCTGACTGAGACATCGCTAACCATGCTAACTCTAAACTCAAACAATGTTTGCGAAAAGATTTGAGTTACGTCTGCAACACCAGGCATTTTTGAAACACAAAAGAGAATTTACTCTTGTGTCTAATTTATGTCTATTTAGCTGAACGTACCGTTGTGACTTGTAATATTTGAATATTTTACACTGTATTTTAAATGAAATTAATGAGTTAAGTTTGATAGCAGGGCACATCCAAACCACAACACCTAATCCTAATAGTTTTTTTACTCTGCTCACCCAGGATTAGGATAAGGATAAGGTTTAGGCTGAACAAATGAATGGAAGTCAATGGAAAGTCCCCACATAAATAGCCACACAAACGGGTGTGTGTGTGTGTGTGTGTGTGATTGTTTGTCCTGTGTTGCCCTTTGATGGTCTGGTGACCTGTTCAGAGTGACCCTGCCTCTCGCATGTTGGCTGCTGGAGATAGACACAACCAGGGATAAGTGTGCCAGTAAAGGATGGATGAATGGATTATTCCATCTATTCTTGTTGTAAAGGAGCAGCTTCTTCCACATCCAGGCGTAGTATTTCAGGCCAGACTATCCAAGCTTCGGTTGCTGCTCATCAGAGACATTCTGTTCCTACATCCGCAGTAATCTCAGGGATTTACTCCATGCTCATTCTCACCTCTGATCAGTTTAATTCTGTATTTTTTGGAGGCTCGGGAAAATTAGCAGAACAAATTTTCCTGACCATATGCCCACAATAAATCTTTATCTTCCAAGTCCTCCAACATTTTCCCAAGATGACAAAGTCAAGTTCATTCATCCCCTCATCCCTTCATCCTTACTGAATGTTTAATATCTTCATTATAGAAATTGAAATATGTTAAAAAGCTTTATCTGTCATCTGAACAGTATAAGTTCAAGATTACACCCACCTGGTATCAGCCCACTCTACAAAGATGAGAATAGCATCTCTTTAAGTAATCTCAACAGCTCTAACAACCTTGACAACAACCATTTAAGGCAGTAACTGATGCTCCAGGTCCGCGGTCTCACACATGAGCAGTCTCCCATTTCCAGGGTGTTTAGTGGTCCATGTATTGTCCCAGCTTTGATGCTCTTTCAACTGCAACTCATGAATATGTTAACTGGGCCTTTTCAAGGCTCAAAGGAAAACTTCCTGTTCTTTGTCCGCTTTGTTTTCTTCTTATGATTTTCACTTATGAGAGTGCTGAGGTCATACAGCAAACAAAAAACAGAAACCGTCCTCTTCACACAGACTGCTAATCACTGGCCTCAATAGAATGTTGGGAAATGAATTTAGACCCCTCTTGATAAATCTGCAGAGAATAATACTGTGCTTAGAATCTACTTGGTTATCTTTATGACTAACACAATGCTTGAATTAACATTTTAAAATCCTTATCTCAGAACAGCACTGTTAAACAAAATAGGCATCTCACTTTTGTGGAGAAATAAGATGCGGATGGACTATTTCTTTATTTCATCTCTTTCATCTGTTTCTTTGCAGAGTAAATTCTAGAACAGGCAAGCAGTGGACACGAGTGAGTGCCCTTTGCATCAGCTCGGAGAACAAAGTGGTGAAAAGAAGCACAGGCTCTACTGATTGACAAGCTGCTGCTGAGCCCTCAGAGGGGCTGTTAATCTTCCTCTGTGAATGCTGGAATTATCTCACCGGACCTTACTACCCTTTGAGTAAAAGGAAGAAGTCAAGTTTGGGAATTACATTACAAAAGGACATGCTTCACCAGGTGGAAGCAGTAAAGAGGAGGTGTTTCAGGTGAAATCTCCCCTGTCTAAGTGCTCCCAGCAGTTTCACTCAATCTGGGCCTGACTAGAATTTACCAGATCACTGAAGTAAAAAATTGGTGTCAACAAAATGATTTTTTTTAAAAAAAACTTAAGAAATTTCATTTGCAGGTTGCAGGTTCTTAGCAGCTTCACTAAGAACCTGCCAATTAAAGAACCTAAAAAGTGTTTGTTTGATCATAGAAATGAAAAGTGACGAATCAAGCAAAGCGCGCCCTGCTTCCTCTGAGCATACGAACACACAGCAGTGCCTCTGCAAGTCACTACCTGTTTGTCAGTCAGTAGAGGATGTCTATGTAGCTGCCTAAAGTTTGATGTTTCCTCTGTATTGCCTACCTCTGACAGCTTTATGGTTGAGCTGTTTTGTTTTCGCAGTCTGACTCAGTCTTCTATAAACCTTCCTGAGCCTTCTGGCCAGAGAGTGACTTGCTATTTCCCTGAACATCAATGATTCTTTTAATTTCTCTGTTTCATGGTCCCTGATGCTTCAAAGCTGCAAAACGCTACAGTTTTCTAAAAATCAGTCGCTTCCAGGTAAATAAACAACTCGTCATAGCTCAGAATGCTGAAAAACACACAACACCTGAGCAGACAGATGGAATTCTTTACTTCAGTGAAGTTTAAACAAAAGTACAATAAACAGGCTTCAGGCGGAGAGCTGCCCCAAAAATAGGAGAAGAGATCTGTAATGACGCAACAAAAACTCCAGAAACACTTGAAGAGTAAAGACTCACGCTTTGCAGTTTAAAGACACAAAATAATTTTCTCTGATATTAAATCAAATCAAGTTTATTTCTTTAGCACGTTTCTACGGAGCCCCTAAGGGGACATGGAGAAAGAAAAAAAAAGAATTCCCGACTTATTTTCTTGAGATACCGACAGTTTCTTGGGATCTCGAGAAAGTAAGTCAGGATTTCTTTCCTTTTTTTTTTTCTCCATGTCCCCTTAGGGGCTCCGTACATTTCAGCAACAAGGCAGTTCAAATGCTTTACACCATAAAAAAAAACATAATGCAGTAACCAATAAAGAAGCAGACAAAAAACATTACATTCTGTCAAATGCCATCATCCATTTCACCAAGAATATTTTTGGGTGTATGTGTTTATTTATTTTGTTTGGTCTAATGCATCACAGTGAGTGCCATCATATGGTTAAGTGGAGTTACATGAATCCTCTCAGCAATTGTGCTGTTTGCAGCAGAAATGAATTCCCCTAGTGGACCCAGCTACAATCTGCTCAGTCTGTTTAGGAGCGCTTCCACTGGCGTTCCTTCCAGCTTGGTATCTGCTTCTTCTTTTTTTTGTGACTTAAACATACTACTGTTCACTGATTGGTTGTATCTGTGGTCAGACAAAGGAGCAAAGATAGCAGAAAGACAAAAGGCATAAAATTTCAAATTCTCTACAGCATTGAAGCGATGGACTCATGAGAAGCTACAAGCAAATGGTGAACAATGAGATGAACAGTTTACCAACATCTGAAAACACATTGGTATATATTATTATGATGTGACAATTCTGACAATTGTGCCACTAAAGTTATTCGAAACACCTTGGCTAAAATTAGCACGTGTGTTCGGCACCACAAGTTTCATAGGAGTTGGAGAACAAAAATCTGCGTTATTTGTAGGTGTATTGTAGGCGTATTACCTCATAGCCCTGCAGGTATTCTTGTGCTGATGCATCATAGGTTATGATGTCACACAGTATATAAACCCCTGTTGGTAAAATTCTGTCACATTGAAAGACACTTCAAGAGCTGACAGAGTTTAACTCAACAACATGTCTGAGGATTTACTGAGAAAAGATTAGCAGTTTTTAGTCAGTGACTACGCGACGCCGGCGATCCAGGAATTTATTAATCAAATTCCAGAGAAAGACTGGGAGGATTTTGACAGGTTTCACCTGGAGGGGAGGATCAGAGAGCGGACTAAAGACCTCTTGCGTTACTTGATGGAGATTTTTGTGGAATTTCTTTAGGACTTACTTGAGAACCTGAAATACGACATAAAATATGACATAAAAGCCATATTTGAAAACCACACTTCTCAGGCCTTTGCCCAGGCTATGGGGATCAACGACATCATTCAGACAGAGTGTACCGAAGTATTTAACGTGGTTTCCTGAGGCAAGTTATATCTTCCTGTGGATGAGAAAGACCCCATAGCATTTGTCAGGCTGGGTTTAGGGCTGAGTTCTTTGGTTGGACCGGTCATCAGTATTGTTCAAGAAATGATAACAGTGAGTCGTACCACCGAAGAACTGAGAAAGTCCTTTGAAGAATAGAGGAAGGACACAATCCAATGTTTTGTGAGGTCTTTGAGGTGTAAAGGCATCAGAGAGGCCAAGACATGTTACCCCCTTGAGAACCTGAGTCACAGGAACGAATTGTCCACAATATCTGTGCTGCCGTTGAGGGACAGCCAATCAAAATAAGGCAGAAATGGCTTCCAAGTTTGACAAAAAAGGTCTTTAGTGACCTCACTAAAACTTTGGGCTGTTTTGCTCGATGGACGCTGTCTTTCATGGAGCATCAGATAGTTGATGACATAATCGTGTGGTGTCTTGAACATCATCTGGAAAAGCACCAAAAAAAGAGGGGCAATTTTCTTACCAGGCTTTTTCATAGTGCTGGTATGACCTTGGCACGATATTTCTCTAAATGAAATACAGAGCCTCTCTGTGGCTCCATCAGTCTGGGCATCAAGACACCTCTCTGTGTCACCGTCGATCCTGGCATCTTTCTGCTATCAATGAGCGTGCTTTAGTCAGAGCCTCTCTGTGGCTCCGTCAGTCCTGGCATTCATCACCACCTCTGGTGTCACGCAGCTCGGGTTGAGAAATTTCCTGGCATCTCTGCTTTTTGCGGATGATGTGGTCCTGTTGTCTTTGTCAGGTCGTGATTTGTAGCTCTCGCTGGAATGTTTCCTACCAAGTTCCTACCCTCATCTATGGTCATGAGCTTGGGGTCATGACCGAAAGAACAAGATCCTGTATAGAAGCGGCCGAAATGGGTTTTCTCCAAAGGGTGTCTGGGCTCTCCCTTAGAGTTAGGCACCAGCACCCCGCCTGACCCCCCGGGGATAAGAGTGTTAGAGAATGGATGGATGTGTCATGAAAAAACACAGCATAAACTACTATGATCCACAAAATACACCATTCACCTGCTCTCCTCATAAGTTTATGTTTCACAAATGAAACACTGCACAATGGACAGCTATCCCAGTCTCCTATAATAACAGAAGTTACAAGCAATGTATAACTTTAATTTAGAAAGCACAAAACAAACAGATTCCTTTTTTTTAAACCTCTGTAACAGAAAAATAAAACTGTTTTTTTTTTCATTCTTGTTGACTTTATGAATATGTTTAACATTCATGTGAGAAATGTATGCAATATTTCTGAAGGATCTCATTAGGTTTAATTGTTTGTGTGTTTCTGTTCCTCCTGTTCCGACGGTTTCAGTCACATATTGAGTTGTTAGTCTCACTGGGTTTATGATGTGAAACTCCACACCCTGCTGTATTTTAAGGAATGTTTATCTCCTGTCATCTGTTGCAGTTTGCAGTGTGGCTTCTGTTTCATGTTTTCTCCTCAGCTGACTTCTTTTTATGCCCTGAGAGTGTGAAGGAGAGCTTCATATCCTGTTCGTGTCTTTATTAGTGCATTGTTGTGTTTAATTTTTAAGTGTTTTCCTTTGATGCTGCTTGTTATGCTCCCATAGTAATGTTTTTGCACTTTACATGATCAAGTCCTTTGTTCCTTTCGGTGTATTTTTGAGTGAGGTCCTCTGCTGATTGCTGCTGTTTATTTGTCCTGATCTGTTTGTGTTTATTATTCTAGTACTAGAGCTGCTTGACTCATAGTTTTTGTAGGATCCTCCATTTACTGTTAATACGTTAAAACAACGTTAATATAACTCTTAGAAATATTATAATTCCTGTAGCTGTCTGCTTGTTGCCACCAGGTCTGAGGTTTGGCCTCTTCCTTTCCACCTGGCAAAAGATGAGACGCGACTTGTCAAGGGTTATGAATGCGGACATTACTGCAAATGCAAAAGATATATATATATTTTTTCATCCCAATAAAAGCAGCTGTTTCTGAGGAAACTGAAACAATGGTCCCTCCCACCAGCATCCTCACAACATTCTGCAGATGTATGGTTGAGCGTGTTGAACACAGCATCCCAGCTTGATCCTCCAGCTGCGATGCGTCGATATGCAATACGGTTCCATCCTCAATCTTGCAGTTACTGAGATGTAAATATGCCACCGATGGCAATCACATATTGTAAAACTACACATTTGTAATTTGTAATTTATCTATTTTTACATGAGTAGATGATTTGACGGTGGAAAAAATATCTCAATTGTAAGCTTTTTTTTTTTGACAAAAAATTGATTTGGCTTGACAATTGTTCTGCCAGGTTTAGTTTGATGTTTAAGTGCTGTTGTTTGGTTACGTACTGAATTATAAAATAAGTGGAGATATTCAGAGCATTGAAATGTCACCAATGCTGCAAATAACAGTACAGTACACTGCAAGAAGGAGGCAAGAATCTCAAGCACCTACAGGTAAAGTTAAAAACAAGCGTATTTCTGCCTTGTCAATTAGGTTGACATCTCCTCTATGTGTGGCAATGTTCAAAGGGAAGTTGCCTAGCAACAGCTTAATATTTGCTGTACATAGAAACTTACTTCCAGCCTGTAACATATTTTTTAACATGTGGAAGCAGAAACAGCTGGAAGAACTTGAAAAAAGGAAGTTCTTCTCCAGTAAACTGGATGAACTGCTGCCATCAATTTGTGGCTCACGTCACTTGCTCCTCTGCACTTCTTTACAAAGATTAGCCCAGAAACAATAGAAGTCATTAAGAGGAAACTGCTGTAAGCAGCTCTGGCTCTGTGTGGATGACAAAAATTTAATTAAATCATCTAAGATTTCAGCAAGAGAATTTTGACATCCACAAGTCTGGTTCAGTTGTAAGGCTCACACTGAGAGGCAAGCATTTCTAGTAAACACACAAGCACATGCCCATACACCCACACACCCCCCACACGCGCACACACAAAGTAGAAATTAGAGAACCCAATTAACCTAACAGTGCATCTTGTTTAAGTAATATTCAAATGTATTGAATATGATTGAAAAATAATTACAAAGGTAATTATTTAATTTAAGGTAAAAAAAACATGGCAGAGTAATTCTAAATATCCATCCATCCATTTTCTTCCGCTTATCCGGGGTCGGGTCGCGGGGGTAGCAGCTTAAGAAGGGAGGCCCAGACTTCCCTCTCCCCAGCCACTTGTTCCAGCTCCTCCAGGGGAATCCTGAGGAGTTCGGAGGCCAGCTAAGAAACATAGTCCCTCCTGCGTGTCCTGGGTCTTCCGGGGACCTCCTCCCGGTGGGACGTGCCCAGAATACCTCACCAGAGAGGCATTGCAGTGTGGCTTCTGCAATACCTCACTGCAGAAGCAGTTCATTTAAAAGCTATGACATTGCTTTTAGATGAGTAAAAGCAATGTCATAGCAACAGTAGGAATATCAGTTGCTTTTCTGTTCAAATGATACATCTCTAGGGAGTAAACACAAAAAAACAACATGTTTGTGGAAAACGATTATTTTTTACAACTGGTCACAGGCATCAGACTTCAGGACACATGGCTTTATACTACATACCAACTTCAGGTTGAAATTTACAAACAGTACGTATAGGATGTAGAACCTTAAAATGAGCATAATTTCTGCCCAGATTTATTGTAAATAAATTAGCTTAAATACAAAGAAAATTGACCAAACCACATTGCAAGAGGTCTGATTGAGAGGGCTCAGACCCCATGACTGACTTTATATCAAAGCGGGTCACTCAGGTGCAGTCATTACAGGCAAAACATGTTAGGGATTTGAACCATCAACATGACATCAGTTTTAACTGACCACCATCAGGAATGCAAACTATGCAACTGAACCAACACTGTTAGGAAGCTGAATGTTTTGCAAAGCCAGAGCCATTAAGGTTGGATGTTTCAAATGTCAACAGGTCATTTGGAATTTACTGTCTCTATGGTTTTCAGGTCACTTCCCAGATAGCACAGAATGGTTTAAACAACATTGAACCAACATTGAAAGTGGTCGGTGACTTGTATGTTAGGGTTTCAACCATAACTGACTTAATCAACGTTGATTCAACCATCATCTTTATGTCAACTTATATGCATATTGTTGATTCTATTGAATCAGTTAGAATCATGTTGATTCAACACTCATTTGTTGTGGATCTTCTTCCACATTTTGGTTGATCTTATATTGATTCATGTCCACCTTTTGGTCTGATAGGTCTACATCATAACATACCACTAAAGGTTCCTTTACTGGTGTTAAACACATCATTCTGGTGACGATGGGTATTATGTTATTCAAAATTAGCTTACATTACTTAAATTCCTAAAATGTGGTCACACAGCCTTTAAAATAACAAGGCATTTTACTTAAACATTTTATTTAATGTGATTCTTGTCGTCCCTTTGGTTGCCTTTCAATGCCTCCCTCCTGCTCTGGCGCTTAGCAAAACCATTTCATGACAGTTTGGCTGTAAGTTTGGTCCGTTTGGCTCAAACTGGCGAGCAGCAGCTGAAAGACACAAAGTAAAGTCATAAAGATGGAGTTTATATCACATACAGTTTCCTATTATCCCCTCTCCTCACCTTGTTGAGGGATGTTATCCGCTCCCATGTCCAGGTTCTGGTTTGTGCAAAAACTGTCCAATGAAAAGATTCACCCTGGCAATGAATGGACAAACTTGAGTATTTGTAAAACAGAGGATGCAACATGTTATTGGAGTCGGATTACAAATATCTACTAAATGGCACACTAACAACACAGTGAGATTCTTATTCATCAAGAGTCTCATTTCTTAAAATTAAAATGTAAAGTCCTTTCCAATGGAGGAAACTCACCTACTATGCAGGATTGTGTCCTTGAAAGGCTTTTTACTCTGGGAACAGCCATGTTTGTTCCCAGCCCAGTTGAAATGACTTGCAGGGCTTTTGTTATAGAAGTCGTCAACATTGTTCTTGTCATGTTGGCTGAATTGGTGCCTCCAACTAGAGCCAGCCGAGCAAATCTACATCAGAGGCAAGAAGGCACAGTGTTACACAGCAGCAGGATATCATGTCATTTAGCAACACAGCAGAGACATAACCTTGTTTTGATACTGTATGTATGCACTGATATTCCACTCCATAGTGTTCATTCATGGTTTCAAGGAGTTATCAAAATCTGATTTAAAGTTACTTTTTCAAACATAACTAGGCCATCACTGCTTATTTCCCTACTAAGCTGCAACATCAGCACAACACAATGCAGTTAGTTAATAAATAGGTTAAGATAAAAGTCGATTGGTCACACTTACCACAAAAGTGCTGAGAGTTGAATAATTAAATTCAGCAACAGGTTGCACCGAGCCAGCTGCAATTGGTTGATGTGGTTGGGACAGACCAGTCGTGTAAAATGGGGGAGGTGGACCACCTGACTCTTGTAGTGATTCTACGTTGTGTTTTTGTGTCAACATATCACACACAAATAGTCAGTCATAAGATTAACAGACAAGTAAGAAGATGAACAGAACAGAATCACAACCCAATGTTGTCACACATAGAGCTTAAATTATAACGTGATTAACCCTCACCAACAATAAAAGTAGTTTCACCCAGAGCCAAAGGAGGAGGGGAGGGGAGTGGAAAGGGGGAAGGGCCAGGTGAGGGGGGGTGGAGGTGATGAAGGGCCGCGGTGTCTTTGGGGGAGGTGGTGGGGGTGCTGGGGGTCTGAATGGGGGGCGGAGGAGGGCGTGGGGGGCAGAGGGCATGGGGGGGAGGGGGGTTGAATGGTTGTGTGGGGCGGAGGGGTGCGATAAACAACTGACATTGATTGAACATTTAGATTACTAGTTCTTCCCCAGACCTGGTCCCCAAGACAAACTGACCTGCGTTTTTCAGTTCACTGTTAATCAGATGTCAATTAAAATCATGTGAGCTGAATTAGGGAAATGCCCAAGACCTGTAGGGCCTGGAGGACCAGTGCTGAAAACACTGGATTCAACTGGCATTTAATTTATTAGATTTTAACCAAAAAACAACATTGATTCAATGACACAGTTTCAACGGTTAGAATCTGATGGTTGTTTCAAGGTTGATCCACCATCAGTTGTCGACTTCAACCAAATATCAACCAATCTGACTAGAATTCAACGTTGATTTAACATTGTGTGCTATCTGGGTTGTCACGTGTTTTTTCACTCTGGATTAAAAGAACACTTTAAATATTTTACTTTCATACATAAATTCATACTATAATCTAATTTTAATTACAAACCCAACTATGTGGTATCCTAAACTTGCAGGTTGTCAGAAAAACAAGATCAATAAAAATCATTATCTTTTGAAAATCCCAAAGACTGTAAAATTATTCATAGCTTTAGCTTTTAATCTTTTGATTTTACCAACATTCTTGTTGGTAAATATTTTCAACATTGATAACAATTGAAGTGAATTGAAAAGGAATGGAGTTTAACAGAATTTTTGAGTCCCTAATTAAATTTGACTGAGATTCTGTATAGAGAGCTAAAGATTGGTGATGGCAAAGAAATCTTCCAGTCTTGAAGTTCATCACTAAAGATGAATCATCTCAATTCACATCTTTAGAAACTACCAGAAAGCTGTTCTTCAACCACAGAAAAGGTTTAATTGCTGTAATAATGATAAAGAGTCTTTATTATTGATAAGGGTGCTTCTGACCAATTTGATAAATGTAAATAAAAATAGATTTTTTAAAAAACGTATACTCATTCTAAATTGTTTTATTATAATTTGAAAGATACTTGTCACATGTCCGATGAGAAACAGGTTTCTTGATTGAAGGAAAATTATTTTAAATCAATGTGATGTGTTTGTTTTGTTTTTTTTCAGGATAAATAACAATAAACCTTAATTATAAAACTCTTTTTATATCCAATTGAAATCTCAAATGGCTCATTCACACACTGATGACTGTAAGCTACTGGACCGCAGCTGGGGCAGGCAGACAGACCCAGGGCAGCAGGCAGGGTGGGTGAAGTGTCTTCACAAGGGACACAAACAAGGCACACTGGGAATCGAACCAGCAATCCACCAATTGCAGGGTGAACTCCTACCGCCGTCAGTACAGTCACTCCCTTTTACTCATGGAAAATTTACTACATATAATTTTAAATAGTTAAAAAATGAGATTTCTGCTCACCAATTGCCAAATGTGTGGAATTCCTGCAAAATCTAACAGAAAGTGTACAATCTTTAAATTTGGAAACATTAAAATCTCAAAGTTTTTTTAATCAATTTTTGAAGTACACTGAAAGCAGCACAGCCCAATCAGCAGTAGCATTCAGAGGCTTACACTGAGGTACACAATACAGCTGACAGACACAATGAAACTGTTTCAATGTGATCCTGAAGTCAAGAATAAGGTCAGTGTCTCTGCTGCACCTCGTGGTCTGACCTGCATGTTTAGTTCTTTTTTTTCCTGGAATCATCAAAAACAGAGACTATGAATTCACACTCTGATCACGGATCCATGCTTTGACAAAGATCATTTCTCCATTTGGAATGTGCAGTTCGGTCTTCCCTTGCAGCAAACAACTGATAAAGCTCGACTCAAAAGCATAAACGAATAAACAGTAGAGAAAAATAATTATAACATCTAAGTTCTTCTGCAGCCCTGCATGATCACTGCACCTGTCATACTGAAGAGAGGTGTTTCATGATGAAGGTCTGGTCTGTTCAGGTCTGCTTCATTTGTGTCATGCTGTCATGAGTCTGCTCACTGCTTTTTCTGATAACAAGAAAACAGTCTGCTGTTGTCTTCAGCTTATGAAATAATTGTTCAATGATTATGAAAAACAGCTTGACAGCCAGAAGAGTTGCTCACAGTATAATTATTTTCAGAGGAATACAACCTTCAATGCAAACAAGAGCGTTGTCTTGCAGATGTATTGTACATATAAGCAAACAGCTGTGGCAACAGAGTGAGCTGATGCTAAATGATGTGTCCACCAAGGTGAAAGGTGAGATTAAGGCAGGAAATAAATTCAAGTTCTTTCTGACAGAGCGAGTCAATGACAGTTCTGCAGAAACTCTAAATGTTATATCGTGAAATCAACAGTGGAATTATAAGAAAAAATGTTTTAAACTCTGATTTGCATAAACAAATATTTATCGAATATGATACTGGTATATTACATTCAAACAACTCTAATGCATAAATTAGTATACACTTACATTATGAAGTAAGTGTTTTGGTGATTTATAGCAGAGGAAAATCGCTTAATAATAACCAGGACAGGAAGTGAGGGCATTAAGCCAAACATCTGAGAATAATCTCAACCATTTAGAGAAGGTTTCTAACAGCAAACAACACATAGCAGTGGGCTCTGCTAATTATTGTGGTGCTAATTAATACCATTACTGTATGTGTTTTCAATTCATTTTATTCAAACACTAAAGCAGCAAGTACATGGAGGATATAAAAGTATAAAGCTGATGCAAGCGATCAGACATGCTCAGAAACAGCAGCTTATCCCTTACAGTTGACCCGGAATGGTTTTTATCCAAAACTTATTTTCTTGAAAAATTAATTGGGAACATTTTCACTGTCAGGTCTAAAGCAGGGTCACTGATGACAACTTATGTGGAGCATGTTACAGTAACATACTGTAAAGGCATTTCACCAATGCAGATTTCTGCATTTATCACTAATAGTGCACAGTTTTCAGTGATTTGCTGATTCTGTTTGTTTTTGCTCCTGCTCTCCTGTCTTCTTTTTACATGGTTATAATTCAGCAGCATTTATTAAGAATAGTTCTATTTTTTTCCTGGTCTGAAGACTTAGATCAGTATAGCATGTTCTTAATTGGACATAGGTTGGCTGAAATGATCTGATACCTACTGTGAGCCACCAGTTTAACTATAAAAGCAAGCAGAGATTGTAAAGCTGAACGGTTACTTGACAGCAACTTGCTGACCCCAATAGAAGGTTTATACCGATTACATGCATCGGTGTTACGACCCCCTCGTGGTCTAGGGGTGCAGGGGGTGTAACATAAAGATGTGGCCCGGGGAATAAAGAGGAATAAGGTGAAAAGTAAAATGATTTATTACAAACAATGCTTGCGCAAAACAATACAATACAATGTAACCCAAATTAATCTAACGGAAAAAAACAAGATCTTAAGGGTCAAAAATAAACTTACAAAGAGCTCAAACAAATCAAGCCAAAATAAACCAAACAACCCAGAATAAAAGAAAACCACACAAAGGGAGCACGAAGCCTCCCAAACAGACTCTTTAGCCTAACAAGCAGTCCTTAGCTGTTTAACAGCAGCAGCAAAAACCCAACAAAAGGCCAACGGTGGGGAACAGCCTGACAACACCTCCTGCTACTAGCTGTTCCCACGGAGGAATGGTCCAGGTGCCTTTTTATGGGGAGCAGGTGGACCTCGTCACAGCCTGATTGGTGACACTCCCTCGGCTGGTCCAATGGGGGTGCGGTCAGCTGGCAGCCAATCAGGTCGCTCCCCGTCAGATCCCTGCACAACACACACTCTAGGGCGGCCTCTAGTGGCCAGGGGCCGTAACAATCGGTATAAACCCGATTATGTAAAAGAAGGAAATAGATCTGCTTAGAAAAATAGAGCAACAGTCTGGCAGAATCAGCCAGGATTTTTTTTAAAGAGTTACAGAGCAGAGTTAGCGTAACAAGATGAAAGCTATTTTTGGTCGTCGTGGAAAAAGATGCTCTTTTGATTGGTGGAAAATATGCTCTTGAATAATATTCAAGTGAAGATTAGCTTGACCCCCTTATCAGTCCACAGTTCTCTAACATGTAATATGTCTTACTGTTGACTGAGCACTACACACACTCCACATGGAAAAGCAGACCTTTAAGGTCTTCACAGCCTTGTTGCTCCACATGGCGTTCCACTCCCTCCTCTTCCCACATTTGCTGACACATTCGGTGCTCTTACTGCTAAAATTCACACTCAAAATGTATCTGATATTTATTTATTTGAATAATTATAATTCTGATCAAATTTCACTCTAACTATTTTTTCCTCACATATTTTGTGAAACGTCTGGAGGCTCCATGCTGGATAGAAATGAAAGTTTCTTTATTCATTAATTCTGTTCAAGGCTTTGTGACAGATTTCATAAATATTTATCAAAAATAAAAGAGAATTAGAGAGAAAGAGAAAAACAAAGCAGCATTAATGCTTTTTGTGATAGTTCCTCTGACTGCTTTGAGAATGCATTTGTTCAGCAATGAGCTGCTGCAGTAAAGTTTCGGCTGTTTACTGCTGGGCTGGTGTCTTCTGGAGGTTTGATTATTGCTGACGAAGAAGCAACATGTAAAATTCTGCGTTGTAAAATCAAAGTAAGGACATGAGAAGAGGTATAGATAATTATTTTTACGACTTAGTTACCCATTACTTAGGCTTAACTGACATTAAAGCGATCATTATGGACATGTAAATGTGGTCATTGTGAAGGTAGTTGTTAGGAAAATGTCCTGCAGCTCCTTCAGTAGTACACATTATTATTCCGGTCTGCTCCGTGTCTGTGCTTTTGTCTGAGCTTCTCAATTTCTCTCTTCCACTTGAGAGCATGCATGGTGACTAATTGGATTTTCTTCCTCAGCCGACGAGAAGGGGCATGCAGCCATGTGACAATGGCAGGCCACACACACAACACACACCAAATCCATTAGTATTTGGCCTGGACTATATGCTAATCGCAGCTGCTGTCCACTCACTTCTTCTAATCGCTGTAATTATTTCTTGTGAGATGATGGTGGCTGATGTGAGAGAAGCAGGTTAGAAAGTCAGAACTGCCTCCTGCATGCACATCGCCACCTCAATATTCACATGCTAATTAATGTCAGAATTTTTTTAACATGGCTCATGTTCAGACATGATGATGATGTCAAGATAACATAACCTGTTTTTCTAAAAACAGAATTTGATTCAAATTCAATTCAATTCAAAAGGGGAAATTAAATCCAAAGGGAAAATAAATGTTGTAGCTATTAATTCAAATTCCTCAAAGAGTTATTGTGGAGGAAAGATCTCCTGTAGCAGTCTGTATTTCAGCTAATTTGAAGAAGTCTCTGATTGTTGTCCCTAAGTTTTTTAATTTTATGAAGAATCCTTCTTTGCATCATCATCTCCAGAGTCGTCCCCAGAACAGAACCAGCCTTCTTTATCAGGTTGTGAAACCTTTTTAAATCCCGGGCTCTAATGCTGATGCACCAACAGATGACAGCAGATTAGATGACACTCTCAACAACAGACTGATAGAAGATCTGCAGCGTCTTGCTGAAAACCTGGAAGGATCTTAACTTCCTCCAGAAGTCCAGTCTGGCCTGTTCTTTCTTATAGCTGCTTCACTGTTGCGTCTCCAGTCCAGTCTGTTGTCCAGATGAACACCAAGGTATTTATATTCCTCAACCACCTCCACTTCTTCTCCCATGATGGAAATGGTGTTTGAACTCTACAATCATCTCCTTTGTTTTGTTCACATTTAAGATGAGATGATTGTTCCCTCACCATGACACAAAATGCTCCACCAGATCTCTGTACTCAGCCTCTTGTCCATCTCTGATAAACCCAACAACTGCAGGGTCATCTGAGTATTACTGCAGATGACAGAAGTCAGAATTGTGTTGGAAGTCTGAAGAGTAGAGAGTGAAAAGGAATGGTGAGAGTACAGAGCCCTGAGGTACATCTTACATCTTAGATCACACTTCCAATGTGGTTTATTTACATGGAACTAATTCTCAACACGTTATTCAATTCTAAACTTAAGACATTTTTTATTTGTCATTATGTTTCTAGAAGATAAAAATAGTGATAAATCAGTGATATAGTGATAAATAGTGATACATTTATCAGTGAAAAATAAATAAAGTGTCAATCAGTCCTTAGGGTGCAGCAATACCCATTGCTGCATTCGCTTCAAGTAAATGAAGACCAAAGGTTCTACCTTTAGTTCACATAAAACTTCAGAAAATGTATTTGTGAATACATACATTTTCCAAAACTTGTGAATCTGTAATCTTCAGATTTTAAATAGTCACCATATTTAATGTCATACTCAGGCAGCATTTAAACACAGTTAGAGAGGTGGAGTAATGAGTCACATTGACTGCTTTCATTTCACTTCTTACATTTTGAAATAGTTCCAGTCATAACACCACAGCAGCAGTGAAGGTGTCAGCCTGAGCTTACGGACTGGGATGAAAGAAGCAAAACTTCTGGAACATTTTTCATTCCACATCATATGGTGCGGCTGGCTGCCAGTCTGAGAAAATTACTTGCCAGTAACTTACTAACACTTATAATGTAAAGCTACACAGCAGCTGTGGTGGGACAGACACAAATTACCTGAGCCAAGGTTTATGCTTATAGGAAGACTTGTAAAACTTTTAAATCAAGAAGACCTATTTTTTTTAACCAATAATTAGATTTCAAGTCAATTTCAGATTCAACCAAGACGTTTGTTTCTAATAAGAGAAAAAAAGTGCTATACACAGATCCGTTTATTGCCATTCAGAGGCAACAGATGTCCAGCTCCAACCTTTTATTGTTTGATCCTTCCTTTCCATTATTGCTTCCTGGATTATATGACTCAATAAATAGGAGTGCCGTCTTTGCGTATCTGACACACTTGCCCCCAGTGGGGCCATGAGGTGGTGTCCATCTCCAGCAGTCAACGGGTCAGAGGCGGGGTCACCCTGAACAGGTCACCAGTCCATCACAGACTCCAACTAGCTTCTTTGTCAAAAACTGCAGATAAATTGACAAAATCTTTGATGAAATCCTCACATCTTCCACCTCTTTTGTTTACTCAGCTTAGTTGTTTACAGTTGTTGTTTACCCTCGTTATGTCACAAGATGGCGCTGGTATTTATTATTACATCTTATTCACAGAATGAAGGCACAATAGTTCATCTTTTTAAATCATATAAGTGGTTTTATTGTGTCAGTGACACTTTAAATTAGTTGCATTCCTAAACACTCAAAGTGCATAAAAAATGTATTCTACGGCTAAAAAGGTGAGTTTTGTATGTTAAGTCCCCTTTAGAAAACACTGGGGCTGGGACAAGGAACTGCCATATTTGTCTTTAACATCTTGAAAAGCAACAACAGATCAGACATCTGAAGCAACAAAAACGCAAAATGGTATGAATACAGAGAGTGAAGCCATAGTTACTTAAATCGTCTTTTTATGGTTTGACAACAAGTGAGCACAGCTTGTTGAGCTGAATGCCCCCTGGGTGACTCAGCCCAGTAAACCAAGTAAGGGTTGCAATAAGCCAGTTACTCTTAAAGTGTGTGTAATGAAGTCTCAGAATGTTTCAGCCTCCTTTCTTCACAGTCTATAATTACTGCCTAAGCATTAGAGTTTTAGAACAGAACAAGGTTTAAGGTCTTCGTTGAGCTCAGGGATTAAAGGAAGGATTACCACACTGTTTCATAATACAAGACAAATTACACTAAACCCGCCTCACTTGTTACTTACATTTCTTTTACATTCATGATTTTGAACAGTTAATTCAATACAATTTTACCGTGCTGTAACCCAAAACTCTTGCTCTCTGCCTTTGTGTTCTAATGAATGTTGAAACCTCCTTCCATCAGCATTGAAGATGAAACGTGGCTGGGTCTTTCACATGACAATGATCCCAAGCACACTGCCATGGCAACAAAGGCGTGGCTTCATGAGAAGCATTTCAAGGTCCTGGAGTGACCTAGCCAGTCTCCAGATCTCAACCCCATGGAAAACCTTTGGAGGGAGATGAAAGTCCATGTTTCCTGCCGCCAGTCCCAGAACATCACTGCTTTAGAGGAGATCTGCTTGGAGGAATGGGCCAACATTGCAGCAACGGTGTGTGTCAACCATATAAAGACTGACAGAAACCGTCTGACCTCTGTCATTGCCAACAAAGGATATATTACAAAGTATTGAGATGACCTTTTGTTATTGACCAAATACTTATTTTCCACCTCATTTGCAAATAAATTCTTTAAAATTCAGACAATGTGATTGTCTGATTTTTTTTTCTCATTTTGCCTCTCATAGTTGAGGTCTACCTGTGATGTCAATTGCAGGTAGACCTCAACATGCATCTTTAAAAGTGGGAGAACTTGCACAACTGGTGCCTGACTAGATACTTTTTTCCCCACTGTAAACTGGACAGAGAAAATAAGGAAAGTAAATCAGCGATTAGGAAATCACCAAATGGGAGAAACTGAGAAGAAATATCATGAAGAAACCAAAGGAGAAAGGAGGAAAGGCAGTGCCCGATCTGTACTTCTTCTTAGGAAGTTACCATACAAGCATTCACTTAAAACAAGCAGTGAACATCTCCAATAATAAAAAAACAAATCCTATGACCAGATTTTGGCTTGGATCTTACGTCCGAAAACTAAAGTTAATCAAAAGTGATTTTAGAGCCCCAGTAGCTTTTAATCTGCCCTGGTCATACACTTTATACAGAAATTCTTAGAACGTTTTAAACTGGAAGGAGAGGAGAGCAGGATTTTAACAAACCATCGTTTTATTATTTCTGTTGTGCAGGACCGGGAACCAGTGACTCCAGTGTGCGGCCTCCTGTACGGAGATGCCACCACAGTTTGGCGTAATGTGGGCCATCCTGTCCTTCCAAACAGATTCCAGGACCTGTCATGGATGGTGGCTTATGGGATCCTCCCAGTCAGAGCCGTCATGCACTGCTGGGGCATGTCACCGACATCCATCTGCCCCGACCCGGTTGTGGCGTGCCAGTGTTCAAAAATATTAGGGAAATGTGTGCTGTTTGACTAGGTGAGGGAAGTTTTTGTAATTATTTGGTTTATTTTGCACATTAAGTTAAAATTTACAATTCAAGATTAATGGACTTAATAAACAAGGTCTAGACAACTTGTCTCTTGCTAACTTCAACTTCATGAACTTTAATTTCTGAATTTAATCCAAAAACAATTTTCTTGCTAACTTAAATTGCACTTTCAATGCAGCAGAGGAACTTTCATTTTCAAGTTAAACCATCTTCAAATGTTTTACATTTTAGTTGTTACAAATGATTGACGGCAGTTACAAAGAAACACTCAACAAGCATTCATTAGGTTTTACTTTTTCAATCAAGATCTATTTGTTTGGGTAGTTTTTCCTTATTTTATTTTTCATGTTTTACTTGATTCTAAACCACGCTTCATAAGTGTGATTTAATAAAGCAAGATCAGGAAAATACAGGAGTAAAAACAGTGCTGCATGTGTTAAAATGATTAAATTTTTCTTTTTTTCTAACTTACACATGCTCTCTGCCCTTCCCAGCTGAAACACAGTCCTGCAGCTATGAATATACTAAAAGTTTTCCTGAGGTTTGAATTTCAAATTTCTGTTTCAAACACAGTTGGTGTCAGTGCTGGTTCCAAGTAAATCAGCTCAGAGTCCAACTGGGAAAATCATACTACTGGCAGCTGGTTCTTGTTGCTAGCAGCAACCACACTGTCACGGTTTAATGTCAGCTTGGAGCCCTGTTCACACAGGCTGGATGTGTGTGGAAGAAGAAGGGTTATTCTAATGTCACCTGTTCTGAAACTGTCATCCAGGTGGATGTGTGCGTGTGCGTGTAAGTTACATTCTTCTATTATTCTCTGACAAAATCCCTTTGGGAGAAAAACTGAACGGAACGGCAGTTTGGGGTCACATAGGTTTCCTAGTGTATGGCAGCATCAGTGTTCAAGTTTAGTGAAATAAAGACATACACTTTATGTCACCTCAGCTTAACTAAGCAAATAGGTGATTACTGCAGGGTGGTTAACTCTCGGCTGACTGCAGGTTATTTAACCCAAACTGATCTAGTAGCTTCTCATTTAGTAAACAACCATCTCAAAAGACACACAGGGAAAAGATGTTAATCTCTTTAAAGGGATCCCTAATTAGTTGTACCAATATAGTTCATTAAAGAAATATTTATTTTACATATGAGAACAAAATAATAAAATTACTGTAGGCTGTTTGACTTTCATGCTGCAATGCACACTGGGTAAATGATGCATGATAGATCCTATTGTGCTGGCTCTTTCCAACTAAAACAGTAATGAATAACTTAAAGTCTTTTCAATTTGAACCGGATCGTAAGAGGTAATGACAATGAGGAGGACCAAACGGAGGAAGAGGACGGAGTTGGCTCTTCATAAATGTTTCATTTATAAAGCCTTCAGCTTCACATCCCTCTGGTTGGACTGTGTGACCCGGTAAGGCTCACAGTCAGACATGCTCTGTGTCTGATCCAGTCTTCGGTTGGTTAATGGTCTGGTTTTTGGTCCGGTGTCGGGTCCATAGCTTCATATTCAGTACCTGCGTGTCGTGATTTGAGTTTTTCTGTGTATTTAGTTTAGGTTTTCGGTGTCTGAGTCTCTGTGTTGTCCTGTTTGCTCCCCGTGATTAATCCCAGCTGTGTCCCGTTCCCTGATTGCCCTCCCTGTGTATTTAAGTCCACCTGTTGTCTTTGTCTAGTGTCGGATCCTTGTTGTCGTTGTAGTTGTTGTCATCGTGTTACCCTGTCATCTCGTCGTGTTCGCTGGTCTCATCGTGTTTTCCTTCATTAAATCCATCTTTTTCACTGCTCGTCCTGGTCCCGCCTGCAATTTCTCACCGCACCAAAACCCACTTTATGACACTGCGGCTGTAGCAGCAGCTTTGCTATCATTTAAAAGAACTTCCAGTGCTGCCTGTCTCTGATGTTTCTCCCATCGTCTTTTGCTCACAGGCTGCCGGCGGGTTTAGGCGCTTTGTGGGTCCAATTTATCAGCATGGCATTTGGTTTTAGCTTGCGAGGGAAATAACCACCTGTAAGAGCCTTCCTAAGTTTTGCTCATACAAAGACCGTACAGGATGGACAGAACTGAGTCATCAACCCAGCAGGTGAAATATAGTCGCCCCCCCATCTAAATCTAATTTAAAATTGAGTCCTACTCAAGGCAGTGTTGATCTGTCTAATTTTAAACATGTGCTTAAAGTTAAAACTAGCATAACTGAATTATCATTTCCAACATTGGTTTAGTCTGAGGTTGGGGGTAACCTCATTTCAGGCCTATTTTTTGTATTTGCTTTGTTTGATCCCACCCTTTTGTCTCCAGGCTGAGGGGGGGCTGGACCTGACGGGGGGGCTTCCAGGGGACTGGACCTGTGTGCTGTGCGAGTGACTGGTGTTGGGATTTCTTCATAATAGAGTGTCTGTTCGTAAGTGTTTGCAGTGATTTATTTGGGTTTATTCATTTGTTTGGAGAACCAGTTCTCCATACTTGGACTGCCCTCCCCTGCTGGTAAGCCTCAGTACTGTTCACATCCCTTCCCATTGTGGTTCCTTAAATTTTAATTATCTGGATTATTATAATTAATTGGAATAAAGTCTTGTTCTCATTGGTGACGAACCGTAATGCCTGACTGCCGATCTATTTCCTTGGGCGCAATGCCTCCTAGTTGCTCTGCTTTGAGGGTCAGAGTATCAAAATTCATACCCTTGTTGCCACAACTGGAATACATGAAGCACAGAAAACATCTGAGGAGATTTGATTGAGACACGTTATTAAAAACCATTGTCTTCCAGGAAGAGATGTCAGAAAAAAAATTCTGAATTAGATTGCTTAAACATTCATGAAATAAAATGGAAGAAAAACAGTGGAACTCACGGTTATGTTGGTAAATAGTAAATGACTGTATTTGTATAGTGTTTTGTCGAGTCCAGAGGACCCAAAGCACTTCACACCCAAGTCAGTCATTCAACTATTCACACACACATTCACACATGTTTAATAGTGAAAGTAAACTCATTTCCACACCAACAATGTAATGAGAAGTCAATGGATTGGGACTAAACAGCTGTGGAGTCATGAGAAAACTACTAATCAGACTAACTAGAGAAAAAGTTTCAATTGCAATGCAGCATAAAGACTGGAAGCAGGTGATGAGTCCAGAAGGACTCTGCTCCAGTCTGGACGCATCAGGGTGAGGAGATCATGCCTGCCGGGCCACCAGCCTGTGAGGTCAGTGCTTTTGTTCTGGGGTTGTTACAGAAGGACCGGCAACATTATGAGTCCAAAGAATGAAGTCATACTGAATAACTGAATATGGACATATGAATAACCAGGTTATTTCACAAATGGATTTTTCTCTCCCCTGGTGACACAAACACATTCTGAGATGCCAACTCCAGGATTCAAACCTTAATTATCAAACATTTAACTCTCAAATACTTTGCTTCCTCAATCTCTCCAAACTAGCCACACTGCAACATCCAAAGGCTGACGAGTCTTTGGATGGTTTTTTTTGTCTTTTGTATTTTGTTTGAGCTCTGCACAGTCTGACCTTGGGATGAATTTGATGGGTGTTTTAAATGTTTTTCACTTGGGAATATTTTTTCTCACTGTATAATGAGGGATCTTAAATATAAATGTCCCTACAACACTTCCCAGATTGATGAACAGCTATAATTGCCTCTCTAAGGTCATTGAAGATGTTTCTCATTTTTGGCATTGTGTTAGGTTGCACACAGGATGATCCAGACTGGCAAACTCTCAAAACAAATTAATTAGCTGCTTTAATTAGCAGCATTCTCCATGAAATCTCATATAAAACAGCAAATTTGGACATTGTTTTTGGAAATGCCTTTTTTGTTCACTTTGTTGATTGAAGAAAGATAAAATGAAATCTGTTGCATATTTCAGCACATTTGTAGATTTAAATAATGAGCTGATGATCTTCATGATGTCTTCATACACAACATGCTACAGCTGAAATGGGTTGTACTGTCTCTTTAACCCAGACTGTATATAGATTTTTAAAAGCATTTTTTTAGTCTAATGTGTTTACTGTCTCCAATCTTAAAGAATTAAAAATGAATCATGAAGTTAACTTCAAAACATTAAAACACAATTTAAAATATGTGACAAAATGACAGTAATGCTTTCCATTTATGGCCATTTTTGTTTATTATGAGGTGAACATTTTTCAGTTCTGCAAAAGAATTAGAGTTGAATTTTTGTGAATAAAATATTTCAGCTCTTCTCCAGATCCTGGTCTCTGTCTCACTCTACTTTCTGTGACTTTCCATGCCTTTTCGTCTGCAGACAGATCTGGACTTGCAGGCAGGCTACTTCATCGCTCACATCACTCATATGAAGCCGTAGAAAATCAGGTCTGGCATTGTCCTGCTCAAACAACACCGGCCATGAAGAGAAAAAAAGCTGCTTCAGTGATAGCACACATCTCACTACTCTACACCCTGACACCAGTGGCATGCCCACCAGCAGGTTGGCTGGTAATGCATGTCCATGCCATCATGGAGGCTGGCCTTATTCAACCCTTTTCTGATGACACACTTCTCATGGCCAGAACATCCACAGGGACGTTGCTACTCATAAACAGAAGTTAATGTTTTCCTGAATGAACTGGACCTCCTTTAAATCTAGCTGTTCCTGTTTTTTATCTCAGCTTTCTGATATTTGTGTTGTGCTGCATCTTGTCTCTCTGGTTGTGTGCATGTGTGTGTGCATCTTTCTCAGATTGCTGTTTATTGGCAATCATAACAGTAAGCCTCGATCGCAGTGAAGCGTTGTATCGGTGTTTGTACTAACCCGCGTCAGTCCTCTGCTGCCTCCGTCCTCGCCTCGTCACCAGCCTGTCAGGATGTCTGCTGGCTGCTTCTCTGCCCATCAGCCCATCATTTGTCTTGTCAGAGACCGCTGGGCTTCATCTCACATTATCACTGGGTTACTCAGCGAATCCCTCATACATCATCTGATCACCTGTGTCAGCTTTCCACCTCTTTATGACAAGTTAATATATAATTTTATGTTGTTTTCAGTTCTATGTTTGGATCCAGTAAGAGTGGAGTAAAGAAGGGTTTCCCAGGATGGACTGCGTTTTGGAACAGTTGGTAGCTCTGTTGCCTTTCAGAAGGTCCTGTCTTCTGGAGCCTCTGCATAGGTTTCTATGTTCTCGAGTCACATACAGGCTCATCTGCAAAAATAGAAAATGGTGAAAACATTCAAGATTTTTGTCACTTATTTCAGAAAATGAAACTCATTTGTCATATAGATTGCTTGCAAAATAAACAAATTTCAAGCCTTTGTTTCTTATTTGTCTTTCAGTGAATGAAAATCCAAAATGTTATGTATCAGAATAAGATATTTATAAGAAGAAAATATACCCAAACCTGACAGCCTCACTCATTATGACTTCATGTGTTTGTTGAAAATGTGTTTTCACTTCTATTAAAAAAACTTTAGTCAAGTGAATTTAGGGTTAAAGCACATTTAGGGTTTAATGAGATTTTAAAGAACTTAACGTGGATTACAACAAAAAAAACCTTCGGCTCAAAAATACAAACACACGATTTTACCCTCGTTACTTTCAGCTTCATTGTATTTCTTTTTGCCCTTGTCCTGCACAGCATCTGTCTTATCAGGTCAGCTGTCTGGTCACATTGCAGGAACAATGAGTAACATTACAGGGAAGCAAAGCACATTTTTCTTTCAGTTTCTCAACCTTTATTCTGTTGTTTTTCTTATAGGCCTTTTCAGATTTGCATCCACTGTTTTGCAATTAATGATTTGTTCATGTGGGAAGTCTTTTTGAGAGGCAATCAGAGATGTTTCACAGGAGGCAACATATGTAGCTCCTACCCTCTGCTGCTTGGCTCTCATTGAGTTTTTCAGTGTGAATAGATATAGAGGACATATCCAACCCAGAGCTGCCTGTGTTGAATGTTATTTTAAAACATCATTTTGTTCCCATTGTGATGCCATTTGTTGCTTATACCAAAAGGCTTTCTATTACTGTTGAAGCATTATGGAACACATTACTGCTACATTTTAGCTTAGTTATACTTGGACAAAAGTAGAACCAATAACAAAACCATTTTCTTTTGCAAAGCTTTGCAAAGGTTTTGATGTCTCTTCAAGTTGTTTTTCTTTTTATTTTGCCACATTATGACCAGAATTAGATTATTATTATACTGGGATTTTATGATAGACCAACACAAAAAAGGCTTAATGTGAAGAAGGAAAACAATACGTGTTTTTTACAGATAAAAAGCTGAAAAATTTGTCATGAATTTATGTTGAGTCTATGCAGGCTGAGTTGTGAAGGTAACTGACAGATTTTTTTGGAATATCAGAAATAAATGCAAGTCAGACCTTTCAATTTTTTACAATGTATGTAGAAATTGTCTTCACAGTAGCTCACCATTTTATGTTACTCTGTCTCATGAAACCCTAATAAGGTATACTGAGCTTTTATTAGGTTTTATTGTGACAAAATGTGAAAAAGTTCACTTGGGATTCCCATATGTACAAGGCGGTGTGTAAAAGATGCAGTTTTCAGAATGTTATTTTGTCCTATTAAAATAACAGGACGGATTTAATTAGGACAATTAAAATAATAGGACTTATTATTCTTTCAGTTCCACATGCAGAAATCGCTGAACACTCATAATTAGTTTTCATGACCATTTTGCTTCACTGAAGCAGCTTGTTTTTAATTACCTCCATTTGAGCATCAACTACACCAAACACTGTGCAGAAAAAATATTCAAGTGTCTTTCTGGTAATGTGAAAGTTTTTTTTTCTGGTATGTTAAGGCAGTTCTAACAGCACTAGAATCAGTTATGAATGGTTAATTACACTGCAAGGATCCACAGTTAAATTCACCCATGAGTAAATTGGGACATCTTGTTTCACTAGTTGAAAGAAATGTCTGTATTGGAGGGTAAGAACAGAAAGACGTAGGAAATAAACAGCAGTCGTTTTGCATATTTGCATTGACAGCTTGTTGCATCTCCCCACAGGCAGCCATGTTTCACAGTTTCCTACTGGGCTTCATATTTATACATAAAATATCTATCTTTACATACACACACACACACACACACACCCACACACACACACACAAATCAGCTTATGTCAAATCCATTATAGGAAAACCAAAAGGTCCCCACTTAGTTTGTATAGAACGATAGGGGTCCACTGTTGGCTGGTACAAGACAACACAAGTCCCCACTGAGGTAGTATGGAGCGACATAAACACTCTGGGATGGGTGATTAAAGAAGAAATGAGCAAAATGTATCATTTATAAGACAATTTAAAACTGACTGAAATATGACAGAAAAAAAAGCTAAATTGAAAAATCTGACGGAGTTTATCGACACATTTAAATCTTGATGTGACAAATACTGAAGTGATAAAAAAACCATTTAAAAAACCATGAAATTGTTTTCGTTTTTCCCTGCGACAAAATATCCATTTGCATATCAGCTATGTGACATATAAGACAATCTAAAATGTTTTTGGCCAAGCAAGAAAAAGAAAAAAAAGAATAAGAAGAAGCTTTTACAGAAGTAACTCTAAAGCCCTAAAGTGGGAAAAGGACTTTCACTTTCCGTTCCTGAGCTTCCTGAGTCTGTTCCGCCCTCAGAGTTCGTTGATGTGGCGCCGCCCCCAGAGCCTTCCTTCTGCCGGCCCCAAGAGGCTTGGGCGCCACCCACGTAGGCCTTGAACGCTTCCTGCACCAGCAACGCCCGCTGGGTTGTTTTTTGGACTCTGGCCCCCCATCCAGCTCCCCTCCTCCTGCCATTGTTGGGTTTTTATGTTTCTTGGATTTTTTGGGAGTCTGGAGCCGCCCTTGAGTGGGGGGGGATTTGAGTTTTTTTATGTTTATGTTGGGTTTTGTTAGTTTTCTGTGTCCTGTGAAGACTCTGTGTCGTCCTGTTCTCCCCTTGATTATTCCCAGCTGTGTATAGTTCCCTAATTACACTACCTTTGTATTTAAGTTCGTCTGTGTCCTTTGTTGCTTGTTGGGTCCTCTTCGTGTCTCCTGTCAGAAGTCTGTCGCTGTGAGTCTCCTTGTGCCACTGAGTTTTTATAGTTTGTTCTTTATTTTCATAATTAAATCTACTTTATTATGTCAACCTGGGCCAGTATTCCTCACCACTAACACCCTCAAATCATGACAGATGCGGGTTGATAGCAACTCAACGCGGCTGCGTAGTGTCCATCTCTGGGCAACCGTGACAACAGCGTCGGACAGTATCTCTCTAAGGGGTTGGTGGGGCTTTAGCTCCCGCCATGTCAATTTAGCTGACCTTAATATTCCCTGTGCTTTAGGTCGGCCATTATTGTCCAAGCTAAAGTCCACGTGTGTCGAAACTATTGGACAATAGTTTGGACACATAGTTGTGTCAAAATTATTGGACACACGTGTGATACGTGTCTATCACTCTATCCTTTTCTGGATCAAGACCCCTGGGTCCAAATCCTAGGATTTGGAGGTACTGATCCTCATCCTGGCTGCTTTACACTCGGCTGTGAAACATTCCAGGGAGAGCTGCAAATCACGACCTGACAAAGACAACAGGACCACATCATCCGCAAAAATCAGAGATGCAATTCTCAGGCCACCAAAACGGATTCCCTCAACACCCGAGCTGCGCCTAGAAATTCTGCGCAGCTAGGGTGGGGATGAGGATGCCAGGTCCGACAGAAGCACAGAGAGCTCTCGATGTCAGGCCGATGGCACAGAGCGACGTCTCAAGGCAGAGATTGATGGAGGCACAGAAAGGCGTCTCGATGCCAGGATCGACGGTGACACAGAGAGGTGTCTTGATGTCAGGACCGACCTCCATCGGAAATACAGAGAGGCTCTGTATTTCATTTGGAGAAATATTGTGCCAAGGTCATACCAGCACTCTTTTTTTGGTGCTTTTCCAGATGATGTTCAAGACACCACACGATTATGTCATCAACTATCTGATGCTCCATGAAAGACAGCGTCCATCGAGCAAAACAGCCCAAAGTTTTAGTGAGGTCACTAAAGACCTTTTTTGTCAAACTTGGAAGCCATTTCTGCCTTATTTTGATTGGCTGTCCCTCAACGGCAGCACAGATATTGTGGACAATTCGTTCCTGTGACTCAGGAACGAATTGAGCAATTCAAACTCATTTAACAAAAGGTCTTCAGTTCCAGATAAAAAAAATCTACATAATATGTATATATAGAGGGTAACATGTCTTGGCCTCTCTGATGCCTTTACACCTCAAAGACCTCACAAAACGTTGGATTGTGTCCTTCCTCTATTCTTCAAAGGACTTTCTCAGTTCTTCGGTGGTACGACTCACTGTTATCATTTCTTGAACAATACTGATGACCGGTCCAACCAAAGAACTCAGCCCTAAACCCAGCCTGACAAATGCTATGGGGTCTTTCTCATCCACAGGAAGATATAACTTGCCTCAGGAAACCACGTTAAATACTTCGGTACACTCTGTCTGAATGATGTCGTTGATCCCCATAGCCTGGGCAAAGGCCTGAGAAGTGTGGTTTTCAAATATGGCTTTTATGTCATATTTTATGTCGTATTTCACGTTCTCAAGTAAGTCCTAAAGAAATTCCACAAAAATCTCCATCAAGTAACGCAAGAGGTCTTTAGTCCGCTCTCTGATCCTCCCCTCCAGGTGAAACCTGTCAAAATCCTCCCAGTCTTTCTCTGGAATTTGATTAATAAATTCCTGGATCGCCGGCGTCGCGTAGTCACTGACTAAAAACTGCTAATCTTTTCTCAGTAAATCCTCAGACATGTTGTTGAGTTAAACTCTGTCAGCTCTTGAAGTGTCTTTCAATGTGACAGAATTTTACCAACAGGGGTTTATATACTGTGTGACATCATAACCTATGATGCATCAGCACAAGAATACCTGCAGGGCTATGAGTTGCTTATCCAAATCACTGTGCGTTACTATTTTCTTTTGTAATGTAATTTAATTTCCTCTATGCATCTTGGGGAGTGGCCTCCGTTTCTATGCGACAGTTGTCAGCAGTGACAGAAACGTAAACAATGGAGGGAGGAGAGAGATGCGCATTTTGTTGCTGGACAATCAGGAACTATTTTGAGTTTCTGTCGAGTCCAATTATTATAAGTGACTTTGGGCTTGTTTTTTCTGAAGTCGTTAGCAAACTGAATGAGTCACGGGTTGCGATTTTTTGTAGCTTGTTTTTGAACATGAAGTTGCTCATTTGGGCTTGGAAATAAGCAGAGACACGTCGTAAGACCCAGATGTTGTCGTACACCCAGGTAGTTTTAGTCAGGCTCTCCCTGTTCACCATTTACCTGATGAACAGGGAAATGTTCACCTGTGTCTTTGTTAATGTCCAGGTAATATATATTATATTCACAGGTAATATCCAGAACACCGAGACTAATATGAACAGACAAATAAAAGTAGAAACAGCCACGAATGAACGTGTCCATAAAGTTGCACAACTAAACGCATTATAATAATTAAGAGATTAAGATAAGCGTCACAAATCTATGCAGCCATCTGAGTTGTGGAGCCGCAGGAGGAGCTGCTGTGTTCTGACAGTAGACGCAGGGCCGTAACACAGAACTTGGAGGCTGGGGAGGAGGTGGCTCTAAAATCCTATCTAGAGTTTTCCTGACAACAGTGGAACACAAAAACACGCAAAAATTACCAAAGTTTTTTTTTTTAACTGTTAAATGTCAGCCTTATAGGTGGAGACACATTGTTGATGCTATATTATAAAATAACTTGCAATTACATAAGTATTGGCAAAGCTCAATGTAATTTTCACAGGTGGCAGAGAGTTGTTGTCAGCAGCTGCTGAGAGTAACTAAAAAGTTACATGTAATCTGACTCAGTTACTTTCCAAATCAAGTTCTCAGTAATCTAAGTTTCTTTTTCAAGGTGTAATCAGTAATCTGATTAAAGTCACTTTTTCAAAGTAACTATGACATCACTGCCTTTGAGCATGCATTACATCTATTTTTCATTAAACCCTCATTTCTGTATTAAAAGTTGTTTTAATTAGTGACAAAATTCTGTTCTTAAATGTCTTGTTTTTATTGGCTGTAAGATGATAGAATTAACATAAATTAGACTTAAAATGTGAGTCTGCATAGAATTAATATAGATAATAGATAATATAGATAATGTGTTTTAATTTAGTCACTGAAATACATGAGCTCTTCAAGTCAGTCATCCATTCTCTATCTTACATGTTTATCCATAGAGGGGTCATGAGCGGTGCTGGTGCATCTCCAGTGGTGAACACACACACACACACACACACACACACACACACCCAAATATACACAGACAAACAGACAGACAGACAGTGTTGAGAGGATATTAGCTCGTTGTCTCTTCTCGTTCCCCGGGTCGAGGGTCCCATGCGTAAGGGTGAAAGCACATACACATCAATCTACTGTTCCACTGCAGACATGTCCAGAGTTTATTCAGACAATCAAATCACACCAACAGCACACCAGAATCACACTAGAGGGGCAATTATCGATTACCTGAAAGAGGCAGAAAAATGGACAAATACAGACACATCGCATCTCCGGAGAGCGCCGGTGTCGCCGCACCCCAACGATCTGATTAATTATTTTAGCTCCGAAACTTTTATAGGAAGGTGTGTCTCTTCTCTAATGTATGCAGTCTGGGAGGGTCCCTGCTCCCCTGACTACAAGAAGTTTCAGATTTCAAAGGGAAGATGCTCTAAATGATTTTATGACTTTTCTTGCGAGGCCTGGAGGAGGCGTGACAATGTGCTTCATTTCCCACATCTCTGTGAGATCCTGGATTATCTCCAGGTGTCCACACAAGACAGGACCCTAACTCTTATATGGGTTCAGAAAAAGGTTATCTTAACACAGACCCTGTGAGAGACTCATCTGAATAAACAGATCTTTGCTGTAAACTCAAAGTGACAGGAGGCTGGTGGGGCAGAACTTCTCCCCCAACCCAGAATATCCAATAGGCTGATCTGGATACAAGAACTTGCACAATTATCTTCTACTTGTTGATTATCATAGACTAGCACATATCCAAATTAATAGCTAGAACTGTTATTATAAAACTACAGATTAGACTCATTTTATCAAGTTGTGCACATTATGTCTAAGAAAAATGTTCTACTGATCAGACTGTTGATTGAGCCAAATCTAACTAAATGTTAACTTATATTTGAGGCCTAATCAAGAAAATGTTGATGTGTCTAATATTTAAACATGTGCTTAAAGTTAAAACTAGCATCATTGAATTATTATTTCCAACAATAGATAGATAGATAGATAGATAGATAGATAGATAGATAGATAGATAGATAGATAGATAGATAGATAGATAGATAGATAGATAGATAGATAGATAGATAGAACCCTGTGCTGGTCATTTCTTTAACGGGATGTCAACAGAAAAATTGTTGACATCACCTCTGCATTCTGGAGTTGACCTCTGCTCCAGATGTGCTAAACATGCAGGAGGTTGAAGCTGCAGTCGGTATAAACATCTTAGCTTTGAATAGTCAAATTATTTAGTCTGCAGACTTTGTCAAGCAGCTTTCACACAGGTAGATATGCATGTGCTTAAAAGAGCATCCTCTATGCCACAGCTCATTAACTCCGAGGTTCTGAGAAAGTTACCTGCAACTTTTCTTGATACTAAAAACAGCCCCTGTGCTCCCTGGTGTGTGTGTGTAGGTGGCCCTGAAGCCACAACAGAAAGCTGTGAATCTAATAAAGATGCAGTGGAAAGGATTGTAACGAACACATTTCTCATGGATATTAGGCATATGTGTGTGTTAATGTGATAAACTGGATGAATCTGAAGAAAGAAATTCACACACTCAGAGGACAACAGTTGGTAAATGGGACACATGTGAACCCATCTGGGAGGATTTAAAATGAGCACCAGCTGTGAAACTCTCCCCAGCATGGAGTCATTACATTACTTTATCAAACTGATAGACGTTCACCCGTCACAATGTGTGTCTGCTACTCTGTGCCCAATTTACCATGATTGGTATAGATGATTATGCACAGAAACCTGCATAAACACAGATGGCGTCCTGTCACACGACTCTGTAGTCTGCAGAGCTCAACCCAGGCTGCATGACAGCCATGTCTGCTGTGATATATGTGGCCTCAGGACACAAGCACTGGCCCCTGGCTTGCAGATGTGAGAGGAGGAAGGAGCAGTTTTTATTTAAAGTTGAATTCAAAAGAACAGCTGGAGCAGCAGCAGAACAACAGCAGGTACTAAACGGTCCACAAGGGACCATCCAACCAAGAACACTTTAGACAGAAGATGTGAGCGGGGAGAAGAAGAGATGGGTCAGAAACCTGACGGACGTTCCTCCACCCCACTGAGTTTAGGTGGAACAAAATATTTGCACTTTTGGTGGCTTTATAGCAAAACAATGCAATTTCAGCCACTGTTATATTAAAAGTGTTAATGAAAGTTTAAAGGCAAGGGGGGTGTTGCCTTTAAAAAGCAAAGGTTGAGGCGGGGTCACCCTGGACAGGTCACCAGTTCATCGCAGGGCAGGACAGACAGGACAAACAACCATGCACACACACACTTAAGGAGAATTTAAACAGACCAACTAACCTGACACTCATGTCTTTGGACTGTGGGAGGAAGCCGGAGTACCCGGAAAGAACACACTGTGCACAGGGAGAGCATGCAAACTTCATGCAAAAAGAACCTTGCCTGGGAATTTAACCCAGGACCTTCTTGCTGTAAGGGAACAGTGCTATCAACTGCACAGCCCAGTATTTGAAATCATTTCTTGAAATAAATATATAACTAATGTGAGCTACAAACTTAACCACAACAAAAAAATTTCTGTGAAAATAGTGATATGCTTTCATAATGACTTAAATAATCAAGGTCATGTAAAGACATCATGACCTTTGGGAGCTTTGGTCATGTCCGAGCAGGATGGATGGATCGACTGTTACAGGACCAAAGAAATTAGATTTAACTAACAAAAATAATCTTTCAGTTCTTGAAATAGGAACTGAAAATGATTTTTGTACACGTCCACGTTAATAACATGTTTGAAGTGTTTCAGTCAGGTTTCAGAGCTCATCGCTGCAGAGAAGCAGCCTTGGTAACAGTCACTAATGACATTCTCATATCCTCAGACATGAAACCATCAATCATTAGATTGATGTTTGAGTCTTTCAGTTTTCTGAAGGTCTTTCAAAGTTTTCACAGAGATTTTTATTCACTTCCAGTGCAGCTTTTCGGATAAGACATGTTCTGTTTATTGTGAAGCAACTTGTAACTGAAACACGAGTCATTCCTCCATGGATATTGGAACATGCCATGCTGCTTATTCTTAGTTAGGACATGTTTTGCCAATAAAACAATAATCATGAGGAAATTAAAACTAGATTTTCCACAGAGACATTCTGTTGTTCTGTACTGAGACATGGCTGAGCCTCCAATCGTACATTTAAGAAGAAAAAAGACACATTTTAAACCTGATCGAGAGCAAAAACATCTGTGTTAGAATCAATCATGTGCACCTCGCGTCAATGCAAGTTGATCAATGGAGCAACGTGACAATAAATAAATGAGCACTTGTGGCTGAAACTAACCCTCGTTTTTTAGTTCTTCCTCTCATTCACCATTAGAATGAGTATATCACCCATACAAAGAGATTATTACACTGATTAATAGACTGGCTGAGAGGATAGTGATTAAGTATCACAACCCTGTAATTAATTCTGTGACCCTTTAGTGAATGGTACAATGCACATAAACTACTTAACTGCTGTGCTCTCATTTGTTTCATGGCATAGTTCTGACTGTTTGACCCTTTAGTCCGTTCTCCTGACTAATACAGATGAGGGAGTTCACAAAGCACAGCAACCTCCTCCATTCTCTGCATGTTTTGCATAAACTGCTTTGTCTGTGCACCAGATTCACAAAGCAGATTACCAAATTCAAACACACTCAGCAAGCTGCTAACATGGGATAAATTTGGGCCAAATTAATTTTTTCTTGGAATTGTTAAATGATTATAGTATATTGCAGAAAGACCAGGCCTACCGTCACATTACACAAGCAGTTCATTCCAGCATGACATGTTGAATCCTCCAGAGACTCTCAGCCTCCATCAGACCAGTGAAGGGTGGCGCGGGTCATGAATTGGATGAACAAAGTCCAAACTAGAAGCTCATGTATTTTAATTGTGACCTTGATTAAAACATTTAGTTGATTTAAATGTTTTCAATTATGCTTTCATTAAATCCACACAGTTCAATAAAAATATAAAATAACTTACATTTTATTCAATTTTATTTTTGTCTTTTTAAGTTATTTCTCTTTTAATGAAACTGAAAATCATGCATAATCTTAACCCATTTGTGTATAAAGTCCATGCGCCTGCCCTTTTCCAGATGACGAACAGCTCTGTCAGTGTTACAAAATTTGCTCTGGTCTGTCTCATTTGGCTTTCAGTTTTGAAAGTTGAGCTCTTTCAAAAAATATGTTCAACATGGAGTAGGGTCATTCTGGAATGCTTTTGCGCTTTTTCCAGATTCTTTGTCGTCTGTAGAAGAAAAGCATCTACTGCTCTGTGTGTGGACGGGGTTCAGCACAGTCTTCACCCTGCATGTATCAGATACATTAAATGTATCAGATACACAGTGGAATGTCAACATAGGACATGTGAAGTCGAGCATGTTTGAATAGAGAGTGAGCAATGGGCAGGTGGCAGCTGCCTGCTTCAGTCAGCGTGTAACAGCAGCTCACTCTGTTCAAGGGAAAAGTGTCATACTTCTCCCAACTATTTCAACAGGCAGGTGCTTAAACTCAAGATTATATTTTGTAAAATTCAGCAATTTTGAACATAGAAATGTTTGATATGACATGAAATGAATTTGTAGGACAGTCAGGTGAATAAACGGATTTTCTCTTACCTACTTTACTTGTCATGATGACAGAGGAGGCCGTGCCTGACTGCACATCACCACATCAGACAGGACGGATCCTCCTTCTGACCTTCTCTGCTTCCTCTCAGGCTGCTTGCTGTGTCTCAGCCTTCAGTCTGATTTAGCCAAACAAAATGCTGTCTCTTCTCTCCCAGTTAAAGATGTTATGTAAAATTCCATAATTGGACCTTTTCCTTCACCATGCATTCCATCATTTGAATAAACCCTCTAGGTATCGCTATTCGGAAGTACTGTGGCAGTAAGTATTTTATCTATCAACTTTACACCATTTATAAAAGCCTTCGCTAACAGTCTGATACCCCGCTAGGAGCTGCAGTACTCTGCCGCTGCTGTCCATACCTTATCTTTATTCAGTCTAGCAGCAGGCTAAAGCAGCAGACATTACTTCATCTTTCAAAGTGTATCTTTTATTTGTTTGGCATCTATTAGGAAGAAAAATGTGTCTTGGCTCTGGCTGGTCCCAAAATCTTCAATAAACTTGCCGATGCTCTCCGTTGGATTTTTCTCATCAAATGACTGCACATCACCACATCAAACAGGACAAATTTACAACTCAATTTAAAAATTTTTTAGAAACTTTGAAGTGTTTAAAATTGTATATTTTAAAAACTCTGAAATTTTAAAGCTACTTTCTAGAAAATTTGAGATCCTCAAGTTTCTGAATTTTTCTAGTAAATTCTACTTTTCATCCTATTTTCTTTTTACAATCTTCCCTGCCCTCCAAAAAGATTTGGTATTTTTACCCTTGTTACTTGCTTCTCTGAGCTGCTCTGTCTGGTTATCCTTTCTAATGTCATCAATTCTACAGCCACAAGCAACAGTTATTCTCACTAAAATTTTGAAATGTGTATAATCCCAGAGGGCTGCATAATCGTTTCCCACCTCGCTGACATGCTTCTGTTTCCTCCATCCATGCCTCAGTCATACCAACAGAAGCAACCCTGGAACAACTGGAACTTCTTTCTTCTGCTCTGATTCGTCTTGTTCTTCAACAAGAACAACAAGAACAACAAGAATAAAGCTCAGCTCTTCTGCTTGGAAAAGTGTTCAGCACTTTTACTTCTCAGATTTCATTTCATTTCCTTCAGATGATCTTGCAACCCCTCACCTCCTCTATTACTACCTCACAAATCTGATATCTGGCTGAAATGAGCTACTTTTATAAACTAATCACTGGCGTTCTCCATCAAGTCATCGTCAACTCATGCTATTATAAGAACTTCAGTAAAAAGAAGCATGTTCAGTGCCAACCTCTCCACAGCTACAGCAACTGCTTGAATACCCTTTGCCGATATCTGTCCCTCAATTTCCCCATTCGTCCCCTTGGTCTGTTTCAGGTCAACATTTTCTGGGCAACATTGACCTTTCCATTCGTCCATGTCCCTCATCAGCGAGATTTAAGTTGCTTAGTTTGCTTCATCTGCAGGTTTGTGTTCTGCATTTCAAAAAGTAATAGTCAGAATTTAACTGAACTGATAGAAATTAAAATTATTAATACAAGAGAGACCAGTTTGGGAGACTTGCTTGGTCCATTGGATCCTCATATGAGCTGGTGACTGGGACTTTCCCTAAGGAGCTGAGCTGGATCAAATCAAATAAATTAGACTCATAGCATTTCATTTGTGTGTGTTTAGTCATTTTTCATCATATAAATAAATCTAATTTAGGTCTCTTTAGAGCAAGTCCTTCCTCAAGTCAGTCACCAGTTTAATGTTCTTCTTTGGCTCAAATAACATTTCCCATAAGTTAGACCAGTACTTTCAAATGTGAGTCGTTTGGGTTATTACCCATAAGCTGTTTACCTTTCTGAGCCACATGTGAGGATGAGGTGAGCAAGAAAGTCTTCTTGACTCATAACCGAGTTTAAAGCAAACAGAGGCAAACAGCTTCTGTTCAAGCATTTAGGATTATGGTCCTCCTACTTCTGCTCTAGGCTCCCATGTCCAGACCTTTCTTCTGCTGTGATGGGAGGCATATTAAGCCTCGCTCATTGATTCGGGTCTTTGCTCTTACATAGCTCACATTTAGAAAATCCATTTGGAATCCAGAGAAATTGCAGTCTAAGATTTGCTTGCTTTAATCCGCTCTCAAGTTTTGCCTTCATCAGTGCTTCCAAAGTGACCATAAGATCAGACGTCAGTCCTACTTGAGTGATCACAGTGAGTTGTGGAGTGTAATTTCTACAGCCACCTATACTCTGCTGCTCCCCCTGCTGAGTTACAAAGTGCCTTTCATGTTGCAGACAAGTTTGCAGACAGTAAATACTCAAAGAAAATGACTATACCTCCTGATAAGAGCAGCCTGAAAATTTAGCAGTGTAAAATTGCAGCCAAGTGCAGATTTGCTATTAAGCTAGTGCAGGCGTACTTGAAAAGAAGTGATTGATGGGAAGTGCATATCAAAAAAAAAAAACAGACTTTGAATCATTCCCAGCTCCTGTAATCCCTCAAAACAGAAGTGCTGCAGAACTGTTTGAGATTACCACAGTTCTCAAGAAGACTACAGCGCATGCAAAGTTCTTCTTTTGTACAGCTAGGCAATTTGTTGGAAAGAATTTATAATTGTGCCCAGATTTTGAGGAAATGGATTAGAGACTAAGATGAGTTGCTGTTACAGGCTCCTTCGTTGACAGGTGGAACCTTTAGCTGTGGAGAAATCTAATTTTAGGTGCATTTCCCGATTTTCTGTGAACTCTGAAATGTAAAACCGCTGTGTTTTGACCAGCAAGTCAGTTCTTATTTCCAGAGTATCAGATACCTTTGTTCTGTCAGGGAACAGCAGTTTTTCAGAGATATGCGCAAAGCTGCCAATTGGTATTGGAGCCACGACGCTGTGGCTGTTGTGATATTTGATGCCGGAGGCAAACTCTAGCTTATGAAGCTGGAAACACATTCTATTTTTTGGAGATAAGAAGTTATGAAATGATATTAAGTGCCCTGGAAACAAATAAATCTGGAATACAATGACAGAGAGTGAGCAGCTCAATCATTTGTAGGAAATGAAGAACAAGGAATTAATACACTTTAAAACAAAAAGACAAACACAAATCTATCAGTTTTATTTCCATTTCTGATTTATTGGACTTTATTTTTAAAGCTATTACCCAGGAGTAGTGTATGCATAATTTCCTTATTTCCAAGAGAAATTCCCTCAGAATGGAAATGGGGATTTTCACATCGTCCCTTCATTAAGAAGGTCATCCAACAGAACAGAATCATTAATAGTAATCTGCATTTATGTGTCCCTCAGAAGAGAACAAATGGAACTTTCTGTCTTTTAATATCTTTTCAAATGTTCAAACTTGAGCTATAAAAGCTCTACATTTTTTCAATGACTTCACAGATATGCAGCTCTGTAGGTCTGAACATTGTGCTGCAGTACATTAAGCAATCCTGATTCAGAGACTAAGCAGTGTCTTTGAATGTTCTGTGGGATTGTTGGAAAAAGTTCTTAGTGACAGATCTCAGCGCCTGCAGGCATCTGCTTGTGATCTTGTGACACGCCGCACTGCGTCGTCCCCTTTAGGTTATCCTCCGACTCCAAGAAGTAAAGAATCCTGCACAGCATACCTTGTCTGATTTAAAACACGTTCTTGATGATGACAAAGAATCACAATGTGCTCAAATGCTCTAAAGCTTTTGAATTTTTCATCTCTCAAACATTTCAAGGTTTTGAGGTTTTTCTGCACAGGAAGGCAATGGCTAGTCTACCTCCTGACAAAATGCCATGACTTTACCACATAAAGAAACTGAAGTTTTCTCCTCCAGCTGTCAGGTCAGGAGCTCCTCTAGGATCTGTTCCCTGTTCTGCTGCAGTGCTGAGTTTGTAGCTGTTGCTTAGCTGTGTAGCTGAGAGAGACTGTAGCAATTTTGGTTGAAACATGTTACTGTCACAAATCAACATCTCTTAATGTTTCAATGAAGCTTAGCCTTGAGGTCAGAGGAACACAAAAACATTCTAAGGTTTTTGTTGAGCAGTGTTTGGTTTTAGTCTTTCAGGAATTAAACCATTGCAGTTTTCTTTAACCTGAACAACCTGGAGGCTTCAGCGAACAAAAGCAACATCTGTGCAAGGTGATGCTTGCACAGATGTTGCAGTGCCATGCACTGCATGTCAAAGTATGCAGTGTCTTACCGGCGCATGATGATATTACAGAAAGCTGTTGCCCACACAATGCTGGGCCCAAGCTGAACCGCTAAACGTTGCGTGTTTGAACTCAGTCATGCCAAACTGTGTGCTGAGTTACAGATTTATTTGTCAGTGCTGATTTGTGAGGTTTTGAGAGACACCAGCAATTGATGGCGTCCAGCTGACAGGGGTGGCAAACGAGAAAACGATCTCAGCTCACTTGGTGGTTCTGCAGTTTTCAGGTTTCCTCATCAGCAGAATGACTTCCATCGATTCTTCTCCTGCATCATTTGCTTAAAATCGACCAGAGCACTGTTTATTCACCCAACACCACCAGACTGCCCACTGCACATTAACTGCAGCAGAGACGAAGCTCTCCCCTCCATCTTCAGCTCATACGGTTCTTTGTTTTCCAGCATATTTACTCTTTTAAAAGGAACATATCCATAAAGCTTCAGAAAATCTAAACCATAAAAAAGCTGAAATGTATCTTTAACAATTGATGCGCCTTTTTTTTCTTCAAAGGGAGTTCAGAGACATACAGCTCTTTGGTCAAGAGATGTTTCTAAAAGTGTTTAATAAAACTTTTATTTGAATTGCTTTATCAGTTTGAATAAACGTTAATGGCTTTGTGTCAGTTGCTTGTGTGTGTGTGTGTTGTTTCTGCCAGTGAGTTCATGCCGGTTAAAGTAACTTTTTTTTTTCACAAATTTCTTAGAGTGGACATATCATGCTTTTAAATCTTTCCTTTTCACACAAATCTTTCTCTAATGGTCTACATAAAGTAGAATTGAACTCCTGGTTTTAACTCCTGGTTTGCAGCTCCACAGACCCTCATTTATCTGTTCTGAGGTATTTTACAGCTACTTGTTTTGCTGCTGTCTTTCTATTTTAAAATATTAATGTTACTGCAATATGAAAGAAGCAAACAAAGTCTCTATGTAATTAAGGGGTCATCAATGAAAACATTTGGATCATGTTCCCCAAGACAACAATAAAGCCAGATAATTCTATTCAAAACATGCAGCACAGTTATGTTCTCAAGGAAACAGCTAGCAGCTGGCATACAGCACTAACAGAAGCAAAAGGCTCAATGCTACTGTCAAATGGCCAGGACGTCATTATTAACACACAATATTCATGTCTGAAATTCCCTTTGCTGTCATTTTAGCATTGTTAGCAGTTTACTAGTTTGCTGTTTACCTGGTTTCAGTAGAGAAAAGGAACTGACCTTTGGACAAAGTTTTTCAAAAAATCCCTCTTAACACTGGTGGAGGTCTATAGGTGATGAATGTAGGTACATTTCTGAAAAATACAATTTGAAGAGCCTCTGATTCGTGTGGGTTAATACATGCACTTACCAAACATTTTGACTTGTCTACTTGTAATTGTGGCATAACTGAACTTGGCCTATAAAACCACTAAGGGGAAAAAAAAGTGGCAGTGTGATAAAACAGATGACCTTGTTTAGCATTTTCACAGCAAATGCATGACATAATAAACAAGAAAAAAAGTTACAATGAACAGAAAAAAATGAACAAATTGAAAAATATGACTCAAAATAAATACAAAGATGTCTATGCAGCACTGAGCTAAAAAATGTTTACAATTTTTTCACTTCCAGACATTTAAAGTACACAAAAAATTGCAAAAAAAATAATTTTGCATGATTTTGCGTGATAGTTTCCTTTAAAACTATCACTGTACCATAAAAAATGGCACTGAAAATCTGTGAAGAGCCGAGGTTGTCTTTTTCCTCTCTGTGGTCCTACTGCCATTCACAGCCTTAGCATTATCAATCAAGCTCGTGTATTTGCTGCTCAGTGTGCTAATTAAAGAGAAACAACTTAATCTTTAAAGGAAAACTGTATCACACATCTGTGGCCATGCT
The DNA here is from genome assembly GCA_902982915.1 of Phalloptychus januarius. Taxonomy (NCBI): domain Eukaryota; kingdom Metazoa; phylum Chordata; class Actinopteri; order Cyprinodontiformes; family Poeciliidae; genus Phalloptychus; species Phalloptychus januarius. The sequence goes on from CADWAE010000087.1 coordinate 459,134, forward strand.
AACTAGCCTAGCATTCATGGCAAGCTTCTTGTGATGAACTGGTTGTGGTGCAGCAGACAGCAAAGGGAAGGGTGACTCTCTGGTTGGTGTACTGTAGATAACAGGACGACCTAAGGGAGAACGGAGAGGAGACTCATTTTGTCCCAGAGATTATTTGTCTCACAAAATGACTGTTTTAACAAATATTTATTTTACAAACTATTTATATTGTTTATGAGTTACCTACTGCAATTTTAATTACTAATTAAATAGCTTCTGAATTTTCAGTGATTAAAGTGCTAATCTTTGAGATGATTTTCAAATAAATCCTGAATCCTCAGCAACATGCTGATTCCTCATGCGATAAAGACAGCTGCCTCAAAAGAAAATAGAATTATCACATTAAATTTAATTCATTTATGAATATGAATATCATTTCATGCATCTTAACTTCACTTCATGTCATTAATTATAACTGCTAAAGTGGATGCTGCAGAAAGTATATGACTGTTATATCTTTAACTGTGGAAACAATAGTTGAGTCTCACAGAACAGTGATATTTTTACTGACATGACAGGAAGTCTGTTAATCAAGACGGTTGAGCTCTATTCATCTAATAATGTGCCACTGTGTCCTTTTCAATACTGTTGTCAGCAGACACTAAACGAGGTACAGCCTGAGCAATTCACCAACACAGAGATAACGAGAAGAACAACCAGGCAAGTTGAAGCCTAATTGCAGAGGTTTTGTTTTCCCTTGTGCTGCTACTGAAATATGAAGAAGGCAAAGAGCAGCGAACATCATCTGATTACCTGATCAGCAGCAAGAATGAGGGTAGTTATAAAAGCAGATGTCTTAACAGCTTGCTGCTCTTCTAGAAGCTCAGGTTAGCACAATGCCAAGCAGGAAAGACATTAGCAATGAAGAAAATCTTGCTGTCCATCAGAGTAGGAAGCATGGTTAGGTTAGATTTAAACAATTTGAAATCTGTCAGCCTACAGTGAGAAAGATTATGTACAAGTGGAAATCAGCTGGATGTCTGTAGATTCTAAGAGATACTAGAAGCTCTGTCTCAGACTTTGCAGGCCTCATCTGTCAGATTAGTGTTAAAATTTATCACAACAAAGTAAAAAAAAAAACACAAGAAAGGAATAAGTTTGTGACATTACATGAGAGATGTTTAACAAATCTACACAGTATCATCTTCCAACAGAACCAAGTCCAGCAGATCAGCACATGCTGGAGTCACAGTCACTGAGCTGAACCTAAGAACAAACTCCTGCAGAGTCCATTGGTGTGGCAGCTGAAGCTTTGTTCAAACACTGCAGCAAATCTACAACAGAATGGCTTAAAAAGAAAATGACCCACATGCTGCAGTGGTTCAGTCAAAGTCCAGACCTCAGTCTAAAGAGAACTGTGCAAAATCAAAGAAACGCCTTTAACATCTCCTTCTACATATCATGGTTCATTTATTTACATCCAGAGAAACCAGCGTTTTTATTTAGTGGCATGGAAAGCATTAAAATAATCAGAAAACAAAATATGTACGTATGTAACAGTGAGTTTACAATGGACTCCTTCATTTACATTAAACATGTTTTATTACCGATGATCAAGTAAGGTTGCTAAATGCATCAATGTTTCAAGTAATGGAAACTATTTAGGAATAACATAATTACTGCTTTTGCAGAATTTATTTAAAATATTAAAAGAATCTCCTTCAAAGTAAGTTTTAAGCATGTGGCTTTTACAAAGGATTGAGTTGTGTTCATAAAAGGCCGTGTTATTCTCCAGGGGAGACAGTGTTGGACTCTTGGGTAAAAGACTGCAGCAACAGAAATGTGTTTGCAAGAACCCACGCAGAAAAGTTTAGTAATATACTCATTTTTATTATTAAATTATACATCTATACAGTAGATCCTTAATAAAACTGCAGCTATACAAATCATTAAGAAGTGACCACACGTATTACCCATTGTAATATAACCTAAACACTCAGAGGTATGTGTTCATTCACTGTTACAGGAAATCTGCACACTATCACATCTTGGAGGGATACTTGTGGGACATGCACAGGGAGATCCAGTGGCTGCAGACTCATCATGCTTGTCTTGTTTTTCTCAAACCCATTTCCTTCACCCTGAGCCATTATGGAGCTCTAGTCCACCAGTGCATTGGTCCAAAAACTTAAATCAGAGGAACACATCCTCCCGAAGTGTTTGTACCAGCGTTTAGGATCCCCAGAAGATGATTTAAAATGTCTTAAAGATGCTAAAATAACAGAGGTTGTTGCATTCGTGTCAGCATGTAAATTTAGCATTTCTTTGGGATTAACCTTTATTTAGCCTGGTGAGCTGAAAGCATAGCTGATGCTGACAAAGACAGTCATACTCCCAAAGAGCAGTGTGGTAATGAGAGGAACCAAACAAGTTGAGTTTTAAAATTTAGGTAAGATCCTTTTCCTCTGGCATCAGAACTTTCTCCTGCCCATTATGTCCCTTTTTTTTCTTAATTGTGCACATATTCTACCAGTATATCATTTAGGGGAAACATATTATTATACTTGAGATACACTGGAAAACCAGAAACATATTCTACCACCTGGTGTAGGTCAGTCAGGGCATGGACAAACAAGCAGGTTGGCTGTTTTGCAGGCTGATTTGCATTGTGAAGTAAGAGACAAATTAAACCTGTGCACAAGCAAGACACTCCCAGATAAACTGCAGTGGGCCATCTCCATCAAATGCAAGTCATTACAAAAGTTGGATGTTGTTATTTTTGCTGCTAGTTATTTTAAATTCTGATCAGTTGTGTCACCCAATGCATCCATCACCGCATCCACCACACTTAGAGGCTGTGAGCGGCTTCTGGTTGCCTGCAGAGTTCACTACTTGTTCTGTGCACATCACATGATTATATTTATTATTAATACAATGCCACTTTACATTCACGTCTTATTTCTCAACTTTAAACAGTTAGTTTTAGAATGCTTGTGCTACAGTTTCTACAGACGAGCCTTAGAACTTGCAGAGAATAATGAAGCCTCATTTATCAAACATCCCTGTGCACAGCGTGGAAACTGTCCCAGGTTTCCAGACACAGATCAGGATTCATGTGTTCCAATGTGCTTGGAGGTTTGCTCGTTTAACAGGGCTCCTGACAACAGGTAGGCAGCTAATTACTATAATATGTATGAAGGAAGAGGGTTTTTCAGGCCTTTGTTAGCTGTTTTTAACTTCCTGCACTACTTTGCTTCTGACTCAGGATTTTTATGACATTCTGCAGAAAGAAGTTATTGATTTTAGGAAATAGCTTCTCCATTAAAGGTGCTACTATGTTCTGGTAGGTCCTGCCAAAGGAACATCTTCCTGAATTGCAGGTTTTTTTGCAGAACATCCTCCTCTGGCCACTGGCTTGTCTTCCCTCCACAGTGAATCCATGTCCCACTTGAGCACCTGGTGACTGTGTGTAATCTGAAAGTAATGGTCATCACTTTTGTTTCTTGTAATAATCGTCAGAAGACCTATAACATGTTCATTGCTCCTGGACTGAATTACAGTAGCCATTCCATGCCGTAGTGAAGGATTGCTTTCAACTGGCAGTGCTGCCTCCAGACTCCTGACTGCTACATGAACCTGTGAAAAGGTTTCATCATTATTCTGACTCCCTGTCCAGTGCCACACTAATTACAAACCCCAGCTTTAGTGTGCAGTGTGACAGCTCAGCACGCCACCTGAAGGTCAGAGAGCGCAGCTTCATGGTGCTGCGTGCTCCTGACAGGAGCGCCGGAATGTTCTGGACAGGAATGGCACTCCCTACATGCTGCAGCTCACAGTCAGCTCATTAGGTCAGCAGCTAAAACGCTTCTCATGTTTGCATCCCAAACCAATCAGAATCCGACTGTTATTTCCTTTTGCTACCTTTTGCTACAACTTTGATTTATTTCTAAAATCAAAGTGTTTCACCAGACTTAATCATTTACCAGACGTGGAACAGTTAAATACGCATAACAGTTTGATCATGTGAATCATTTCTCATACACCAGTCAATTGTGGAGTATCACAAAGTCCAGTACCTGGATCAGTTTATTTTTATTAACTCTGAAAGTCACATAAAGCTGTTTTATGCCTCTTTAAAACTGAATGATTTAAAAATGAGCTCTAATAAAACTAATAAATAATGTAGTTTGACTTGCAACTCAAGTGGGAGCAAAATATCTTTTCTTTTCTAAAGGGTTAGGGTTAGGGTTAGAGAGTGAGGTTGTCTATCCATATAATATTCAATAGAAGAAAGTTTCACAAAGCCATGCTTGCTTCCACATCACTGCATATTATTAGCCCTTTCTGAGTTTGATAAATGAGGCATCTGGGCTCCATCCAGTTCCAGATTTAGAACTTTTCTGGTTTGTTAGCTTCTGTGTCGTTTCTCAGGTGAAATGGAAAACCTCTCGGTAAGAGAAACAGTCTCCCCTGGCTTGCGTTCAGGAAGCAGAGGATGCTTACGGCTGGGAGACTCAGCTGTTACTGTGTTGGTCACACACCGAAATGACAATAGGCTCCTATTAAATGCAAATGTGACTGCATTGGTGCATATCTATGAAAAGAAAATCTCTAAAATGTTGAAAAACAAAGAGATATATGCAAATTAGGCACTCATACTGTTTAGGCAGTTTTGTCCCTGTTTTTTCTACAACATTCACCACCACTGGGAAAAAAAGAAAAACAATTATAGCAGCGAATGCACACATATCTTACAGGCCTGATCTCTAGCTTCTCATCTGCATGTCCAGCTCAGTGTGTCGCCCGTCCTGGGAGAGGGCCAGACTTTCACACAGAACGGGTCGAGTTGTTTTCGCTTAGGATGGACAGCAGCTTCTGCTCCCTGTGTTCACACCATCTTTCTGTCAAGCCCTGAAGAACATTCATCTTATGCTTTACACAGTTTCAATGACAGAAATCACAGCAGCTTGATTCTGACAATTTTACCAACATCAAATACACTAACAGCTGCAAAGATTCAGCCACTAGCTTGTAGAGGAGCGTTGAGAGAGCAGGCTGCAGGCTGCAGGTGTTTGCAGTGTTCCTGGGAGCTTCCAGGGCACTGGGATGGGTCGATCCTGCAGCAGTGTGTCCACCTGTGAAGTCCTTTGTCAGAGAGAGGTACGTTTGTGGTACAGGCTGCACGCTGCGCTCAGATGTAGTACTCCTTCACGTTGTCCCTGACGGAGTTGTGGAGGTGCAGCTCAGTCCTGTAGTCTGTATACGTGCTGTGTCTGTGCTCCTCTTTCATGCTGCTGCTCCTCTTCGCCTGCCGCTGCTGATACAGGAGGCGGCTTATCACAGCCAGAGCACACACAGCAATGAAGACGACCGCTGTGACCACACCTGAGAACACAGCAGGGAGGGAGCATTAGAGGATGATGACAGGAGGTTGAAAGTCATGCCTGGAGGCAGGAAGACTTTCAGCTTCCAGAACAAAAACATCCAGCACTCAGAACACAGACAGTAGCAGCATTCCCACATTTCCATGTTCACCACTGAACACGGTAAATCATTCATAAAGGAGCCACCTGCATCCCTAAAGCCATGGCTGCTTATCAATACCTTTGTTTTCTGTTTCATCTCTTCCCAGATCCTATAAAAGAGACTCAGATATGTGCTGTTCTGTGTTTAGGTTCTCTTTTAGATGAAATGCCAGTGAAGGGAAGTTTGATGATCAGGGCTTTGCTCTATTGGAAATGCTTGGATTTTTTTCTCTTTGAAACTCAAAAGCTGTTTAAACAAAACAAACCAGACTCCATATATCAAAGGGAAATTTAGTCTCTTCAGTTGTGAAGATATGGATTAAGAGCCATGTAGTCTGTGACCTGCAGCAGTCTGGCCCTGATCCAAACGAACCTCTCAGAGCAGATCCACTCATAGACGTAGCCGTTCATCTTTTTGAAATTGATGTAAATAGCTAAGTTATATAAACTACAGACAGTCTGTATTTTAGGATAAACAGAGCAAGTCTTTCAGTGTCACATCTGGCTCTTTAGATGTCCTGCATAATGAACCAAGTATCACTTCTACATGTAAACCATGGAAAAGGTTGCTTTTATTCAGAATGCAACCAATGCTGCCTCTCTATGGTAGCAACATTAGCATCCTTATGCATTTGCTATTGGCATCTCAGGCTAAAAAGTGACTGATGTGGAGTGTTTGTGATGGAAACTAGTTCTGTAAAAGCCAGTATTTCCATATTTCCAATGTCCTGAAGCTTCCAAAATTACTTAGGCCAGTTAGCAAAACAAATGTTTATTTTTAAATGTAAAGCTTTGGGTCTTCAAACACCATAGAAATACAGGGCAGCAGCTTTAAGCCCACAGATTTACAGAAACAGCATAAACATCAATTATTGATTTGTCGGTGGAGGGTGAACCAGAGTACAGATGTTCTACATGCTGTTTATGCTCTGAAAAGTCCAGAGTGATGAAAATGATCATAACTTTTACATTTTAATAACAGGTCAGAAGTTGTTATTGTGAATGGACTTCACTAATGTGACAGATCATAAATCTACAGTAACAATGTAAGTCAACCAGCACATCCCAAAGAAGGCAGTCAGAATAAATGAACGTATGAATGAGTGAGTGAATGAAGACAGCATACTTTCATTTGTCTATTTACTTTTGGATGTCAACAATAGAGCTTGGATGATAAAAAAGAGGATGATTTTCTTCACTGTGGTTGAGTTTGAACAAAAGAAATCAGCCATTTCTCAGCCTGCTGTGTTTTATACTCACTACACGACAAACAGCATCATCCACAGAAATGAAAGTGTCCAGTTCTTTTTCTGTTTCATAAGGAACGATGGTCAGATATGGACTGACATGTTTTCCATGCATCACTGATCAAATTATTGTTGATTCTGAAAGAATTCACAACCTTTAACTACTGTGCTTTTTATTGTTGCTGTGATTTCACTTTAGGTTTAGGGAAACAAACAGATCAGGTCTGGATTTTAGAGGTTAGCAGGAGCAGCTTTGTTCCTCCCTGGAGCTCTGAAGATTATTTAACCACATCAGTGGACACACAATCCAAACTTGGCAACACAGCAGGTCTGAACAATTTTTCAGTTCCTATTTCATTTCATTCTACACATGTAAATAACTCAGAGAACTGATGAAGTTCAGGATACATTGTGAATTTGTTTTTTTTTTTTTGGAGCTAATAAGGGAAAAAGAGCAACATGTCACAGCATGTCACATTCAGGAATACTGCCTGTTAACAGGTTGAGACAATAAAGCATCAGACTCAGCAGGCGCCTGGAATAAAACCTCATTCTGAACTTCCTCAAATTAATTTAGCCTTTACCTTTATCCTCTGTTTAAAGGGAACTTTAGAAATGAGTGAGAAATGTTGTTTTGTCTTTCTGGGCAAGTTCAGTGAGGAGGTCAGTCACACTTTCATGTCTTTTTGATAAACATGAGGTAGATCTGTAACATGGACTCACGGTTAGTTGCCTGGAAACTGGGCTCAAGAAACTCTGTGTGAAAGAGGAAATTATACTTTTCTCAGCTCTGATTTAAAGTAAAAAGAAAAACATCCAATCTCTACACACTCCTCAAATCTATAGTCATTCTGGCTGTTATCAGCATTATGCATATTCCTAACTTAAACAGGTAGAGCTGACCGTTTGCTTGATTTAACCCTTTTCTGCTGATAATTGTGAAATCAGTTTCCATTTAATAAGCAAACAAACACTGTGACCTTTCCTTCTTGTTTTGTGAAATTTAACACAGTCTCTCCAAAGGGAATAAAGAAGTACTCTTGTGGAAAAAAGCAAGTAGAAATAAAGACCAGAAGAATGAAGAGGAAATAAAAAATGAAGCCAAAGTTTTGGAGTCAGATGACCATCCCAGACATCCATTTCAACCTTCTGCAGCTTCAACTTAAGACAAGCACGCCTCTTAAAATGATGCTCCATGTGAAGCTGGTTGGTGCTGCTGGAGGCAGAGCAGTAAAGTGCAGCGTTAAAGCAGCTCACCGTGTGCTGAGAAGTAGAAAACTGATATGCATGAATCCTTACAAAGGACGTTGATGAACAGGGGAGAAAAGCTTCCTTTGTCTTCGCCAAAAGCAATTTTCCTTGTGCTTGTCTGAAAAGGTTATAAGGCCAAGGAGAGATGAGAGATTCATCCTTAAGCTCTGCAGAGCAACAGAAGTTCCATCACATTAAGCTCCTCAGTTAATCTATGGTTATTACAGTGATTAACTGGGCTTCTATTTTTTTACATCAACTAATTAAAAAAAGATTTAATGCAGAATATTTCTCATCTATTATGATTACTAGTTGCAAATTTTAAACACCTGCTGCATAGTTTTGATCATCTTAGACTCTCACATCAATGATCTTAGGCCATATTTATTAAAATGCTTTCTAATTAGTACAACTGAGTGTTGCTGTTTGACATATGGGTGACCAAAGGGAATACCTTAAAGAATCATCTTCTTTCTTTGAAAGAGGAATCTTTGAAGCACTTGTCTTTTGTCTGTTGAAGAATCAGACAGTTCCTTTCACTGACTACGTCAGTTCCATCAGTTCCATCAGTTAGGAAAGTGTGTTGCACAGAAATTCCCATCTGGCTACAGATCCCATTACCTCTTGTTGGAAATTTGCTGTAACTCATGTAACGTATGAGATTTTGTGCATCATAAAAATTAAAATGTATGATTATTTCAGTTTCTATACCAGTTTTAAAAAACTACAAAATAAAAACTGCAAATGTGATTCAACATACCGTTTCTACAATTTAAGGAGAAGACAGATAAAGAGTCAGGGTGACTGGGAGATATTTCCAGTTGTCTTATTGTCCCAGTAGACAATGTGCCTGTCAGCTGGCTGAAACAACATGTTACACTGTTGACAAAGAGGACAGGGCATGGAGCGGTCCAGTCGGCCCCCACTCCAGAACTCAACCCTACAGTACATCTGTGGTTTTTCAAGTTAAACTCAGTATCACAGTTAAACCTGCTGTTTACTAATCAAAGATCTTCAATCAAGTTGTCAATGTTTCATTAGTTTTCCAAAAGTTAGATATGTTAAGAAAGTGCTTGAAACTACCTTCCCCTGTTAGATGGGTGATGTCACCGTTTCTGTTTAGTCAATTTTTTTTTGTTTTTTGTTTTGTCCAGACTGAGGTCATTGAAGCAAAGGTCGACTGTGTCACTGATGTGCTGCACTGTAACTGAAAAGTCAGAGCTGTCCTTGCTGCACCGGGTGGCAGACACGCAACACACACGCACACACACCCCCCCACACACACACACATCTCGGCTTGTTTGGGGCTGTTCTGTTGTTCTGTCTGTGACCTCGGTGACCTCAGTCATCAGCCATGTTTTTCCAGATCTCCCTCCTGAGTTGATGAGGTTAGGATGTCAACATGTTTGAGGTGCCTCCTTTTGCTTGTGTGTGTTTGCATTTATTTTCAATGCAATGACACAGACCTCTCATGACCACCAATGTAGCTGCCAGTGATCTGGGTCAAACAGCAGCTATTGATCTGAGTTTGTTAGGTGTTTCAGAATACCACTGTGTTAAAACCACTGTGTTTTTAAGGATGTTCACCAAAGAAAGCAGCTGTAAACTTCTTGCCTGTGAGATGAATGTTTACATTCACCAGTCTGATGTTTTCACTTCGACTTGTTGCAGTCATTCACGAATGTTGTAGGTTTATCTGAACCAAGATAGATCCACTCCACAAAAATATCCACCTCAGTGGACTTCAGAGTTTTGTGGAGCATAACTCTGAATTGTTATTATTCAGTATCTTAGGTTTAGCCTATGAAATATATTTAAAAAAATGCAATGGAAAGCAGCAATATCTTGGTGCAAAGCTATTTGAAACACTATTGGTTGGTGTTTGCAAATCAGCCAATCTAGAATTGGCCATTCATTTTTCTTGCTGCTGATTTGCTGAACTCTGAACAGCAAGGATAAGGAAGGCTGTGCATGTCCACTATGTGCCCCAGTGGACATGAAGGTATATTTGAAGTTTGATCTAATAAAATAGGCAATAATCATTTTTTTGAGGGAGGTCTCAAGTATTTGGAGATTTCAGTCATTCAGTGATGCTTGTGGTCCCCTGTGAATACCAAGAGGTCCCCAATGAATACATTCACATACAAACTTTATTGCTATTACTCAGCTATAGTGTCCTATGGTTTTCACACAGTAGGAGCCAAGTCATTACTAAATGAATGTGTCGGTAAGCTATAGAACACATGCTTTTGTTTCTGGGTGCTCATGCTGCTCAAATCATCATCACACCTGTATGCTTGTGGTTTTTCTGGCAATGTGTCACTTTTGTTTTCTTGCAGGTCTTGAAGCTCGAACAGTTTGGATTGATGTTGAGAGCTGGATTATCTAAATAGTAAAATTAGATCTGAACAGTAAAGTTTGACTAATGATTGCGGATGCTGTGTGATGTGTAAATGATCTGAGTTGTAGAGAAAGATGAAGGAATGACTATTTTCCTGCTGCTTGTCTTTGTGTTCAGCCTAACTGACTGTTCTCCAGTATAAAAGTGAATTCAATCTTCCTGTTGAACTTCTGGCAGATGACAAACTGCGGCTTTTATCTAAACCAAACAAGTTTCGTTTCAGGGTGGCAGACGCCAAGATAAGTTCAACTTGTGTTTGTTTTGAATACTTCAGTGATGATAGCATTTGCCAATGAGGCTTTTTTAGACTCCTGTTCATTAGCTCAGAGACTGTGGTTACATTTATATCTAACTTGTTTTTCTGATTGCTTTCTACTGTTAAAATCTGGGGAGAGCTCTTTTTATTTCCTAATCACAAAGCAGACATTACGCCATGAAACAAAACACGCTAAGCAGCCGGATTGAAAATGAGCTGGAGCGGAGTTATCAGGAGACGAGACAGGAACATTAAGACTGTGGAAAAATGAGGAGAATAACAAACAAACAGCTGGGGCTCGTTTTCAATTAACCACAAGAAGAAAAGCTGCAGAAAGGAGGAAAAACAGACCTGCTATTACAGCCAAATCCTTCTGGGCGTTGCTGTCGTGCTGCTCCTTATCTTCATTTGCAGCTTGATCTGAAGAAGCATGAATGAGGAACAGATTCATTAATTATTGCCATAAACACACATGAGAGAGTGAGGATGTCAGGAATCTTAGTAAAGAGTTCCATTTATTGTCCTCATTCCTGTTTAGTCATGTTTGACAAAGACATTGTTTTAGGTTTAGAGTGAGTAAATCTGACTTTTGAATATTTTTCAGAACATTTGCCTTGACATTAGAGCCATCACAGCAAATAGCCTTAAACATTCTATAGCCACTATCTGAGAAAAATACATCATCTGCAGTACATACAAAAGCTTTACAATCTGTTTGCTTTCCCAAATAAATGCCATTTTCTAGCTAAATTTACAGACTAACTTGTAGGCCTGAAGTCTTTGAAACCATTGTTCAGAAGCTGGTGGTTGAACGTGGAGCTCACAGCATCATAGCACATACAATCACATTGTCTCAAATACTTGGAGATGAGATGATCTAATATCACACTAATGTTCAAGTGAAGTTTTCAACTTTAATATTCCTATTATACACTGTTTTATTTTCTGCCAGAAAGGCTTGAAAACCAAGAAGTTCCAAAAAACATGCATAACAGTCTCTTACCCTCCAACAGAGGGGGCTAGAGGAACCATTACTGCTGTCTTTTATAGGTTGGTTTTAGTAAAGCTGATGATGCATGAGGCAATTAAGCTGAAGATTTACACGTACAAACTACTTGAAGTATTTCATTCTTAGTTAGTAGGTGTTAGGCAGTTTCTTCTGTACTGATGCTGACTTGTGCTGTTAACAAAACAAACAAAAGGATAAAATACAAGTATCTGAAATAGGGTGAAAGCAGTGCTGCCTGAAACAAGCAACCAGCTCAACGAAAAAAGTCCAAATGGTGGCTTTACTGTGTATACCTGCGTATGACCCTACACCACAGAAAAAAAGTTTAGCTTTATTGTGGAGAGCTGAAAAGAAAGTCAACACCAAATAAACAACTTCATGCTCAAAAACAAACCCAAAAAAAACCGCAACCCACGACTCATTCAATTTGCAAGTGACTGTAAGTGACTGCAGAAAAAAGAAAAAACCCAAAGTCACTTATAACTAGCGGACTTGTCAATGCTGAATAAAAGATGTTTAAATGTATTGTGATAGTGTATAAGTGGCTTAAATCTCTGGTCCAGTCATAATATTTGCACTTCTACCCTGTGTGTTGCTTAAATGCAAGTTCATATTGAAGAGTTTGAGTGTGTAGTGCATGACTTAGTGTGTCCCAATCTTCCAAATCCATCTGAAGCTCCACCCCTTTTGGTTCCTTTAACAAATATCTGCTAAGCCCACCATAGACAAAATGGTCCAGTCCCAACACACTGCATTCTAGATTACATATTGTTATTATAAATACTTATACTACCACAAACAAGGACTGTTGCCATGGTTACTGGGACGTGTGGTGGCAGACTTAGAGGTATTTGTGCTAATTTACATATGTACTTATGGCTGGTCAGAAGGCCGAACAGCAGCTGTACTCTATTTTCTGCAAATTGGGCTTCATAAGGGAAAGCTGCACAAGTATGTGCGTCACACAGTTTCATATATCTGAATTTTTTTGTGCGACGCACTTTTCTAAAATTGTCCTTGTACCAATTTTTAGTGTGCCAATTTTTTACGCATAAAAATTTGCAGTGCCATATTTTATGCACAAGTTGGCATGTATAAAAATTAATGTGGTGTAAAAGTTTGCATAAATATAAGCAAACTCTTTACCTTCCATGAAAATGTGCGGCAGCCATGCAAACAATCACACACGTAAGGAGAATTTAGAGATAAATTGTTAAGACAGTCGTGTTTTGGGCTGTGGGAGGAAGCCAGAGTACCTGGAGAGAATGCACAAGGAGAACATACAAACTCCAAGCAGAAAGACCCCCACTGTGCAGCCAATCTGTGAAGTTGAGCAACCTTAATCACAGAGTACGTCAATACAGTAATTCTTGTTTCTAATGCTCATCTAAACCACAAGGTGTTGAAGCTCATAAATATTTCTGATTGTTGACAGTCAGAAGAAAATATTCTCTACCAGTTGGATTTACTGCTTCTAATTTTTTATGAACTTAACTCTCATATGATTAAATTTGTAATATTGATATTTATTCCCTCAGACGGAGTAGCTTGTCAACGAAGCAATTTCCCCTTTGGGATCAATAAAGTATATTCTATTCTATTCTCTCAAACCATTCACAAAGCAATGGAGTTTTATGGATTTTACAGGTAAATCCACAAATTACACTCTCTCACTGATTCGTGAAGTACAAAGTGCTAAACATGAGAAAATATTTATTTTATTTATGTCAGATCAGGAACAACAGAACCTCACCCTTGGTCCAGACTTATCTTTGTCTTGTCAGATTAGAGCAAATGACACTTTTAGTCAGATTACAACACTAAGGTTGCATCATGATGAGCTCTCACCAAAGTTAGTCTTTGGAATTAGCCTTTTTTAAATGCCAAAGATATGTGTTTAAATTGAATACTCTAATAGGTATGAGTGTGTGTGTCTCCATGTTGCTATGTGATGACCTGGCAACCTGTTGAGGGTGTATCCTTCCTCTTACCCAGTAGCTGCTGGAGACAGGGACCAGCAAGTTAACACGTCTGGGTTTGACAGTTACCAGGACAACAGCGCTTGCCTGGCTGCATGATTATAATAGTAAAGTTTGGTGCTCGGGGGGATTATGGTGTGTGGATGCTTTTCAGGAGCTGTGTTTGGCTGTGTTAGTGCCAGGACACTGAACTCTTAATGCTTCAGCATACCAGAAGATTTTGGGCAACATTATGATCCCTCCTTTGTGGAAAAGTTTAGGAATGCTCCCATCCTGTTCTAACATGACTGCAAACTGGAGCACAAAGCAAGTTCTATAAAGAGAAAGCTGGTTGAGATGGGAGCGGAAGAATTGGACTGGCTTACACAGAGTCCTTACCTGAACCTGAAAGAACCTTTGGGTGTGGAGACTTTGAGACAGGCCTTCTCGTCAAAAATCACCATCCGACCTCAACATGCTCCTTTGGAGAACCGCTCAGAAATTTCATACACACACTTCTAAACCTTGCAGAAATCCTTGAGAGTGAAAGGATGAGCTGACATTATATTAAACCCTAAAGATTAAACAGGTGATGTCACTGTTAATATGTGGATTAGATGCCAGATGAGTAATACTATTGGCTTCACACTGCTTTGTGTAATAACAGGATTTTGGTAAAGTTGTGAATAGGTGCTTAATAAATAGACTTAATTTAAATGATTCTCATGATGGTGTATCTGAAATGTCAGGAATATTTAGATGTTTTTGTTTCCTGAAAAATGTCCCTGTCATTTTTATAAAAATTAAAGGAGAGTCATAATGTGATTAAAATCCAAGCTACCCACATTCTGTATAGATGCTCATGCCTTTTGTTCAGTTGCTTAGGATGGAATTTTATTGCTTGAATGTCTCAGTAGCATAAAGAGCTAATATATAAAGGGCCCTCCACTTTTCCTATCAACACACAAGCCCTCCAGAGAAGATTACATGCAAGTTTATCTCTTGAATAGAGGGAAACAAAATGTTGTCAGCAGGAGACGGTGTCACCTTAAAACAAGGACGATCCGTCTGAGCCGTTGAGGTTTATTGTGCCATTAATTGATGACAAGATAAATGTGCACCAGAGAAAAAAAAAACAGCAGCAAACACCTGCTGGCTGATGGGCAGCCTGGAAAGCATCGTATTCAGCTGCTTCCCTGACTTTATGCCCTCATTTAAGGACTGCTTAGCACTGAAACAACCTTACTCTGTTTCTTATAATGTACACAGGCTCGGCTTGGTGCATTAACTTAATTTCAATTCGTCTACGCAATTTAGACTTTGTGCAGACCACACTTGTTTGTGTTGGAGTTTTACCTTGCAGAACGTGTGAGGTGGATTCAGCCAAAGCTCCACAATTTGATTGGACCAAAGGGCCGCGAATAGTGATGAGGGAGCTGCCCCGATTGGTCAGCGCTGCCTTGAGTGGAGCAACATGGTTGAACTGCACTGAGGAGAGACAGCCGACGAAGCCTTTGGAAGCAGCTTTCACCACCTCTTCACCAAAGCTGTCCATCCCTGAAGAGACCAGGGTTAGAGGAGAAAAGACAAGCTGCTGTGTGATTCATTTCTGTGAATCACATTCATTTCTGATTAAAATACCATCAGCAATGACAAAGGATTGGTGACAGGAAATGATGAATGGTTGCAACACAAGTAGCACGGTGTGCGGTTTCTCAGCACTTCTCCTTAGATTGGACAACTTACTGATGACTTTGCCCAGCGTCAAGGATCTGATTAAGATCAGCTCTGCATCAGATGACAGTGTGTACTTTCTGTGGATGTCCTGGTCGATCTGGTTGAGTGGAGAGAAATCAAATAACAAGGCAATTACACGAAATGTAAACCGAGCTAACGGCTGCAGAATCAGCAGCTCACTATATTTTATAGATTGATATTTGTGTTCTCTGCAGCTTCACATAAAACCTTCTCTGCCCACGGCTGAGTGATTTTGACCTCTCTTCTCTGCACTGCCATGCTGACTCAGATGCAATACTTAACACAATGACGTGGATTGAAACACTGCAGGATTTTCTGTCCACTGCTGTCAACGCACCAGGGTTCTTTACAAAGAAAACAGGTTTTCACTGCAGCTGACAGAGTTGTTGGAGGGCTGCAAGCTTAGTCGCTTCTAATTCTTCTAATAATTGTGTGTAAATGATAAATGATCACTTATTTATCCTTCTGATCCAAAATGCAGGAGGAAAGTATAGATCACCTCCCCGCCCCATTGCATAGGAATTAGCCAGTAAGCAGCAACTAGGCTCTGTAAAGCAAATAAATCAGATAGGATCTCAACAGAGCTCTAGACAGTGAGAGTGGAATTCACCAGTGTTTGAGGAGGCTTCATCTGCATGAGGCCAGACAGTCAATGGATGAGCTAAGGAACGACATAGCTGTCTGAAAACTAAGTCAAATCTATCAGCAATGATTTTTTAAGAGTTTTATTCAAATGCTTTGGAGTTCTAAACATTGTTCCTGTGAAGGTTCATAATTCTCCTGATAAAATAAAACCAGACAGTTTGAATTCGGTCTGATTTTGTTTTATCTATATTTGGGGAAATTAATAAGAATAATATAAAAGTTCACTGACACACCAATACAACAGCAGAGGTCTCTGGGAATGTTAAAATTGGGATTTACCAGCCAGCTATAATAGACATTCTGAAGGCCTGCTTAATGCCTTTTAGTGAGATTTGGTCTTGTTCAGTTCCTTCTGTGAGTCTTTTAGTTTGACCCTTTAACATTCACCTCAAAAACACTTTTATGTTGTCCGGTGGTCCATGAGGACCCCGGTGTCATCATGACAGTTAAAGGGATGAAAATGTGAAGGTTTCAGTGTGTGGAGGCAGATTTGACCTTCTGTCTTGGTGACAGAGCGTTCTCTCACCTCTCCACCAATGACTGACTCCAGGAACCTTGGAAAGGGCATCTGCAAACACCAGTTGTCAAATGTTGCCTCATATTCTCAACTGGATTTAGATTTGGATTTTGACTGGTCAATTTTAACACCTGAATAAACAGTTCAGGTGTCCAGCAATGTCTTGGTATGTTTGTAATTGTGTCACACTCTTTCTTCCAGATGAAGGATTAAACAGTGGCCTCTTAAAAAGCTTGGACATGAATGTACCCTTGCTTTAAACTTTTCCACAAACCTAAACAAAATTTTTATGAGTATGAATGCATAAGCATGGAAACAATTACAAGTTTTAAAGACATTTTATCTGGTTTAAACTAATTAAGATGTTGCAAGATGTTAGGACTTAAAATAATTTCATTATAGATTTATTTGTTTGGCTGGTTCAAAATATATATTTTTTTCTGGTTTTTAATCAAATTGTATCAACAAAGTAAAAAGCATAAAGAAAATGTCAGACAGCGTTTCTACATTTGGTATTCTTACAACATCTGGGCATCAGGCCACTAAAACCACTTAGCAAAGGTCACAGGAAAATGTGGTTACAAAGCAACATGACACCCACTGGAAACCTTTAGCTGACCTTCAGTTGCTTATCTTGTCATCCGGCTGCAGAGTACTTGTCTTGGGGTTGGTGGTAAAACAATCTTGATAATTGCTATGAAGAAAATTCCTTCAACAATCGATGAAAAGCCGATGAATGAATAATTTAGGACAAATGCATCTGCACTGTCTGGGTCAGTCATGTTGTGAGGAGTCTGACAGGAGCAGCAAGGTTACAGCTAAACACGGTGAAAACATGCTTAAAGAAAACTTGTGATAAAGCATTATCCTCAGGCTTGTGACAAGAGCTTGTGGTGAGTTTAAATCCAACTTGGACTCATTCTGTCTATCGTTGCAAGGAGCGTCTGATGAGAGATAATTTTATACCACCCTGAGCTACAGGACGGTGTGTGTTCAGGTAAGCTAATGAGTGAACTTCAGTCCCCATGAGCTTATTTTTGTTTCCCTTGTGCAAAGCTAATGCTAGGTACACACTTCCACATCATGTGAAATGGATTAAAAAATAATGAGGTTTAAGCAGAATAGAATTCACTGTTCTACTTAAATAGTAAGTTCCAAGGGGAAATTCTAAAGTGATAAATCTTAGTAAATACAAATATAACCGTAAGTGATATAAAATGTATTTGCTATTTTTTATATTCTTTAAATAGATTAGTGTAATATTGAAAGTAATTTAAATATGACCTAAATATAAAATAAATATGTTAAAAAATAAAATCAATCTATAAATGAATCCAGAGTAAGCTTAGATTTAAAGATGCTCAGAAATTGTCCAAGTTCAAATTTATTGGGAACAACCTGGTTCTGTGGTCAGCCAGGTTATATTTAGATACAGTCATTACATCACAAATGACATATTATAAAAACATGTTGGAACCCAGCTTGTGTAAAATAATGTTAAAAAGATGAATAAATAAATTTAGATGATATTATTGATATCATGATTACTGTTTTGTAAAACATTTCGTTGTCGGGCTGCACCTCCCCTTTAAGTGTAAACTAAGAAGGAGACCAGTGAATGAAACACTGCAGGCACTCCGGCAGACAATCAGACCAGTTAGGAAAAGTGTTTTAGGTCAAACTGTCTTGTTTTTAGGGTCTCAGACCTCGAATTTAATTCCAACAACTAAAGTTACATACTCTAAACTTTCATTTCTTTTAGCAAACATCTCCAAAAATTCTTTCTGGAAAACCTAAATTGATTATTATTAATCATTATTATTATTATTCTATTTGTAGCCTATTGGTACATTGTTGGCCCACCCAACTGGCTATAATCTCTGGTTAAATAAAGTAATGCTCATTTATATAGATTGTCCCATAAAAACAAAGCAACAACTAAGCCAGTCGCAGTAAGCAATAAATCAATTAATCACATGATAAATTAAACGGTAATCGGCCTGTATTGTATAGCACTTTATCAAGTCCAAAGGACCATAAAGCACTTCACACTACATTTAGTCATTCACCACACACACACATTCAGCCAATGAATAGTTGCCACAGCTGCCCTGGGGCAGTTTGTCAGAGGCAAGGCTGCCATGCACCAGCGCCACCTGCTGAGCTGTCTGACCACCACCAGCAGAAGATAAGGGTGAAGTGTGTTGCCCAAGGACACGATAGAGGTGGATGGAGCGGGGAATTGAACCACCAACCCTTGGTCTTAACCAACCCTTTTTTGAAGGACAATTTTGTTTACAGAAACTTACATTTCTTTTTAATTGGTTGTTTCTGCTGTTTGCTTTATTTATTTTGGCTACTTAAAATATCTCCCAGTTCCAGTGTTAGATGTTCATTAAGATTTAAAGGTTATTGATCTTTTGAGAATGTGTTCTTGCACTATTATACCATTACCATGGTATTACTTGAAAAGGTTATTATTTATTGTAATAACTTCTGGGTCAATTTATTTTCCAGTAAAAGTTGTTATCATGACAGACCTGCCAACAACACCAGAAGAAACTCAAACTGAGCACTCAGTTTAAATTGCTTCAGCCCACATACTGTACTTTTTTTTTCTTTTACTGCAAGCTACTGTACAACTTTGATCGTATAGGCCTATGCAGAATAATTTGAGTCATTTTTGGACTCTGTTGCTTCTCATTCAGCAGACAGTAGCTAAGAACATGCTTAGTGAGTCTCCAGCTACTCCTGGATATCATTGGGAAATCTCTTCACAAACAACACGGTGTGGAGAATTATCCTTTCTCCATTTGGTTCTTGATGTATGAGGTTGAAGAAGAGTCAGTGAGTTGAATTCATGAATTCTGTTTATTAATGGCAAAATACAGCTGGTCCATTGTTCATGCTAACCTTATGGGCTAGCAGAGAAAAATGGCATCAAACATAAGTTTGCAATTCGCTTTGTTAGCCTCTATCTAAGCTACATTCTAAAGGGGGCGTTCCCAAATTGTCACTTCCTTTAGCCTTAGCTTTGCACATGTGTGCGTGTCAGTGCATATATGTATGTATATAAAAGCATGGAAATAGCTAAAAGAAATATAGGAAAACAATTATTCTCAACAATAAATGATATTCTTTTGAAAGGACTCTAGCCATTTATTTATCACTTTAGTCCTACTTGGCGTTGTGGGAGTCAGTTTCAAATGAATAAAAAAGAACAGTGCTATGAAAAACTACTGTAGACACTTCTGCTATTTAAATGTTCATTTATAAAGATATTTCTAATGTTTGTGAATTTCTTGAAATTTCTCACATTCTTGTCCAAACCAAAATTTCTGCAAATTTCTGATGGTCTTTAAGGTTTTTCTTTAAATGGTGGTAACTCATTCATATTTGTGCTTTTTACAGTTTCTATGAGTTATTGTGAAGAGGTGATTTTTAAGCATACGGTGACTGAGACCGAAAGATTGGGGACCGAATGAGGAGTTACATCTCCTGCAGGAATACATTTACAAAAACATCCGGGAATGTGGAGCTATTTAGCCAACGCACCCCACTGGAGGACACCGGCTGTGAGGAACAAGACAAGCAGACTATTCATCCTGTAAAGGCAATCTAGGACTATTCATCGAGTGGGCAGCCTGTGGCGTCGGGGCAAAATCAAATGTGAAACTTTCTCGAGTGTCCTGGGGTGGAAGAATGACTGTAGTAAAACACATAAAGACTTAAAAGCCACATGACTTAAACCCATTTATGTTTCCTTTGTAAAGTTACAGCAGTTTGGTGAAGTACTTTTCAAAGAATATTTGGCTTTGAATAAGAATTTTGGATTTTCCTTTCTGTATTGTGTGATTATGGTCCCATGTGATTTTTACAACACTCCATCTACTTTAAGAGGGCAGTATAATGTTTTCCAGGCACATAGTTCAATTTTTTTTTACCGCATTCAGGTAACCATATTAGCTTCAGTTGTTATAAAAATGCAGTATATATCAAACTGGATTTAAAAGAAATTTGACTTTGCAATTTAACACCTTGAAATTGGGCCTCTGTCTCTTTAAGAAGCTTTACATATTCCTTCTATAGCACATAATCAAAACAATGTTCCAACATTATTCTGTTTACAATTGTTCTTAGGAGCATTGGACTTAGAAATAGTTAACACAACAAGCTCAGCAGACTCACAGTACCGCCAGGTGTTTGGTAATTGCTGCTGCCACTAGTCTGGAGGAGCTGAATGGGGGATTTGCAGGGTAGTGGTGCTCTGTGGGGCAGAAGGGTGGCTGGAGATTGCAGCTTAGGTGAGGCTTTGGATAAATAGGTAAGATATTGTTTCAGCAAGTGTTTAGACACCCCTGAATGGTTGCCATGGAGGATTATGGAGAAAAGTGGAAAGTTTTGGTGTGTGTCCTGTAACGCCTTACATGACTAACATAGCATTTCAAAAAATAACATCATACCTGCAGTCAAACATGACAGTGTGACAGACTGGCTGAATTAACAAATTCCACAAAGAGTTATATTACATTTCTCCACAGCGACATAAAACACTGACTTCTGGATATCTCAAAGTTGAAGATAACACTTCTAATTGGCAATGCAATCAGTTTTTATTTTTTCAATAATTTGTGACATCATAATTTGAAACTGCTTCTTTAGTCAGGTTATCTTGGTGTGATAATAAAGTGAGTCTGATGATCTGAAACATTTAAGTGCGACAAACAGAGTTAATGTGTTACCTTAAGTTCGGAGTGGGGCCACGCCCAAACCACACCACTAATTTTCCAGGCGACCTGTTTATACTCTACTTACCCACTCATCTCAGTCTGTTGTGTTTGAGGAAGTGTTTGAGTGGGACAAGTCCTATTTTACAGCTCTGCAGTTTAACTACACAGTTACTCATCACTCACCTGCACATAGAGGTTTTTGCCAACTCTGTGGATTCTGATTCGATGCAGACGCCCATCTGCCAGATTTTTGG
This sequence comes from Phalloptychus januarius, assembly GCA_902982915.1. NCBI lineage: Eukaryota > Metazoa > Chordata > Actinopteri > Cyprinodontiformes > Poeciliidae > Phalloptychus > Phalloptychus januarius. The sequence goes on from CADWAE010000087.1 coordinate 480,664, forward strand.
GGGTCGGACTGAAAACATCTGGATTTCTGTCTGTCTGAAGATGATACCAGATCTGAAGGCTTCCTGGACAGAAAACAGAAAAACATGTATGAACATGTAGCACATCTTTGCAGAAATCATTAGCACCTTGTGATAACTGACTTGTCATCTTGCTCAGTGTGTTAACTGCAATGTGTTCTTTTGAACTTCAGAGAATTAGATTCTCAAACACTTCTTTCAAACAGGTTTGTTCCTCATTTGTCACCAAAATCAAACCCTTTGAGATATAGGATACACGCGTCTGCTGTTCGTTAACAAACACTTATGAAAGGCACAAAACTTCCTCTCTGAAGTTCAGAATATTCTTAACCCTTTGAAGGGCAAATGGGCAGGCTAAGCTAGAGTCTCATTAATTTAAATCTGTCAGAAGTCAGTAAGCGTCATTTCTACAATATCTAATAATGAGATTTTTCGATGGCTTTGGAATTGAGGATTCTCCATTCTAAAACAGCATTGAAAGAAGAGGAGGTTCGTCAGGTGCAGAAAATTCCTACGATTTTTCTGCAGTGGGCCGAGAGAAGCAGCTTTGTCATCCATCGCATCAGATTTATGGGTGTACCAGAAACACTATTGAAAGGTTCTAGCTTGGGACTATCGTATGTAAAAACTCATTTCTTTCAAGCTTATCTTTTAATTTTTTATATATATGTTATATGGGGATGGTATTCTATTCGTGAGATTGATTTTGTTATATCAAGGTTTCCTTTTGCATCAAAGTAGACAAGTTGCAAAATGAAATAAGAACCCATATTAATATGACCTTTGGCCTTTGTGCATTTGCAAAGTCTTTTGATTTGCCTTGTTTATAAAAGACCCTTTAGGAATTAACTTATTAGCTTTATAAAATTTACTTTGTGTGGACTATATGTCCACACAAAGTAGTGACACAGTTCCAAAATCCTTGGCATGTACTGTAGTGTTATTATAAACTGTCTGCTTATAGAGTTCATAATAAGTTTGTGTTCCTTCAAGTAAAACATCAGATACTTTCCACCTATTTTGAAGTCAACAAATATTTTTCTCATAGCTTCTCACTTCAGAACTGAACAAGTCGATATGTGCTCAGTGTTTCTGGTTTTAACACACACACACTCAGACAGCTGCTGCCAGATCAAAGAGTCAGAAAGCTATGCATTGTCAAGTGGAGCTGGGTCAATATTACAATTCCCAGAGTGTAAGTGAAGGGCTTTGTGTTGTGATTCATTTCAGATACTGAGAGTGCTCCACCAGATGAAGGTCACCGTGGATAAAGTGTCTTCTTGCCCTTCACTGTTTACGGAGGCCTGAGGGACACGGGTGTTCTGCTTTAACACACAAGAGTGGATTAGGAGGGTGGCTAAAAACTGCACAAAGGTGCTACATATGTCACTCAATATCATGCTGTCGAGTGTGGATTCAGCTTAAACAGTGGCGGCTTAATGCTTCGAGGGCTGTCATGTGTCAGAAACAGAAAATGCTGGGACACTAGGCTGACAGCAAGTAACTAGCATCACAAATACAACAGCCTACCTCTGAAAAGTGCTGCACAGTGTGATAGCTCTGATGAAGCACAGTGGAGTGCTTTTTCCCACTCTTTTTTTTTTGCTAAAGAATTTGAAGGCCATAAGAAATCCAATGAAGGAAGAGATGCAGAGGAGGAGCAAAAGCATAGAGGTCAAATCTTTTCATTTGCCTATAAACACAAAACTGCGGGGGAGACTGCAGCATTGTTCCAAGGCAGCAGATGGAAGATCAGCTTCCTGCTCTCTGCCGCTGGAGCGCCTGTGTCTCATCTGCCATCGGCCTTTATTTTACATTGCTTCACCTTTCTGTATAGGTTTTTATGATACATATATATATCAACTCTAAAATAACAAAGTTGACTGGCACTAGTTACTTGCTGTCACATATATATAAATAAATATACACATATATATATGTGACAGCAAGTAACTAGTGCCAGTCAACTTTGTTATTTTAGAGTTAATTTCATTATTCATATTTATTTATCTTCATGACCCCTTCATGGGAAATTAAAAACTTCTTTGTGTCTTTGAACATGATGGGATTGTTCACATATCAATGCTCACAATGCAGCATAAATGAGTCCAGAGAGGCTTTTAATCTGCCAACACCCCCCTCCCCCCCTTCCCCCATATCTCAGTTTTCTCATCAAAGATCTTTATGGCACCATGTAAACCACCTTCGTTTTATTGTAGCATAGAAATGTTTTTCTTTCAGTATTGACTTTTTACATAAAGATTAGAATGGGTTCTGGGCTTCTGCATGTGTCCTTGAATGGGCTTCTGTTTGTTGATCATCCGTTGTGTTAACTGGAGTTCAGGAGGATTACAGCTGGATGCTTCCACACTGGAATTGTGTGTTTATCCACCTGATAAAATTGCTGGATTCACTGAGTGGATTCTGTTTTCCCCACTATCTCCACCCGCCTCCTCCAAGTGAACTCTCTGAGTGTTAAGTGGACCAATTCACAGTCAAAGAAGCTATCTCCAGTGTAATTATGCAAGATCATTTGGTTACCATGACGACACATTTGTCTCACTTTGAGAGTGAAGGTATTTTTTGTGATAAGCAATGAGTAAAAAATCTAAATCAGGGGGATAAAATCAAAGAAAAGATGTGTGTTCCGAGCAGCAGGAAGACACGGCCTGCACGGCACAGCCATTTCCAGGTACAGCTGCATTATTTTTAATAGTTCTGTCAATGCAACATAATTAAAATCCACCTTTCCGAAAGGTGCACCATCAAGCTGTGGCTTGGTTAGAGTGAGCGTGATGACTGACCACATCCTGGTCCAGCTGTCACAGCAGGGCTGAACTCTCTGTCATCTCTATCAAAAACACCTGCACAGTTTAATGGCATCAAACACAAAAGCTCTGCAGTCGTTCTGTTCGGCCAAGGCATCAACCTGTTCCAGTCGCTGTAATTCAGATTCATTTTTACCTCTCAGATCATCATGGTTGGCTGTGCTATGCTGGACAAGAGAAAACAGAGTTTCATGATGATCTGAGTTTGTAACTCACATCAGAGAGAAACATTTTCTGGAGCCCATAACAAGCTTCTAGTAGCTTCTTTCTGAATATTTTCCACTCCACTTTATCGGAGATTTGCCTTTTAAAATATTTGTGTTAAATTTAAAGTATGCTTTTAAAAATTCATGAACCTTAAACATGAGCATGTTTGATTAAACAGCTTTCCTTGTGGATCAAGAATCCCATCCTGAATTATGTGCAACCTGGAACATGAATAGGGAGCAACAAGGCTGATTAGAAATCCCAGCCGTGCCGTGTGTACAGCTTCAGACTTGGAATAATCGCTGTGAGGAAAATGTCTCGCTTAACACACACTTGTAGATATCCTCCTGATCAAAGGATCCATGAATGTATACTTTCATTTTTAAAGGAAAACAGTTCTGTGGGAAAAAAGGAATTTTCCCTTTCAGATTTATAATGTTTCTTTTTGTTTCAACTAAATGTTTCTGACCATCAAACAAGAAGTAATATTAGACAAAGTCAACATTTGTAAATAAAAAATAAGGATTTTAATGTTAATAGGAAAATTAATGCAATATAACTTTTGGAAAATGAATTGCCCTCCAAATCCAGTAACCGGTTATGCAACAATTAGTGATAAAAAAGAAAAGCCATCAGGTAGTTTGATAACTGGCAGTGGGTCTTTAACATCACTATGGACACATTTGGCCCACTTTTCTTTAAAGAATGAATTCATTTGATCTGCTAGATGGTTTCCTAGTATTACATGCCTATATCAGGCCAACCCGCAGCATGGATTTAAATCCAGATTCTGTTACGTCTAATCCAAATCCAAAAGAATGTTTCTGACTCATTCATGGGTAGACCTGTTTCAGATAAACATCACAAACTGATGATTGGATTTTCTCCCTTTGAACTAGACAGCAGAATTCATGATGATGATTCCATCATCACAGGAGGTCATGTGTTGAAGAAGCAACGCAGTCCCAGACCATCACACTACCACCACCATGTCTGACTTTTAGAACAGCAATCTTTTTGTCTGTTAGTTTCACAATGCCTGCAACAAAACAAATATCTTCCAAAAAGTTTTCCAGACCAATAGATGCCCGTATCTTTTTAGTCTGTTCTTGCATTTTTTTTGCATTGTGAAATAATGTGTTGCTTTTTAAGATCCTTTAGTCTTCTTCATTTTGTCAGGCAAGATCTATTAAAATATTTGTATTATTGAGAGGATAATGATTAAAACCTTTAGCTCGTTGTCTCCTCTCGTTCCCCGGGTCGAGGGGTTCCCTGTGCATAAGGGCAGTTCACAACATTCACGGTTCTACTTCAAATATATCCAGAGTTTATTCAGACAAACAAATGCATCAAATCACACCAATAACATACCAGAATCATCAGAAACTCAAATTCACAATTCAGACATCAATCACCTGAAAGAAACAGAAAAATGGACAAATACAGAGACCAATACGGAGACGCAGCGCGTCTCCGGAGACCGCCGGTGCCGCCGCACCCAACAATCTGATTCATTCTTTCAGGTCCGAAACTTTTAAAAGGAAGGTGTGTCTCTTTTCTAATTTATGCAGTCTGGGAGGTTCCCTCCTGCTTAATTAGAATAAGTTTCAAATTTCAAAGGGAAGTTACTCCAAATGTTTTATGACTGTCGTTGCTGGGCTGGTGAGTCCTGAGACAAGCAGCATTTCACACCTCTGTGTGAGATCCTAGAATCTCTCCAGGTGTCCTCTCCCTCAAACACATAACAAAAGGCCCCAACCCTGATATGGGTTCAGGAAACAGTTATCTCTACTCAGACCCCCTCCTGTTGTCCCACCAAGTGGCACATCAAGTAAAACAGACTTTTGCTGCAAACTTAAAGTGACACAGAGCTGCTGGAGGAAGATAATTCAGAACTCTTTCCTGGTCCATTAAATTACACCACTGCTTTTGGATCTTAGTATTAACACATTTATCTTCCAAAACTCTCTTATCATATTCCTGAGCAGTTTTAATACTACAACATTAATCTCCTATTATTTTGATTATAATGCATTAACACACACCCAAGTTAGTATGATTTTGACACTAATTAGTACTATTAAAACAAAACTACAAATTAGACTAATTTGATCAAGTCATACACATTATGTCTAAGAAAAATGTTCTGCTGATCAGACTGTTGATTGAGCCAAATCTAACTAAATGTTAACTTAATTTTGAGTCCTATTCAAGATAATGTTGATCTGTCAAATATTTAAACATGTGCTTAAAATTAAAACTAGCATAATTGAATTATCATTTCCAATAGTATGCAGATCAAGCCGTAATCTAGCCTGATTATAGGACATGATTGTGATTACTGTCTATGATGAAATTCATAGTTGATTTATGATTTAAAGGGACATTATGTGTTATGTGTTTTCCAGGCCCATTGTTCCAGTTGGTAACACAATGAAGTAACTGGTTTTACAGATTCATAAGTCCACGTCCAACATGGTTGACAGACAGATGATGGGCCAGCAATGCCAGGCCATTTCTCTAACCTGCTTAATTGTCTAATGTGTCTGAGAAGAAACATTTCACAGATGTAGCACCATTTGCACTCCACCAGAACACCTTCTTTCACATCGAATGTCTCCTTAAAGCTGCAGCATGTAACTTAAAAAAAGATTTTAAAATATACATTGAAACTTTTGCTATGTTCTAACATGGGACATGATCTGTGAAAGAATTTTAGCTCCTCTCCCTCCTCCCTGTGTTCAACAAAATTATACAGGTCGGTCAGAAACAACCAATCAGAACCAGCACTAAACAGTTGTTTAGTGCTGGTTCTGATTGGTTGTTTCTGACCGACCTGTATAAGCATGGCTAGTTAGCCATGCTCACACACAGTTTTGATTTAGCACATTAGGATTGTTTATTTTAATGCAACCTGCATTTGACTTTCAATGGATGTTTACTTTGTTAATTGGCATTATTTAATGTAGGGAGATTTGTAAGATTTATTTGACTTCATGCATAATCTTAGGCTGCTGAGAGCCTTAGTGTTAATATTCCATCCATCCATCCATTTTCCATAATTCCTTGTCCCTTAGTGGGGTCGGGAGGGTTGCTGGTGCCCATCCCCAGCTAACGTTTTGGGCGAGAGGTGGGGTCACCTGGACAGGTCGCCAGTCTGTCGCAGGGCAACACAAAGACACACAGGACAAACAACCATGCACACACTCACACACACACACACCCCCCCCACACCTAGGGAGAATTTGGAAAGGCCAATTAACCTGACAGTCATGTTTTTGGACTGTGGGAGGAAGCCGGAGTATCCGGAGAGAACCCACCATGCACAGGGAGAACATGCAAACTCCATGCAGAAAGACCGGGGCCGGGAATAGAACCCGGAACCTTCTTGCTGCAAGGCAACAGCTCTACCAACAGCGCCACTGTGCAGCCCATGTTAAATATTGTACTGCTGATTACAGGTTTTTCAGTTGTCTTTGTAATTGAAAACTTGTTGCATTGTGTCTGCAGTTATTTGCATGTCTGTGTAAATTAGGTGATTTTATGGTTCCATTTTTCCAGGTCACGTAGTAGCATTTATAACTAAAGAGAAAACTTAACAGCCATGTGATCGGTATCAATAATTGGCAGTGATCGGCCCTCATTGGTCATCGGTATCGCAATCGGCAGAAACAACCTGATTGGAGCATCCTGTGTCCACATTGAATATGGAAGATGTTTGAAAGACATTTCCAGTTCCCATGGTCCCTGAATGCAGTTGCTATTGTCTATCTGTTATAGTGAGCTCTCTGCCATGGTTAAACTTCCCCATCATTCAAGATCCTGTTTTAAGGCAACAATGGGGCCAAAAGTTTGAAACTAAAAAAGAAAACTTTGAATCTGAAAAAATGTTGACATTTTTTTCAGTTTCATCTTTTCAATTTCAAGTTTTTACTTTCAGTTGCAATGTTGGTTTTCAGTTTCAAAACTTTTTTTTCAGTTTCAAACTTATTTTTAACACACTTTATGGTCCCAATTTAAATGGGCCATAAATGGAACATGCACGGGAGAGGCAATTGCTTGGTTTTGCAGCCCTGACTGGTTGCCACGAGAGATTCAAGGATTTCCCAAACATGAAGGAATAACATTATCACGTAGAGCTCAAAAAAGTCAATTTTATACAATACTGCCCCTTAACAAATGGAGCAGGAGAATTAGATTTTTACACAGGTCTAGAAATATGTAGAAAGTTTTTTTAAATAAAAAAAGCTATCATTTGTCATTATTTGAAAATATATTTTTGTATTTACTCGGATCATGTTTAATGATTAACGTTAAACATGTTAAAAAACACAGCAAATACATTAGAGAAATGTGAGGAGCTAAATCCTGTTGCACATCATTGTATATCAGCAGGACTCCACTGTCTTTACCATTAACCCATCAACATAATGAAGCTTTTTAAATGTCAAACAACCTGTTTATCTTTTCTGCCCTGTGATTATAGTATTTTATTTCACTTTACTTGATTTGAAATGTCTGTGGTCAGAGAGTCGATGTTTTTTATGTGACAGAAGGAGATAAATGTTGGCCAGCTTTGCATCTGTCGATTTGTTTTCTCATCCGTGAGAGAAGCTGCAGTGCACACAGGAGCAGACCGCTGAAGATATATAAACACAGACACTACTCACTTCAGTAATTAAGAAATCAACGAAGAGCAGTGTAGATCAGTCACTATTCATGTAGATGCAGCTTATTTCAGTCACAACTTAACAGCCCCTTCTCATGACAGTGATTCTGCCATTTCTTGGCAATATTGCATCAGCACAGACTGTATCGTACTTTCAATAAACAGACTCCTGCTTTCACATCATTCTCATGATGGAGCTGCATGAGTGTTGACAATCAGCAGTGGTCTTTGTTGATTATGTGTTATTAGTGCAAAGTATGGATGAATAAAGTGAAAAAAAATTACAAGACTTAGGAGGGAAGCAACAGTTACGGATCTGTGATTTTGATTCGCTGTATGACTTTCTGGCTGCGGTCTAATGTTTGTCTGACCCACACCACCCTGGCCAGATCCGGTATTCTCTGGATCTTGATCTTGAAATTAAGAAATCTGCAGCCGCCTTTGGCATCATTTTTCAATTGATTAATGGAAGACGTGACAGCTGATACCTTCCACTCTTCCTGAACTCATTAGACATCTACTGTAAGTACAGCAACATGACAACCACTGAACACAATGTTGCAGCTCCACTTCCACTGGCTCATATGTGTTAGTGGAACTGCTTTACCTCCTGTAGTCTCTGTTAGATTTCAGATATTGACTCGAGAAGCACCAAGTTAGTTCAGTCCATTGACCAGGAGCAGATTTACTCCTGGTGAATGGACTGCAGTTAAGAAAATATAAAATCTGTACATACCATTTCTAAAATCATACTCTTCCACTTGGTAAAAAAAATATCAATCTTCTCTGAGAAAATATTCAATACATTGTTTTTTATGTTTCATGTAGAAAGTTATTATAAACTTGTTGGAACTGCAATGCAGTGGAAAAAGATGAGGAAGGGCAACTTGGGACTGGCTTTATCACTAAGTAACAGGACACTGGTCACTTTCTCTGCAGGGTCAGGTCAAGTTCTGACTGGAAGTTACACAGTTTGGTAAACAAAATGTAAAGTCTTCCCTCTATCAGAGACTCTTGAGCACTGCTGAATGTTTACTCAATTAAGCAGCCCTCTGTGCAAGATTCAGGTGTGTAGAGCAGCTGATCCATGTCAGCAAGCTGTCAAATGATTTCACTGTGGTGACGCTTATTGGGTTACAATCTGTTGTGTCTGTGCACTGGCAACGCGCTCTGAGAAGTCACACAGTTTTAATTCTCCTTCTCCCATATGACATCTGAGCTGACAGCTCACTCTATCAGGTGTATTTATGTGTGTATGAAGTGATGAACTGAGCTGAGATCAAGAGTTTTATCAGAATCAGACAGGAAACGTTACTACCAGGTCTGAACAAGGCCAGATTGGCAAATACATGAAGTACTATTGACAGCATCCTAAGCACCTTTATCACTCAGTAAGGACAGACTCAATTATTTTAAAAAATGCTGAAAGAACATGTCTACATTCTGAGACACCCCTTCCATAGGTTGCTTATGTAACCTATGTACTTATGTGAATACTGTAATGGATAAGTAAAAGGTCAAAATTAAATCAGAAAATAAAGTGTCTAGGTCCGGCTGCTGGAGGAAGTGGCGATTTGCAATAACACAGCAAAACAACAAACTTTGTGCAAGATGTGACTGTATTAATATATACACTATTTACATGGTTCATGAACAAAACAAATAAATAAAATAAAAAAAACGTCTCCCTTAGCGGGGGAGAATCTGGCAGTTCCTCCACGGAAACGACCGACCCACAGAAGAACAACCAGGATGCAAGGCTCATTCAGTCCCGCAATTTGGAATGCGATGTTCCTGGTATCCTTTTCCCCCCAGTTAGCTCGCCAGTCCGGGTCTGAGAACACACAGACCATCCACCATGGAACCCAGATCCAGAAGGGCATCTGGAGGTGGGAAGGGAAAACCTGGACTGCCGCAGCGTCAGTCAGCGTCTCCCACCAGACAGGTGAACATCCGTCATATAAACGGTTTCTGTCTGATTGACACGCTGACGTGCAGCAGATCACGTGACTTTTTTTTAAAACCACATGAGAACAAAAATAAAAGAAAAGAGGATTTTAATTTTAAATAACTGAACAAAATAAATAATTGTGAATTAACAAAAAATAGGAAAAAATAAAAATAGGAAAAAAAATATTATGGTTACGCTTAACAGCTCGCCACCTGGAAAAGTCATGGGTGCTTTACCTAAAAACAGACGAGTTTCTTTCCATTGATATCAGGGCTACAAACACATTGTGTTTTCAGGAACAGTCACTGCAGATTGCTGTTAGAATGATCCAGAAATTGGGCATAGAATAAAAAACACAGTGCTCTGGTGCAGAGAGTTCACTAAATATTTCCTGTTTCTCATCAGATTGCTGTGGGTAAAAACCCAGCAGGTTCTGTGAGACTCAGACCAGCTAAAGTTGTGCATTAAACATCCAAATCTAACAATACCTTCTGGGAACTTTTTGTGTTTTCAGAGAGATTATCTAGATGTGCCTGTATCATTTTGGATTATGAAGAAAAAAATGAAACACAGACAGATAAACACAAATATAGACATTATAGACTTTAAATCTGTGAAGTAAAGCACTGCTAAACTGTCATTTTCACTTTTTCATACAGAGTTCATTGCTATTGTTTATTGCTATTGTTTATCTCAGATGTGAATTTGTTTATTTATATCCATTCTTACCATTTCTGGCCAGGATGGTTGTAATGTACTGCTGAGTGAAGGTGCTGACGGTCAGCAGCATGGCCGGCCTCTGGGAGGTAACGAAGCTGAAGGCCATGTCCTCTCTGGCCCTGCTCTCGCTGAATGCACTGGAAGCTTGAGAGCTTCTGTTCTGCATCACTGAGAAGGGCTCCTGGAAGGTGTAGGTCACTGAAGAATCTCTATCAAAGGACACAGACACCTCTGCAGGGACACAGGGAGAAAAGCCTCAGTGCAATGTTATCAGCACAGAGATCAGAAGTCCAGGTTCATTTACAGCTAGTTAAAGTCAAAGACAACAGGGCATTTAAATTACACCAAAGGATAAACCAACAAACCCAAAACAATGAAGTTCTTGAAAGACACAATGCTATAAAAACAAAGCACACAATGACTGGAGGGAATTTCACAATCTTAAAATAGCCAATATTAGTGTCCATCGTGCACAGCCTGGTTTCCTCCAAAAATGTTGCTGCATTTCAAGTCTCGCCACTTGGGGAAATTTATCAGACGGATCTCTCTGTGGGCCCAGAAGCCTTCACACAGCTTCTTTCTCCCTCATCCAGTGCTACTTTCCGAGACCTACAAACAACTTTGATGTGTAAAATTGGCACAGTTCTCGAGCCTGTCCTCCCAGACAAGCATGGCATGTTAAAACAAGCCTTGAAAGTAGAGCATGCAGGATCAGCCTTCTTTGTGTTGGTGTTATATAACCACTGTGATGGAGGGTTGAAAAGTAGAGGAAACCCAAAGTTCTCCTAAAACTTTATGATTCCACACATATAAGAGAATTTCTTCAAACAGATGATAATGAAGACTTTACCACAGAGCCATTGTGCTGCACTAATATAAGCAGGTACTGCTGCAGAGTGACTGATTTCTTTTGTTTTTTCAAGCATAGGATCAAATGCCGTCTTCAAATCCCAGTTCTTTTCTCCAGAATAAAGGAGGCTGGGGGTGAGTAGGAGCAAGAGTATGGTGGTATACTCTGCTCACAGCCGTCTTTGCATCGCTGCAACAACATATTTGCATTGAGAGTGGCTGAGTAGTGCCACAGTCCCTGCTGCCAGCACAGAGTGGTAAAATGGATCAAGACGAGGCGACTGCTTCCCCACTGCACATCACCGATGGCTGCTACAGCTGTACACACACCACTACCCTTACATACACACAAAACTACTGAAACAAAATGAGAAAAGAGTGATTTTACTGCAACCGCAGCTCTGATGGTTGATCTACGTGTGGGCGTGTGTGTGCATGTGTGTGTGTGCTAGGTTTGCACCAATTAGTCGACTCTTTTCTCTGCAATTACTTTTTTCTGGGCCAGTTGACCAGTCACAATCACGTGACAAAACTGCTTTTTTTCAAGGAAATGAAAGAAGGTGAACTAGGTGAGTTGTCAGAAAGTTCAAATTCAATAAAAATTGTAATAATTTACCAAAGAGACACTGAAAATTTCAGCAGAAGCTACCGCAATAGGGGCCTTTTGCGTGGCGCAGTGGTTAGCGCGGTGTCCCGCGTATAGAGGGATAGTCTCCCGTGCCCTTTACGCTCTTGTAAAAATAATGTTTGACAACATCCATCCATTGTCTTACACCCTTGTCCCTTAGTGGGGTCGGGAAGGTTGCTGGTGACTATCTCAAGCTAACGTTCTGGGCGAGAGGCGGGGTCACCCTGGGCAGGTCGCCGTCTGTCACAGGGCAACACAGAGTCAGACAGGACAAACAACCATGCACACACACACTCACTCACACTTAGGGAGAATTTGGATTGACCAATTAATCTGTGGGAGGAAGCCGAAGTACCTGGAGAGAACCCACCATGCACAGGAAGAACATGCAAACACCATGCAGAAAGACCCCAGGCTGGGAATCGAACCCAGAACCTTCTTGCTGCAAACAGGGCGCCACTGTGCAGCCCTGTTTGACAACATCTGGAAACTAATTCCAAGCTTCACTCTGAGGATCTGATAGAGGTGATCTCTGCCGCCGACTGCATCCCGTGGTGAGCCGCTGCTGAGTCAGCGGAGCGTCCTGCTGCGCATCGGGCGGAGGAGCAGCAGGTGGCTTTTCATAATAAGTTTGGTTTGTGATGTTCCAAAAGCACCATTGCAGTCAGTGTAATCATTTGACTCCTATATGTGCAGCGATCATCAGTATCATCCGGTGTTTGAAAAAAGAAAAAGAAAGGAGAAAAAAGTCAGACCCGGCTTTGTGCAACGGACTTTTCTCAGCTCCTCAAGAAGACTCATCTGTTTATTGCTCTTTAAATTCTGCGTAATAGAATGAGTAAAAGCGGGAAGAGCGGGAGTGTTTTCAATACACTCACAACAAAAGAGTTTTGCGCTTATGACGTCTAGTCGATGTCTTTTATTATGATGTAGTCGACCTTAAAAAATATGAAGTGGTTCAACCAGTGTGCAAAATAATAAGAAAATCTCTGCAAAATAATAGCATAGACAGTGACTTGAGATCACATTTAAGAATCACATTTTTAAAGTGCATTACCCTTTTGAATTCATTCAATATTGGTTTCATGTAAAATAAATTAAAATAGTTCACTTATGACAGTAGTACTATCATGGATTCTTCAAAAAAAAACTATATTTTCATAAACCCCAGGGAAACTGTGGCTACAATCCAGTAACTTGCCATGATCAGCGTGTGAACATGTGCATGAATGGGAACGACTGAAGCATCTTTGAGTGTCTTCAAAAGCACTACATAGTTCTGACATAATTTAATTTCACATTTAAATTGGTACTGTCAATCCATTAAAAAATGTAATCAGATTAACCGCACTCTGGCACTGTGATTAATCACGATTAATCGCTGTGCCTAACTTTGCAAGATTGAAATACAAAGAAGCACACAGCTGTGCAAGCCCTTCCTGCTGCACTCCGACCAATCCAGTGCAAACAATTATCTATTTTTTTGTAGCAGATATCAGGTAATGTAATCTGCACTCAACAGCAACTAATGTACATTTACTCCACTACATATACAAACCAGTAATGGCAAACTTGTTAAGAGGCTAAATGATAGATAAAACACAGTTTATTTTCTAGTTCTTGGGCACCCCACTCCTTTATGATGTCGCCCTGGGCAATTGCCCATGAAGCCCATATCAAAAACCACCACAGTATGAACGTTTTCTAAAATAGTTTCATGGTCCCGAACCAAACATGGAATGTAATATTAACTTTTTATTAATAATAGTAATATGAACAGATTCATAGCATGCCTTAACACATTAACACTGACAGCCCTAGTTTAATATAACATTAATCTGTTATGATATGATTAAAATATCTGCAATCTAAAAATATCTTAGTTTTGTATTTATTTTACTGATGCAGAAAAGTATTAGCCTAGGAGTCTTTCTTAACCAGCTACCAGAACAGTATTTCACCAGCATTTCAGATGATTACTGTAAGGACAGAAAGGAAGGAAAAAAACTGAAATTTGATCAAAGCTTTGGGATGTGTTATTCCCAAAGCCACACAATAGTGTGATACAATAGTGATTTCAAGTGCAGTTGTGGTTTAGCTGGCCACTGAGGTTTCTGCAGCCCTTGAATCAGAGTTGTGAATGAACATTTCCTGTCTGCTATTCTGCAGCTGGAGTTCCACAATGAGATGCAATAAATCAACCCATCCCGCTTCTGTAGACACTAGCAACTGATCCTACAGCTGGATGTCTTACTCTGAGTTTTCATGATTCTTTCTCATTCACACAAATGAAAAGTTAGCTTACTTAAGCTAACCTGGGCACATTGTCTGATGTTGATTAATGTGCACCATCACTTGACTAGTAAATAGATATATAACATAAGTGATTGTCTGACTGTAAGCCTGATTGTAAGCTAGAGTAGCATCAGTCCTAAACCAAATTCATCCTTGTTTTACCTCAGCTGGGTCCAACAGAACCAGCTGGTGAGGTTTGTCCACAGCCTGTGTTGGTGAGGGAGGTATTCAGGCTTCTCTGTGCGACTCAATACTTCATTTGCTCTGTTCCCTGTTGTCTGCTTTGTTCACTGGTGGAATAGTTTGGCTGTGCCTGTTTTTAGATCTACATATATTGCAACAGAAAGGCGGAGTTCCATCTGCTGTGCTGCTGATTTTTGACCACACACTCCCTGCCTGTTAAATAGTTTTTCATGACTAATTCAGTGGACCCTGGGGAGATCATTGCAACAAGAACCAAAGGGAATTATACACAGTAGAGTTCTCTAAAAATACCATCTAGATCTAAACACATATGAATGGTATGCTCAAATTTACTGCAAAATGATCCACAGTGCTTCATTTTCATTACTGCATTAATCAATCATCATCATTGTCTTTCCCTTATCAGAGAAGGTAACAGAAAGACTCAACCAACCCTCTGCCCAATGACACTCTCTAGTTTACCAGGAGGGATCCCAATGGATCCCAATGGATCCCAATGTGTCCCAGTGGGACAAGCACAGGAACACCATTGCTCATTTATAATCTATATTTTTAAACTTTACTATGCAGTATTTTGTTTGGAAATTTTAATTTACATAAAAAAAACTAGTAAGAAATTCTGGAAAATATGAAAAAAATGCCATCCTATATTCTACATATCAAAGTAAGTTTTCGAAGTGCACTAATCAGATTTCTGTATCTGTATCTTCCTTCTTCCAGTTTGTGTGAAGGTCTGACCTTTACTATATTCAGAAAGACATTTAAAAGCATCATTTGTTAGTGATTAACAGAGACCTCTGTTGTTTACAACATGGATTTCCTAAAGACAATGTAAAGTTTAGTCTAAAATTGTTCAATTTTGTCCAATATGATCTTTACACTGATTATATATATATATATATATATATATAATATAATATAATATAATATATTATATAATATAATGTATTATAATATAATATATGAATGTTGTATAGCCATTTTATAGTTCTTTGTTTTCTTTTTTTTTTTTTTTTTTACAAAAAAATGCCATGTAATCGCCCTGATCTTCTGCTCCCTCCATAGGGAGAGAGAATAAAGCTCTAATTTACATCTTTTTATGACTTTGTATCATAAAAAAACATGGAGGTAGAAGCAGGTTTTAAAACAAAGCTGAAGCTCCTGCTATTTTCAGAGCTCGGTTCATAAGCAGCAGCACACAGTGGAACTGTGCAGAGTGGTTCGCCACAGCTTCAGGCGGAGTTTTCATCTGTGTTCTCACAGAGTGTTCACTTTGTTTCTTTGTCACTTGGTCAGATTGCAGGTTGCTCAGCCTACTCCTCTCCAGTCTGTGCAGGCTGTGCCCATACTGCAGGAGATAATTTGTTCTAATGCATTTTAAATGCTCCCACACTCTGCAGTAGGGACAGGTATTAATTGTCTCTTGCATTGCTCGTATTCCTATTGGTTCCCTGTAATGGAATAAACTTGACAGTGATTGATTTTCTGTTTGCTACAATCAACCTTAATTGATTAAAAGAATTACTCTGTGTATCTTTTGTTTACACACTCACAGAGTGGGACTCACCTTGGTTGCAGGTGGCTCCTCCATAGGCAGACTGTGAGCAGTCGCAGATGTAACCGTTGCTCTTCTCGATGCAGCGGCCTCGGTTGTGACAAAGATTGCTGGAGCCGCTGCAATACCCTGGACAGCCAGAGCTCACCCCAGGGGTCATCTTAGCCCTCTCCTCCAGGTCAAAGGTCATGCCGTTGACCATAAGAGACCTGATGCAGCCCAGGAAGCCCCTCTGCTGGGATGCTGTTCCCCCTGAAAACATATTACCATTTGGATGAAAAATAAATAAATCTGCAGTAACTTTATAGCTGTGGCTATTCATAAAGTTACCATACCATAAACAACCAGTATGAATCTAGAGAAACATTTCAGGCATTTAAGGATAAAAGCCTCATCTAGACTAATGATACAAACTATTTGCCTTCACCAGTTTAAGAGAGAAACTCAAACTGTACTTCTTCACTCCAGGTTTTCCCTCCCAGAGATGGAAGACTGATGACTTTGGACGGAAAATAAATCATACAGTTGTGAGAGTAATTTATCTGCAAGAGGAAAAAAAAAATCTCAAACCTAAAGGCATAATCTCCTTTCACAATCCCTTAAGGCTGATAAATGAAGCTTGTTAAATGCTGTATTGTTTCAGATGAAGAGAAGCTCTGCCTGTATTTGCTGCATGCATTTATTATTTCTTCCCTCATCTGAATTCAAACTCTTTCAAGTAGAATCCTACCTACCAGTGTTACAGTTGGTGATACAGTGTGTGTGTGCAGTTTTTAGTGCTATTAACCCTTCTCCCCGCTGAGGTCCCTGTAGCAGGATTCTTATTACAGCATGACCCACAGTTGTCATTTTTCACAGTCTGAATGGATAAAAAGGCTTCTGATACTACTGACAGAAAAATGGATGTTTTGTTTCATTTCTCTTGCATCAAATTTATGGTATTTGATGCAACTGTTGGGAATTTTTAGAACATTTAAGTCTCATCTCTTTCAGTGAGTCATTGCATAAACTTTTTGTCCTCTTCATCACCATTTTTAGTGTGCAAACACATGAAAAAATAGCATGTAATTTCAGAGACTATTATGAATTTGTCAAAAAATTCTGTGATGGTTAACAAGATATGCGCTTATCTAAAAATATGAACAATGACATTTTGGGAACAGAATTTCAGGTTGGGTCTGCACATCCAAGCAGTCAAAGCCTCACAAAAACAAATAAAGAAAAAAGAAGCAAAACAAAGACAAAATATCCCAGCTTTATGCGGCATGAATAGCTGTGCTCTGGAGCAGCTGTTGGGGCCAGCAGCTAATGCTGCGTTAACAATGTCGATACATTTTGACATCAATGAAATACCATAAATCTGTTGTGCTCTTTTCTGTGGTGTGATGAGCTTAAAAGCATTTTTCACTCCTATCCAAACATAAATGAACAAGGATAAATACATTCTAAAATTCCCTTCCATTTGAATGAAGACACATCTTTTTAAAACACATTCTCTTTACTTTTGGTGTGGACAATGCTTTATAAAAGGTAAACAAACATTCTTTGATAGCTCAAGATGAAGGTGAAATATGAAACAAATGATTTGATTCTTGCCAGGCTGTTGGTGCCTCTGGATGTCAGCTGCCCACTGAGCAGCTCATCTTTATGTTGTTGTTGCTGCTCCCTCTCACATGTCCTGACAACAGTAATCATCTTCTACTCATCACTACCTAACAAATCTCTATATAATCCCATGTGGTATATACTGAATTACAGCTAGTGTATTAGTCATTCTCCCATTCTTGATAGTGGGAAGCCACTTTGCTATGTGTTTACCTCTAGGCCTATTATTCACCTTGCTGCACAGCCTTAAAGCTTAGGTACGTGCTCAGCTGTTTCTGTACCTGTTAATATAAGGTTTTTATCCTTAGTGGTGATTTGAGTATAAATAACCTTTGGTTCTTTGTAAATCAGAATGAGATGGCGATGTAAGATCTTTCCTTTTGTTGAATCAAATGCTATGAGATTGTTGGTTTTGGAGTTGGTTTTAAGGTCTGGTCCTTATTTATTACTAAGTCCTCTAAAAGTGATCAGAGATGCTAAGAAATATCCACTGTATGTAAGATATTGACTGATCATCATGTAGATATACAGTGATATTCAATAGAATATAATGTCACCAAAAGGTTCATTTTATTTACTCAAGGACTGAGTGAAATATATTATATAGGTTAATTCCACAGATATGAATGTCTTCAAGGTTTTATGATAATAAATAGAAATTTATTATCATGATTTTGTGGGGTTCTGTGGTGGTGCAGTGGTAAAGCACAACTTTACCCCTGCACCTTCGATGAGGTAATCACAAGTTCAAGTCGCAACCTGATGACCTTTGCCCCATGTTTTCCCGCTCTCTCATTACCCACTTTCCTGTTGTTTCAATGTCAAAATAAAGGACACTAGAGCCAATAAAACCTTAAAAATGATGATGCCTTCCTCTTACATTAGTGAAAACACAACCTTTAAGATTAGAATATCACACCCAGTACATCTAACAGAGAGAATATTGCATTAAAGTGCAGTATTTCTTGCTGATCATCTCATAAAGTGAAACAGCCATTTTGTTTAGAATACACAGAGTAAAATATTGCAACCTTTTTTCTGCATTTTAATGATCATTGCTTACATAAATCATATCCAGACTTCAATGTCTCAGAAGATTGCGGTATTACTTTAGACCAGTCTTTCTCAATCTGGACCCCGGAACACAGGGCGTCCCCTAGTGGTCCGCATGTAGACAACCGTTTATTTTCCAAGATGTGAGCGTAAAATGTGTCGCTACAGCTAGTTTACCAAAGGACTGTATTAAAAATAATGATGGGAAACTGGCTAAAAACCAGGTAATTCAAAAGAAAAGCTGCAGATACCGATGGAAAGAAAACAACTCCAGGAACATTATATGATCGGAGAACCGAGGAAGCTAAGCTATACCTGGTGCTGAGTGTTGATGTGTCGTTCACTAGTGATTGGATTCCTTTGAACGGTTAATGGGAATTGCTCCAGTTAGTCAGAACTGTTCTGGTTTTTTATCACTTTGCTTGGTAATGAATGATGCTCTGCTTTCAGGTCAACAGCCATTGTTAGTTTTATTTGATAAAAAAAAAAAAAAATTAAATCAAATAAATACAATTGATAGAAATGGGTTAATTATTTTTAGTGCAGAAAAGGCTTTTTTGTTTCTGTTAAAGCAACTCAAGTCTATTTTTCTTTAATTGTGCTAATAAATCACAAATAGCCCTGATTGTTATTAATGCACACAACATTTGATACATAAGAACAAGTATTTTTTATTTTATTTTACTCTGTGTATTTGACGTTTGACGTCATTGGAAAGCTTAGACACCTTCACAATCTGTAAATAACTCAAAATGCCCAAGTGGGCGTGTTCATGGCTTTGTCATGGCCAGTCACATTTACCAAACAGCACCACTCTTCTCATTAGGATGGACAAAGAAAACAACAATACGTGAGTTAAGACACTAATATTTTCATTTCAGGTTGCATCATATATTAAGATGTGTTGCCACAGGGCAATTTCTGGCTAGGTGGTCTGTGACTGTTTGTTAAATGGGTTTAGTGAAAATTTGAGAAACAGTCCAATCAAAGACAGATGTTTTCTGCACAAATGTCAAACTTCTGAAACATGTCTCTAAATGCACTCAGTACTTGGTAGGCCTCCTCTTGCATGAATTACTGCATCAATGCATCATGGCATGGAAGCAACCAGCCTGTGGTTCTGATGAGGTGGAATGGAAGCCCGGACTGCTTTGATAGCTGCCTTCAGGTCATCTGTCTGGTGGGGTTTGATGTCTCTTATCTTCAAGAGAATGGGCTTGACAACAACCCACAGATATTCTAAGATATTCAGCTGCCAAGTCCTGCTGGAAAATAAAATCAACATCTCCATTCAGAGTCTCAGCAGAAAAAAGCATGAAGTGTTCAAGCATGTCCTGATAGACAGCTGCATTGACGTTGGACTTCAGAAAAACCGGTGGACCAGAACCAGGAGATGACATGGCAGCAGAACCAGAACCAGCAGGTGACATGGCGCCACGAACCATTTTCACAGTATTTACATTTTCTGAAACATTACATTTAGGGTTTTCTTAATCTATAAGCCATAAAAATCAAAATACAATAAACCTGGAATATGTCACTTTATGTGTGATGACTTTGTATAATATTTGAGCTTCAATTTCAGAGATGACTGGCAAGAAAGACTGCACTTTTACACAATATTGACATTTTATAAAATGTACTAGTGTACCTGCTGATCCTTATGAGTCATGTGGGAGTGAGGAGGGTGGTACTGGTACCTATCGCTATTAGTCACAAGATGAAAGTTGGGGGAAACCCTGCACAGGTCCATCACATGGCACAACATTACATCAGTCCAATACAATAGCAATTTCAATACAGGCATGTTGGCTCAATCATAATTATGTTTACTTCCTGCCTCAAGCTTTTGACTTTCAGCACCTACATTTAATCTGACAATCCAGCCTGGTGGGAATGGAATTTAATGATTATGACAGCATGTAATAGAATCCCCGTTTTATTCTGGTTTGTTTGTAACATTCATTTTTGTGACTTTTCCACAGCAAGTGAACAACTTTGCCTTAGGTTCACCACAGCTGTCAGGGACTGTGGAATGATCTGGAAGGTGACTTGCTGTGTGGAACATTTCAGTCCACGCTCTGGTAACAGGAAACTCAGGGTATTGACCAGCTGCCTGGGATTCTTTTGGGCTCTTGTAAAAACTGACGAAGCCAGTTGGTTTGTTTATTTCCTTGGCGCCGCTCGTTTTATTCTCCATCACTTCTGTATTCTGAACCATGTCTTAGACAGTCTGCGCTGGCATCCCAAAGGGACTGTAGAGCTGCACCACCAGCCTTCCTGGTTTGTGTTCCACATATCTCTTTAGTCTGCTCATATTTACCGCCACACACTTTAAGTAGTTATTTAGCTAGCATTCAGTTTGTTTGATTAGCCATGAAACACATCTGAGATGCTTTACAACATTATTTCCAGGTTATGTTTGCACTATCTATCATATCAAAATGCACATATTGAAATACAAGTGCAAAAATCTTGTAAGATCAATGTCTCTGTGTACTACGTCTTTATTTTCTTAGATAAAAATGAAATGGCCCCTTTATGCTTTATGGAAATGATCTTTAAGACCCACAGAGGACTGTCACCTCCATCTGTCCTTCCACTTACTTAGTAAATTCTTTTTAAAGTAAATTAGATGCTTGTGCGGCTTCCCTCTATTGAGATTTTAAAAAAGAAAGAAAATGATTTTTATGACGTCCTATAAGAGTGTCTCTTAAATAGGACACATTCAAATGTCATAGAGGAGACAACTGCAGCAGATATGCGACAAATCAATGACAATAGCCATGCACTTTAATCAGTGGAGTAATGAAAAAAAAACGATGAAACAAATTAGATTTTGTGAAATTGGTAAAGCATTACAAGGCTCTTGTTTCCCACCACACCCATACAGATGAAAGGAGCAACGTCTCTCTAAGGCACATGAGGAGGACAGAAAGTCAGCCACCTTGCTTTGTGTTTCTCTCTTATTTACATAGCTCATGTCTCAAATATCAGAGTCATGGAACATCATTATCAATTTTACATCCTTTCAATAAAGAGGGAGGGGGCCCCTGAAATACACAGCCTGTTAGGGGGGCACATAAAACCAGCAGGGATTGCCAGGACCTAATCAGATGTGGATGTGACCTTCAACATTTATAGTACAGAAAAATTCCCAGCTAAAACAAAACACACCTAGTATGAGGTTTATTGACTTACACCTACTGTAACTTTAATATCTAATTACTCATCTAAACAAATTAAAATCTAATATTACATCTTCCAACTATCAAATTACATATTAACATATTTATAATTCCATGCTATCATAATTTTAAATGTATTTTAGTCTCTAAATGCAATTTTTGGTGAGGCTCTTGAATGCATAATGTAAAATGATTTTCTCCTAGTACACTGTTAATGCAAACATTGTATTTAATTAAAAATTAGATATATTGTATTATCATCTAACTGCTTTTAGTTCAAATCTGTAGCTTTTTAAAACATCAGCGCTCCTTGATAACTGTAGTTGGGCTACGTGTCATATCTGGGGTTTGACTTGGCTTTGGGTTTTGTTTATGTTGGTGTTATTTTGGTTCGATCTGTCTTGCTCCTTTTTTCTTTAGTTCAGTTCTTAGTGTTTCTATTTCTGTTTATTTATTAGTCACTCTTTGCTACTTTAGTTTTATTAGGTTTCTCCAGTGGTTGCTGCTCTAGAATTGGTTCTAGGGTTCCAGGCTGCACGGCTAGCTTCTGAGCTGCACAGTGCTCTCCAGTCTCTAAAGCTCTGAAGGGGTCAAGGATGACCCGCCTGAGCTCCCAAGTCTCAACATGGGTCCAAGACATACCTCAGTCTCAAGGGGAACATGTTAAGGCCAGCTATCAAGTGTTAAGCTCTCTTAGTGCCACAGCCCTGCAGGCGTCAAGCTCCTCATCTGGTGCTTCAGCCCTGTGGACCAAAGCCCGGCCTCCAGATCCTCTTCGTTGGTCCTTCCAGCCTCATGGCCATCCGACAGATCCAGGGTTCCTGCTCCTCCATCGCCAGTCCGCAGATTCTCGACCAAAACTAGAGTTCTTAAAAAGCACAATTAACTTTTTAAGAACTCTAGTTTTGTTTCTCTTCTCTCTCTGATTAATAAGTAAGGCAGACTAACCAGAGTAATTTAATTCACTTCCAAATAATCTTTCTGAACTTTTTATTCCGATTCAAATTCAAAAATACGAATAGTTTTATCTTTCTAATAGTCTGTATTTTACTTGCAATGTTTGTGCTAACTGTTGTGGTTTTGACTTACAGATTTGTTGTTGTAATTCCTCTAAAAGCTCATCTTTCTCAGTTGCAGCAGCTGTTGCTAGTAAAACACAATCTGTCCACTGTTCATCAGCAGCAACAAACAGCAGATGGACAAAGTCGGAGACTAGCTGCAGTGCGTATTACTAAGTGCCGGAAGGCAGTTGGACGGCTTCTTTTTTCTGTTGTACTTATCATTAATTATAGAGCCAGATCCACTGATTGAGTAGAATACCAGGAACTTCACTGGGTCGGCCTTTGTCGGGTTTCTTCTGTCCATCCTCAGCATGACAGACTCAAACTCTAAACTCTCTGATTTATTGTTTCTTTCAGCCAGGATGAAGCAATAACTGGACTTTTTCTTCTACTCTCCTCCTGTTTGACCTCCAGCATCACGCCTGATCCTTATTTCATTCATCTCTCTGAGCTGCTTCATGTGTTTAAATACTTTATGCATACCTTGATGCGTTGCATCGAAATAGGTTAATTTGTAACAAAGTTACCACAGTTCCAGGGTTACAAAGGTTAATGGATGCCAACATTTCCTCATTTCCAACTTCTCAAATGCTGACACTTAACGCATGTAGAGCCCCCTTGATGTCTGTTTTAGCAGTCTGGGTAACCCTTTTTAACACACAGAGTGTTCTACTTAAGACAAACGGAGGAGGGGAGGCTGGCTGAGATGGTTCCAGCAGAAAAACAAAATTGAATCTGCAGTTTTTGCTGCCGTGCTGAGGGCTACCTGAAATATATAGAAAACTGCAAATCAGAGTATTTTTGTCTCAGATGTTGCATTGAACAGCACTCGTGTTGATTTTCAATGTATGTTAGACAAAAAAAAGAGTAAAAGGAGAAATCAAGTTTTGCTGTAATTCTCTTTAGTTGGCCTTTATTTGCATAGAAACATCTGTAACATGACCTGGATGATTTTAACATTTTTCTCAATTTTCTGTAGACTTGGGCTGCTTTTGAGAAATTATTACCTAATTTAAATGTGTCATTTAAATTAAGTAGCAATTGCTGTTGTCAAACAGACGGTCATTTGAAAAATATATGTCATATGGATCTAGAAGTCAGAAACTCTAAGCAATTTTGTGGAACAATCTTGTCACCTTTCTGAAGTAATCAGTGCAATAACTAAGTGCATGCATGCTCGTATGTCTGAATTATTTATTCATGTGTTTTTACGACTGATGATACATCTTAATAACAAGAATAAGTTGAAATAACTGAAATTTAAGAAAAAATTGTTCTAGCGCATTTCTGCCCTTAAAATTGCTTGTTTTAATGGCACTTGTGGCAAGTCAAGAGGTCGATGGTCTGGACCTTCAGGTACCAAAAGACACAGCATCAATCACACAGCTATTAGCAACATGCACTAATAACTTGAAAGCACACAAAAAATCTGCACATTTGCAAATGTATATGAAGTATATATATTTGTGTTTGCCACCACACATATATTTCTGATTTTATTTTTAATTATGTCAGTTTGGTCCTCCATACCACAGCAGCCACAGAAAATGTAAAATAACACAGAGAACAAGTGAACAACTCAGAACTACTTCTATTCTGCTTTTCCTCGCTGTGTCAGCTTTACTCTGCAGCAGACCCATTGCCATGGCAACCAACAGAATACAGCTCAACGAGCCCACAGAGCAGAGATTACAGTCAAGTGTGTTAGGAGGAATAAACACCGAAAACAAAAACATTTCCCACACAGAGTAGGTAAAAACCTCAAAACGGAACATTCTGCCCGTTACATTACCATGTTTTCGGTCCGATGTTTATATTGCGATCATTAGTGATCGGCTGAACACAGTGGTGGTTGATTAGCTCATGTAAACACTGGCTCTACGGACTGTGTCAGAGTGTAGGTGAGTGGATCGCCTTATTTTATTGCTAACTGAACCAAAACACACCAGACTGCACAGCACTTGTTGTAGTGTTGACAATATAGAGCAATACATTTTGTTTCTTTTCCAGAATTTTGCACGATTGTGTCATTTTTCTGACCATCAGCATTCCAGACTCAGTTACAGATAACTATGGAGAATGAGTGGCGGACAATAAGCCTAGCCATTATGGAGATTTAACACTCTAAGTCACAGAAGTCATACAATAATTATCTGAATTAATCAGACAGTTCGTGGAGCCATCAGTTTCACTTTCAGTTTACTGCAGCCAACAGGCTGAGGGGAGTGAAACACTTCCATGAGTTTAATTATTAGCATGTGTTCCCCATAATGTTCTGAAGAAGAACATTTTCATGTTGCGAAGCATAGCTAGACTAAAAATAAATGTTCAACTGAATGTCTGAAGACTACAAAATGAGAATGCTGGTAATACTAACTTTTAGCTATTCAGACAATGTTTTTCCCCAATGTAGCAATAAAAAAATCTATTTGATGGAAAGCCTACCCACAAACAGCTGGCTGCTGAGCCGGAGGCGGAGGTGTCCATCAGCTGGAGCCTCCAGGAGGCGAAGGGGCAGCTGGTCAACCTGCAGGGAGGCCTCCTTCACATTCCGCTCTGCCCTCACGTAGTGCCATTGTCTGTCATTCAGAGGGAGGTGGGACTTTACGGACAGGACTGCCGGACCGTTGCCCACATCAAAGGAGAAAGTCACCACTGTTGGAGCTGGGAGACACAGAGTCAGATCAGACTGAATGTGATATGAGGTTTTATATGTTCTCCTCCATCCTGCCTTTCTGATGCAACGTGATACAATGCTGCTGAAAACTTGATGACATGCATACATTTATGAAGTGGCTTAGCTGACAGCTTGTCAATATTTTACAATGTGTCTGATGCTGCAGCAATACATAATGACTCCAAATATCCACACAACATCCCTCTCAGGTTTGAGAACAAAACAGATGATAATAATAGGAAGTCCACAGTCACCTGAGTGCGCTGTCTATGGGCTTGAGCTAAACACATCTGCTGTCAAACTTGTGTTTGTACACGTCTACTGTTGAGCTCAAAACTTTTGTGTAAACATAAAATTTTATTTTATTTTACTTTTTGTTGCAATAAATCTGGAAGAGTTTTTTTTTTCATTTTATTTCCACTTTACCCATCAGATGAATTTATTAAGCTTTTATATGTGCATGACAGCAAGCTATTGCTGTTGACTGTGCCACTGGGATTACATCATGCTGTGCAAACCTGACAGGCTGCATCTCTGGGAAATTGAACTGTCAACTACAGTACTCCCCAGGAAGAGCAAAGCATACTGCTGATGGCTTTTGTGGCCATTCTTTACATGTGGACACTCTGGCATGCAGACTGATGTCTCATGATGTACTGCATCACTCTCATTGTGGTGTAAGCATTCACTCACAGCTCAGCTCCACCCTGATGAAGTCCTTCAGGCCCTGGTTCTCCAGAAACACTCCTGAGGGAGAGCTGGTCTTGAAGTAGAAGGAGATGTCTGAGGCTAGCTCCGCCTGCAGGGTGGGGAAGTACAGGTAGGAGGACTCCTGGTAGAAAGACGCTGCGTTCCATATAGACTCTGGGAGAAGAAAGAGAAGAAGAACAAAGAGATGAAATGAATCAAAAAATTCATCAATCAATTGATTCATCCAGCCATCCATGAACATATGATATGTAAGTCATTTTGTAACACTCTCACAATTTAGTACACACACTTAGCCGATGTCAACTTCCTGTCATTTATCAGCTTGTCTGTATGTTAAACCACATTTCTGGTGGGTTTAATGTTATGTCAGTGATCTTTAAAAACATGGACGGTGAATAAAAGTTTTAAATTACTGAGGGTTTTCTACAGTGTATTTGTCAAGCGATAATAAATAAGTATGTAAAAGCAAACTATATACTGTACATTAACATCTGCACAAGTACCCACCTGCTGTGCAATTCACCAGAACTACTAACTGCCTGGCAGATAAATGAAGTTAAAACTTCCACAGTGGGATGCAGAGACCACCATACTGACCCTGGTTCCAGCAAACATCCTCCTTACCCTTCTAGCAAAATAAATAAATAAATCAATGTTTGACTGCTTATTTTGCTGTTCATGCAGGCCGCTGAAATATCAGACTAATTCGAAGGAGATTTTGGAGCAGCAGTCTGTTAGGCCATTGAGATGTAAAATGTATTTAACTGTGGGCAGTGATATTGATGTTTCAGCAGGGTCCAGTGCTGTAGTAGTTAGTAGGTAGTTCCTTAGTGAAGATTTGTGGACTGTACATTAAAGTGGCAGGAAACCGTCACTCTGAGATAAACTCTAATAAATCTGCAGCCAGGATTATGCTGACGGCTACAGAGATTGGATCATTTAGGTGTAATTTACCCCGAAACATTCATCTTACATGTGTGTATATTTGATGTATATGTAAAATGGAACCTTAGAAATAATCTACAATACTTTTAAATATTTAAATATGTGGTCAGTTCTTGTTTTAATTCACTCCATTTGTGTGCTGCATTATTCTTCTTCCTTGTAAACAAACCAAGTTAAATAAATGATTCAATGATTGTGACTGTCATGCTGATGGCAGAGGTGGGTAAAGTACCCACAACTCAAGTAAGAGCAGCACTAACTTAATACATTTTTACTCATAAAAAGGTAGTCATCCCGAAAATACTTCACAGCAAAAAAGTGCGAACTTCTCCCTGGAGCTGTGTTCAGAAAGACACAAGATTTATTTATCGTTTGATTCCATCAGAGTAAACGACCTTCCGTCTCAAACCTGATCAGCTGATTAAATATGTTCAGGTGATTCTGTGCATTTTATTATTATGTAAGATGCTATATTTTCAAATGATACTTAATGGAAAAAAGAAGTTTGTGAATTTTTTTTTATTTCTGTTGCAAAGACAAGAGGGTGTTTTCCAAATCTCTATTTAGATTCCAGCAGCATATTCTGAGTGCTTCAGCAGAAGTAACTGCTTCTCTTGTTGCCTGCTATGTAAACACTTTGCTGGATGACTGAGAATCCACACCAGCGTTTTATTAAAACTGTGACAGGATAATGTTTACCTCTGTTTTCCATCAGCTCATTTTTTACAGTGTTTTAGGAACGAGAAGACCAGCTGTCGAAGGTTTAAAAGTAAAATGTTTTCAGGATTTAAGCAGCTGAACAGTTTGTGGGATTTTATTTTTTCCATAATGCTCCAGATGTTTTCCCTGAGTGACAGATGTGGAAAGCAGGCAGGTCAGTTTTTAAGACACAGCCATGCTGTTGTAATCCGTGGAAAATGTGGTTTGTGTTTTGGACGTAAACAAGACACTTCATACTTTTTCCGGTTTGCTGCATATGCTCCTTCTCTATTAGCAGAATCTACACAGACCTGACTTTGTAGTGTAACTTCATTTTCAGTGAACTGTGTGCACCGAAAACTATCTAGTGTTATGTTCTTGAACTAGATTTTTAATCTTCGATTTTAAAGCAGTGGTGAGACACAGAATTAAGAGTGTGCTGAGCCCTCCATGGCCTGCATAACCCATGAGAGGACATGATTGGATAGCAGTACACTTAGAAAACCTCCTTTAGTGTCAAGATAGTCCACATTAAACTTGTGATTTTATACATCACAAGGCATTCAGATGGCATACTCCTCTGTCTGTTGTCAGATTTGCGCAATGGCAGAAGGACTCTTAACTCTTTATCCACTGACAAACACAAAAGCACGAGTCTGAGAGACGCGGTCTGAACATTGTTTGTCTCAAATCTGCCTCCATCTGCAACCAAATCTGGCACGACAGCTGCAGCACCAAGGTGATCACCTACTGTCTCCATAACAACGCAGAGAGCCGACATGGTAGACAGCCTGCGATCCAGTCCTGTTGGTGTCTCCGATCACAATCTGACTCACTGGAAGGTGGTCTTTGTAGGAGAGGATCCCTGTGTCATTAGTCCTGAGACAGACAGGGAAACAGAAGAAATATTAGCTCAGCAATGTCTTCAGAGACTGTCATAGAATGCACAGCCCATAGTTAAAGAAATGAATCTTTCATAATGTAAACAAGTGCCAGTGAAAATATGAGCTCTTGGGATCAGGGAAGCTTTGGAAAGGATTACCCTGCTGTAAACAACAGCTCTGACCGCCCAGCGCCTTAAATTAACCTTTCACTCCAATCAACACACAGAAATAATTATTCACTTCCATTCCTTCATGACATAATGAATGTAATTCATAAATGTAATGCATTATATCTGACTTGTGCTGTAATTAATTATTTTAAAGGGAACGCTGTCAAATGAAAATGTTAATGAATTTTCTCATATCAAAAGACTAAATGAGCTGCTACCAGTGATGAGAGGAGATGACCCGAATGCGACGTGACATCGGTACCTTTCCAGAAAGAAAATGCAAATGTTCAGTGGCTGTGGGGAAACATGGCTGCTTTTACTGTGATATTTGTTGAGCAAGTCAGCACTTAAATGCCTAATTAGCCAAATGGTGAAAGTTTTACTGATGCAATATTTTTTTTTCTGGGCAGCAGTTCATGACCACACCACAGCCAGAAAGAGAGAGAGATTTATCTTTCCACTCTTTCATTTTTCTGTTTCATGTTTGCTAATTTGCTTTTTGGAACTGCTACCAAGCTCAGTCTGCGGACAAAATGCTTCATTTGGATGTTCATTTTGATTAATAGAGGAACATCACATATCCAAAATAGTCAATATGCAGGTCTTTATTAAGGTGTAGATATTATTTTGGGAGTCTATACTGTGATTCAGTTCAGTTCAGTTGAGACATACAAAAGATGTAACTTCAACACACTTTACTAGACAAACAGATCCAATTCATATCGCGATGAACTGACTATAGAAATATATTATCATGTAAATCTAAGAACAGTATGATAAAATATTCTGCCCTATGTACTTAACAAATGAAGGCAAAAAATGAAACTAATTTGCAGAATTTATTTATGTTTATTAAGCAACTCTGTTCTTTGCTTAAGGTACTTCTTTCATTACATGAAAAAGAAAATTCAAATAAGGTGAATTTAATTTTGTCAAGTAGATTAAGCAAAGCTGAAGTTTGTATGAATTATTAGACCTTTTTAATATAGTAAATTAAATTAGCAAATTTGCTGTAAAATGTTATTTAATCAACAACCAACGCCTTTTTTTAAAAGGAGAAACAAGTCCAATAAAAAGAAAACACTTGATTGAAACAGTTCCATTCATTAAGAGCAAACCTTTCCTGAGCCAGCATGGACATCCTTCAATGCTGCAACTCCAGGCGGGTTTTCACTGTAGCAGCTGCTCAGTTTTTTTCTGTCTGCGACTCTGTTTTTTATCTTGTCCCAGTGTATTCTGCTATGGCTGACATAGTTTTTAGATCAGCCAAATAGCTATCATGATGCTATATTTGAAATGTGGTCCAGGATAATGTCAACCACCTGGGATACCACTCAACAGGAACAGATGACATTCTTTGCTTTTTTTGGGGGATTTTTTTTTAGCTTTTGAAAATGTCATGGTGTTAAGAATAACTGGCAGGTCTAAAGAAACAACCAAACAAACACGTTTCCAAGCAAAACTGTGACAATTTAATGTTCAGCTTAAAACAACAACGATAATAATAATAATAATCAAACAAGAGGAAAATTCAGACAAATGGATGCTGTTTTACAGAAGCTGTTGTCAAATTGCTGTGTTAAATATAATGAACCATGACATAAAATATGTGTTTATTATCATGTTTAGAATGAGAATCATATATTAATAATTATATAAGTAAATAAATAAATTCATTAAGAATCTGATAAATAGGTAATGAGCCACACCAGTGAAAGATGCTGTTCACAAAGCTTCCTTTCTCTGCTCCAATTTATTTACATAAATCCCAGTTACCAGAAATGTATGAACATAACAGAGCTGCAGCCAGAAGCCACTGGGAGACACAGTTCTGTTCCTTCATAAAGAATAGTCCAGTGTTTACTGTGTTAAACATGACAAAGAGGCACAGTAGCTTTTTCCCTGTCACTTAGTGAATTCTTCCAGCTTTGATCATAGTGTCCGTTTTACACACAGCCATACTGTTTTATTCAGTTAGGATAACTTGCAAGAGAAACCAGACTGGAGCCATGGATTGTGAACAAGATAGTCAACACACTTTTCCTTTCTGAGATGGTGAGACGTGGTTTTGTGAATTTTTTTTTGTCTGACACCAGAGAATAAAATAATAGATTTAATTGGAAATAAAAATAAAATAGAAATATTTTATTTCTGCCAATATTAAATGTTGTGTGCATACCATGTGTCTGTGTCAGCGTCACAGTTGCAGAAGTAATTCATGTCCATGCAGTTCTCCTCCAGGCTGCAGGAGCACTGCTGCACTCCCGGCAGGAAGCCCCCCCAGTAACTCCTTTTGTCTCCTTGGCGATCCAGCCACCAGGACAGCGGGCTTCCATCTGCAGCACAAATACAGCCAAAGGAATGTTTGAGGTTGTGACAAGAAATTATTACATATCTCCAAGAAAATAGGCTGGTTAATTTAAATGTTCACTCATGATTTAGTTCTGAATACCATTAATACTTTCTTTTGCTGCAATTAATGCTATGATTATCATACAGTAATCTACAGAGGAGGATTAGGGTCACAGAGGAAAAAAAAAATTCTCATTTTAATTTAAAAATGTTCTAATAATTCTGATATTTCTTATAAGTCAGACTTTATAGCAGATAGGGCATCAGGGAGGAACCAAACTCAATGTCCAAGATGCTTATTGTGTAAGAGAACAGCAAACATTCTGGAGGACTAAAAACAAAATAAATAAAAAATTGCATATTTGTTGTCACAACGTTTATCTGCTTTTAATGTTCGCTCAGAAACATTAATGATTCTAAGGTCGACAGGAGTGGGAGATCGAAAGGCGGATTGGTGCAGAGTCTGCAGTGAAGCGGTGCTTTACCAGCCCGTCGTGGTGAAGAGAGACTGAACCAAAAAGCGAAGCTCTCGATTTACCGGTCGATCTACGTGAACATAAAATGTTTAACATCTTATGTTGTTCGTATGATGTTGTCCAACATAACAACAAAATTGTTCACAAAATCGAGCACATTTTGTGCAGAGAGAAGTATTTTTATAATTCACCTCCTAAAAACCATAAAAGAATAAACTGCAGACAAAATGTTACAAATTGTTGACTTTTCCCCTTTTAGTATAATTAATTCAGAAGTAACAACTTCACATTTATATATTTACAATAATAAACTTTTACTGTGCAAAAGAAAACTGTCATGACAGTTGCTTTATGGTAAAAAGAAAAGAAAGGCGCAATACTGTTGATTTTTTAATGTGTAAAAAAAAATACATAATAAAAAATGAATTACATTGAGTTCAATGGATAAATAACAGACTGTTTCTTCATGCAAAATAGATTTTGGATTTTAAATCAAGTAAGCTGCTTTATTTTGGGGATTTTATGGGTAGGGTCATTTTTACAAGGGTTAAAACTTTCCATTTTAATAAAGCTGGTAGTTCGACTGGTTCTGGTTATCCTCTGATATTCCAGTAGTTATGCTGCCATAGGCTTATGCTGCTGGGGACAAACTTATGCTAATTCTGCTACTTTCTCCTCATACTCTTAAATTATACATTATCTGCAGTTATTGCTCACATCAACTTTCCTCTCACTGTTGTTTCTTCCCACAGAGAATCCATTTGGCCTGGTGTTCTACTTAGATGTGACACTCTCCTATAGTGGGAATAATCTGAGCTATTGCAGCCAACAGCTTCCTGTTTTCTTCAGTTTGACGACGCACTTGAACCAGGTGTCTCTCCTAGACACAACTATTGAAGGAGGTATTCCTGCAACTTACTATATGTACTCTGTCATTCTACAAATGTTATGATTAAGTTTTTCTCTCTTAGATTAAACTCTCCATGGAGCCACTACTGCCATTAATGCTTTTTTTCCCTGTTGACATTAAAAGTACCTTGTAATCAGTGAATCTGTATTTCTTTTGTGTGCGTTGGTACTTGTGATTAAGCAGGACATTTCGTCAGAATACACACAACACTAGAAGGACATTTTGAATTAACAGGACAGGAGCGGTGTCCTGCTAATTTTGACAAAAATCTTAAAACGTACAAAGGTTTCTATTGGTCCATCAACCCAAAAAATGCAAAAAAGAAAAAAAAGATGTCCGTTAAATCACACAAACCTGATTTTGTTTAATGACCCATGAGTAACGATTCTTTTACAGTGCGCGCCTAACGATGATCTCTTTGTAATTAACGACTTGTAACGATGCTTTAACAACACGCGTTTAACGATGCTTCAACGACGCATAACGATGCTTTAGACCGTAAGATTAAAATTACCAACATTTTAACACGTGCGTAACGATGCTTTAACGTCGCGCTCAACGATCCTTTAAAGACGCGTAACGATGCTTTAACTGGTGTAACGATGCGTAACAATGCTTTAACGAGGCGCGCATATTGATGATTTAACGACGCGTAGCGATGCTTTGATGACGCATAAAGATGATTTAACGAAGCGCGTAACGATTCTTTAACAATGTTCGTGTAACGTCACTTTAAAGACTCACGCGTAATGATGATCTCTTTAACGACGTGTAACGATGCTTTAACGCACGTCACAATGCTTTTATGACACGTAACGTTGCTTTAACGATGTGTAACGATGCTTTAACGAGGTGCTCGTAATGATGGTTTAACAACGCGCCCATAAAATCGCTTTATCAACGCATGATGATGGATAACGACACGCGCGTAACGATTGATTAACAACGCGCGTGTAACAATGCTTTAAAGATGCATAACGATGGTTTAACGATGCGTAACAAAGGTATAAGAGCCCGTGTGCTGGTCCATCGAGTGAAAAGAGAGCTGAGCCAAAAAGCGAAGCTCTTTATTTAGCGGTCGATCTACATTCCTACCCTCATCTATGGTCATGAGCTTGGGGTCATGACCGAAAGAAAGAGATCCTAGCAGTTGAAATGGGTTTTCTCCGTAGGGTGGCTGGGCTCTCCCTTAGAGATAGGGTGAGAAGCTCAGTTATCTGGGAGGGACTCAGAGCAGAGCCACTGTTCCTCCACATTGAGAGGAGCCAGCTGAGGTGGCTCGTACATTTGGTCAGGATGCCTCCTGGACGCCTCTCTGGTGAGGTATTCTGGGCACGTCCCACCGGGAGGAGGCCCCAGGAAGACCCGGGACACGCTGGAAGGACTTTTTTTCTCGGCTGGCCTGGGAACGCCTTGGGATTCCCCTGGAGGAGCTGGAACAAGTGTCTGGGCCTCCCTTCTTAAGCTGCTACCCCCGTGACCCAACCCCGGCTAACCGGAAGAAAATCGATGGATGGATGTATATTTAGAATTACTTAACCATGTTTTTTTTTTTTACCTTAAATTAAATAATTACCTTTGTAATTATTTTCAATAATATTCAATACATTTGAATATTACTTAAAAAGGGATGCACTGTTAGGTTAATTGGGTATCAAAACTCTTTGTGGGCTGTTCTGTAATCAATATGAAACAAAAAAGAAAAGTTTTTAGAGGGTAGAACATGTCAATTCTGATAGATCGCATATATATGTTTTTCAAAATTCCAAAAATTCTAAAACAACTAATCAAACTGGAACAATCTTTATTTTTGATATATTTTCATGAGTTTCAAAAATTTCATGAGACATGCCTTTTACTGTAAGTTTTAAAACTTCTACGCAGAGATGATACATTTACATCCAGCCTAACACAAAGCATATGTAAGTTTTGACACACATTTTATGGTAAATGCTAGTTTACCATGAGAAACATATAAGATTTCTTAAATCTAATCTGTTAGTTTTTATGATCTGGTACCTTCTGCACATGTCGCATTTCAAGTAGGGACAAAAAGATCTTAAATACAACTTTCTCTTTCACTTATACAACAGTGGTAACACACACCCAGCATGAATCTACATAAAAAGACAAACATTTCTCAGCAGACATGAGAAACTGAACTACCTTTCCATGATTTTATCTATTAACCAAATGAGCCATTCCCCTCAAATCCCAGCCAGTTGACAGTAAAGCTTCAGCTGTGCTAT
The DNA here is from genome assembly GCA_902982915.1 of Phalloptychus januarius. NCBI lineage: Eukaryota > Metazoa > Chordata > Actinopteri > Cyprinodontiformes > Poeciliidae > Phalloptychus > Phalloptychus januarius. The sequence goes on from CADWAE010000087.1 coordinate 515,568, forward strand.
TAAATCATAACTTATCACACTTACTTGTGTGTTAGGGGGTCCAGCTTCAATCATCCATCACACAATGTGACCCTGCATTGCAAAGAGGCCAGCCAGCAGAGAGAGGCCCATTAAGCTGCATGTCACAATACATAACCAGGTGTCACCCGCTGCAGTGCCCACCTCCTGCAGATATTACAGCTCCATTAAGCAAAGCTTTGTGTAGGGATGCACGTCATGGAAGAGTCAGAGGCTCCAAATCATTTGCTATCTCTCTTTGGGTTGCTTTTTAAGGTCTGTATTAGAAGAAAAGTAGAGACTCAAATCTAGAGCTACTGCAGTAACTCTGATTAACCAGCAGCATTTGCATCACAAAGCCCCCAACCCCCAACCCCTGCCTTTGCAAACACATGTTCTTCTGTTTGCTTCCAAACAAAATTCAAACCCCAAACAGATCTGCAAATAAGAAAAGGCAACAATCAATAGTTCCTGTAGGGCAGGTCGACCTCTTGCTCAAATTGGCTCATATTGACACAGCTTATTCTAATCAAGAAGGCAAATGCATCTTCCTGTTTCACTGATGCATGATGCCTCACAGGTAGCATCAACATTTATCACAACCACAGAACCAAAAAGGTGAGAATACACAGCACAAGAGAGGCTCTTATTCTGGAAAGCCAATGACAAACAAAACATTGCATTCTTCTTCATTTCACCTGGACTTAGCTGCTTGACAATGGGAACACACTCAAAACATGGGTGTGTTCAGAGACCTGCAGGAGAAATAGTTTGTTTCAGAAATATGTAGTACAGGCACTGCTGGATAGTGAGAGTAATGTCACCCTCCTGCTGTGTGACCCCATTTTCTGCAGAGATGCTGCAACTACAAGCAGCTTTCTAAACACGCTTACTTCATTCACCCCAGACAACAGACAATGCACCAATAAAACAAACTTTTACAATTTAGTCAATTCAATTAGTAAAAAGAAAAAAACTGAATTTTCTTTAAGATTCTTTCAGTTTTTAAGACAAGAGATACTTTAAACATCTTAATAATTAGTTACCATTTAATTAATTTGGTTAAGTGAGCTCATTTAAAAAAAATATGAAATATAATAGTTTAAAGTATCTCTTAAGATGTTTTTCTAAAATTATCTTAAACCTTTAAGAGAGATTATAACTAGACTGAATTATACAATTCTGGGTATATCTGCTTCCAAGAGAAATCATACACTGTTTAATTTCACAGATTCCTCCCTGGGTGATCACTGACATATATAAACTCAAGAAATCTTGAAAAGAATAGAAAAAAATCCAAGAGAAAGGTATGTCTTCATGTCTCTTGGTAATTTAAGGTTAATCAAAAAGATTTGTGGAACTGCTAAATAAAAACGTAGGTTTACAGCGACCTTTAATCATCCAGTTCAACAGCCAAACATTTCTGATATGGTCTTTATGTAAAATTGAGCTTTAACTTTAAACAAGTTGATTCTCGTGGATAGCCTTAATATTTCTGAGATTATTTGGCTTCAAGACAGTGTGTGATAAAGTTTGATAACAATAATCAAAACTTCTCAATGTCTGACATTGTTTAGCAAAAATGTTTTTACATCAGGCTACATGGCTACTGCATTAATATATCAATGAACTACTGTAAGCTGTGTTTGACAGTATGCTGTTTGCTGCTGAGCAGGATCATTTATGTGGCTAAAACAAAGACATAACTAAGCTACATAACTTAGAAGTTATTAAAAACTTTTCCTGTTAAAATTATTTGAAGGCACAGAATCAGCCCAGTGCTGGTTCACATTCTCAGGTAAGAACGAATCAACTAGTATACATTTAATTTTAAGCTATTCAAATTACACTTTAATTAATTAGTTAATTAATTAAAGGCACTTAATTAATACAATTAATTTAATTACAGTATGTCACAAATATGAATTATATATTAAGTCCAGAGGATAATAGTTTTTTTTGTTACTTTTCCTATCACTAGATGATACATGCGCATAGAATATAAACAGCACTGCCAGAGATGCAATGAGTTTATAGCACACCTGTGAGTCTGACTGTTGATTGCAACAATCCACACTGAAATAGAGGCAAAGTTTGCTTAGGGCCCCATGAAGGTTTGGGCCAGCCCCGGGTAGGGGAGACTTTAACCCTCTGCTTCATGTAGTTACCATTCAGCTGAGGCCAGTACAAGAGATGACACACTCAACATCAGAAATACAGAAGATCTGCAGCATTTTGCTTCAAACACTACTCTTCCTATTCTCTAAGCAGTCTGTTCTGTCCCTTCTCCCAGACTAAATGATGAACTGAGAACTCCTTCATACCCCCAAATTTATTTATTAATTTATCATTATTAATTCATATTTTTTTTAATTCATTCATATATTTGTAATTAATTCTTACAATTTATTAATAATTTTTTTTAGTGGACCAGTTGCCAAGCTATGTAGCTAGCTGTGATCATGGAATGTATCGCCATAAGAAAACTATTCCTGGAAGTGTGTGAAAACAACAAGCAACACAGGAAGAGGACACCAACACAAGAAGCAATTATCCCCTGTTGGCGGTGGGCTTTTTTCATGTTGTCATGTTGAAAGCCAGTTACTTCTAAGCAAACACAGCTTATTGTAGCTCCTGCGTAAGCACAAAGAGCAATGAGCGTAAAACGACTGATTTGAATGTAAATGACTTCACTGAAGGTTTAAGAGAAGACTGGAATCAGGAAAGACATGTTCTGCAGCTAGACTCCACAACCAGAGGTGAACTTCAGATGTTCTTGGCACACACCTACATCTGCAATCCCACAGGGTTTTTTTGAACAGCTGCTGTTCTTGTCATTTCCCTTTGAATTTGCATGAAAGGTGCCATTTTGTCAAGAAATTATTAGAACATGTTGCAGCTTCTGCTTCTCATCAAAAGGGCGATTGCTTGCATCCAGACACTCAGAAAAGTTGGGAACAAAGGTTCATTTGACTTTATCCACAGTGGATATTCCACCACCAAAGAGAAGCATTAAATATTCAGGCTATGTCTGAAAGTGTTCATGCAGCTGTAAAATGGGCTGTTTCAAATCTCTCTTTGATGTTCGATGCGATAATGAACTTGTTTATTTGCATACACATGGCACACAGGGACGGCAGAAACTGGGACTTCATGAATGTTTTATGATTTAAGAGAAAATGTTTAGATGTTTGGGAGCAAAGGTGCCGGCGCTGTTCCAGATGAATGAGTACAAAAAGACTGCAGCTAGCCTCTCAATATATTATTGAAATGTAACGAGAGGAGAGAACAAGCGTGTGGGAGGGCCTCTGAAAAGACAACAACTCCCAGCAGTGGTGAACTACAGACTGTCTGAAAACTGAAAAAGCACAATAGCTGGAAAAAAAAGACATCGTTTTCACTCCGGAGTGATGTCGATACTGACTTTGAAAATCTTGGGTTCACCATTTCAAAGTAAGAAATGAGAGTCAGTAATGTGAAAGCGGGAAAAACACACATCATATTATTGGCAGATAAAAATGTTGTTTGTTTCTTTATGTTGTTTAACACCGTTAAATGATATAAATGCAGAAGAGACTTAGACTAGGTGTTCAGTTGGTCCTGATCTGTTACATTGTTTCATTGCATTTCAGTTAAACTCCTCCTCTGGTTGAGGCTAAACCCTGGCGGGATCGTTTTGTTTGTGACATATTTATAAGTTAAGTATTTTATGTAAATAATCTCCTTATGTAACTGAAAGTTGCAAGAAAAACATGCAAGACCTTATAAATCAACTGCTCTCAGTTTACAACCTCAGATAGGAGAGCAGGGCCATAAAAAGCACCCAAACAGCTACTCCATAAAGCTCAGCCATCAATGGTGTTTACGTGCATGCATGTTTGCATGCGTGCATGTGGGGTGTGTGTGTGTGTGTGTGTGTGAAGGGAGCCGGGACTGTAGTTAAAACCAGTCCTTGAGAGCTGCTATCCTGCAACTTCTAGATGCTACAGTGCCATGACAAAGCAATTCCCCTTACAGATTTATTCTTCTTTTAGTTTTGATTATTAAACACAATTTAATATCAGACAAAACTAACTTAAGTTTTTGTCTAAAATACAGTAATGAACTGTATAAAATAAGTACTGTATGAAGTGCAGTTTTTAAATTACAATTTTATTCACAAGGATGAGAAAGCTATTCAAATCAATCAACACCATGCGAGAAAGTAGTTGTCCCCCTGAACAGAACAACTGCCAGCAAAAAACTACCATCAAATATGTGAGATAACTGGGAATAAGTCTTTCACAACACTGTGGGGGAATTTTGCCCCTCTTTGCTTTTCTTTAAATTCAGCCATACTGCAGGTTTTTAGAAGCATAAACAAATTTTTTTTAGAGTTATGCCAAACCATATTAGGTGGGCTAAAGTCCAGACTAGAGTGTTCCAGAGCCTTCAGGAAAGGACTTGCTGGTGTGCATAATGTCACTGTCCTGCTGCTCTCTTATAGCCACGTATTATCCTGCAGGAATGTACGGTTCCCTCAATAATAGCACGTAGCAGGACTTAAAGAAGCAAATCAGTCCCAGTCCCGGTCGTCCACTGCAATGTTTAATGTTGGTAAGATGTTCCTTTCTTGAAATGCTCTGTTAATTTTACACCAGATGTAACGGGATGTAGATCTTCCAAAAAGATTAACAAAACGTAGTATTGGTCTTTGTCTTGTATTTGGTTGGCAGTGGTTTCTGGAATTCATGCATGGGAGCCGTTTTTTCCTCTCTCTCACACAGAGGGGCAAGTGAGGCCAAAGCCTAACTCAAGATGGCAATTAGCTGTTCACACGTTTCCCTTAATACATTTGGAAACTTCATTTTCTACTCACCTTGGGTTATCTCTGTCCGACATTAGCAATATGTTTAATGAACTGAAAGCATGCTCTAGTTGCAAATTGGGCAGCTGGCTTTATCCTTCAGTTTAGCTTCACTCAGAAGGCTGACTGTTACTGAAGTCAGTTAAGAACAGTGTTTTTTCTTTGCATTTTATGTGTCTAAGAACAAATACATCACTAACAGAGGCTGGACAAACTTTTGATTACATATTGCTTGGTAGAGAGTTTCTACACCTATTACTATTTTAATGTAACTACAGGTTGACTGGATTTTGAGTTTGTGGTTAGGTGGAAAGCTCAGACTTTCATAATTGATGTCACTGCTGTTGGCTCTTTTTTCCCATTTGAAACTTGACATTTTTAACAGTTGAGTTCAGTCAATAATGCATTGACCAAACAGGCAGTATCAATAGATATAGATAAAGGTCTTTATCCCCGTTTTTGATCTTAACAAATTATACATCCAATATAAAGTTCAGGTCCTGTCAAACCAACTTAGAATATTTTATAAGTTCTATTTCTAAAGTGAGGAGGTACTTGGACAGAGAATGAAAAGAGCTGGAATCAACATGTTTCTGCACTGAAATGTGGTAAACAGATTTCTGTGAGGAATCTGTATGTCCTCTGAATTTGCATGGGTGTTCTCCAGCTCCACTAAAGCACAAGCAGAACTTGCTCAATCAATTTCTGCACCTACACACACCCCTGGATGTGGATGATACTACATAATGTAACAGGGCTCCTTCCATGAAATATTACATCCTGTCTGCTGAAACAACTGCTGAGGAAGAGTCTCCAGAGACATGGCAATGAGTTGAAATGGCAACCAAACTTCTATGTTTTCATATTTATTGAGCTGAATGTTTATGTAGCAAATTGTTCTGGTGTCCCAACTTCACAACTAGTATTTACAGGCGATGTTTAAGTATTTGAATTGGCTAAAATGTATTTTCCGTCATTCTCCATATGGGTCTCCCCATCATATCGTCTCATCTGCTGGCGCATTGTAAGACCTCTATGTTTTACTTGAGATATGTGTGAGAGATCTAATAATTGTAAAATAATCACATACTGTAGAGATGCAAAGATTTGAAGGTAAAGGAAAATTGCTTTTGTGAGGAATTAACTCACCCTTTGTATTGAAGAGACGTGACTTCCTGCAGTTGTAAACTACTTCCTGTTGGCACTGCTCTGATCCAGTCACGATGGCACGAAGTTGGTCAGCTGATGCATTGTAGCTGAACTTCATGATATGAGGCTTCTGGGGAGAGGAGTTCTGAACTTTTACTGGAGCTGAGCTGTTGTGGGACAACACTGTCCATACTTTCTTTTCTGTAGGAAACATAGGAATCTTTCAGCATGAAGTAAACACACTCTTCTCAAAGTTGAAACCAAACATTTAAATGTAATGTATTTGACAGTTAGACCAGTCATTCTTAACCCTGAGGACCCGGCCCACACTTGGCACCACCTACGCATCCACAAGAAACTCACAGGGTTTTACTAGTGATGGGTCGCTGTGTTCTGACAATCTGTGCTACCCATCAATCTGTCCTACCTTGTGGTAATGCACATGCACACATCGATCCAATGGCACATGCTTACTAAGCATATGTCTTATTACATGTATTTTTATTTTGCTTTATTTATTTCATTTTATAACTGGCTTTCCTCTAGCTCTCTACAGATTATCAGAACACCGGCTCCTCACTGAGAGCCGTTCTTCATTGTAAGAGGCAGCGCTACAAACACAGCAGCATAGCGAGCAGTAGAGATGGAGAGAGAGAGAGAGAGAGAGCTGTCTCCCACTTTTTTCCCTTTCGCTGCTTAGCTCTCACTCTTTCAGTGGCTCCACTGAGCGGCTTTGCTCATGGCAGGCTTTATCAAATGTAGCACAGTCAAAATGTGTCTACCAGACTGTGCAGGTCACTGTGAACCTGAAATGGTAGAGTATGCTTATTGATATACTAATCTTTCACCGTAGACATACACAGCTTCTATCACACATAATAATGTCTTCTTAGCATGGCTTCATAAAAAAAGTATTTTGAAACTATAATATTTTAAGGAGACAAAATAGCCCACAAAACAACCATATTTTTTTCTGATTCACATGGTTGACACCAAGCAATGATTTTCTTGTTTACAGAATACAATAGCGACATTGCAAACAGCAAATTCAAGCCATTTACAAGTATGTTCACAAGCTGCCTGTTACAACATGAAGTAAAAGCCAGTCACATATATTAAATCAAGCTTATCGACGAAATAAAATCTGCAAAACAAAACTTTCACAGGTAGGATGTATGGATAAGAAATCTGCTGAGTCAGCAGTATGTGATGTAGCAACAATGTGCGCATGCACATTACCACAAGGTAGGACGGATTGATGGGTAGCACAGATAGTCACTTTAGCCTGGAAAAATTGGGCCCAGAGGACAAAAAGGTTAAGAATCCCTGAATTAGACTAAACATTTCCTGGTTTAGATCAGCTGTGATTACCAACATTCTTTCTACTCTCCTCAAAGTCAAAAGTGTTCAAACTTTACTTTAATTCATTTTTAGAATATGTTTTAAAACTGCATGATTTGGGACAACTGTTTTAGATGTCTTCCCACAGGCTTCTCACAATAGTCTGCTGGAATTTGGCCCCATTCCTCCAACTGGTGGAATATTCCACCTTACTCACACTCATAGCTCTTAATTGAACTAAATGCTTAATCGAAAATACAGAATCTGTCTCCTTCTCTCTGAACACAATGATGACTAAATGTTCCTATGCTGTTGAAACTTCCATAAAACTATTGGAAAGATAAACATAGTTCCTTCAGCCATCTGCAAACTGCACCAAAGGATGAGCCAGACTAGTAACGGTCCAATTCCTGATTTCTTTTCTGATTTCCTTTGTTTGTTTCTTACTGTCACACAAGGCAGCAGAGAGATGGCACCTTAGGACACACTCACTGGTATGCCTGAAATTAACTCACATGTTGTGAACTAACCTATCAGAAGCTTGCAAAGCCGTGACATCATCTTCTGGACTTTCTCACATTGTTTAAAGGGATTCTCCCACTCATTGTTCTGACATTTAGCACACAGGCATAATGTTAGAACAAGACAAGTTAAGCCTGACTTAATTCCAGGTAGTGGGGAATAAAAAGTGTTGTGCCCTTTTGTACGGTTCATATAAACATCTCATTTTATTTGTATTCAAGTGATGCTTATTCATATTTTCTCTGCACCAGCAAAACACACACAAAAACATCTACCAAACTGTTAGCAATAAGCACGTGTTTTCATATTAACCTTTATTATTGTATCATTATGTTCCTATGGGTCAGTGTGTTGTATTTGCTGCAGAGTTTGTCTGTGGAGTGTTGTGGCTGAGCTGTTAGTGTTGATGGTGACATTTCACAAATCTGTTGCTTTACATCACTGAAAAGCAAATGAACACTCGTTTCCAGGCAACAATCAGACCACCTTCTTTGTCCCCAATCTGCAAACATCTAATCCCTGAAAATAACCTTTAGAATAGAAGCTGGACTGCAGACTTATTCCCTCAGACTCTCTGTGACTAAAACTATGTACATTTGTATGGTGAAAATAGCCTCAAAAGCTTTGTGCGTGAAAAATAGATTTGTAACTCGTGTCAGCATCCTTGTGTGTAAGTTTGTATAGTTGTATCTGTGAAATATGATTTGTAAGCCGTAAAAAGAAAATAAACCTTTTCCTATGCCTACAAATGTTGAAAAAGTGCACCAGTCGCCAGATACACACACAAAACTGCAGTTACGTACAGATCCAGTTACGAGGCCACATTGAGACTCATTTCACGCTTCCCTGATTTGTGTTGTAGATGGTGCGTTTACATGCTACTAAAAGCTCGGACATCTGAGTTTACTTCAGAAAATGTTTTCTCCATAGTTCAACACGTATTTCCCTCACTGCTTGTCTCGTCTCGTGGCTAATACATATTTTTGTGAAAAATATATATGTCATTAGACCCACATCTAATTTTTATATATATGTTTATAAACGATTCCTCGTTTGTGACTGAGGAATCGTTTATACATGGGTAATTACAGTTACCCATGTAACTGTAATTACATGGGTGAAAGATTCCACCACTATGACCCGACCCGCCATTATGGAGTGTTTGACTGAACGCTTCTCCCAGCCAGAGCAGAATAAACTTCCGCCACCTAGTGGTGGAATCTTTTACTCATGTAATTACAGTTGTACACGTCACAAACGAGGAATGGTTTATTTTCTTTTTACGGCTTACAAATCATATTTCACAGATACAACTATACAAACTTACACACAAAGATGCTTACACAAGTTACAAATCTATTTTTCACGCACAAATCTTTTGAGACTATTTTCACTCCATACATTTGGATGTAAATAGGAGGTTTGTCTGATAAAAGCCGATAAGGATTGTGTCCTGCTCCCACAACAGATAACTTCATTATTTGGATTCAGTGTTTGCTCTGCTTTAAAGAAAATCCTTCTCCTCTCACAATTATTCCCATAGCTTATAGCTATTTACATGTATAATGGATTTCTTAATTGAGGTCAAGTTGAGGCATATCTGCTGTCAGCTGATTCTGACTCATAAGGAGAAGACGGAAAGCACAAAGTGTATGATAACGCTCTTTCTGTGATGACATCATCAGTACATTAACCTTGCAAAAGACAAAGCAGCTGGGAAAGCTGTGACAGTCAAGTGATGAATAGTGTCACCAGAGTGTCAGAACTAGACTCACTATTCTGTCCTATGTGTCCCACAGACAGGTGCTGCCCTGTCTGTCATCTGTCACAGCTCAGATCATGTTTGATGCTGGGGAAAAGTATTCATATCCCTTAAAACTTTTCATAATTTTTGACAGTAGTAGCACAAACTTGCTGCTATGTTTTGCCAACATAATGTAGAGAACAATTGTGAAACACATGCTTTTCAACAATTTCACAGATAAAATTCTGAAAATGATTTGTACTTTATCCCACTGTAATATTATCTCCTTCAATTAATCCCAGTGAAACCATCAGCCTTCACAACTAACCAGTTTAGTAACTGGATTTCATGTTTTAATCAGAGGAGACAGCATCATGATAATGAAGGAAGACAGCAGACAGGAGAGGGAGAAGGTTGGGGAGAATTTTAAAACAGGTTCAGCCTATAACAAAATAATTCAATATGCCAATCTCACAGACCTCTTCTCCACAAAGAGCATTCCAAACCTATAAGTCTATCAAGCCAAAACCGTCCACCTATCCTGACAGGCTGATAAAGATCAGTAATAACAGAAGCTGCCAAGAGTTTATCGGACCTGAGTGAAGGTGGCGCCCCCACCTTCTTCAAATCAGACAAAATTGGTGTAAAACTTTTGTGCTACATTTGTGCAGCAAAAATTTTCATTTGTGCCGCTATCATTTTTAAAGACATAAAGAAATGTTTGTAGAGGTCGTGAAAGGTCAACCAGTTCCCCCCACCTTCTTCAAATCAGTGCCAGTCAACACAAATATGTTTGTGCAGCAAAAATTTAATTTGTGCCGCTTTAGATTTGACGATATTAATGAAAGGTTAGAGGTCATAAGGTCAAAGAGGCAGCCACATTTTTATGAAATCAAACAAAATTGGTGTCAAATGTTTGTGCAATATTTGTGCTGGTTTATGCAGAGAAAATTTTTGTTTGTGCAGTTATCATCAGAGGTCAACCAGCACTCTGACGACTGGTCGCAAAATATTTTGTTTGTGCCACTTTGGCTTTGACGATATTAATGAAAGGTTAAAGGTCAAAAGGTCAACCAGGGGTGCTGGTTGACTTTTCATGACGTTTCTTTATATCTTTAAAATGATAGCGGCACAAACAAACATTTTTGCTGCACAAACGTAGCACAAACCTTTGACACCAATTTTGTTTGATTTGAAGAAGGCGGGGGTCTGGGAGCAACTTCATTCAGGTGTTTCTCTATTATTTTGAAGAACCACAAATCACGTGGGAGAATATGTTGAAATAGCAACGTTTAGAAGCAAACCCCACACACTGCAGTTAGGGCATTCCTGTCAGACGATGTTTTTTGAGACAAAGATTTAAGACTCCGTGTTCACTTTCATCTTCCTTTATCATCTGTGACTTTGCCAGAGATGATAATGTTCACTCTCCATTCCTTGTGACTCAGACAGCCATTCGTTAAAGAGCAATGGGCAAAAATTACTGTTTGTAGATGAGCACCATCAGTTGAGGCCCAAATTATTCATACCCCTGAAAGTTTTAGATTATATTCATCTTATTCGTCTTTAAGGTTTTCAACATGTTTCTTCTTACTGGATTTTTATTAACAGCCAGAGTCAAAGTGAGTCTGTGGAGGCAGCAAAGATTAGGCGACGCTGATGGCAACAGGAGCCTTTCATCCTCAAAGACTTGGAGCTCATCAGTAAAGACAAAATATCAAAATACCAGAGGACATCTGCAAACTCCTGCTCATCTATTATCAAAATGGTTTGATTGCCGTTATATCAATAAAAAATTCAACTAAGCCGTGAGGAGGATGTAAATCCTTTCTACATGACTTTGCTTTCATAAATGCTGATAAAAACAACTATTTCTTTTGACATTGATACGGCTTTCACACTTTAAATTGTTTAGAAAACTGTGTTAGATTTTATTTCCACTTGTTCTGCTTTGTGTTGTCACATAAAATCACAATTAAATACCCTGAACTCTGTGGGACATAAGATAAAATATGGAAAAAGGCACAACATGCTATATATGCAGAGGCCATACAAATAATTACATAATTTGGTTGATGGGCTCAGAAAGTAAAATGTTCAAACTTCTAAAAGTGTTCAGAAAACTGAATGCAGTCAGGCAACAAAAGCAAGCACAGGTAAAACAACTTAGTTCATTTTACAAATGACCTGCCAATAATTCCACATAAATAAACAATAACACGCCATTTTTTTCAAGCTACCAAATCCAGGCTGATGCATAGAGAGAATAATCTCTATTTCTTGGTTTCCAACCAAGAAATCAAAGACCAGAACCAGAGGAGACCTACACTGTCACTAAGATGTGGTGGTTATTTTTCCCTGAGAAGCAGTATTGGGAGTTAAGAGTTCAAAGAGAAGTACTTTGTAATTTAAAACAGTTTATATGGTTTATATGACATCGATTCATAATATGTCATTTTAAGGTCAGTTCAGTCACACTTTCGGTAGATCTTCATCAAAATGTGCTTTAAGTTCAGTTCCTTATTGAAATGAGCTTAACAAGTTTTCTATCTAAAGAAACCCAGCTGATTGCATCGAGTCATGAATTTACAGCCATTCCTTATATTAATGAGAAATACTTTAGGTAACTTGTCACCAGGTTACTTTCACATCTTGCATCAGGAAAATATATGAGGCCTATAACAATGTATCTGCAGGCAGTTTGGATTGTTATAAGTATATTATTTATGTCATCATTAGCTGAGAATGTAATTTTAAACACAAACAACCTACTGAAGAAGAAATTCCCAGAATTGATTGATCCTTTTGTGCAGGTCAAATATTTCACCTCTAACGACTTCAGATCCCAGCCTCCCCAGTGTTTACATCCCTCAGCTTCTTCAACGCTAACCTTTTTCTACATGGTTACACTTAGTGACACTTGACTGTACAAGATGCCCTTTTAACAGAAGCAAGTTTACATTATTGGATGCAGAACAAGATAAGTTGTTTAATTAATCTTTAAGCCACAATGATCTGAAGAGTTTAGATGGCAGGAAAAGATAAAACCACAAAAGACAAATGCAGGTTTCTACCAGGAGATGCTCTTATCTGTCCTGTCCTCTTTGAGTGTTTTTTCTTTCCTTTTTAACCTTTTCTCCGTGTGAACAATGCATACTTAACAAGACAAGAGCTACCATGGTCTCACCTGTCATGTTGCAGTATACCTGTGTGGGCCCCAGGGGACCACTCCCATCTGGATCGATGAAGTAGAAGCCTGAGGAGCTGCCGCTCAGCTTGTAGGCCTCGCAGGATGACTCGTGAATAGCTGCAAGAAGCAAAACAGCAGAACAAAAATAGTTATTTCTCCAAGAATCAGCCCACTCTCTCCTCAGTCTGAACTGTATGAGTCACAAACACACACTCTATCTGTATTTATACAATGTGCTCAACTGATTGGGTTCTGAGCTCTTTAGAAGCTTTCTGGTCAATCTATAGGATCCAGTTCCAACTTCAGCTGACGCTGCTTTCAAACTCAGCAGTTAAAGTGTTTGAACTGACAGGCAGGGCAGGAAAGTATTTGCTGTGAAGGGATCAGGTCATATTGATGGGCTGAATGAACAAACCAGGGAACACAGACTGTTGTCCACTGTTAGCTATCAAAACACATGATGAATAGTTAGGAGGCAGGATCATCCACAGCAATCAAGAGAGCACCAACGCATTATCTTTTAATGAAATCAGGATTGATTGGTGACTTTCAGAAGTATTCAGACCCATTGAACTTTTTTGAAGACAGAATTTCTTTGTACAGCTAATGATATTCTGGGTTTCTTTTAACTTCGGTTGGTATTCAATTAGATTGGTGTCTGATAACAGAAATCATTTTTCCCTTTCATCATGTTTTTATGCTTATTGTATTGTGATGCATTCTGAATCTTGTACTGTTCGTTCAATGGCAATAAAAGGTTTCTGAACCTTTGAACTTTTTGAACTTTGAAAATATCTAGAGACATGAAAGTGGATTCAAACAAGAACAAATGTTTAAGACAAACAATTCTAAGCATGAGGAGGGAATTACACAACGGCAATAATTCAGACGTAAAGACGAAAAGAGAAGACTAGTGGTCATTTAATACTCTAATAGAAGAGAATTAAAATGTGATCTTGCTCATGGAGCTTTAATCTGGACACTGGAAAATCAACTGTCCATACTGATGAATAAACTAAACCAGCTAAATAAAAAGCCTTGGTGTAAAACACTAGTAGTGTGGCTCTGATCCTCTTAGTTTAATCATAGCGGTTCCTCACAGTGAGACATGGGACCAGTAAGTATGAGAGACCAGCTGAAAAATTAGGCCTCCAGTTGAGTTATTCATGTTTTTAGCTGACCCTGACAATGCTGCAGTGAACAGCATACAGAAAAAATTACTCGGTGTTTCACAGTAGAGTTAGCAACAACCTCTATCATGGTCATGAGAAAGAAAAATGGCAAGATCAGAATCATATTTCATACGGCTTCTGTATACTGGGATGTCTGCTCTGGGTTTAAGACGCTTCTGCTCTCCCAGCTAATCATGTTGTGTGATTTTAGCTCTGAGGAACAAAGTCAGAAGCTAATCTTTTCAAATTGTGCTGATATTGAGAATAATTTATTTGTGTTTTTTTTTATTTAATCCCTCACAGACTTAAAAAACGCATGCAGTTATTATGTTTTCATCTTAGCCAATTATGACACTTCTAGCATTCAAATATGTATATATTTATAAATAATTATGGAAAATAAAAATGAAATAGATTATATTGTATTTTATTTTCAAAAAGTATAGGTAGGTGTCAAATGTTATGTTAATTTTTTTATAGTATAGTACTATAATATAGTTTTTCAGAGCTTCCTGGTTTGTGGTGATTAGAGTCATAAACTTCATATCAGCATTGATGAAAAATGTAATACAGCATTGAGTATGTTTCAGATTTTTTTCATACAACTCCAAAGCAACTGACTAAATATTAAGTTAAAGTGATGAATGGATAAATATGACTCATTGTGGAAATGAGACATATTTTACTAGATGATGCTGATCTAAAGACAGGCTGATATGAAATTAAAATAAACACTAGTCGAAAGTAAGACAAGTGAGGTAAACAATTTATTGCTGCATTTTTAGCTTTAAAAAGGGATTTTAAACATTTTGGTCATTTGGTTTTAAGGAATATGATAGAATGTAGCAGTGAGCTTATTTAGTGATTTAATTTCCAAACTTTATTTAATGTTTCCATATCAATATTCCCAAAGTCAAACTCCTCATTCCTTTATAGACCAGTCATCCGGGGTTCAGCAGCTCCTGTTTACCAAATGCATTGTTATTGCTCTTCTGCACTGTACATAATAAGTGACAGGTAGTCATGACACTTCCTTTTTCCTCACTTCCTACATCAGACCGAGAGATCTATTTGAAAGGTTTTTGGACCCTGAGACATTTTAATACATAATCATTGTCATAAAGCTAAATCTATTAGCTCAGTGCTGTCCACCACACCTGATGCCCACCAGAACACAAGCTTTCGGCCCATTTACACTGTGAAAACAGGTTTGAATTTGAATGATTTCATATTCCTGTGGAAGATCTGCCTGCCTGTTGAGCCAGGCAGATCTCTGGACTCTGGACTTGATGCAAAGTTATGGACTCTATTTTTATTTTTTTTTACTGAAACTGAAAGGACTTAGTAGGAATTTGTCCCTTAATTGGTGGGTTGGTGGTTTGATTCCCACCATTTGCCATTTTCTAATTATATTTGAAATACAAAAGTGAATTATAAATTTATGGCAGATATTACACAGAACAGACAGTCATCCTGTGTAATTAACATGATAGGATTGGGAAACAAACTCTGGTAAAACAATATACTAATTTATTGTTCCATGTTTTCAGATCCCACCCTCATATTACATACTTGATCAGACTGTGGTGATCCTGTTAATCCTCATCTATAAATGTAAAGACAGCCTAATGTCACTGAACCAATGCAAGAGGTAAGAACAATGTAAATTCTTCATTTTGCCTTCCCAACCCACACAGGTTGAAGTGTGTTTGAAAGCTATTAATAACTACCAATAAAAGAACCTCGTTGCTGGCCACCTTACTGTTGTGGACATTGCCCAGTGAGCGCTCAGGTTTAGTGAAAGGGTGAGACACATGTGAGAGCATGAAGCAGTTCTATGGTGGCTCAGCAGAGCCATTTTTTAGAAAAGTAATCAGTGAAAGAGAGTAAATCAAAAAAAGTTAATTGAATGCTAAGGCTGGTCAGGCTAGCACCTGGAGGACCAGTCATCCCATTGGTCCAGTCATCAAAAATAATTAGTGTTAGAGCTGCACAAGATATCCAGATCTGGGCGAGTTTGGAAAACAAAAAATAAACTTTTTTTCCGTCATCTACATTTACATGCCAAAAATAGAATAAATAAAGATGCTTTTACATTAATTTTTGTTTAAAATCACACAATTTATGTATGATTTGCCACATCATGTCTTTAGACCTACTGGCTTTATGCATTTATTAAAAAAATATAAATATATTACACCAGTATGTGATTAGACAACTCTGAATTTAGCTTCAATTTTTCTGTATTTTCAGGAACGTGTCATTGCTCACAAAAAGCTTTAAATGATGTGTGTGTGCGCGTGTGTGTGTAATGTAGGATACATCCAGTCCTAACTGTTGTATTTATTCTGGAATATTCAACTGACAAGATCTGATTCCTACAAAAGTAGTTAAAATAATCTGTCCATAAATGTCCTCAATGCCAGAAAACGTACGTCATGTGTAAATTCAAAGGAGGACCAACTTCAACTATCTGCCTCCTAGCAGAGGGGAAACACAACACTGAGGGTAAAACTGCAACAAATACATTCCTGGTTAGCTGCATGGCTACTTCAGCTTCAGTTGGATTAAGAGACAGACTCAACAGACTGATAATAACAGGCTGATAATAAATCATCCCCCTAAAATCCAACTGGTGGTCTGTTTAAAGTACACTGGTTTCCAGGCTACAGTTTTGACTTGCAGATAGAAAAGCTGAATTTGATGAAAGGAGCTATTTTTACTGCAGCAGATGCTCTTATCTGCCATGTTTCCTCCATAACTGTCTGTCTGCATACAAACAAGATATCAACATTCTGGGGCAGGGGATGGAGGTGCAGGGAGGGGGGATCCACACTCTCTCCAACAACACTCCACTGCATATATCAAGGCAACGTCAAAAATGACACCTGGAAGGAAAAACTCCTGCAATCACAGCCAGTGTGAAGTGGGGAGCTATTTAAGGATGGAGCAGGGAAAAAAAGTGCAGATAGCGATTGTGAGGTCATGTCAAGCTGAAACAGGACAACTTTCTGCTTCGCCTCTCAGCTACACAAAGCGAGGAAGGCTCCAGGTGAGACAGGCAGGTGGATGCGTGTGCTGAATTGAGTGTGAGGAGGCAGACCTGGAGTGAGGGGGGGGGGCGGGTCGGTGAAAACATGAAAGTGCTCACAGTTGTGACACGTGGCTCCGGAGTATCCAGTTCCCGAACAGTCGCAGGAGAAGGAGCTCCACGTCTGGGAGCAGCGGGCGCCGTGTTCGCAGAGGCTGGGCAGGCATCTGGGAAAACAGGAGCAGCAGCACACCTTACTGCACCAAAACCAATTCCAGCACTCACTTCACAGCTCTTTACTTTCAGAGCACAAGAAAAAAAATACAATCCTAATGAGACCTTGTTTTTGTCTAATTAGTCCTGAAAATGAAGAGAAATCTTAATTAGTACGCCATAAAAAACAAAGAAGCTTCAATTATCACATTTAAAACTGCAGCCGCAGAAGGCTTGGCTTTATTGCTTGTAATTAATTGATTATCAGACTAGTTGGTAATTATATATATCTTTTGAGCTGACTAATTGAAAAATCTCCAGGTTCCTCCTAATTTGCTTTGATCTTTGTTTGCCCAGCTTTCATGCTTTGGGGGGATCAGCTCTAACTGATTATGATTAACCTGAAAGCGGCTATGTCAGGTGTTTGTTTCAGACAACACAATGAAGCACAGGCCGTTGAAGCACTCTGTCTGACAGGTAAGAAAAATCCATTTCATTCTCCCCTTTATTGTCTTCTTTGTTGCTATGAATATGAGCCTTGGAACATATCCAAAAGTTAATTTGCTGATGACTCATGTTTTGTGAGCTGAAATTAAAAATCCCAAACGAGTGAAGAGTGTCAGGTCCTGCAGCCTCCTTGAAATTTGAAAAAGCCGATTTCTCTGAGCACAAAAGCATCACTGTCACCTTCAAAGAATGCCTGTTAATGGGATTTTGCCGCAGAAAAATTTACACCACACTCTTCTGATTAATAGTCCCTTCCTCAAGCCTCCTTGAGTTTCACATAATTGCTAGCCTTTCAAGCATGCATCTATAATTTCATACACTTTATCTCTCACCTATTAACTGCAGCACAGTGGGCCAGCCGCAACATGGATAGGGTTGCAACAATCACTTTAATTACCATCAAGCTATTTTCTGTTGTTATGTCCGTGGCTGCCCTTACAGGACGCAAAATTACAGTAGGCAGCACACTTAAGCACACGCTAGCTGTAAACTGAGGTGTAATTAGACTTAGAGAAGAGCAGATTAGCTCTGATAAAAGTTAATTTTCCTCATGCACTCAGGGGTCATTAAGTAGGCCACAGAAGAGAAATGACAGCTAATATCAGGGATGTAATCACTCTCACATGTCATGTCCTCACAGCGGCACAGAAGGTTGCAAAGACATGAGGCATCAGGAAAAAAACAGCCTCTGCTTTGCTGTCTTTAGCCTGCTGCTCTGCTCACACACACACACACACCCCCACACCCCCCCACCCCCCCCCCCACACACACACACCAATGTATTTGTGCTCTCATTTGTTTGAAAAACTATTAACATTTTTTAAGATTAATCCCTCGTCAGCCTGAAGGTCTTGTGTGCTGGGACCACCAGGCTGCATCTGTTATTAAAATGCAACCCGCTGCCATTTTGAGAATGTTGCTGAGCATGGCACAATCACTGAAGAGGCCTCCTGGTGCAGCTGTGATTAAAATGGATGCAACATTTGTGGTGCAGTGGATTTGGTCAAAGTGTAAAACCATTTTTTTTTCTTGAATCTTTTTCAAACACATTTTTTAAAAACTAAATACAAAATTAATTTCGATTCATGTCTCTAAACAAAAATTAAGCAACCCACAAAGCATCAGGACGTCAGAGTGAGAGACACACAAGCGCATTCTAACCTTAGAATATTGTATTTGTCTGCTTTGAGTGCAGAATGTAGTCCTTTTTTCATGCCATATCTTTTAATCGATAGTGTCCAAATAGCAGATTATATGTTATATGTGTCTTCTATTTTGACTTGTAGGTGGAAACTTATAAAGAAACTCAACAGAAAAATTCTGACCTGATCAGAGCTCTTCTACAGGAACAGTTTAAAATCCAACATGACTGCATAATGAAACCCTTTATTTGAGCAACTCTTTAGACATTTCAATCAAATGTGTCACCGATATGCTACTGCATAATAACTTTATATGAACATGTTCCTGTAGTGTGCAAACACAGACTGCAGATGAGTCACAGTAGCTATTCTGCTGGCTGAGCACAGTGAACGGTTCTCAGACTCAGGTGGCTCATCAGATTCTGAAAGAATACATGCAACATTCTGTAGACTTTATTATACACAACTTTATGAAGCCCAGCTTTTCTACATTGTACTTGAGAGAAGCAGCAGGGTTATTTTATAGAGGTAGAGAAACAACCTGATGTTGAAACCACCTCTGTAAGAGCACAGCTGTCAAACTCAAGGTACGTGGGCCAAATCTTGCCCGGCATAACTATGTATGTGGCCCTCTGGGCACTACAGGGCCGCATTCATTCAACTTTAAGATAAAAGTCATGTGCTTAAAAATGTATCTATTTTTTATCAGTCAAATAAATTGAGTTTTCATTTGTATAGGACCAGTGACAGACACCAATGTGAAAAGATGTTAAACATTGCTACATTTTAAGAAGCACAAATCAAACACATAGAACATTCTAACATTTTAACAGTTTGTGAACTGGTAGTTTTATCAGGAGATATTTGCATATTAGAGCTCCAAATAAAAATGAGTTTTTATCTCCCTTGTACTGAAAGATAAAAGGGAGATATAAACTCACAGAAATCACTGTTGTGAAAACATATGGTTGAGCTAAAACAGGGAAAAAAATGACATTCACCAGTTTCACCTTCTTTTTGTCAGAATTATTTCCCCTCTTCCTAATAATCTAATCCAGTAGAGAATTAGGGACACAGCTAGATAAAAGAAAAGAATAATGTGGCCACAGAGTAAATTAGTATCAAAAAATTCAAAATAAATTCTATACATCTGCAAGAAACAATGGGACATTTTCTAATGAATCTGACAAATTTGCAAAAGCATGGAGGACTACAAGCACAATTAAAAACATATATTCCTGATGAAAAAATGTGATATTCTCATTGTGAAGTCAGAAATTTGTACAAAAAAAAAAACATTTGTGACAAAAATGCCAAACAATGGTGATTGACAGCGCCAAGATCCGCCTCCTCATTCTGACTGGTTGTTTCTGACCCAGAACAGTGGAGGAGCTTTTCTTTTCACAGATCACCTGTCTCATAATATACTGTCACAACAGTTTGAACAAATACAGGCAAACCTGAATGTTTGCCAGAAGAGATTGAAGGATTTCACACATCTTTGTTTTGAATGAATCAAAACAAAGATGTAAGTCAGGTCACAGTCCTAAATAACCAGAAGGTCTGGATTTAAAAAATGACTTTTTACCGTTAGAACCTGAAGAAGGACAGACTGATGAGAGGGAGTACAGACTTCTGTTGCACACCATTGGAGAGAAGCAGCAGGGTGCTCATTCAGCCATGTGCAGTTGCAGACAGATAAATAAGAAACAAAGCCAGACTGACACCTGCTTCATGTCAAAGGAATTATTTTTGCAGCAGCAGTGATTTGGGTTCCTTAGTGGTCTCCTGACGACAATCTACACTTTTCTTAAATCACAACATTTGCCATGCAACAGAGTTTTTAATCATTTGTACACCATGTTTAATTGATTGTTCAGGGACGCTGGGATGATGTAAAATGCAGGAGTAGATCTGGAAGCTCGATGTGACGTTGGACCGTCCTCTGTAATTACAGAATCCAATTTATGGTGTGTTTCAAATCAGAGGTGATGAACTGCAGTTTTGAAGCAACTGTTTTCCAGTTTGCCTAAATGTATTTTTTGACTGCTTCAGTAATCACATGATGACATGATTTACATGGACGTGTCTATGCAGAACTTTGACTGACATGTTTCTTCTGACTGGAAGTAATATTGCAATTTTGGAGCAACCAACGTGAATTTAATGGGAATTTGTAGAGGAAGATAAAGATTAGGATGATGGCAAAGAAGCATGCAGCGGTTATGTGTTACATTCAGTTCAGCTCAACTTATTTATATATAGTGCCAATTCACAACAAATGTATTTTGCAAAATATAATTTCCAATTCCATATTAATTACCAAACAGTACAGTATGTTCAATTAATTAGTCAAAGTAGATTCAAAGGTTTGTATCTAAGGAAATTCAGCAGATTGTATTGAGTCATTGCCCTGCAGCATTCACGCCTTGCTTTAGCAGGAAGAAGTCTCCTGCAGAACCAGAACCAGAACTAGAATCAGAACCAGAACTGGCTCAGTGCAAACATCAACTGCTACGACCGACTGAGAAGGCAGAGGAGACAGAGGAGACAGAGGAGATAGAGAGTAAGAAGGGTTTGATTGTTGTAATGAATATGAAGATATTCCCATAGATTATTGTGAATGGTAGAAATAACTTTTGACAAGTAATTTTTTAAATAATCTAAACGAAGGGGGTTTATTTCCAAAATGAATGCCCACCTTACAGATGTTTGTTTTATTTTCTTTTAGAAGCAGATTTCTGAGTTACATAGAGACAATTTTAAACTAAAACTTTCCAGGACATTGACTAGTTCAGATTCATTCATTCAGAGTACGAGCAGCAACACATTCGGCCAGTTGCAAGAATTGTAGTTTGCTCAGCAGTTGATCATAAACAATGCCCACTTCTCATTCACTTGGAAGAGGTTGAAGAACTGTGTGGCAGCCACTCAGTTCAGAAAACTCCCCTCAAGTTTCCATTGTTGGTGCAAATGTACATTTTGTGTGTGTGATTATTGCTGATTGGATGTGCAACAGTAAGGACAGACCGAACAAGGCTGGCATGTTTGGCTATAAAAACACAATATGCTTGGTTTTCATGAGGTGCTCAGCACCTCCACATGCTGTGTAAAAGTAGATTGAAATTATATCTAACTAGCTGAATAAATTATTTTGAATGCAACTGGAGTTTTATAGTCAACAATTATCGCATTCCAAGAAGTCCTTTGTGGTGATAATTTTGCATATAGTCCTCTTGTAATAACCATATACTTGTGATCTATTGTGGAGGTCTACCTAACCTGCTTATCCAAAATGCTGGAGCTAGAGTTGTGATGACAATTAAAAAGAGAGATTTGATATTTCTTTTTTTTTTTTTAAGCTTTTCTTCACTGGCTCCTTCTTAAATTTTTAGTTTTAAAACTTCCAGAAAACTGTAAAACAGCGGAAACACTGACTTCCTTTAAATCTAGACTAAAAACCCACCTGTTTAGTGTTGCGTTTGAAACATAATCACTTATGAATTTAACGATGGCACTCGACTTAATGTAATGTTTTGATTGTTGATTCTATGTTGCATGACTTTGTGTCTTTGTGATTCAGATGATGTAAAGCACTTTGAAATGCCTTGTTGCTGAAATGTGCAATACAAATAAAATTAAACTGATTGACTGATTGTTTGATTGATTGATTGATAATCATCTCCATCATATGTCACAGATCTGATTGTTCCAGATGTTCCTAACAGAATGTCTTACTGCAGCGTTAGTGCTGGTTCCTAGAGCTTCTAAAAATAGATTGAGAGGAAGATCTTTTAGTTCCCAGGCTTCTCTCCAGTGGAACCAGCACCCAGTTTTAGTGTGTGAGGCAGACTCCCTGTCTACTTTTAAGACTAGGCTTAAAACGTTCCTTTTAATAAAGCTGATAGTTAGACTGGCTTGGGCTACCCTGTGTTATTTCTGTAGTTATACAAATTAGTCCCAATCTGCCCGTTTTAAGATTCCAGCTGGCAGTTTAGGGCACTGGAGGAAGAATCAGACTCTGCTACTTTCTTCTGCTGCTCTCCAGTTATGTAGGAGAACATGAACTCACATGCATTGAATTAGAAGTGACTACGGATATAACTACATGGCTGCATTGATTTGACTTTATCTTGTCATATTCAAAAAATTTAAATATGGGTCCTGGTCATTTGTCTGATTTCATTTTAAAACTAACCTTTGGAAAATAACAACTTTCAAGGAGGTGATAAATATACTTTGTATTAAGCCCACATTTCTGTATTAAAAATGTTTTGAATTGGTCCAATGTAATATTCTATTCCTAAAGTTAGTGTTTTCATTAACTGTAAGCAGAAAATCTCCACACTTAACAGAAGTACAGCAAAGGATTAAAATAACCAGTAATTGATCTACAGAATGTATTTCTCTTAGTGAACTGACCTAGTATATTTTCAGTAATATTTCACAGATTATCATTAATAGTTTGATAACTATTAATGATTAATGAAAAATCTGTAAAGAACAGATTTTATAAACATTCCGTACTGCAGCTTTAAGGACATGATTAGGAGATGATTAATAGTGAAAACAGGAAGGGAGGCTTTAAGTTTGACCATGCAGTTTCCTGAGGTGAATGAATTGTTTGAATAGCATAGATTGAGATTGTTTTTGATTCAGTTAAGTTTTGAAGTTGCGTTGTTGTAGCAGTGATGTAGATCTGCGGTGTGTAATGGTGTGTGTGTGTGGAAGCCATCGCTTTCAGGTGGCAGAATTTTTCGATTTGCCCCCAAAACGTCTGTGCTTCTAAAAATGTATTTTGAAAACTTTAAATGCAGATGCTCAAAGTGTGGCAGCAATGATCCTAATGGAGAGAGTTCATGCAGTTTCTTCTTGTTCCACAATAACATTTTAATAACATATTGTTCAGTTTGTTAGACTGCTACAGACAGAAGCAGAACAAGAACTCAAGAAGGAGTGGGAGGTTTTTGTGGTCTGCTTGTATAAGCCGAAGGCTTAAAGCTGAATAAAAAGAAGTTTTTGTTAAAGCATTGATTCAGCAATCAAATAACTTAAATATTGGTAAATTTAGACCTAACTTGACTAAAGAAATTGGTAAAATGTTAAACATGTATAACTACTGAACTTACTTGGAGTTTGGTTTGAGGAATGTTGTCAGAGTTTACCCATTATTCTAGCCCATAGTTTTGGTTGGTATAACGGGTAAACTCAAGTCAAACTCAAGTCAAATAAATCTTTTCCCCTCAGTCCATATTTACGTTTGGCTATTTGTGATCCCAAATTTACCATTTCAGCTTTATATAAAATCTAAATATGTTGTAGTAGCTATACAGAATTATACAGGTTATACAGAATTATTTGTTTTCATATAATTCTGTATAACCCATTAAAATATATTCCATCTTTTTATTGTCAAGAAATCTGCTTTGTTCAGAAGCTCATTGGTTCTCAGTTTAATGATGGTTACCCTGTGGATTTAAACAATTACTGGCTCAACTCTCCCTTGTCTGTTCTCATCATGGCTCAGGATCCCTTGAGAGCGAACAACTTAAGGTTTCTGTCGACAAATAACATCGTATTAGACATTTAATGAGGCTGTGGAATGAGCTGCAGCACAACTAAAGTAAGCCATTAGGAAAACCTTATTTCACATTTTTATTGAATCTAATAAAGAACAACATTGTGCAGCTTGGCGTGAACACAGTTGTTGGGGTATACATTCTGTTGTAATAAGCAGAGACATTAATGATCTTTAGGTTGGTACAGGAGGTGATGTTTAGCTTTTTCTCAAACTTAAAGCACTAACTCTGAATAAAAACTATTTTTTTTAAAATATGGACACCATAATTCCATGCTTGTCAATCTGATCGCAACATTGGAGTCTATTTCATTTATAAAGCCTTCAAAACTGTGTCATAGTTCATGCACATTATTGTGTTAATTGATTCTGGATTTCCTGTTTAAATCCTCAGCCTTCTCTACCCTTCACAAGGGCATTCCTAGTGAGTCAGGGCTGCTGCAGCCTGATGTCTGTGTGTCATGAGCTCACTCCTCAGAAAGCCTTCAGTGCAAGAAACAGACAAGGCATTCATTTTTTCACCATTTCAAGCTAACTACTGAGGGGAACGAAAATGTTGGTTCACATTTGATTGATTGGAGCTAAAGTAAAACATGTTATAGGCCCAGTTATCAGTGATACATGTCATTTCAAATTATGCCAAAATAAGATTTGTTAACATCCTGCACTAAATGCAAGCAGCGTGTGTACTGTCAGATAAAACAAAGGATGCATTTAGTTGCTGCTATTAGACAAACTTTCCTCATAACTGCAGTTTCTAAAACATTTGCTGCATTTCCATTACAATGTGCACAAATCTTAGTCTATATTCAGCCAATGTCGAAAACACACTATTTTGCAATTGACGTATTTCCATTTAATAAGACATTAAATTAAAATCACACGTGAACAGGCTGGTCATTAAAAATCATGCCAGCAATGGATGTAAACAGTTCCATGAGATGTATTCATAATATGGAGCCCTAAGCTAAATTTGGTTTTGAGGCCCTCTGTTTCAGCTAGAAATGTAGATTTCTGCAATTGACAGGCAGATGATTAGACCATTCACACACCTATAAACTCTGACAGTGCTGTTTATATCCTATATGCATGTATCATCATTTTGTGTTAGTAAAAGCAACAAAAAAAAAAATATATATATATATATATCTCTCTCTCTCTCTCTCTCTCTCTATATATATAATATATAGTATGCATAATTTTAGTGCAAAATACATTATTTTGCAAAACTGAAAAACTGAAAAACCACCTCATCCTAATGCAAAAGCGTTTTATGAAAAATGCGACTTTATATAAAATTAACATGTTTCCATTAAGCACATTTATTTTCATAATTTCAATTTGCGTAATTCTATGGTTAATAGAAATGCAGCTATTGATTGTACATAAGCTATGAAAGGGATGGAAAATATTTGTACTTTTGCTGAACTTGAGTCAGGTCAGTGTCCTTACTGAAAGGTTCAAATACTGGTCTGTGGTCTTTCTGGATGAAGTTTGCATGTTTTCCTTGTGGATGTGTGAGTTTTCACTGGGTACTCTGGCCTTCTTTCCACAGTCCAAAACATGACTGTTAGGTTAAGCTGTCTTTTTAAAATTGCCCTGATCTCTGAGTGTGGGAGTATGACTGTTTGTCCTGTGATGGACTGGTGACCTGCCTAGTGAATACCCCGCCTCTCATCCAATGACTGCTAGAGATAGTGACCAGCTCCAACACAATCCTTCACCAGGGTAGACACTGATAGATGGGCTTAAAGCTACTGAGTTTTCAAGCAGATCCATAGAAATGTTTTTAAAAGTATTCAACTGGAAGTTACTAAAGTCCTTTGATCAAAGACTAAATATTAAAGAGAATAAATAAATATAACAGCTTTGAAATTAGGATTTGAATTATTCAGGGAAAGAAAACCTTCCAAACTAACTTGGCCTCAAGTGAAATCCCCCCAAAGCTCAAGGCTGGTTCTGTCATGCTTGCTGGTAACAACTTGTTTCAAGCCTGTAGTCTAACTGGGATCATTTAGGAATTGTGCAAAATAGTTTTAATTCATCAACATTGGGGAGTTTTGGGCATTCAATACCCTGTTCAGTGATAAGGTCTTGTCACCGGATCTCAATTAGATTTAAGTTCAGCATTGAATAGGCCTATACAAAACCTGCATCTTTTTTCTTTGAACCATTCAGAGGTGGTTTCACTGGTGGGCTTTGGATCATTGTCCCCCTCCATAACCCACATGTACTAATTCAAGACATCAGTTTTTGATCATAAGGTAAAAAACTGATGTCTGGGATTTTTGCTGCAAGATTGTTTCGTAGAGAGCATAATTCCTGGCTCCAAGAATAACTGTAATTCACAGCAAAGCAATCCAGAGCCATCACAACACCACCCCCAGCATGTTTTGATGTTATGTTTTAGATTCTATGTCAGTTTCCTCGCAGATGCAATAAGATGTGCATCTCCAAAAAGTTCTGCTTAATGTTTTTCCAACTCCTGGAATAATCGTGGCACTGCTCTTGGAGTAATTCTGGTAGGTTGGCCACTCCTAGGAGATACACCATGATTCCATATTTAATCTATTTTTGGAGATGGGTTCTCACTGTCACTGGCTGTAGTCCAAGAGCATCTGGAATGGTTAAGTAATCCTTCCCTCACTGATGTCCATTCATTTCCTTAGATCAGGGAAAGATGTGTTGCTTCTTGGGACCATATAGCTCACTTGATGATGTCAGGCAGTGATCAGCTGAACTGGTATGAACGGCTTGTGTCTGGAGAAACTGAACTCAGCTTTCCAGAAATCTGGTAAATCCTGATTATGAAGGGTCACATTAATTTAAATAGCTTTTCCCATTAAATTAATGGATTAACATATCCATTTGAAAACTGAGTTTATTTTATTTACTCATGATATTGTCTGATGTTAAAATTGGTTTGATCTGAAAACATCTGTAAGAAAGAATATTTTATAGAACATTGTACAGTAACATAATTCAGGTCATTGAAATGCTTAAATAAATACATCTGATGAATTGGTTACTTAAATAAGTTATATTATGTGTTACATTCATAATTCCATTTTAACATGAACTGTAATAACTGAGTTTATGTCTAAACAACCATTGTGGAATTTTTTCCCCCAATTTCTTTCTAGTATTTACATTTGCTATCTTTTCCCCAGGGCTGCAGGCAAAGTTCATTTGAAGGACCAGTCATTCCCTAACATTCCAGCTCAGAGGAAAACTGTACAGATACCCCAGAGAGGCAATCCCCTCAGAGTCACAGATGAAGTTTCAGGTAGGAGCATCAGACCTGACTCTGTTTCCTCTCACCCCATGGTACATTAGGTGTGAAGAAACAAGACCAAATTCAACATCCATCTTGCTAAGCCTGGGAAAATAAAACATCTCTCTCTATCATTCTGTCTTTTCCTACAGTGCATCTCTTTACGCACTGACATGACAGACTGGCATCGCCGGTGTGTTTGCATATCTTCCAACTGCGAACAATCTGGTCTAAAAAGTAGGTAGTCTGAAATCTGACAAAGGGGTAATTCTCCCCAGGGCATGCACAAGGGAAAGTGGCAGTTTGCATGTTTGCCTCGCTCCTATAAATGTTCCCCTCCACATGCAGACAGTTATGGAGCTCGTAGGTCTGCCAGGGCCCACAGCTGTGCAGGATAATGAGGGAGAGCATGCCACACAGGACAGTGGGGAGCAGCTTGTTAGCATAGTCCTCTGCCAGAGAAGGTGCAGCAAGGTTTCTGTTGCACTTTAATTGGAAGATCCAGTCAGCTTGTTTGTCTCTACAGGACAGAATGTCAGGCACTTTCAAGCTTTGCTGCAAACAACACACTGCCATCCACAAATTAACATTGGGGGCATGAATGACTCTGAGCTGCCAACTTAGATAATGTTTGACATTCAGCCATCAACTGAGAAGAAGTTTTTGTCTGCTCCTTCTGAGAACTGTCCTCACAATTAATTAAAGTCTAGAAAAGAAACTCAGACTACTTTACCTGTCTTTCATATTGCATGTGTCAAACTGGAGCTCATTATAATTTCCTAGCAATCCTTGCTGCACATGACTGAGATTCACCAGGTGATTGTTGATGGATATAAGCTGAATGCACCCCTGGAAGGCAGGAGCTTGGATGTGACACTCTGTGGGCGGACAGCCTTGACGAAAGTGACACAAGAAAGAAACAGCCTTTAGTTTTACTCCTCTTTAGTCACAGAAAACTGTAAGTGACAATGTTGGAATTTCAAGAGAAAGACGACACATTGGGGGAACTCACTAACCTCCAAAGTAGAAGCTGCCTCTTGATTCCACCGGTTCCCAAAGCTCAACGTTGGATGAAGGCTCGCCATCCACACTCAGAGTGATCTGCAGATTACTGCTGGCAAGACTCACCGTGTGCCACAGTCCGTCGTTGACTCTGCGACCTAAACAACAGAGTACAATCAGTCTCAGGAGATATTGATCAGATACAAATGTTATCAACACAGAGCAACAAACATCCCAGCTTCTGTCCAGGATTTTTGTTTCCAAGAGGGCCAATCAGGGGCTCAGACTGTAGAAGGGTGGCATACTGAATTTGCAGGGTTTTTTTAATTTAAATTTGGGCTGCACAGTGGTGCAGCTGGTAGAGCTGTTGCCTTGCAGCAAGAAGGTTCTGGGTTTGATTCCCGGCCCCGGTCTTTCTGCATGGAGTTTGCATGTTCTCCCTGTGCATGGTGGGTTCTCTCTGGGTACTCCGGCTTCCTCCCACAGTACAAAAACATGACTGTCAGGTTAATTGGTCTCTTTAAATTGTCCCTAGGTGTGAGTGTGTGTGTGCATGGTTGTTTGTCCTGTGTGTCTCTGTGTTGCCCTGCGACAGACTGGCGACCTGTCCAAAACTGTAAGTGACAGTTTTGGACAGGGTGACCCCGCCTCTCGCCCAGAACGTTAGCTGCAGAGGCACCAGCACCTCCCGACCCCACTGTGGACAAGGGTGTACCGAAAATGGAGGGATTTAAATTCCCTGTAGTCATAAATTGCAATGAACATCTGAAGTTAAAAAAAGAGGAAAACATGTTGTGTTAATTGGTCTTCAGTCTGGAGTTTCCAATTTGAAATGCTAACCTTGATATGTGCACCATGAACAAAGTGACTGTTGGTGGGAGTCACCAGGCAGAGTGACGAATCACATTTCAAGAGGAGCAGAAGTTCATCACTGAAAACGTCGGCCAACTATTTCTGTGAAATATTTTTGTATCTAGATAGACCACATGAATGAATCATGGTAAATATCCCAAAATGTAATCAAATGAAAACTGAATGGAGTCATTCTCATCTCTCACAGATCTAGAGTCAAAGTCATTCAATCAAAAAGAATATGCTGCATGTTTAGATTCAGATGTTCAGCCCTTAAGACACATGATTTTCTACTTTTGTTAGATGTTTATATTTCAGCTCCTGGAATCTCAAAAATGTTTTCAGTAATTCTGATTCAAATAAATCATTTTGTTTACTAGATTGTTGATTAATTATTAACAAGACAGTGATTTAACAGTGTGAAAAACTGCTATGCCACGCGATCAAACATTTGGATGCATCTTCCTTTCGTGCTGGTGCACCTCAGAACAAAGTTAAGCCCACCAGTGCAACCACTGCAAAAAAGGGTTTAGAGCACTGTAGCATATTTATCTCTAAAGTCTGATGTAAATCCAGGTATAAAGTGTCATTTTCTAAACATCTGCTGCAGCTGTGTAAAATCTTGATGCACCTGTCTGAGCAGTCTCACCTCCCAACCTGCTCTTTCATGTTTGATGGCAGTTTCTAGAGTTTTTCTTCTAAAGTAGCTTGGGCTTTGTTTTTCTCAAAAAGATTTCACTTTAATACAGTCATCTTTTGTTCTGTGCCCCTTCTCTCCACTCTATGTACCACAATGTTCTCAGAAATGTCTTGTACTCCCATGGCTTTCCTCTTTGATGCACACAGTGCCTCCAGCACTGCAGCAAAGCATTCCCACAGCATTCCATACCGTCACTGTTGGTAACAGAAAGCTGGCTGCTCTTTTCTTTATTGAGCTCAATTTTTCACCAATAAACAAACTGTAGAACAGCAGGAGTTAAATTGGGCTGGGCCCCCACTGCCACATGCAGACTTTGTTAGCACAGTACTTTCCACATTTTCAACTGCATTTATTTTTACACCCTTCTCAGACTTTAAAGCATAAAAAACTTTCTGTTGTTGTAAAAACAGCACTGACCAGCTCTGCCATCAAGTGTATTTATAGATTGTGTCATCAGGACTTTTAGCCTGAAGTAAAAAGCTGCAGCCGCACTAAACAGAGCAGTGAATGATTCAAATTAGACTCAAATGTTATTTGATAGCTTTTACAGTTTAAAACACATCTACACCTCTAAACACTGCCACAAAATCTAATGATTATACAGCTAGAAAGTAACATAATAGCTAGTTCTTATACGTGGATGAAATGAGGGAGAAATTCAACTATGTCTATGTGTTAAGACCTGCTGTATCTGTTTAATTCTCAAGCAGATACATATTGTGTTTACAGAGGAAGATCTGCTTATGTATAGGTTTATTTTATATAAATAAAAATGAGTAATTCTGTTTATGACAAGCAGGTTGCATGAAAAAATGATCTGCTGAAATCTGGTGGTAGCAGTAAACTTGCAACCTGTTGCTTGCTAATAGGAGCTATAATTCATCTTCACTAACAATTTTTATACAAAACAGCTACAAAACATTTCTGTAAGTTAAATAATAAATTGTGTAGATTTAATAGTTCTTAAATTAAGCTGAAATAAATAAACCCTGTAAGCAAGACCTGGACTCATTGTGCAATGATGCTGCTGTGTTGGGTAAGGAGATAAAGTGAATAGTGCATAAAATATTGGCAAGAAAATTCAGCAAATAGCACAGATTTGTGATTTCAACCCTATAATGTCAAATGTTTATCCACTACTTTGCTCAATAACCTAAATGAATAATTTTGGTTTAATTTATGGCAAATTAAACCATAAAGCTATCAAACTCAAATAGACAAAAGAAATCCGAAGCAAACTAAATCTTTTAGTCTGCTAATCTCATCCCATAAACAACTAAAAATGAATCTGTAGTTCTTTCCTGTCTTTCATGCAACAGTTTTCATGTCGAATGAAGAGCAGATTTCTGTTTAAACACAACGTTTTGGTCACCAAATGCCTAAGAAGCTTTGGACAATGCTGCTCAGATTTCATCTGAAGGGGTAAACGTCCAAAGTAATCTAGAATTTGCAATATCACATCAGGAAGAATCACGAAGATGAAAACTGTTTAACTGACATGAAAGGGAATTTGGACGAGCAACTTGAATATTCAGAGGTGACCAAACACAAGTCTGTTCTCATCTAATGTTGCTTTTGATTTTCCTATTGATGATGCCTTCTTGTTCTCCTCTTTCTAACATGTCCATTCTTTGCTGATCCACATGCAGACAGCATCTGGAGATCTGATTGTTCCCAGCTTTTATCGCACCCAATTCAGAGTGACTGCTTTTTAGACCACAGTCATGCGTCACATTGTTCTATTTGCAGTTTCTCAAGCCATTTTGGTCAGATTATTCTATGTGCACAATGATGCATCCATTCCCTCCCCAAAGCCCAACTCCCACACAACAACTCCTGCATAGCTACTAATGAACAGCACAGATCTGTACTTTACCATTCTCTGTCCAGGGAAAACCACGAGGCTTATCTCTGAGAGTTTTCCGCTCCTGTCTGATCGACCCTGTTCTCCTGAAATCAGGATTTCAGGGTCTATCAGCAGTTGCTGTATCCTCTGGAGAAAAGCTCTGGTTTAGATTACAGACTTTCACTTGTTTTCACCACAGTGACAGAAAAAAGATGTGGAACACAGACTTACTAGTTGATGACATTTTGATGAAGACTGACATCAAATGTGACATTTTTAATAATTTCATATTCCATTAACTGTAGACAACTCTGTGCTCTGGCTTAGTAAACTGCCCCAATATAAACTACTAATGAAAAGTAATGAAATAAGTGTTGACATATTCATTACCACATGTTACTGTAACGTTTATTCTTTATTAAGTTCCTAGTCCAATCCTTCACCATACAGTTATATCAATAAATGAATAAATACAACATGCATTCAAGAAGAATTTAAACTTTTTCTTCTTCTCATTCTGAATCTCAGAAATTGTTAATGATGTTTGGAAAGAATATTCTAAACTTACATTTAAACCTGTTGTCAAGTCTAAACAATGTTAACCTCTTGTTGTTTTTGTAGCATTGTAAAAATGCGAAAGAATTAGTTTGATAGCTGTTTTTCATGAATATGAATTTTTATCACACGCATGATGTTCGTACCCCGATGTTTCAGGAACTTGGGTTTCAGCTGAGGAGCAGAGTTCTACAGATGAAACTCTGTTCTGGTCCAATCACTGTATTGTTTTTATTTATTTTTTCCTCCAGCCTGTAAACTCAACAGGGACAGACGATTAGGAGAAATGCATCCTGGGAGTTGTTTTCAGTTACTCTAAAATAACATCTGTCCAGGCTCTTGGGGAACTTGAGGATTTCCAGTGATGCCTGTCGCTAACAGCACAGCCTTTTATCCTGGAAGACTCTGAGCGCCACAGGCATTTCCTCCTATCTCCATTCAATGTTTCAGTGAATAAGCAATGCAGCCATGACGGACTGCTGGTGAGCTTCCTGTCACACTTTCAGGTCATATACATTTCATCTGCTGCTAGCCAGCCCTGCAGGGTCAGTGTAAGACACAAATCTAATCAGACTGCTGCTCCCCCACTAAAAGAAAAATCCACCATTTGGGCCTTTTTTTTTATCAGCTCCTAATCTCAGAGCTTTCCTTCTGTCCAGACACTTTTATATGCCAGTTTTACATTGTTGATTCTGCGGAGGAAGCTGGAAGATGTCCTTGACAACAGTTAGAAAAAAGTGAAGAAAACAAAAGCTTGTTTTGGATGCCATCTTTCTATGCTTCTCCTCATTTAGCTGAAAGATCATTTCTTCTGCAAAAATCATTTCTTGCGTAAACACCTTTTTTTGGTCAAATTCTTTCCTTTGTGCCGTCACAAATATCACACAAGAGCCAACTTCTCCCACCATCAAACTGGAGAAAACGCGGTGCGATCAAACGGAAGACAGAGTTTAATTTTAGAAAGGAACATACATGAAATGTAAGATCGCTGTGAGCCCTGGGGCTCAGTTTAATGATCTCGACAGATATTGCTGTTTGTGCTCTAGTCATAAATCCAAAGGAAAGGTGGGGAGAAGGGTGAGAATTACATTTTTCACATCTCTGTTTTCTAAGCTCTAGCAGAACCTGAAACAAGAAGAAAAAAGCACTTTTCCAGTACTAAATATCACAACTTCACAGACCAGATAGAACTAGTTTCACTAATGTTAGAAGCTCTAAGCCACAACTTGAAGATGTCATGGCTTTTTATCTTCAAATGTTACTGAGCAGACAGTCTGCTGAGTTTTACTGAGCATTTATGCTCTGCAGGATTCTGGATGTGAGTCCAGTTTTATCTGTTGCAAAGCTCAGTTAGGTTATGTTTTAGGACATTCATCACGCAGAGAAGACTTCCAGCTGCTGCGAGTCCTGCACATGTTTCTCCCAGCAGCATATCGTCAATATCCTGCTGTAATTAAGGAATTTACCCCCCAAGTCTGTGCAGCACGCTCTCACTCAGGCTGATTCGGATTCAGGGGATTTCTCTTCATCTGTTTGATATGATAATGGATTTGTAACCAAGATGCTATCACAGCTTTGGCTCAATAATCATTTCAGCTGTGACCTCCAAGAATGTACCTAAGGAGTCCCAATAAAAATATTGACAAATTCCGAGCGAGGCAGTTTATATCGAACCTATCTCAGATTAACTTTTCTGAATTCATTTGCAGTGAAACTTTGACTAATTATTAAACTCTGGGTCCTAACATGCTGCAGATTAGAGGTGGATGTGTCCCAGTGCAGGCAGCTAATCTAATGCAGCTTCAGGTAAATGATAGAAAAAAGCTCGTGTTCCTCTGCTGTGTGTCTCCTCTCAATCTAGATTTCCCTGCAGCCCGGGACCGACGGAAAGTCAGACTACCTGAAACGATCCCACTTATCTATGTTATCTGCACCATGAAGCCCCAGACAGAAGATTGGATGGTGTGTTTTTCCTTGTAATTGTAAGAAAAGCTTTTCTTTTGTTGAATCTTTGAGGGCAGAGATGATAATGGATCCCAGGTGAAATTTCCTAATGCACTGTATTGTCTCCAGATTGTGAATCAGGCTGTCTCTCCTCGTCTGCTCCAGTAAAATGAAGCTCAGAGTCGAGCACCAGTAAAAAAGGACTTTATTGTGATAATAACATGTTCATGTGTATGAGCATGCACTCCTCAAAGCAGGGATTGAAACTGATTGAAGCCACATTTTGAGCTCAAGTCTTGAGAATAAATCTCAATATGTCCACTATATAAACAAGTCAGATGTACACAATGAATTACCTTCTCCAAGCGCTATAAGATATATGAACCTGAGTTCACATTAGTTATTCCTCCTTCGGTTTGGGCACAACCTCATGCTATACTCTCTATGTTTCAACATCTATAAGACCATGGCTGGATTGCAGAACATTTTCCTAAATGTGGACAAAATTCTCTCTAATAGTTTTCCTCTTTCCATTCATGTCATTCTTAAGATGTGGTTTCAAATTAAGCATTTGGACTGTTAAAACAGTATTTGGCTGCATTTTAAAAACAAGCATCACCAAATACTTTATTAATATAGAGAGTCTAATTGCATTGTTATCGCAGTGTGATGATAATAAATTTGTGATATATTGTGTATCACTCATTTGTTACCCATCCATGGATTGGGGTAACAGATCCAGGAGAGAAACCCATATATTCTTTCTCCGGCTCATTCTGGGAGTCCCTCAAGTGTTCCCAGACCACATCCACATAGCTGATGCCAGTTGCCAATAATATCAGATTCTGATTTTAATTCAGGTGTTGTAACCAAGAATACTGCAGCAGGAGTCAGGGGTGGATGGCTGCCTTGCCTTAATCTCAGCCTGGGATCTTCCTGCATGGAGTTTGATG
Organism: Phalloptychus januarius; assembly: GCA_902982915.1. NCBI lineage: Eukaryota > Metazoa > Chordata > Actinopteri > Cyprinodontiformes > Poeciliidae > Phalloptychus > Phalloptychus januarius. Next base: position 551,126 of record CADWAE010000087.1, read on the forward strand.
TTCTCCTCTTGCCTGCTTTGGTTCCCTCTTGGTACTCTGGTACCATCCCAAACCATGACTTTTAGGTTAGTGGTCTTTCATCCTCTGTGTGTCCATGTTACCCTGTGATGCTCACCTGTCCAGGGTGGACCATGCTGGACAATATGAAATACAAAAGAGTTGAATTTCCCTTTGAGATTAACAAAGTTTTGTTGGATCTTATTGAATATTACAGGTTGGATAATATTTTCAACAAGCTGTATATAAAAGAAAATAGTTGAACTGGAATGCATGAGTCAGGCTGCAGCAGCCACAACAAACACTCTCATTGTAAAACTGCACCTGTTAAAAAAAACAGCACTATTTTTCTACACGCCTGGGTTAATGTGAAAGCCAGCATTTGGCTACCTGAAAGGCTCATTAGTTCCTCTTCATTTTATGATATAGTTACCTTCTCTGCTCATAATGAGCATGGAAAGCAAAGAGACAGCGCGCTCCAGCCTTCCCCAGCATCTCAGCCACACATTCATCTGGCAGCTACAAACGCTTCGCTTTGCATATTCTCACCATCCCATTTAGAGGCAAACAAGATTCAATCTACAGTAACAACAGATCTTCAAAAATACATGCAGCAGCAGTTGTTTTATTGCTTTCATTATGAAGCTTCATTTTAGTTGTTTACCTGATTTAGACTTTTCATTAAAAAAATGTAATAAATATATTTTGAAACTAATGAATGAAATCCATTCAACTCTGCATGGAGTTGTAAAACAAATCAAGCTCAGTGATAAATTAAGTTGATGCAAACATTATTGAATCAATATTTGCATCATATTACTTTCATTAACAATGTGTGCTTGTTTTAAATTACCTTTAGTTTAATAGATTCACAGTTTATTTCAGCAAGACTGGGAACCACAAATGTAACCTAGAACACAGTCCTTTCATCCACAAATACTCTAAATCAGTCATTTTTAATTAAAATAGGTATGTCATGCTTTTAAATCTTTCATTTCCACATAAATCATACTCTAATGGTCTATATGACTATTAGAGTATGAGTATTTTCTCTAGAGTATTAGAGAAAATATTAGACTATTTTCTACTGAACTGCAGAACTTTGGTTTGAATTCCTGGTTATTGCATTAAACCCTCGTTTGAGGTATTTTACAGCTACTTGTTTTGTTGCTGTCTTTTTGAATGGTAATGACACATCTCACTCCACGCCCCCCTCCAGATCACAGAACCTTCCACTCCATCCAGGGCAGCCATTTTTGTAGTTTGATAGCAGCAATACGATTATCTACCAGCAGAGAAATGTTTTATTCCAAAGTTTATTAAAGACGTCAAGATGTTGTAGCCAAGAATACTGCAGCAGGGGACTCGCCCTTGTTGGAGTCAGAGTCTAATTGAAGACAACCTTCCTGCAGAACCACACATTCAATGAATGCATCACAATGATTTACACTCTCTAAATACAGTAGAGAGTTTAACTCACATGTTATAGTTGTTAAACTTCTATAACATGGAATTTAACTATAGTATAGCTATCCATGTATGTCCATGATGCCAGATACCCATTAAAATATTATTGCTACCACAATATGAAAGAAGCAAACAAAGCCTTGATATTAAGGAAATAGCTAACGGGAGCATCAAGAACATCACTGAATGCATTTGGATCATGTGTCATCAAGACAAAAACAAAGCCAAATAATTCTATTCAAAACATGCAGACCAGTTATGTTCTCAAGGAAGGAGAATGCTTCAATCTACAGTGTGTCATTATAAACACACAAAAGTCATGTCAGCTTGTGACTTTGCTGTGTACCTGGCTTCAGTAGAGAGAACTGACCCTCAAATGAAATATTTCAGAGAATCCCTCTCAATAACTGGTGGAAATTGCTGAAGCACTTTCCCTTAAAAGCTTCACACAAACAAGGGAGAGTTTCCAGTCTGAAGTGGGTACATTTCTGTCAAAAATAACATTTAACCAGACACTTGGAAGAGGCTGTGAAGGCGGGGGACAATGTAATGAAATGTGCACATTAATACATGCCAGAACCAAATATTTTGACTTGTTTACTCGCAACTTTGGCATAGCTTAACTTAGACCATAAAACTGCCGTTAGAAGAAAAATGGCAGATTCACGGTTTAGCTGGAAGTTACAACCTTGTTCAGCAGTTCCCCAGCAAATGTGTGACATCACAGACAGATTACAGGCAAATGAACAGACTGAAAAATATAACCTCCAAAAATATAAAGAAATCTACACTAGGAGAAGTATTTGCACACACAGACTATCAAAATGCAAAAAAACTATTTAAGGGATGAAAAAGTGGATTTTGCATGTTATGTCCCCTTTAAATTTCTTCTATATAAAGTATTATTCATGAAACAGACAGATCATTTCTGCAAACTTTAATGCAACTGTCACATAAAACAAATGCTAAATGTAAAGGGAAATGTGCTGGTTTCTTGAGATGACAGATTTGAATCCAACAGAAAACAAAGGGATTACAGAATAACACTAGTTTATGTGTAACCGGGTTCTGCTTCTCTTCACTGTACCAGCCCAAGTAACCCCTCGACTCTGCGTTGTGTAGTTTTTTAATGACGACGAGGAGTTTGTGGGTGAACAGGCAGTTTATTTCCTGAATGAAACATATCGGGGTTCGTGTCAGTGCAACAGCTCAGCTTCATTCAGCACACTATAACAGAGCATCATGTTAGCCTCTAACCTAGCACATGAAGTATTTTATAATATTAACAAAATTAAAAGTACTAAAACTAGTGCCAAGCACATATCCAACAAACACTCATTATATACTGTTCGTCTAAATTAATACAAATTATATTTCATGTGTTGCTAACACTTTTTATGATGTGTGTTGTAGAATGCAACTCACCTCTCATGCAGCTTTCACAGACTGACCCTGACTACAGGGACCAGCAACATATAACCAGCCACACAGAGAGGGAGGGCGCTATTTCCCCATTGCACTGATATATACATGAAGCAAGTGGGATTCTACAACCTAAACCCTGTTACATTCCCCCCTGCTGAATTCCACTTGCACCCCGAAATAAACAAATATCACAAAACAAAACAAAAAAATACAACATCCCCACTAAAAAAAACAGATACACCACGGCAACCAGAAGAGAACAAGAGAACAAAAACAAATCAAACATTAATAAACTTTCCCAATAGCGTATCTACAGCCATTGAGATGTGATAAATCTGCTCAGCAAATTCCAGGCAGTACAGTTACAAAGAAATTCCAGTCAGATGACTATTCTCAAAAGAATCAGTATAAGAAGAAGTTGGCCAGACCCCTTCATCACACATGTTGGGAATCATAGAAAAAAAAAATATGCCCATTACATATTTTACCATAGTATAACCATACGCCGTCCTGATACAGACAAACAAAAGCATCTCCTTTGTTTTGAAACATCTTTTTCTATTACCAGTATAGCAAAACAAACTATTTCATCACTCTAACAAGACTCAAACTTTGTCAGTTTTCTGGTGCATCATCTCAATCAACCTAGAAACAGGCTTAAGTAACCTTCCCACCCTTGACCTAGTGTGAGTCCTCACTGCCCTGTCAACAACATTACGATCTCCAGAGGGCGCAACATTGTCAGGTTTTTCAGGTGAGACATGAACCGTAACTAAAGGCAAACTGTCTGGATCATGCTCAGCAGTGGTTGCTGCCTCCCAAGCAGAAGAGCATGTAGCTGGATCCATGGACATGAACAGATCAGATTGTTGCTCATCACTGGTCGAATCTTCACGCACATCAATGTCAATAGTAGGAGCACAGCCCGAGGCCAGTTGATGCTCCACAACAGTGCCTTCTGGTTCAATATCCTCAGTCACCAGAACTCACTGGACACCTCAGATGGCAAGTCAGAAATCCAAGCTCTTGTCCTGTACTCAGCAGATGCTACAGACATGTCGCACACAGTCTCTCCATCACCATCCACCATAAGCGAGCCAGATTCAGAAGACACATCCACTTCCTCCTGAACCAAAGCATCCTCGAGAGGTAGAAAGTTCACTGGCATTAACAGGTTGCGATGCACAACCTTCATCTGGCCTGTGGAAGATTTCTGCAGCTTAAAGGTGTGACTTGCATCATTCTTGTCCACGACTGTATAAATAACATTCTCCCAGCGATCAGCAAGTTTTCTCTTGCCGCGTCCCTTTTTGTTGGCTAAAAGAACACGGTCTCCAATCTCTACTGGAGATCCCCGGACCTTCCGGTTGTAGAGATCTGTGTGGCGCAGCAATTGTTTGCTCGCCGTTCTTTGTGCAATGTCCATTGCCTCCTTAAGGTCTTTCCTTAGTGTCTGGACATAGCGGTCATAATCTGTGACGTCATGATGGTCAATGACAGAGCCGAAGATTATATCAATTGGGAGTCTCGGCACTCTGCCAAACATCAACAGAAATGGAGCAAAGCCGGTTGTCTCGTGGACAGTGCAGTTATACGCAAAGGTGAGGGCCTTCAGCGCATCAGGCCATCTTTGCTTAGCTTTCGGAGGTAAAGCACGAATCATATTGCCCAAGGTGCGGTTCATCCTTTCACAGGAACCATTACCCATTGGGTGATACGGAGTCGTGTGGGACTTCTGGACACCAGCCACACTCAACAGTTCAGAAATGAGTGCACTCTCGAAATTCGCTCCCTGATCAGAGTGTAAGCGTTGTGGAAAGCCGTAGATACAGAAATAGTTATGCCACAGTTGGTGTGCCACTGCCTTGGCAGACTGGTTGGGGCATAAAAAGGCATGTGCCATCTTTGTAAAATGGTCTGTGACCACAAGCACATCCACTGATTTGTTTGCCGAGTCCTCAGCCGACCAAAAGTCTATGCAAACTAGTTCAAGGGGCTCTGATGTCTTGATGTTCTCTAAAGGTGCTCTCGCCTCTGGTTCAGGTGATTTGCTAACAATGCATCGCTTGCAGCACCTCACATACTCTGACATATGTTTAGCCATGCCAGACCAGTGAAACCTTTGCCTGGCAAGATAAAGAGTTCGTTGTTGGCCCTGGTGGCCTGCTTCATCATGGACTCCCTTCAGCACAGCAGGACGCAGGGCAGGCGGGACAACACACAGGTAGGATTTAGTCTTCGTCACAGGATTCCTTGAAACGCGATACAATACACCATTTTTCACAGTCAACTTGTTCCATGCCCTCAGAAGTCTATTTGTATCAGCCGCTTCTTTGGCACGCTCTCTCCTTGATGGTCTTCGCCCCCTTTCCACATAGAAGATAGCCCTACACAGTGTATCATTACACTGCTGCTGCCTCACTAGCTCTTCATGCGATAAGATTTCAGAATCAGTTTTGTTTGGTGTGAGCAAAGTCTGAGAAAACTGAGGAAGAAGGAGAGCATGTGGCCACACTTTGGAGTCCTGTTCTGTATGAACCTGTAGGACAGCTCCCACTTCAGAAGATGTCAGTCCACCGGCTTGTACAACAGTTGTGCACTGAGAAACAATAGGCTGGTCATTCCCGGGGGTCCCTTCAGGTGAGTGAACCGTCCATCTGAAGGCCTCTGGCAACTGCCTCTGCGTCAGCCAGCAGATCATTGTATGGCACTCTTATTAACCGATGAGAGGCAGTTGGTTGCACAAAGGGTTCCCTGCTCAGTGCATCAGCAACCACATTTTTAGGACCAGGGATGTATTTTATGTCAAACTGAAAAGGTGCCAACTTTGCAATCCACCTCTGCTCACAAGCATCTAATCTTGGTTTAGACAGTATGTAAGTCAGAGGGTTATTATCAGTCCATACTGTAAACTGATGACCCCTCAGCCAATGATGAAACTTATCGCACACTGCCCACTTCAAGGCAAAGAACTCCAGCCTATGTGCTGGATACTTGGACTGTGCGTGACTGAGTGTCTTACTGGCAAAGGCGATAGGCCTTGATGTTGACGCTCCAGCTGGAACTTGTGACAACACAGCACCAAGGCCACTGCTGGAGGCATCAACCGATAGAAGAAAGGGCTCCTCAAAGTTTGGATGGGCCAGGAGAACTCGATCCAACAAAGCCTGCTTCAACTTGTAGAAAGCTGTCCTGCAGTCATCTGTCCAATCCTCCTCACACAGCTTTGCACGTGCCTGCCGGCGCCTTCTCCCTGGACCCCGTGGACCTTTCTCCCCAGATGTCAGTCGGAACAGAGGTTTTGCAATGGATGAACAGTTCTCAATAAATTGTTGGTAATACATAACCATTCCCAGGAACGAACGGATCTTCTGCTGAGATGGAACCTTAGAACCATCTTCCATGAGGTCTGCTTCCGCCAGGGATGTAATGGATACTATTTTATCAGGATCTGATCTTATTCCATCAGCACTAACAATGTGCCCCAAGAATTTCACAGACTGCCTCAAAAAGTGGCACTTCTTTGGAGTCAACTTTAGATTGTGAGCCTGCAGTCTCTGGAACACCATATGCAAGCGCTGCAGTGCCACTTTTTCTGTGGGGGCAAAAAACAGAACATCGTCAAGATAACACAGCACACTTAGGAAGTTCTGATCCCCAAAAATGCCCAACATCATCCTCATAAAGGTAGCTGGACTGTTGCACAGTCCCTGTGGCATACGATTGTACTCGTATAACCCGAATGGCGATGTAAAAGCTGCGTACTTGCGGTCCTGTTCATGCACCTCCACATTATAGTAGCCTGAAGTCAAGTCCATTGTAGAGAAAAATCCATTTCCTCCTAAAGCAGCCAGTGCATCAGCTGGATGCGGGAGAGGATGGGCATCTTTGACAGTTCTAGTGTTGAGCCATCGAAAGTCATTACATATTCTTAAATCACCAGACGTCTTCCAAACTAAGACCAGAAGTGACGCAAATTCACTGCAAGACTTTCGGATTATTTCCCGTTCCTCCATTTCATTCAGAGCTTGTCTTAATTTGTCATAATGAGTTGGTGGCACATGTCGGCAAGGCAACCGGAAAGGCTTGTCATCTACAACTCGAATCCGATGGAGATAACCTGTAGCTTTGCTGCAATCTAGCTTGTCTCTTGAGAAAATTGACTCAAATTGGGCTATAAGGTCAACTAGTTTCTCTCTGCTAGCTTGTGACACCTCACATGAGTGGATATCAATGTCAGACAGTCCCAGATTTTGCAGCACTGTATGTAAAGAGCTACTGTCACCCATCGCTCGCTCTGAAGTTGGATGATCAGGCAAGGTAGAGACATCAGTGACTAGACCCTGCGCATCATTGCACTGTGCTGAGTCCGTAGCTGGCAGTTGTATAGTCTGTTGTACACAGGAGCCAGTAGGGCTGAAGCTCTCTACTGCTGCACAGGTAAACACATCAGCCAACTTCATGTTTCGTTTTAAAGTCATTGGCTTGTCAAAGGGGTTTAACACCTTTACTGGAAGCCACCCATCACTTTTAAGATGTGCCACAGTTCTTCCGACCATAACTGACCTTGGTCTTGACCTTGCTGCTGTGGGTTCTGTCACTACAGCACTGCCCACTTCTTCATTATTTACTAGCTGCAGCCTGCCCCAGATCAGGTGCTCTGTCAAAGGTTCCAAGGTTATGGCTCTCTTTAACTTGACAGTTCCAATCTTATCACCAGCACTCTCTGGATCCACCACTTTTGACATTAAACTTAGCACATTGTGGTCAGACATATTCTCTGCACTCAAGATCTTGCTGCATTTCACTCCCAGATCGTCTTTTGTCTTCAGGCGACTGACCAAATGCCTCATAAGGTTGCTGCCTATGATAAGGTCCTCACTTTGTCCTGAGACCACCAACATAGGCACAACAACTTTGCAGCCATACATTTCCACTGTAATGTCACACACACCTGAAGGGATTGTTCTTGAACCACCACAACCAATCAGTACAACATCAGTTAGTTGCAAGTTGGGGGTCTGCAACACTGCATGATCTAAAAGGTGGGGCATCAGATTTGTACTGAGGGTGCAGGCCATGGAGCCACTATCGAGCATTGCTTTAACAGATACTTTGTCACCAAGGGTCACATTTTCATAGAACAGTTCATCATGTTGTTTCAGTCTCTGGGTGTTCTGAAGTACTGGTTGATGGCCAAGCTGTCGTTCCTCACAGACAGTTTGGTATACAGACTCCAAATCATCAAAATCAGTCTCATGGGGCACAATTTCAGGCCTAACACTTTCCCCTTCCACATGTAGGCCAACTAGTTTCCCAGCTGCTGGGATTCAGGCCCCCTCACTTTGTTAGATACGACCCTGGGGCACCGAGCCCGTGTGTGATCAGCAGCATAGCAGATGAAGCACAGCTGATTGGCTCTACAGTGGTAATAGGTAGAGTGTTCAGTGTCACCACAAATTACACATGGCATGACTTTGTGTGTTTGGTCTCGATGAGCTCTGACATTATCTTTAGTAGGTGGCTTTGCTTGTCGAGGCTGACCCTCCAGCACTTTCTCCAACAGAGCTATCACCTGATCAAGACGATCAGCAGGCGCCGGTGCATTAAGTCCAGTAGATGGTACTGAGGTAGTGGTCGGTGATGGTGTTGTATATTTACTGCTGCATGTCACCTGTGGCACATGAGGACTCACCTCCTGTCGCTGAACATTTAAGGCACTGGATGCCCTCAGCTGAAAGCCACATTTCTGATCTTTGCTATGCTCCAGCAACTTCTCGTGCACATCAGCAGGTGTCCACTGCTGTAAGGGCTTGCATTTGAAAATAAGAGACAGTTCTGAGTCAGGGCAGTGATGAATGAACATGGCAGTCAGTTCCTTTGTCAGGTATGCAAATGACTTATTCTGTCTGTTGAGACAGTCCTCTGTCAGTTCCATGGCTCTGTTCAGCCGCAGCCAGTAATCGAAAGGAGTCTCACCTAAGTTGGGTAATGTTGCATAAAAATCAGCCAAAGGCATGCTTGAACAGGCAGTATCACTAAAGTGCTGTTTCAGGATCTCAAAAATAGGCTCTGGGCCTACGTTAAGACATAAGGATGGCTTACTACGTATGCCCACCCTGACTATCTCTCTTGGCCCTCCCTGCCAGTTTACTAAGCACTTCATCAGCTTTTTCAGCTACCTGTACCCCTTTTTTCTTCAAATAGGTCATCATCATTTCCTCCCACTCCTGAACACTGCATGGGTCACAACCATCCCCTCTAAAACACACAGGTTCTTTAACATCAGATTTCACAATCACATTCAAAAGTGAAGGTTCAGAGAGCGCATTACTGGCAGACCCAAGAACACTGTTTCCCAGTCCACAGCCCAAGCGAGACTCAATACAAGAGGCAATGCTTTCTCCAATAGAAACCCCAATTTGCGTTGCTATCTCTGCATAAAGGTTCTCTGCAGTAGGTTTGGTATCTGATTTAGAATGATGGGAATCATCACAGTCACTGTCAATAGGTTTGTCATTCAACTCAGCAAAGACAGGCCTAGGTGTGGATGAGACTGGGGCTGCCAGCAAACCTGCTCTACCCCTGCCAAATGACTGCATGGGGGTAAAACTAACTGTCCCCCTCCCTCTGCCAAAGCCAGGAAAGTCTGTCATGATTCAGATCTGCTTCGTTCTTTTTTTTTTTCACAACCAGATGTACAGAATCCCACCTCAGTGTTCCAATAGAAAACAGCAAATGGTGGGAGGGAGGGGAATTCCACGGGGTTTCCCACCGTCCATGTGGTGACTCCAACCACTGTCCAGGAAATAGATGGCACCGCTGCAGATACAGGATTGCAGAAGCTCGGTTCACGGCACCAATGTAACCGGGTTCTGCTTCTCTTCACTGTACCAGCCCAAGTAACCCCTCGACTCTGCGTTGTGTAGTTTTTTAATGACGACGAGGAGTTTGTGGGTGAACAGGCAGTTTATTTCCTGAATGAAACATATCAGGGTTCGTGTCAGTGCAACAGCTCAGCTTCATTCAGCACACTATAACAGAGCATCATGTTAGCCTCTAACCTAGCACATGAAGTATTTTATAATATTAACAAAATTAAAAGTACTAAAACTAGTGCCAAGCACATATCCAACAAACACTCATTATATACTGTTCGTCTAAATTAATACAAATTATATTTCATGTGTTGCTAACACTTTTTATGATGTGTGCTGTAGAATGCAACTCACCTCTCATGCAGCTTTCACAGACTGACCCTGACTACAGGGACCAGCAACATATAACCAGCCACACAGAGAGGGAGGGCGCTATTTCCCCATTGCACTGATATATACATGAAGCAAGTGGGATTCTACAACCTAAACCCTGTTACATATGTCTACAAACATATGTCCCTCAGACTAAAAACAAATCTGAGGGACATATTTATTCATTCAGAATTCCCTCAAAATAAATAGCTTAAAACAAACAAAAAAAATGTTTTAGGCTCTTAATAAGGTTTAAACAAAATGTACCAAAGAAGGGGCTGTTTGTGGATGTGCAAACAAACAGACAAAAGCTGGAGCCTTCAATGTTTTTGCATTCGATAATTTTCATAACTGAAAACTAAATTTCGTCACAGTCATGTCAAGATCAGACCCTTGGAAAATCAGTTAGACAGTTCAGTTAGAAACTACAGTTGTCATGTTAAAAGTTCAAGTTTCTGACAGAATGATAAAAAGCTCAACTACGACTTATTTTGGATGACCAGAAGACAGAAAGCCTTTTGTCTTTAAAGGCACATGACAACAGAACCTGAATGAACCAAAAGACTTGTGGAACAATGAGCGTTGCACAGAAATCTGCCAAACCAATTATCAAGCAATTCTGATTACTTGAGCTTTGGTTGAACTGACAGCCACTAAATAAGCCACTAAATCCATGATGAACTCAAGTACTTTAGGCCAACTGACAGCTTGGTCCAATCATACCAAACACAACAGCAACTCTAAATGAAATCAAACAGAATCAATGTGTTGCAATGGCCCAGTTAAAGTTCAGCCAGATAGAAAAGCTACAGTGAGAGCAGAAAGCATGTCTGAGAGGCTCAAATGAACTGAAGCAGCAGAGTGATTCCAGGTTGCTCCCCAGTGATAAATTCATACAGAAAACCACATCTCTATGTTCCTTCCTTGATTCCGTATGATATTATATAACAGATTGGTTATCATAAAAGTGAGTCATCAATGCATCATTTCACTCGAAACAATAAGCCCACTGGATCTTTTCTTTTTCAACAAATAAAATACCTGAATGATTTCAACTTTCTATGCACATCAAACATTACTGAATTTTAATATGTTCTATTTATTAGTTGTTCAGGGAGGTTTTCCCTTAAATCCTGAGAGACGTGCTTCATAAATCTAACTAATTACACAACCCACAATTCTGAAGGGGATTTTATTAGAATTTTTCTCTATAATTATGAAAGCATTCCCAAAACTGTAGGACAAAGGACCAGGTTATATTTAGAGAGGGTTTGTTGTTCTCACTCACCAGCAGAAACCTCTGATCTCTGTCGCCCTGTGCTGTGGAGGGTCAAATGAAGCCAGCTGTTGCTGATCTGCAGCTCTAGTTTCTGTGGGCTGGGGTTTAGTTGCACCGAGAGCAGGAGCCCGTCGGGGTTCCAGGTCCTGAACTGGAAGCGAACAGTGAATTCCCCCGTGGGGGGAGCAGCAGACGGGAGCGACAGGAAGCTGCTGCTGGAGCTCAGGAAGGTGCAGGCCACCAGCTGGGGCAGCGAACATGAGAAGGTCACGTTGCCCTGCAGAAAAAACAAAAGAGAGATTTACATGCATCTTTAGCAACATGTCAGCCGAGGACGAAGGCTGCAAATGTCATGTAAAACTATGACCTTTTATTAATTATAGGCAACATCTTTTCCAGGTCCAATTACTTGGGATCAGTTTAACATAATTACAGAAAATGTCGACCACAATACGAGATATAGAAATGAAAATAATAACAAATGGGAACTGAGATAATTATATGGATTATTTGACATTTTTAGACAAGACTGAAACCAAAGTTTCTCCTAATAAAATGAGTGAATATGCAGACAGTGCTTGTTTTGACCCAGATTTTCAAAAGATGAATCCATAAATAAAACATTGTTTTAATAAAAACATTCAGAGTTGTGCATAACATTACCCTAATGTCTAACAATATTAAACAATCATCAACAGACTGCCAAAATGTGAATGCAGATGAGGTTGTTACTTTTCATTCAGTGCCATCCTGACATGGATACCGAATCGTCCACTTGTGAAATCAAAAACATCCCTCTGGGCTGCAGCTTTTCATCCAATCCAACTATACATATAATCTTAATTGTGTGTCGGGTTGCAGTCAAAACCCAACCAGTCATGACTGCTGAGGTCAGACTCCTATCAGTCCCACAACCCCGCAGGGCAGCACACAGCAATCACAACTCTCAATGTGATTCCCTCCCATCAGCCCCGGGGAAATGGTCCCATTGAAATTCCATTACAGCTTCCATCATTCCCTTCTCCTCCACCTCTGCCTCTCTAGTCAGCAAACGCCTTTAATGCAACAGTTAAAGGCTTTGGGTGTCTCATTTGAGATGTGGCTTGTAGCTCTTCGACCGACCTGTCTGATTGGTGTGGGAGGAGACTCTCAAAATGCACTCAGACTTAATCACAGAGTAGCCAGGATCACAATGGCTGTAATGATTGTTTATTCTCCATTTGTGGCTCTGACAATCTTTATTCAATGTCTGGATAATCACAAATCATCAGCAGAGGGGAAAATGTGAAAGCAACATCCAATACCAGTCAGAATCTGAATATAGTGCCACCACCAGGCCAACATTTGAACTGTTTGTGTCAGGGAGCAGTTTTGGTTCTTGTTTCTGTGTTTGCTTCTATTCTTTGATTAGATCAGCCTTGATTTAATTTCCTTTTGTCTGTCCCTCATTACTCTGATTTTATGTTACTTTTGCACAGTTATTCCTTGCCAGATTCATTTCCCCTGTTTGCTCTGGTGCTATCCTTTCTCTGTCACACACTTGTAGCCCGTTAGCTTGTAGCCCACGTCCTTTGTTCCAGCATTCACTCTCCCAGTACTCAAACACCTTTCCCCCAGTTTCCATTGTGATCCTGAGTACCTGGTTCCCAGTTGTTCCTGCTCTTTGAGTTTTCCAGGCTACTTAAGTTTTGTTCATCACCATTTTTAATGTCTACAAGAGTGAAACTGGATGTTTGCTGCTTTCTGTCGATCCGTCCTTTTATGTGTTGAAACTCTACTTTCTCAGTTTGAATGAACAGCAGAGATACTTGAGTTAAACAAAAATAATCACACTTCCTGATTTACAGTGCATATAAATACTATTCACACTGTAGTGTCTGAAAACAGGTTATATCTTTATGTCTCAGTATTACACCCACTCTGAGGTCTCCTGCTATGAGTGATGTAATGTCTGGACACACAAAAGGATATTTTGGAATGATTGGCAAAACAGGTCTCACACCAAAGACATTGAGTTTGAAAAACAAGTTTATCTATGGATTCCGTCGTCCTGAAGGCACAAGGAAGAATCCAAAGGCTCAAGGAGACAATTAGTGGTAGGACTTGGACAGTTCTGCCAACCTCACAGAGCTGCAAGAAATTAGCAGGAAGAATGGAGGAAAAGTGCAGCCTGACTGAGACCGGTCCACGCCGACTCCCTGGTGGGACGGAGCCAAAGGGGCAAATAAATACTGACTGGAAGGAGTGAATATTTATACAGACACTTGATTATATTTTAATTTAATTGTCAATAATCTATTTTGACATAAGAGGAGTTTTATTTATTTATTTTTTACAAAAAAGACCAATTTTGATCCGAGTTGTACAATAAAATCGTAAAAACAACCAAAGGGTGAATATTTTTATAGGCATTGTAGGTCTGAAGCAATCTTTAAATTTTGCTTCACTTTTTCTGACTGCAGATATGCATAAAAAGGGAATTTAAGAATGTGCCAGCCTGAGTCCAGAAATAAATCCAAAGAAAGGGGAAAAGAGGGCTCTAAATATTAGGGTGATTGCAAAGAGGCCTTCAAACTTTAAAGCTCAGAACAAAAATAAACAATATCAGTAGAAACAACCAAAAAGCTACTCAGCAGTTATAAGTTTAACTGCTGTAATACTAAGACAAGTTTTCATGTTGATTACTGAGAATAATTTTAAAAAATTATTAATTTTAAAAAATTATTAATTTTTCATAATTTTTGTGCCTGTAAATAGTAAAATATGTGTTTTAGTCTTATCTTTTGAGTGTCTGCGTCCCTTTCCATCTTAAAGACACATTTTGGTTAAATGAAAATAACTTCAAATGTAAATGTAAACCAGTGGTATTGATAATTATGGGTTTTATGTCTGAACATGTTATACAGTTTCCTTTGAAGTTTCCTCTGTCTTTACTGATAATGGAAGTAGCTATAGTATTTCAGCTAGTAACATTCTAGACAAAAAACAGTGTTATTAAGCCAAACTGTTAACACTCACTATGGTGCGTTCACTGACTGTATAATGAATGAGTTTTGTCATTTCTGAATCCCTGGTGGTTTGTGTCCAGTAGCCATCCTGATCAGACCCCAGCTAACAGAGCCTGACCGCTGAAGTTACAGTTCTAATGTTAATGGTTAGATGTTAATGGTCCCTAGACAGCCCTGTGTGCTTGGAGTTTAATTTATATATTCAAACTTTTATAGATTTCTATAACGGTTGAAATCCATCCTAGTACCAGAGTAAAATACTACCAATTAAAATTAAAGGGTAAGAACACAAATAATTTAAAAGAAAAGAAGACAATGGCTCAGAATTACGACATGGTGCCTGCTCACAATGGAAGTTTGATGTAAGTTGATATAATCAGTTGCTTTAATGTTCATTTTCTTCTCCTCAGCACATAAATATTCTTTCATTACAACACCAAACGCAAGAACAGAAGTGTGTGTTGCTTTTTTTTCTTCATACTGTCATGATTTGTTGTGGGTGAAGTGGACCCACAGGCAGAGAGGCTGAGGTTTTGAATAGATGGTGAAGTGATTTAAACTTCCGTTCTGGAGATGCTGCTTTGGAAATGTAGGCAGCCTTCTGGAAGTTTCAGACTTAGTTTTGACAACTAGATATTCTACAAGATACACACAGGGACTGCTCTTTAAAATAATTTTAGCAAGATACAAATAGTTTTTAAATGTCAACTATATTATTCTGTGTTTTCTTTAAAATGTCCAAACTCCCCTTTTACTCTAATTAAAATAAAAGGTCATGGTAGCAAATGTTTTAGCTGCTGCTTCAACATTGATGATCGAAATAAGCATCGCCAGGTCAAAGCTTTACAAAAAAATAGAGATCAGCAGTGATTCACTATTCGCTGATTAGAGGATTTTTAAGCTGTAGCTTTGCTAACTAGTCAGATGTTCAAATCTGCATACATTATTCCACCTGACTCTGGTCACAGCACAGATGGGATCAATGGCAGGTCTGGATACTGAAACTGAGGGCTGAATAATTAGTTTGATGTATGCCACTGGGAGAGCCTGATACTCGCTCATGGACTCATAATTTATTTTCCAGACTTTCCAGTCTCAAAAGAGGCAAACCGTGAAGAAAAGAAAGGAGGAGTCATATTAAGCAACTGACACTGTCCACATTTAATGGCCTTAAAAAAAGCTGTAAATCCATACTTGCTTTGACGCAGCTGTTTCACAATAACCTAAAAGAATTTCACTTTTGTTCCTTCATCTTTTAAAATGCAGACATTGCTTTAGTCAGCGTTGGTAATGTGCTTCATCAGAACACGGTAGCTTGTGCTGGTAGTTGTAATTTAGTGAGACTATTAAACTCCTCACCAGCAGCGTTCTTCAGAAACACTCAGGAATGAGTATCATAAATAGCGTACATTTACTGCAGCAGAAGCTGTGGGAGGATTCATGCCGTCTAAAAGATTATTGATGTTTGAGGCATTAAAATGTCATGTTGATTCTTAGGTCCAACAGATATAAAACCGTTTCAAGTTTTTTGTGTCTCTGACTGCATTTTAATATCTATTTACAAACCATTCTGGAGGAGCAACGTAGCGTTGACAGAGTGTGAGCTAAGAGTGTATTTAAAATTTCAATAATATGATACTGAACTTGGCATTTGAGTTTCAAATGTACTTCATTAAAGTGAGAATTGTTTCAGCTTGTAAATCTGTGAGTTTATTGAGTTCTCTCATTCCTATTCCTCTAAGGTTTCTCTTGTTTTTATTTTATTTTTTTCTGCTGGTTGACTGAAGGACTTTTATGAAGCCTGTGCTGCTGCCAGAGTTCTGACCAGCACTAGGAAAATGGATCACATAACCAGTTAAATACTGTTTCTATAATAGAAAATAGATACATTTATAACATTTTCTACTGGCCTCTAAATCACTTTTGATTGTCTTGTGAATAGTGCTACATTAAAAGCCTCAACTTGCCTTACTCTAGATTTTGGGCTGTGTTTCTGTTATGTTTGCACCTAACCTAAATGGTATAACTCCACTATCATCTCATGTAGTAATATGTTATCTGTGACACAAGCTGCAACTGAAACCCAGAACATGACTCACCTACCATAGTCGACCACACACACATGATCCCTTTTAATCTAAAGTTCAATTTTAAGATGATCAATCAACTCGATTTATTTCCAGCTCTCAGCTCTTTTACATGTGTCTGGTTAAGATAACATGAAACATTGATGTGACTCTACAGAGACCAGACAAGTCAACAAGCTGCAACCAGCAAATAAAAGTTATTGGAAGTGTTGAAAGGCTACCAAGTTCAAGCAAACAGAAAACAGCCTTTCCTATTCTTCTGTATGTTCTGAAGCTTTATGAGTAAAAATTACTTTAATCTGCATTTGCAAGGATGTTGTGATGAGGACATTTCTAGAGATCAGTGCTTCTGTGTTTCTTTCTCTTTTTGTGTATGCCCTGATCTGTCAAACCGACGGCCACCAGCAGGTTCCGGTACTGGTTCTGCTGGTGGTTTCTTCCTGTTAACAAAGTGCTGTTGAAGCACGCATGCTCAGCATGAGGACTTGTTACAAAGTCAATAAGCAAATAATTATCCACTGTTGCATATGGTAAGTCAACCTGTTGAGTTTTCTTACATAGAAAATGTTGAAACCAATAAACTGAACTTGACTGCATTGTTTGGTAACTAGGATCAGCTGAAATGTATGTAGCTGGCTTGGAATCTGTCTGTAAGAATCATTCAATTTAACCTTTGTTACTTTAAGATGCCTTGAGGTGATATGTATTGTAAATCAATAAATAAACTGAATTGAATTAGATTACAGTGTGCATTAATTTGAATGTTCTGACTCCAAACACAGGATACAGTGTTGAGGTGATTATGTCCTTATATATTTTTTTCAAATCCCTGTACTAAAAATAATAATCATTATCATCTTTTGCCACTGCATGTAAATATTCACCACATCTCTTTGGGATCATCTCTAAATGTTCTGTGAGAACTGAAACATCATCCTGTGGAATTATACTGGAATGCTATATATGATTACCAAAATAAATCGTTAACAGATTTTTTTTCCTCCAGTAAAATCGCCCACTCTCTGCCTCTCGCCTACACGAGCTCATTCTCTCTCTCTCTCTCTCTCTTTCTCCCTTTCTGTCTCTCTCTCTCTCACATATCATACCATCAGTTTTCTATCCTTGAAAACCGCGCTGAGATAAGCTTTATATGGCAAAGTGATATTTCATATTTCTGACTTTCTGAAGGCATTTATGAGTTCTTTGAAGAGAAGCAACAATCAGAGATAAAATTGACAGTGAGCTTAAAAACATTTATGAAGAACTTACCTAGAGACTGATATCTGATCACCAACAAAGTCAAAAACTGCTCCATAAATTGGTCTGATTTTAGCTACAGATCTTAAGTTCTACTAGAAGACTTCAAAAAGGAGAAACTCTTCAAAGAGAGGAATTGATCATCATTTATGATAGTGCAACACATAAGAAAACTAAAGTGCAGCTCACCACGCTGTGTATCTGTGGCTTGCGTCTCTTAGCCAGGTCTATGATGTTGATTCCGTTATAGTAGAGGTTCTCTATGCAGCCATGGAAGTTCTTCCTGAGGAAGGTGCCAGGTTTCCCAGGCAGAGGAATGCCTCCAAAGCTCAGCTGAGGACGGAGAACAGCAGCTTGATTACGCCACAACAACAAACTAAGCTGCTCACATGCACCACTTTTAGAACAAAAATGAGCTGAAATGAAACTCGTTCTGCTCCACAGTGTGTGTGTGACATTCAGGTGGCATGAGTGTAACCTGAACGTCACTATTCTTAACAGGTTGTGCTTGAACAACTGAGCCAGTTATTCAGCAAGTGAGAGGTGATGTGAGAAAACATCACCTCTCACCACAGCATCTGAAGGTGTGCTGTGTACTGCTGCTCTGAACCTGATTTCATGGTTCAGTGTGCATCAGCTGGGTCAAGCTACAGACAGAATAGATACTTTCACACACTGGGTATGATCCCACATCTCTGAGCTAGAGCGGTGGAAGAAACCCCTCTGCTTGTCCCAGCAGTGCCACGCCCGTTTCCTTAGTGGAATTTTTCGTGTGAATGGTGGACTGGGAGCAGATCAGTTCAGGTCAACCAGAAAAATGTTCAACTTTTTAAAGGAAATGTGTTTCACAAAGAAATGTGATTATTTGTCAGAGTTGGAAAATCACCAAAAATAATTACACAAATCTATGTTTAGCTTTCTTTTACCATTAAGCAGTTAAATATAAATGATTAATTATGGAAGTTATCTGTCATAATTAGTGAAGGTCTTACATTCCAATTTTAATTATTATAAAATTATAAAAAATTATTATTAAATAAATAATAATGTATTTAATTAATAATTAAATAATAATTATTTAATTATTTCCAATTTTAAATATTGGTCCAATTATTATCCTTGGACTTTTTAAGAAAAAAGTCCAAGGAGGATTATATGTAATTTTCTGAAAGTTGCTTCAAAGGCATTTTTCACAGTTTACTTGTTATTAATAAATGATTGTGTTACTGAACAGAATTGTTGCACCTTTTTCTCTTGTATGAATTTTCCCATAGTTGCCTGGAGTTTTAGGGGTTTGAAGACTAATATTCCTGTTTATTCTCTGATCAAGCTGTTGTTCACACTCTTTACTTTGACGTGGTAAACTTTGAATTCTTGCTGTTGTTTTTGTCTTCAGATCTCAGTCTACATGGCGACGGTAACCGGTAGTCTGAAGGTTAGCTTTTGTTGTTTCCAACACAGATGTTCAGCCTGTACTGACAGACTACGGGTGCAGAGACGACAGAAACAGACAGCAACTTCAAGCTCTGAAACAAAAGAGCTTCTGCTTACAAGGTCGAAATATAAAGGGAAAGTCTTTGGAGGCTTGCAGTATTGTTCGATAACAGCAAAATGTCTTTCTAATTTTATATTTAAAGGAGTGCTTCTAGCAGTTCCATGGAGCACACTTTGTTTGCTGCAATGCTGCAAGGCTCGGCCTAATGCTGCTCATCAGTCTGTGTTCATGAGAAGGTCGTCTGCGCCTCTGTGGAGAAATATTTACACAGCTGTTCCATCTTCTCGTCAGGTTATTCAATCTGGCTGAGAACTCACCTCGTAGTCCACCTCCAGAGACTGTCCTTCCCCTTTGGTTTGGAAGTGCTGTGTGTGGGCGTCCACAGTGAGGTTGACCTGCCTGTTGAAGCGCTCGACGTGAGCAGAGTGCCAGTGCTGGTCATCCAGCAGGCTGCCCACAGTAACTGGAACGCGACGGCTGCTGAACTTTGACCTGCTATCATCTGCACAAAAAGGAACGGCAGCAGCAGGAGCTCAGTGGGTCTGGTGGGAAAGAAGCTTCAACTTATGCAGGATTTCTCTCAAAGTGAAGCAACAGCTGTTAAACATAGGAAGAAAGATCAGCAAACTTATCATAAACCATCCTATTAATGCAATAAAGAAACCCTGTCAATCAATCTACATAATTAAGATCATGCACTGTGATCAATCCAAAAGCTGCAGGAGGGAGTGACTGCTTCTTAAATCCTGATTACCCAGCATGTTATACTCAGTACAATATAAAGAGTTAAACTTATACACAGTCCATTTAGTTCTATGTATTATTAACCAGATACTCAACATGAAATGTACAGTATATGTAATGTAGTAAAATAAATACATTGTATTTCATGTATTTTACACAATAAATCATATTTAACTTGCTGTATGACTGACGATCCAAATCTCCACCCGGTACTCAAGATAGATACTGTATATCTTCCTCACTGTTCAACAAACCCACCCCATAAACTAAAGATTATGGTGATGGTAAGGATGCATTCCAACCTCACAGAATATAAGTTTATTACCAGCTGAACATTTTAAACACAAATGGAAACAGGAGAAAAACTGCCCACACAACAAGGCTTCTAACTGCTGAGTAACTGTCAGCGCCATTTATTTACATTTAATCGGACGTAAATAAACATTTTATAGAATGTAAATGAACAATGTTACTATATTTTTGCTTTATTATTTTGGACAGATGTCAGTCCTATTTCTCATCAGAAACAAGCTTCATTGTAGTTTGGCAGGTATATGAATAATTCTGGTCTTTATTGCATACCTATTGAATTCAATAATGTTGTAAAAACCAATTTATACTAACTGATGGTTATTTTTAATTTAATCTGAACCTGCTAAAGCTACAGCTGTTTTTTTGTTCTTTTTGCTCAGTGTTATCAGAGGCTATTTTTCATCCAGGATTATCCCAGTTGCATTATATATCTATAAAAACAGCTTCCAAAAAATTTTATATTGTCAAAAAAATTGTTTTTACTGTCACCCATTTCAGAAAGTGAAACTCATATCTTTTATAGATTAATCACACAAAAGGCAAAATATTTCTACCCTTTCTTGTATTTTTGATATTTATAGCTGACAGACAATGTAAGCCAGAACATCACATAAGGTAATAAAGACATGAAACTCTAAGCAGCAATGTCTAACTTCTGGAAAGTCAATTCATTTCTATGCACTCTATCCTTGGTTGGGGTTCCTTTTTCATGAACTACTGCATCATGGCATGGAGGAGACCAGCCTGTGGTTCTGCTGAAGCTAATTAAAGCCCAGGTTGCTGTGATGGCTGCCTTCACTGTCTCTCATCTTTCTCTTGAGAATCCACATATCTCTATGGGGTTAAAGGTCAGGCCAGACTGCTGGCCAATCAAGTACAGTAGCACCATGTTCATTGAGCCAACTGTTGGTTCCTTTGGTTATAGCTTTTTGACAATATTAAAATTTTCTGAAACACTGAATTTAAGGTTTTCATTATCTGAAAAATTGGACTGGCAAGAAACGTTGAACATTTAAATTTACAGTACATACAATTTTCCAGGGTGTACTTGTATAGCGTTTGAGATTTCTTCAACTAAACTGTCCTTTGCTGTTATACAGTTTTATTTTCTTAATTCTTCTGAAGATATTAAGAAAGATAAAATATTTTTTTTCTGCATTCCTGTATTTAGATTAGACAGCTTGAATGAATATTTTTGGTCTTCTATCTGTTGAGTAAAAGCTGAAAAAAAGCATCAACTCAATCATTGAGGCATCCTGGAAAGTAAAGCTCTCATATCCTCTCAATCACTTCTAATCTCTGGCTCAATCTCAGGGAATGATTCCCACAATCACCACAAGGACGCAAAAAAGGAAAGAAAACAAGAGATTTTCAGGACTGATATCAGGAAGGCGTAGTTCACCTAAGTTGAGATAGAGGTCCAGTCTTCCTCGGTGCAGCTCCAGTGTGATGTAGTCTCCTCTCTGCCCCTCTCCATGCAGTAAGACCCCCTCAGCCTGGTGGCTCTTAAAGCGCAGAGAAATAACATCCTTCACTGTTGACATGGACTTCTGGTTGAACCGATACAGCAGAGAGCTTCTGCCATCAAAATCGGCCACATACGATTCTGTGGAAAAATCAGAACCAGTATGAAGGGATGTGCTCTGTTAAACAGAGGAAAAGGGTTAAGGTTAGAACAAAACTGGACTATTCTACAACCAGGACTACAAATCAGAAATGTTTATTTTGTTGGATTCTGATTATTTTCCCTCTCTTGTTGAAAGTAACTGCATTTTGCTTGTCATTTCTTTCATTATCTTTGAACGAGTGACCAGCTGCCAACTGGTAGATTCAGGCCTGATTAAGACTCTAAACTCCATGTTACCTCTGTCTGTGAATTATTGTTGTTTTGGCTGAGATGTACATAATTAGGTAAATATAGAAATGTTTTTCCTTTTAATGTATGCTTCCGAGCAGAGAGACGCTGTTTGCTCTGTGAAACAACTTTTGTGGCATATCTATATTTGGATACACACAGAAATTCAAGTTAACAAGCAATCACCACCTGCTAGCTTTGCAGTTCACTGTTTATTCTCATCTGACCTGCTTTCACCTTTTTGCTGTGCTCCCTTCATGGTTTGTTGCAAACTGCAAACAGAAGTTCTTATCATTTTCTTTCAGAAAGAACTGTTTTTTTGCCACTTTTCTACACAAGCCACATTTGCAGGTTTCAGCGCAGAGCAGTCCAGACAGATTCTTCCACCTTCAGGTAACCAGGTCTGAAGGTTAAGCATAACCCATGTATGGAGGCCGTAGTCCTCGATGCGGATGTCTCAAGTTTGATTCCCGGTCTGGTGACCTTGTCTTCCCCTTCTCTCATTACCCACTGTCCTGTCGATTTGCTATCAAATAAAGGCCACTAGAGCCAATAGAAGCTTTAAAATATGTACAACATACCGCTTTTATGTTGTTGGATTGAAGTTCTGCAGTGACTGAAGTTTGGAGTTATGTCTCCCTGCCTTGTTGCTCCGACTTAGCTGACTTAAGTTAGTGAGGCTATCTCTGAATTTTGCTTTACTTAACTCATTTTAATCAAAATAGCAGTAGTATTCTTAGGTTGTCAACAATTTCTGCACAGTACAGTTAAAGAAATTCTGATTGCAACATGTTTGTTTCATGGCACAAACATTTATTACCAATAAAACACAGCAACAAAGAAAAGAGACCAACTGGTAAAGCATTGTAACACAACATCACAACTACACAGAGCAAATTATGCCCTTGTTACAACCCAGGAATCAACCATCAGATGACATTTCTCAGGTTACAGTTCCAAAAACCTAATGGAGTGAAACCATAGAGTTCCTGATGACTATGTCTCTCACTTCTGGTTGTTATGCTGGATACTTTAACACAAACTAACACTTAATGAACACATGAACTAGAGTAACAGGAACACACTAAACACTAAAAGAACAACACTAAACAATTCACTGAAATGATTAACAACAAACATAAAACTTACCCACAATCCCTCACTGAACTCACATGCCAAACACAGCTGAATAATGCGAATATAAGAACTCTGGTTTCAATAACTATATTAATAAACATTTTCCACCGTCTTCAATGGGATTCACAATATTAAACAATATTCACTAAAGAGCAAATTGGTAGGAAAAGTCTGTTTATTCACTCTCACATTAATACTGCAGTTAGCTGCTTATGACATAAGGAAGTGGCAGGTGACTTTCAGAACTTGAAAACAAAGAAAGAAAAATCCAAACACCAACATTTTACATATTTTTTTTTCTGACACAGGTATGTGAATTTATTTGCATTAGTTGTTTTAAATCATTTGGGGCAAAACTCAATTAATGCAATTTGTGTCTTACAAATTTGAAGATGTTTAATTGCTGTTTTGAAAAATAGTTCCCTTATTTTTTAAGGTAGATAAGGCAGATTATTTTTTTTCTCAGTAAACATAACTGTTTGTTCTCTGAAATCTTGACCTAAAAGACACATTGAGACACACAGGTGGTCTCTGTTTATTATTAAAGTAGTTGGTCTCCATTGATTTTACTTAGGGGCATCAGAGTAGAAGGGGCTGAAAACATGTGAACACCACAACCTTTAGATTTTCAGTTGTAAAAAATTGAAAGATTATTTTTACTCCCACTCAAATTCCATTTACTCTCATGTGAAGTTAAAAAGTATGAATACATTAGGCAGGACCAGGCCTTCCTGTAAAACGAGGCTCCTCTTTGCAGCAGGTTCTCTGACTCCATTTAAGTTCCAGGGCTTTTATATTACTCATGGAAAGAAACTATAGTTAATTATTTATACTATTTTTCAGCTTTCATAAGTCATAGTATTCCAGTTAATTGCAGAGGCTGCACAGTCTATCATTTCTCATACGCATAACTGTGCTGGTGTTTTTTGTATGAAACATTTTTCTACCACTTAAAATCCGTCAACTTTAAAAATATGAACAATCCAAGTTTTTATTTCACCTTTCCATAGAATAGGAGTGATGCACAAGGTGATGTTTTCAGAGAAAAACACTGAGTGAGAAAATTGTGACAGGTCTGAGTGTGGAAGCAGATAGATGTATTAAAGTGAAGTCTAACAAGAGGGCAGCAGTTTATCAAACCTGAACTTGGTTATTGTCTTTATGAACCACAGGACATGCCATTTTCTCAAAGTAAGGTTAAAGCAGAGAAAAACTCAGCTTGGAACAGCAGTGCTGAAAGAAACGCAGACAAAATTGCACTCAAGAGAGTAACCGTCTGCCTCAACGATGCTGTGCCGTACCATGTGGCGCTTGGCTATCATAAAACTGCTCACTGTGGTGTGTTCTGACACTGTTCCACAGTGCAGTAATTCTCTGGCTCATCTAGTTAGTGCCGCCTCACAATGCGTGGGAGAGGTGTGCCAGTAAATCCCCATTAAATGTCTTATTGAGGACTGCTCAGAATATAAATGGAAGTTCGCTTGCCCTTTATCAATGTGCACAGCCAAAGAAGACCGCTTTTTGCTTCATTACAGTCAGAGGTTTAGGGTTATCTTAGTGATTTCTTTACCAACGTAAAACAAACATTATGACAAATGAGTGCAACCTGTCATATTTAAAGAATTAGAGCAACTTTTCCCATTTAAAAGTAGTTGTATAAGGCAAAGTATGAAGGGCAAGACATGGAAGCAGCATGCAGTGCACTTATAAACACATGCACACATTGCTTTCAGTGTTCAGTGTTCTGTCTGGGCATGAGTCAGGAGACAGGCTGGTGCACAAGAAAAGCAGCAATTTGCATATTTGCTTCCAGGAGCAGCACGCCGCTGCTACTGTACTGTGTTGCTGCTTCTTCTTCCTGTGTGGCACCTCTGGAGTGTGTAACAGTTTCAAATTACATTCATCAACTCACTGAGGGTTTGAAAATGTGAAACTTCCATTTGTGGCTTTTATGTCTTTAACACATCAGGTATGCACAACACAGTGTGAAAGTATGTAAAGATATGATAAAGAGACATTAAAGAGATCACAGTAGGATCTCACAGTTTAGATTCTCAGCAGTTTTACTGTGTGCGCATGAAAGGTTCAAACCGAACGTCACAAAGTGACTTATATTCCCTTTCCCCAAGAAAAGATTGATGGAGATGTTCACCAGGATTTTGTTAAATGTTTTTGCAAAATGTTATATCAATCAGAACATCTATAATAAGTATTTTTTATTTCAATCTGCAGAGACTCACACAGAGAAAGGAAGATCAGTCAGAAAGATTTATTGGACAATGTACTTTTGGCGCTCGGGCGCCGGAAGACATCGAGCTGAGCCTCCTGGCGAGCTTAGGTCAGCTCGGGGCAGGACTCAGGGTCATCTTCCCCCATGCCCGGACACTGGTGGTGGAGCGGAGCCGGGGAAGAGGTAGCCATGGTGTCCGGCAGGATGAGGGTGGAGGCGGGGAGGAGGTGGGTCGGCGCGGCTGGACAGCTGATGAACCCGGCTTGGTTTGCTCTTTTGAATGATGTTCTTGCGATGTGATTGGCTGGAGTAGCTGCGCCCCCATTGGATGATTGGGAGGTAGGCGTGGCGGTGGGCGATGCTGCCGTGCTGAGTGAGATCTGCCAGCTTGAATTTACGCTAAAAGCTTCCATTTGTCACGTGATCGCACGACAGCTTTTAAATTTCATTACTGTGAGGAAATATGATGTCTTTGACCACCAGGTGCGCCAACATCAGCACTGCAGGACTCACACGCCGTCGCTACAGAAGCACCACAGCAAACACCCCATGATAACGTTACATCATGTCAAGCTTTAATGTCCAAAATGTTTGCCCACTGGAGGCCAGAGGCTGCCAAAGGAAAGCGAAAACGACGACCTCCCTTCCTGCCTGATTAATCCTGATAATAATAATCTGACCATAAGCAAAATAAATAATATTAAAAAAACAAATAAATACAAATAATTACCTGACTATTTAAGAGGCATTGAAATATCATCCCTACAGTCAATTAATCCTTTAGTTTGGAAACACAAATTAAACAAAACAGAAACGTTGAAAGTAATATACCTAGTCATGATGCAGCATAGCAGTGACTTTCACCATATTGTTCTCATTGTACACAGACTAATTATATGAATGCATCACCAGAGGCACACATACTTTAAATATTTAAGTATTCGTAAAAGACTCGACATGCAAGATAAAACCCCACATTTCCTGAATTACATCTATGAAAAAATGTTTTTTTAATTTTTCACTGTGGGAATGTGACAGCAATGTAAGGCAGAGGTTAAGCTAGAATTTATTGTTTATTAATTTGACTGAAGGAGTCAAAGAAAAATCCAGTCATATTAAAATGATTAAACTGACATATTCTGTGATATTTAAATGTGATTCATTTTAATTGTTGCTCAGTTCAAACAAGCTTAACAGAGAAACCACATTGACTGAATGAACACATGAAACATTTGTCTCTACAGTGACAGGAAACAGTGGCTGTGCCTCAGTAACAGCACACAAACACTGAACTCCCATTGTGAACGATTCACCTGCTGTGGCCTGAACGTTCAGGCCCACGACCTCCTCCTGGACCTGAACTGTGCATCCACTTGTGCATAATCAAATGTCTCAGCTGGAATTGCTGCAGAGGCTAGATTCTAGATTCAGTAGAATGTGAACCAGTGGTTCAGCTGCACTGGTCTGTGATTCGAAGTGGCATAAATTTGAAAATGTCTGCATGTCTACAATTGGTAAAAAGTGTGAATTATAATCCTCTAAAATGATAGATGGTCTTCAGATTTCTCCATTACCTTAAAAAAAAAGCAGGAAATGCTGGGTTAAGGTGACCCGGCTTTTAAGCTCATGAGTTGTAGTTAAAGTTATTTATGAAAAATGTGCTTCCTTGTTAAACAAAGGAAGTTTTTCTTCATAGCAACATCTGCAGTTTAAATGCAGATCTGCAGTGAGTGTTGTGTGCATTAAGGGACAAAGCAGGCAGCAATTTACATGTTGATCAACTGGTCAATATAGGACATCTGCTTGAATATAACTGTATTCTGATGCAGAGCTCACGCCTCCCCTGAGAACTGCCGATCAGTTGCTTTAAAACTGCAGTGAACGCCTGTGAATGGCATGTCTGCCAATACTGTTGGCTTTGAGGGTGCCACCAGTCTAGTCAGGCAGTTAGTATATATGCAAAGTATCCTGTGTAATAAAATCTGAAAATGTACGTCATTTTGTCAAAAATGATCCTATATTTTTGTTTCATTCCATGCATTCAAAATACAACATTAAATAAATGTTTGAGGTAACACAATACATAATAATCTGATTTAGCAGCAGTAGGAACAATTGTTGATTTTGTGTTTAATGTGAATACACAGTCATATCATTTGTAAATTGCTGCTTTAAATTTGTGTGTAAATACAAATAAGCAGGGCTTTTCTCACGCTGTGTGGGTATCATAGACCAGCTAAAGCAAATCCCAGCCACTATAAGTGTTCCAGATAGAGCTGAGAAATGGCCTCCAGCACTGAAAACCCAAAGTTAGGGATGAAAAAATGTCTGCTAGACATCAAGCTTTGGATTAGTGCACTATCCTCATGAAGTTCATTTGACTACGAATTAACTGTGTTGCTGATACTGATGTTATATGAACAGAGATGGCTGCATGAAAATGGAAAGGCGTTGATATTCTTGTCCTAAAACACTAAAACATAGCAGGCTGTCTGAAGATAACCAAAACAATTCAATCATATTCAATAAATTAAAATGTGTTCTGGTGAGGCTTGTTCAGATTTAAAGAGTATTTTTAAAATAACTTTTAAGCAGATACTGAACATACTTTTCATTAAATCCACCTTTCTGTATTTAATTGTTTTAATTGATCTGGTGCAATATTCTAATCCTAAATATCTTTTAATTAGCTGTAAGCAGAAAATCATATTAATTAATTAATTAGTAAAGGCTTCAAAACTGTCTCTAATTATGCTGTACATGTTTCACTTGTATTTTTAGTGTGTTCTGTGTAGCGTGTTAGAATCGTTGTATGACTCTTACAGATTTACTTTCTAAAGTAGATCATTGCAGCTTTCGCTATAATGCTGGAAATTTGCTTTGGATTTGTTCCAAAGCAATGGACAAAAAGATGGAAAAGAAAGTGAAAAAGAGAAAAAACAGAAGAAGCTACAAGAATTGAGGAGATGGAGAAAGATAGAGATAATACAAAATGCAAGGTAGAGATAATACAAGAAAACACACTAGGAATCTGTACCTCTACCAGCATAAAGAGAGGAAAAAACAGAGAAAATACATACATATCTTCACCTTCCTAAAATAATTACCTTAAGTCATTTTTGGCAAAACTGATTTTGTCGCAACAAAATCACTCTCTTTTATTGACAAACAATGATTTAGGCAAAATAAAAAAATGAAAATAAAATAACTTTTACCAAAAAATGACTTGGGCCATTATTTTAGGAAGGTGACACATGCATATAACAGGACTGTGTACTTAATAAGTACACTGTACTAGATAATGCAAGATGTTTGTAGTATCAACCACAATCAAAGACAGAGTTTAACTGTCAACACCTGAATTTATACCTTAGCGACGATCTGCTTAATGTTTTAACCTACGGAAATAAATGAGGTAGGAAGAAAATGTAAATGTACAACAGGCTAGATTTCATTTTTGATTCAACATCAGGGATTAGTGGATTACTACTGTACAGTCTGACTAATACTAAGACACTGTTATTTTTATTTAGACTCTTTTGCAGTTGTGTTCTACAAGGGTGAAATAACTGTATTTTATTCAAATGCATGCTGTGTTTATACCTGTTCTGCTTCTGCTCTCGGTTTTAAAAACTAGCAGCAAACTTAATGTTCTATAAACCCATATTTGCTGTATTAGTTTGAGGATAAAATTATTTTCCGTCTGAAAATAATCTCAGAGAAGTGTAATGAAGGCATAAATTGTTGTGAAATCGGACCCAGGAGCAGACAGGGGAAAAAAGCCCAGTGTTAGAGGAGAATATTTATAAAATCAACTTGCAAAATGAGGACGAAGCAACAGAGGAACCAGAAAGAAGGAAGTGAGAATATTAAATGCCTAAACATGGTGATTAGCACTGACATAGAAAAACAAGTACATTGGCATTGCAGGTATAAATGTAGTTAAATAAAATCTTACAACAAACAGCTTCCGATACACCCAGGGTTCAATAATTTCATACCCCACAATGATGTTTAAAAAATGCTCCTGTTGAGGGTTGCAGAGGAACAACACATATTTTTTAACCATTTGGCTGAATATTTAATCACTTTTCATTTGTTTACATAATTTTAGATTATGTCAACTAACATTAAGATAAATATTCATGAGTATTCATTACTGTGACCTTATTAAATTACCTGTGAGTGTAAATGGGGAACCGTATGGTTTGTGTTTGTTCTCAGACCTCAGTGCACTATTTAATATTTCAATGTCTTTCAAAACATTTCTAATGTTTATCATCTTTGTGACCGGTGTCTTCCTCAATCTTTTTTTGTGCTTTTCAGCTGCTGCTCTGCAGTTTGACCCAAAGCTGACTGTAGAGTATTGCAGCAAAACTGTCAAGAAATGGTTTCATTACATGCCAGGACAGGAGGAAGGCATCGCAAAGTGACGCCAACCAGAGTCAAACTTGGGTTACCCCAACCTGTACTGTTTCCCTGGTTCATACAGTACAAAGCTTAACCTCATGGACGCTGTTCTTCCATGGACAACAGGCTGTTTAAAAGGGAGTCAAATATGTTTACAGATCTATCCCAGTTTTATAAAATCAAATTTTATATTATTGTCATTTTTAACCTTGTGTACACATATTTCTGGAAGTATGTTAATGTAAGATAATTATGAATGACATAATACCCATCATCTGCCAATAAAATTGTGTTTAAACACCAGTGAAGAAACTTTTAAACATATGTTATGATGTCGACCTATCAGACCAAAACATGTACATAAACCAACATCGATTAATCAGCTTTCATTCAATGTAAAATCAACACAAATCTGCATGTAGATCCACAGTCAGATGATGGTTGAATCAACATTAATATAGTGTCAAATATGGTTGAAACCCCAACGTTGATTCACCATGTAAGTTACCGACCACCTTCAATTTAATTTCTTCAACATAGATTCAATATTTCTGCCTGACATTGTTTCAATGTTGTTTCACTCTTATTGTGCAATCTGGCTAGTCACTTTAAAAATGTTCCAGTGCTTGCCTGAGGTTGATGTGGTGAGTCTTAGTGAAATAAAATAAAAATCTCCCTTTCTACAGAACCAAGTCTTTTTAAAAGAAAGTGGTGAGAAAATCTTCTTCATTACAATCCATCACCGGTAAACGATCTAAGCAGGAGTGGAAGCTCCACAGTGCTGAGTGCTTTCAGAGAACAGGCTGAGCCACGGGGCGTTGGGTACTCACTGTAGGAACATCCGAACACCTCCACTCTCAGGCCCATCCACCCGCTGGGGTTCCAGTCAAGAGGGACAAAACGCAGGAAACGCGTCTTCACCGGGTGGGACAGCTTGTTCTGGACAACCGTCTCTGAATTCACATTCCCGTCAAACCTCTGCAGGAAGAGGGAGGATAGAGTAGAATTAACAAAGAACAAACCACCAATGGTCTGCTTAGATCTGGTGAGCGCAGTAACAATCTCAGAAGGGTGAAGAAATGTACATCTCCTGAGCACCCTAAACAGAGGCAGCATGAAAATCTAAATCCTTCTCCAGCCAAAACAAAAAAATAAAACATAACTAAGACAGGACCAAGGCAAGGCCAATGTCCGTCTCTGCTTGTTGAATAAACCATTTGATGTGAAGTGATAAGAATGATGGTGTGCTGGAGAAATGTGAGAATATTCGTTCTAACAGCACCATGAGAGGTGAAGGAGAAATGACCACTGAGGCAGCCTGAGGCAAAATAAGGGCTCTCATATTGTGTTTTTCTCCCTGCAGAGCTAAAAGCAAAGACCTCTGAGTACAACTATGAGATGTCATTCTTCTTTTGCTTTTTTTTCACCCCTCGCTGACTTCCAGTCTGCACCAGATAACACCAGAGGACATAAACAGTGAAACACAGTGAAAGATGGAGGCTAAAACAGAGACAAACAGCCTCTCCTCTAAAATGACTGATCACCAGCTTCACCATAACCGATTTCTGGGCAGGTGACACATCAAATCAATAAGCACGAGAAAGAACCAAGATGATAGATCTTTGACAGAGAGGCTCCAGGCTTTTGGGAATAGTTCAACACAGTCAGACAGGAAAAATCATTCAGCTTGCTTTTGGCAACAGGAGAACACAACGGGAAGGAACTGGAATGACCGTGGGACGCTTGTGGAGCGCTGTGGATCATTAAATGGAGCAGGACCCAGCTTCTTACTGGATAATCAACGCAGCAGCAGAGTGCTGTCAATGATTTATGCCACTGCTTTCACCATTTTGAGCCATGGGCTGAGTGGAGCCTGGTGGCAGAGTCTTAAAACAGGAAGAGCTGGCATTATTACAACATGCGCTATAAGTCACATCAGCACAGGAGGGATTAACTAATGCCACTGGGCTTTACTTACGTGGTTAATGTGTGTGCATTACCTCAGCTCTGCTGTGGAATGCTTCTGTAGGAAATGAACCAGGCCAAAGAGCATGCTAAGATGTTCAGTACAAAGGTTGGAAATTCCACATCAGTGTTTTGATGAAAACAATCTGCTGTGGATGTTACACCCAGCTGCAGTCCCAGCATTAATTTTATTTAACTGGTGTTAAGTACTTAAAAGCTTGCATTAAAGCACTAAAAGTGGAAACTAAGTATTTTCAGATCAAATATTCATCCGTAAGGATAAGTCAAATAGGAAGTTGAAGGAAAAGAGGCAATCTTAGCAATAAATCATGAGTGAAATTTTGTGAGGCAGGAAAAGGATGAGGCTGATTTTCTGTGCGAGGACTTACTGCAGATCCAGACCCCCCTCAGCATGTAGTCAAATTCTACAGAGTCCTGCTAATGACCTAATTATTTGATTCAGTTGTATTGAAACAGAGACACGTATAGAAGTTGCTGGACGCTGGCCCTGGAGGGCTGCAGTTTGGCAACTGGGTGTGCTATGACCGGTCAGCACGAGGATGCAGGAAATACGGAGTAGATCTGCAGGTTTTACATGTATTCTTACTCCTACACAGCTGAATTACGTAGCTCTGTAGAGACCTTCTAATGAGAGCGCACCTCACTATAAGCTGCAACTACAAAGTAAAAAAAAAACTGGAAACGTACGCCGCATTGGTCTATAAGATCTGTATACACCTGTATCGAGTATGAAATTTTGTCATTTGAGAACCTATCCATTTTCCTGCACCCTTGTCCCTTACTGGGGTTGGGAGGGTTGCTGGTGTCTATCCCCAGCTAATGTTCCAGGCGAGAGGCGGTGTCACCCTGGAAAGGTCGCCAGTCTGTCGCAGGGCAACACAGAGACACACAGGACAAACAACCATGCACACACACACACTCACACCTAGGGACAATTTAGAGAGGCCAATTAACCTGACAGTCATGTTTTTGGACTGTGGGAGGAAGCCGGAGTACCCGGAGAGAACCCACCATGCACAGGGAGAACATGCAAACTCCATGCAGAAAGACCGGGAATCGAACCCAGAACCTTCTTGCTGCAAGGCAACAGCTCTACCAACTGCACCACTGGGCAGCCCACATTTGAGAACAGTATTTATATAATGTTATATATGAAAACAGTAATGAGCACATTTCTGTTTCATAACATTTAGCTGAACAGAGGGCATCCCTGGTCACAAAGACTTGTTGCAGATCACAGAAATCCTGGTCTCAGAATTACAGTGCATTTAAATAGTGATATAAAAGATAAGAATGAAATACAACTGTCAGACTTAGTTTTAATTACTGTTCAGATATGTTGCTGAACAAATTATCTTTTAATTTCACAACAATGAATCAGTTCTACTTATATCAATTTGCAAAGCAGGTCTTTTTACTCAGAGAAGTGAGTCTGGTTTACCATCATAAAAATCACACAGATCCTCTTTCAGAAGAAGAGAAAGAAAAACAAAGTGGATGATTTTATTGTTGAAGAGACTTTAACAGGATTACTCCCAGCAGGAGTAATCCTGATGAAATCAAGTGAAAACAATCATAAACATTAAAGTGTACCTATATATGGAAAAATGCCAGAATATAGTGATGCAATTTAGCTTGATAGTCATTGAGTGGCAGTTGGGATCATTAACATCACCAACATTAAATCCTAAGAAATTGTCCCACAATTTTCTTTTAAAACCATTCTTCTACAAAATTGCAGTAATAGATCAAAAACCTTGTATCTCGATGTTTTACTATCGATCGCTTTTGCTTCTGTTTCCACCAATAAATATCCAACGAAAAAGCATCTAAAAGAGCTGTTGAAAAGTCCCAGCAAATATAATGTTATAAAAATACTTGGAATATGTTTGCAGCACTCTTTACATCACTGTAAAGATGTGTACAAAGCCGTAAAATAAATATAAATTCTATGGCAGTGCTGAAAGTTACTACAAAAGAAAAAAAGAACTAAATTTAGACAAATTTCTTTGTTGAGGGGAAATAAATTCCACATCAAGAGATTATTCTTTTCGAAATCATCCAACCATTTTACCCATTTACTCCGTCACTAAGCAGTATATAGACTTTTTGCACACAGACAAGAATTCAAGTATTCATTTCTGTTCATTCTGATGGTTTCATTTCAAGCTAATGAAAACACTACGTTTAGAATTAGGATGTTACATCAGACCAATAAAATAAACATAGTTACCACAGAAATGTGGGTTGTAATCCTCCAGTTAAACGTGGGGTTAAGGGTGCTGGGTGGTTCAGGGGTAAAGCACAACCCAAGTATGGAGGCCTTAGTGTCCATACTAAGGTACAAGTCCTGGTTGGATGACCTTTGCTGCATGCATGCAAAGCCACTAGAGCTAACAAAGCCTTTAAAAAGTAAGGGGTTATCCCTTACTTTTTAACCCCTACTCTCTAGAGTAGGGGTCAACATTGGTGCTGCCCCCTGGGGGATGTTCAGAGGACAGCATGGGCCTCTAGCAGAAATATTTACAAAAGTGGGCACTACAATGCTTTTGGTGGGCGTTTGCTCGAAGGTAAACCTTACACCTTATATGCCCAACAATACTAGTTTTTAGATTTTGGGCTACTTGCTAAAAACTGCTTGGCTGCAACTGTATCAATGGCAGCTCTTCTCTTCAGTGTTTCTGTTAGCTTCTTGGTGCAGCTCCGCACTCCTACTACTCTTAGCTTCACCTCACAAACAGTGTTCAGCGTTACAGCAGCTTGTGGCCTTGCTGTGATTCACTTGTCAGTTCATGGGTATCTGATTTTAAAATATTTGATATTCTATTGAGAGGTTTTGTGTTTTTTCAATCTCAGAAATTCTTTCTTACTTGTCTAGTAAGGGTGCAAAGGGTGCAACTATGCACCACAAAGGGTATTACAATGCAACAGGAGAACTGCCTGAGCAGTGCAGTAGGATAGCGGGAACTGGTAGTGACATCCACTTTGTTTAATTCAGTAACAATGATGCTCCATCACAGCAGAGCTTTAAAAAGCTACTAACCAGGCACTGCTGGTGTTTCACTGCAAATACTGGGGGTGACATTTTCTTTTTACACTTTTTCCTAAAGGGCATCCTAAAGAATGTTGGGGGTTACGAAGCAGAACTGCACAAAACTGAAAAAGATTCCAAGGCAAATGATGGTGAGAAACTGAGATAAATTAAAAATGTTTATTGATTTAGGGGAAGGATGATCACATGTCCCCAAAGTGAGGGATCCTCATACAACTACACCAGAAAAGCTCGGTCCATGTGACAACACAAGAATCACTGGCAATAATCTATGTTGTCATCAATTGTAGCTGCTAGTATGGGGTGGATGGCAAACACCAGTGAACATGTAAATAATTCAGGGTAGCCTTTCATCATGTGATGTGATGAAACTCCACATTTTTGGCATCAATTTAAAATTCAATGTTGAAGGATGATAAATGTGGAATTTGACACCACACACAGGCAAGAACAGACTGGGGAAACGAATGTGTTGGGACTGTTCCTGGTAAGAGAAAAGGACTCGTTTCCTTTTCTCACACACATACACAGTCGGTGCCTGTGTGTGTGTGTGTGCACGTCCATGTAGGGAGAATATACTATAGATCATATACAGAAATATACTATAGATCATGATTTGATTTTACTGCATAATAATGGCATAAAGGGCATTTCTAAGGCAACAACCGATTATCTTAAGTTGAAGTGCAGTAGGATAATATAGTGACTTGCCCGCAAACCAATTCCTGATAATACAGAGAACTTTCAGCTATAAGTTGAAGCAAAATGTGCAAATACATAATGAAATCCTTGCCTTTTCCTCAAGGTCAGAGGTTAAAAAGGGATAATCTTTTCCGGATGGTGGTCAATAAGGGCATTCTGTTTACTTTAAAGTCAGAAGTTCCGCATATTTAAATAGCATTTAGTAGAATTACATTTTACATATCTGACAGAAGCGTCTGAAAAGTTCCCTAGTTTGTTTCACAGATAAAGTCCAACACTCTGGGAAGTTTGAGCCCCTCAAATCTCACACTTGGTTTTTGGGAGTAGAAGCAGATTTTGGTTGACGGACGGACGTGAGAAATCACTGTGGCTTCAACAATTCTGCAGGAACTGGAGCAAGGACTCTGAAATCTAAAGTTTTTTTAAAAATGAACTCTAAAATGACCAGGTTCACAGTATTAAACCAGATGTGATGCAAGTTTCTCTGTTTATTGTTTTTTGACCATCTAAAAGTAATGAAAGTCTTTTTTGTTGACACATTTGAAAGGTCTAGACTCAGGGAAATAGAAACAAGAATAGCCATCTCAGCTACCTGGCGACAAGTTTGTCACCAGGTGATGTTATCGGGTAACATTCTAACTGTCAAACAGAAGCTTGTGTGTCAGATTAGTCAGTCATCATTACCAATCTCTCTGGGCCAGTTCAGTTGAGATGCAGATTTTCTGTCATACTGGGCTATTTTTGAACAGGAAGCTATTTATTTATTATTTTTTATTTTTTTTTTTTACAGTATGGCACGATGCCAAGAATTCCTTCTGAAACAATCAAAACTCTGCAAAGAAAAAGATTTTTATGGATGTCAACACTGCACATAACAAGACTCACAGGGAGTCCATTACACTAAAGACAAGCACTAGTGGTCCAAAATAGCTTTTGCATGTAGTTCACTACATTCTGCATGGTCTACATTCTTGCTATTTGATCATCATTATTAAACTCACGCTATCTGGATCTCAGCCACATGCCCTCTAATTGACTCTGGACTGCACTCACTCACTCAATAACAACACTCAGATGTACGTCATCTTGAGTTATTCGTATTCTAAAGAAATCCCACCTCA
Source organism: Phalloptychus januarius (assembly GCA_902982915.1). NCBI lineage: Eukaryota > Metazoa > Chordata > Actinopteri > Cyprinodontiformes > Poeciliidae > Phalloptychus > Phalloptychus januarius. The sequence goes on from CADWAE010000087.1 coordinate 587,940, forward strand.
GGAGCAGCTCAGGCCACTCTGACGTCTGTGGAAAATGTTGCAGCAGAGAGCATGATATGTGTTCCAAGTGGGAGATCAAGTCTAGTCTGTGAAGAAGGGCCTGAGGGTCCAAAAGATGCTCCAAAGGGACAGAGCAGCAGGTTCGGCCCCTAACCACCAAAACAGCCTCACCCTATGGTGACTTCATTATTTCTATTTATGTTGCTGTCACTGTGGAACAGTTCCTCACTGTTAATTAAGACTCTTTATGCTTCCTCTCCCGTGATGAGCTCCCTTGTGTCAGTTTTCCTCTTTTTCTGCATAGAGAACAAGCACATACGTTTATTTTAATCAATTCACTGGGGGACAGATTTTGCTCCTGGCGCTGAAGATGCTACAGTATGTTCTGGAAGGTTAGTGGGAAGTTAAACAGCCTGAGGCATCACCACGTTAAGGGAACGTAACAAAAGCAGAACCACGCTGGGAGAGGAAACTCTGGAGTGATCCCTGGTTGTCAATCAGCTCAACGTCTCAATTGACAGTCTCATATTTTTTTTCAGCCTAAGCACATAGCAGGGAACTTATGCTGTTTCCCTCATAATGTTTAGCTTAAAGCTGTTTTATTTACTTACTTTTATTTCACTATGAAAAATTATTCACATGCTTTGAAGTTTTCAACTTCTTGGCATATGAACACTAACTTATTTGACATATTTCTTTGGAGTTTGATGGGACAAAGTAAAATGAACATAAAGTATTGTAGTTCATGTTACTGAAGTGGAAGGAATTTACTGTAAAACAAGTGATGCAAAAGATATTGCTCTTAATTCTGACAACAAAATTATGACACCTGGAGGAGGGACGCCAGGAAAATGAGACAGGCGCCCATTAACTCATTTACGCATAATATTGTGTTATTACATATGCATTCATGGACATGCATTCTCTTGTTAACATAATGTGCCAGAGTGATGGATAGGAGAAGTAAAACATGTGGCTGGCATAGCACTGTGTTGTCACAACCAAGAGATGAACTGGTGTCAGACCCTGCAGCTACCGACACCATGAGCACAACAAGACATCAGGATGTCTCTCCACCACATTCCCCTCATTAGCACCAAATACATACATGATTTGTCCTCTGCAGTAATGACACTGATTATGATACAGCACCACTTGTCATTAGTCAATGCATCCCACTCGCAGCGCCAAAAGCGGCACTCTTTGCTCTGGTATTAAAGCTGAGCTGGATGATACATTTGCTTAATTTATGCCAGGCTTTGTGGCATAGTGCAAAGTGCAGGCATAAGTAACACATGGTTTTGTAACGATACTAAAGGAGCATTGTCAATATGAGCTCATTCTTAGTAGACAGCAACCCATTGTGGCCTTTTATTCACTGTCTGGTACACAAAGAGGTGACAAGTCCTAGCAAACACGTCTCAATCAAGTGGTTGTCCCAAAGAATGTTCATTGTCTTTAGTTACTGTTTCATCATTATGTTACAGGAAATTGCTTTGACATTTTTATTGTAGATGATTATTGACTATCATGTTGTGCATGTGCTGGGATGTAGATGGGAGCTTGGAACAAATGATTTTCATGCCTTGCCCTCACAGCGTTGTTCTGCGCTGCTGAGGGTAAGTCAAGGGAAAGTTTTGTTTTCTTTGTGGAAGAAGTCGTTCATGTTGAGGTCTCTAGCACATATTGTTGATTGTTGTTTGTTTGTGTGTTCTGCAGCAATTTTGATCAGTTTTGACTGTTATTGTGGATTTTATAGATAGTTTTATTGTCTTCTTTTTTTTGCATGTCCCCAGTCGGTGCCGATCCAGCGCAGCTCGTTTTAACACTGTTTTTTATTTCCATGTTTAGGACAGGAGTTTAATCTTTTCCCCAAAATACAAGGTCCATTTGTGCAGTCGGCTGAATGATTTCTATGAGCATATCGATACGACCTGTGTCACATGTATGAGGAAACACTCCAGTATTGCTGAATTAAAACAATTCTGCTTCTTGCTGATTTTAATTTTGTCATAACTTTGACCTGAATTAGTTCCAGTGTTGCTTCAAGAAATTTGAATGCAGCCGAAGATAAGAAAGGGAATCTTTTAATTCAAGCCTGATAAATCTGATATGAAATTAAATGTAATGTAAAATGAAGTCTTAAACTCTGGATGAGAAACTGGTCCGTTAGGTCACATATTACTTTTTCAGATTGGTTTGGATAGCTTTTGTTATCCTTGACATATGAAATCAGAATTTTAAAACCTACAGGTTATGTTTATGAAAAAGCCAAAAAAAATAAACATTTAAAAAGCATACACTTTCTAAGAACTGCATGTGTTTTTCAGATTCATCTTTATTAAACTGGGCTACATAATGGTCTTCATGATTAAATTTAGCAGCCCTGCATCACATGAGGATCTTGCCAAAAACCACTGAATAAAAAACATCGGTGTTACTCATCCTTCGAAAACCCAGTAACATGTTCCAAAAATCCTACTCAGAATTGCTAATTCTGTCAGAATAGACTTTTGGAATAGTGCTGCTTATTGATGACGGATCAAACCCTTCATTTTGCCAACAACAGATTTAAATCTGATATAGTGACCAAAAGGTTGCTCAAATTTCCTGCAAGCTGTGCAGCATTAGTCCAGTCAGGAGCACCATTACCACTGTGTTAGAAGGATAAAGGAAATTATCAGCATAAAATCACTCTTTGCTGCTCATGCAAACACATTTTAATCCTTGTTAGATCCCCATCTACCTGAATCGTTAACATGCAGGCAAATTAATGTTTAAATATCCCCCCCAAGAAGGAGAATTTGTTTCACACATTTATTCACCGCTGCATTAAAAAGAGATTTTTAAATAAGGCTTTGTTAGGATAATGAAGGATAATATGGACTCCCTGCTGAAACACATCCCCCTTCCTAACTATGAATATATGCAAAGACCATACAGTTAATGAACTCTGAAGGTTATTGCAAATATTATACAGGATTTTAGGTTAAGGCATTGTTTAAAACTGGGGCACTGCTATTTTCAAAGAATTTACTTAAATTGCACAGCACTATTAGAAAGAAAACAGTCAAACATGCATCCTGGTGCACACTATGCATGTCCCCATTCAGAGGAAGCTACATTCAGCTGTGCTTCCAAAAGATATTCCTTTCAAAATGAACTGTGGCGAAAATGTATTATTATATTAACACTGTTCCGGGTTTAACAGGCAAAACAAGCAAGTAAGTTGCTTGTGAAGCAATAATTTTAATAGCACAACACATGATGAGTGGGTGTCACAGTTATCAGCAAAGAGAGCTAAAACTGAGAGTGAAAACAAACTCCAATCAAAGCTTTACCCCATAAAATGATTTCTACTAGTAAAGTTGAAACCAGATTTTCACATATAAATAGATCTTGCTATTTTACTTTCTGGCATTACATCGATTAGTTAGGGTTATCACATACTACATAGAGACAGTTACACAGTCGGCCTTCTATCACCTGGAGAACATTTCCAGGATTAGAGGACAACTGTCTCCGCAAAATCTATACTGAACAAAAATATAAACACATCATGTTAAATATTGTCGCCATGTAAATACTCATTTACAGTTAAAAACTTTAAATGACCAAATTCCTCAACCTGACCCCCATCATGTTCAAGGGGCTGTCAATCCGCTACAAATGGCCATACAACGATGCTGTCAATGGCAGGTCAGTAATTACTGAAAATAGATTGTGAGTTTTTCTTTATGTTGTGCAACACATAAAACCCTTACATTTGACATGTGGCATTTATATTTTTGATCAGTGTAGAAAAACTAATATGCGTTTATCATTAGTCGCATTGATTACTGCAACAGTCTCTTCACAGGTCTGCCTAAAAAAACACAATCCTCCAACTGCAGCTGATCCAGAACGCTGCTGATTCTAACATTCTTCCACTGGCTCCTTGAAGATCAGAGAATAGACTTTAAAATACTGTTGTACCTTTATAAATCAATAAACAGCTTAACACCAGAATGCATTGTGGTGCTAAACCTCCTGGTTATGGTCTCCCTAGGTAGAACTATGTCACTACTATTATTAGTAGTAGTAGTAATAATAATACTGCTTATATTGTTGGTATTAATATTACTTTTGTTAGCAGTAGCAGTGTATCAGTATTATTGCTGTCATTATGAACAATGATCTCAGATCAGAACAAACCTAACTTATTTAAGACACTCATCAAATATTTGAAATGAAATGCAATCACTAATTTAATTAGTGCTTTAAAGCATAATCATTATAATTATAAAGCAGCATTTTTCCAAATACTTCATGTGGCTAGTTTGGCTCAGCTCCAGGACCCTTAGATCTCAGAGTAATGTCAGCAGCTTCTGGTATCTCATTAGTTCCCTTCTGCTCAGTTGCTGACAGTGAGCTGTTACCTTTGAGCTTTAGACAACTGTGAGGTGGAATCTGTCAAAAGGTCTTAGTGTGAGCCGAAGTCAGGCCAAGTCAGGGGCTGCACACAAACTGGCTTATATCACTGCCAGCCATCCCTCATGTGAATGTAAAAACATTGACTTACTACAGGAAATATGAAGGCCGCTCATACCTGGTTCAAATGTTTGTCTTTCTATTGTTGCTGAACCGTTTGGCCAAGATGAATGCAGAGTAAATGACAGGAAGTCAACCTCTTTCACAGAGCCAGTTACAAAGGGCCACAGCTCCAGGTCACACTACTAATGTGTAAACATAATGCTTCATCTTGTGTTTGCATAAGAGTTTCAATACATTTTCACACAATATGAGAAATGTCAACGAGTTCTTTATTTTCACCAAAATTTAAAAAGATCAATCATCTCATAATAAAATATTCCATATTACTCTTTTGCCTTTACTTGCTGAACACTGAAAGATAAGATCATCTTGCTAATGTCTTCCCAAAGGGAAATGTTAAGAGTTGGTTTCTGCAGTCATCTGAATATTAAAGTTGTTTATTATCAAAGTAAAAAGCCAGAAGTGCATTTCCTTTTCAACAACTATACAATTATTTGATAAAACACCAAAATTCAAAAGGATTTCACTAAAACATGTTTTTTAGAATTATTTTATGTGAAGAAATACACAATGGAGCAAGCAATGCAAATTTGTTTACGTTACGAATATGTTAGCGTTGAGAACCACAGCTCAGACAGAGGCAGTGTTATAGTGCCTTTATTTTTTAGATCATCAATATGAATCTGCGAATCCATGACTGATGCCAAAGTGAAGCAAAATGCTGAAAAAAGTGGCTTTCATATTGATCATATTGACTATATTCAGAAAGTGAACTAATTTGATTTAAATTCTCTTCAGTTCATCATTGTATTTATTTCTGTACATTTTTGTCATTTATAAATCCTCCTCAATTATGACGTGTCCCTCATGTCACTCCCAACATAGAGCTGGGATATGAAACTACTAAACCACAGTTATGGGGATGAACCAGGAGTTTATATGGCTAAAAATAGTCTTTAGTAAATTAGAATGCAATTTTTCTGAGGATCTTTGCTCAGACAGACTCTTGCTGATAAGCTAGGCTAACTGTAGCTTGCTTCTGTTTTTATGTGACTCAATGATATTTCAGTACACAATGTATTTCTTTGGTTACATTTCACCTTGGAGTGAATCACCTTTACATTGTTTTCATGTTTCAAAGCATAAGATCTTTGTTCCAAAAATCAAAGATCTTAGATTAAAATAGCATGCTGTGGTGCATTCAGGGTCCCCTCACATAATTGTCTGGAAATGACATGCCCTAGAAATAAAGTATGGATTGTTAACTGAGTGACTGCTGTTTGGAGCAGCCCTTCGTCATAGTCTGCAGTTTGTAAAGTTTTTAAGTGGTACTACAAAAACGTCTGTGACTGCAAGTCAAGAGTTATAGTTAGCATAACTATGAATGAAGAAATTAGTCTCCTTTCATTACAGAAGAGAAGTGTAACTGATTTATAGGCTCTGCCCTGCCCTGAAGTCATGTTGGTCATTGTTGGTGGAGGAAATAAAGCTTTCTACACAACTTTTTATTCACACCTGGCCTTTAGAGGTGTGAGGTGTTAGAGGTCTGTCCATTATACAAACATGAAAAACAAGATTTAATCATCACTTTTCAGATTCAGTGTGTTCTGCACTGTTCTGAGCCAGCAGTGCAGGTTGTTTCACAGAACAGCCCCATAACACCAAAGATTACAAATATGAAACTATGTCTGGTACACCAGATATTAGGTCGTTTTATACTCACTTCAGTGGTTGATGATTTTGATTATTTTCCTAAAAAATTTTATTCTTAAATATGGCAAGGAAATCATGTGCCTTAAGTGGGAGCCTCCCAACAGAAGGTTGCTCCTGGTTATTTTTGATTAAATTGTGGGTTATAATATAATTTTTCATATTTGGCTCAACTGGTCCAAACATGAAAAAAAAACACAATCAATGGAAAATGGGCATAATTAAAAATCTTATTTTTTCTTTTCTGTAAGATAAATACTGTGATATCTTGGCATTTTCTTAGATATAAAAATTGAATGGACTGCCCAGTGGCGCAGCTGGTAGAGCTGTTGCCTTGCAGCAAGAAGGTTCTGGGTTCGATTCCCGGCCCCGGTCTTTCTGCATGGAGTTTGCATGTTCTCCCTGTGCATGCATCGGTTCCTCCCACAGTCCAAAAACATGACTGTCAGGTTAATTGGCCTCTCTGAATTGCCCCTAGGTCTGAGTGAGTGTGTGTGTGTGTTTGTTTGTCCTGTTTGTCTTTGTGTTGCCCTGCGACAGACTGGTGACCTGTGCAGGGTGACCCCGCCTCTCGCCCGAAACGATAGCTGGAGAGGCACCAGCAACCCTCCAGACCCCAGGAAGGGACAAGGATGCAGGAAAATGGATGAATGGATGGATAAAAATCTAATATTTTTTAAATATATTTTATTAGATATAGATATCTAATATTTAACATAAATATTAGATACAATAAACTCATTAGTAATTTGTTTATTACTAGTAATATTAGTAATAAACTGATTACTCATGAGTAAAAATGAGTAATCATTATTACTCATTATTATTAGTAATAAACTGATAAGGAACCATAAAGCAAAGATAATCTTTGCAGCTACAGAATGAAAGTAGTTTTACATGAAATAATAACAGCCAGTAATGCAGATAATAATAATAATGCAGATAACAGACTTATTTTTAAGCAGTGTAGATTTGATAATGCATATTTCTATTTTTTGTTTTGTTTTGCTTAAATTGAAGTTTTGTGGTCCAATAGAAACTTTGCATCCAAACAATAGCTTGACAGGATTTCCAATAACTGTTTCCAGATCTGTTCCAAGCACGTAATTATTAGGAGAAAAAAATACTAAGTTGTTGCTTACTGAGCAACTTCATCTCTAAGTATAGCAGATGATAACAACTCACTCATCAACTTCTATTTTAGCAGAACTCGAGCTTCTTATTACTGCCACTGTCCCACACGTGTGATGTCCTTCCCCTTATTCAGGAACACCTCTCTGTGCTTCCTTCTATTCTGACAGAGAGCTGCAGAAATGCACCAACACCTCCTGCAGTGTTGCCCTTGTGGTGCCACAGAGCAGCGTGGACCAATGTGACACAGTCTGTCACTTTCTGTCTGAGTTATCATCGCACTTGTAAATAGAGCCCAGATTCCTGCACAGATTTGTGTTGTGTGGCTCTCTGAGACAGCACTACAGCTGAAGATCACAATTAACAGATTACTTAAAAAATGCAGCAATAAAAGTATGATGAATATGTTTTTTAGGACTGGCATCCTTTAAAGACATACAGTGCATTTTCTGACAGGCTTATGCTATATCCTATAAGAACCTTGCAGTTGCCAACTCCAAACCTTTTCCTGCATATTTTGAGGAGAGAGGCTGTACATTTGGTTCAGCCTTGACCTGTGGCAGCTTTACTGTATGTCTGCCAACCAGACATGTTTAACCTGAAAGGTATAGCTGAACATAGCACAGTTTTTAATCTTACTACGACTGTGGAAAAAATTCCAGCCTGGGTCCAAGTGAAAACCTTCTTATTTTAGCCTCCTGCTTTCTGATTCTTACATTTTAATGCATTTCAGATAATCTATTTTTAAATAGGTGAGGAAAATAAATAATTCAGACCACACCAGAACTACACATATTGTTCCCCATTTCATCTCTGTGCTTTTCTAATTTCAGAACAATGAAAAAAAAAATCACTGTGCAGCAGTGACATGCCAGTAGGCAACTACAATTCTGCTAATTGGACTGCCAAGTAGAAAAACACTCTGAATTACAATTTAACATCCTGTTGGCAGCCTTTGACATAACTGGGGCAAACACAATAAAGAATTAATGACATGTGCCAACATAAGGCTATTTTCTTAGCCTCTGCATCCATGAACAGGCTGCTGGGAGTTTACATGGAGGACAAAAGGAGGCAGCATTATAATTGTGTTGACAGCAGACACTTCCCACACCTTGAACAGTGTTGGGAAAAGTGAGAGGATGTTATCTGACACAGGCTTACCCTGCTGTCAATACTGCAAGGGGCCCTAAGAGCACAACAATAAATGCAATATCATGCAACACAAAACCAAGTGTAATTCTTGGCCTATTCTTCTTGGAAACCATCAGGCTGCATGCCATGCCACAGTTGACAGGTTAAACTCTCGCAACTTCACTCTGCTTGCAATGAATTAGCAAACGTATTCAGAGAAAAGTCAAAGAAATAGAGGGTTAATCTGCATATCAACATCAAATCTGTGGGGATTTGAATTTTGTGTTGCTTGTATGTTACTTTTAGCCCTCCTGTTTGTTGTATTTTCCCGTTTGAATTGATTCCACCGTAGCCTTCTTGATGGTACCGACTGTGCCTCATTCTCTGATAATGTCCCGTAGGTATTTAGTCTTTCATTTCCTTATCCTGAGTTGGGGGTTCCTTGTCAATGTTTACTGTCATTTGAGTTACCAGAGCTATCTGTTCTCAATATAGCTCGTGTGTGTCTGTTTCAGATCCCACTGGAAGTATTAAAAATGCTGTTTCCTCACCTCTACCGGTTGTCTGAGTGGTGGCATTCTTCTCAACTAGCGAAATCATGACAAAATCCAGTATCAATGCAATGTCCAACCAAACAAATACAAAAAATGTCAACAGTCCTACCAACTCAATCATAAAAGCTTAGAAGAAATTCTACATTAAGTTCATTTATCTAGTCCTGAGGACTCCAAAGCACACACATTCACACACTGAGGCAACCAAGTTTCTTGTCCAAGGACTGAGAGCAGAAGCTACAGGGGCAACAGGGGCTGCAGGTATGTTAGGCTGGTGCTTATATGTGCCACACCACATAACCTCACTCTCAGGATCCTGATCCACGGCTGACGACCAGAATAGGATTCTGGAGAACACTGTTATTTTTACCAAACAATGTGCTGGGTCAGACAGGTTGTTGTTGGATATTGGAAGTGTGATGCTAAACATCAAAAATTCCCTTGCTGATGTTTAGAGATGGTTTGTACTAAACTGCAAACGCATCGAAAATCAAACACCAACTTTGCTTCCTAGAAGCTGCTACAGGTGACACACCTATTGAGGAACCTAAAATGAGGTTTGTGATCCATTAAGATGAACTTGTGACCATATAAATACCTGTGGAATTTCATTCTACCAGCTTCAAAGCCAGCAACTTCCTTTTCTATGTTAGAAAAATGCTTCTTCCCTCAGGTTGGGAACTACATGTTTTGCCGTTTTTCCAAAATGCACGGCATTCTACGTTCTTAAAGCAGCAATTATCCAGTGTCCTTTCCCTCCAACGCAATTATAATATGAATTGCAGGTCCTTCTACTTTTGGTGCATCTTGCCTTGAAAGACCTCTGTGCCAAACTTCTGCACACTCTGTCTGGTAACATCATGTGCCACAGGCTCCTGCTAACGTTAAATCTTTGTGTTGCTTTTAGGATACTTTAACGAAGACTTGTACTTTAAACCTCACACACAAATGTGTCTCTTATGGGGTTACCTGAAAATATTCCCAACTTGCATGTACAATTCACTGGTTTGTGTTGGGCTAACCTATAAAATTCTAATAAAACACATAAAGGTTTGTGGTTGTTACCTGACAACAAGGTGAAGCCTGAGCAGTTTGAATACTTCTTCAAAGCACTGCAGTGTTGAATATTATTATTTTTCTCCTTTTCTACAGTAATAATCCGGCATGCTTGAAATATGTTATTTACCTTCTCAAAGGAATTAGACCTGTGTGCTGAGATTAGCTCAGCAGTGAAGGCATGCGTAGCTCAAGTACCGGCTCCCTGCAAACCCCAGCTTGACATTTCCTCATTTCTATTCCTCTATAGATTATACAAACAGTTAGTGACCTTTTGAGCCCAGCTCCCTTCGCTCCCTGCTCCCAGAGTTTATGCTAATTTATTCTAATCAACTCTGCAGCTCCACAAGTACTGAACACACGCACAAGTGCTACTGACCTTTTTTTACTAACACTCAACAAAGAAGTAGAGACATTTCATCCAAAACATTAACCTCATCCATCAACAACAAAGAGCCCAGAATCCGCCTCAAACTGTTTAACCAGTCCTAGCAAACAAAAAAAACTGCATTTATTTTGGGTATATTCAGTTTGAAGAACCAAATTGGCAACTCGTCTCAACTGGAATGTCAGAGTGTGGACTCACCTCCAATCCGTCTTCATGCCTATACTGCTTCCAGATGCGACCCGTGTCGCTGTAGAGCAGTAGGTAACTGCTGACCCAGTCCGCGCTGTCGTAGCGTCCCTGTGTAGCCACAGCCGTCACCTCCATCTGCTCCCGAAGGTCCACTTGGAGCCAGGGGTCTTGGTCTGTCACCATGGGAGACCAGCCTCCTGCTTCTGGAGCAAGAAAGAACACACAGTTAGCATTTTATGTTGCGCTTGAATGAAGGGAATGTGCGGAAATCAGAGGATCAGTGAAACAATTTGAAAATCCCACCATTATATTCAGTTTTTTTTTATTAAAATTGCAGTGTGTTATCTTTTATGAACAATATGTATTTTTATGTCTTTGTCACTTTGTCCTGACAGCACATTATGATGCAGAAAAAGCTGAGCTCCTCTGCTTTGTGTGGTCCTGCTGCCATCTGCAGAGCTAAAACCATCTCCACTGTGCTCATGCATATTAATGTGCATTTGGTATTAAAATAGGTAGTTCTAAGCGTTTATAGAGGATCTCTCAAGTTATTACAGATTTTAGCTGTTTGCGCCCATCTGTGGTTCCTAACACTCACTGTCATTGGTTTAGAATTACCAAATTATTTCTATTGGCTACATGCAGGAATAAACAGGGAGCTGTGTGGATGTTTTCTAAGAATTTAACATTCCCATGATAATCAAGGGAGGCAAAAAGTTAAGCATTTTCTTTCTGTCTGCTGTTCAACTCATCACACAGTTAGGTTTTCATTGCATTTTATTATTATTACATTGTTATTATTGTTGTCCACCAAAAACAAACCTAACAAGTTTTCATAATAATGCTTCACTTGATATATATCTTTAAAAAAAAACAACAATTGAATTGGGTTTATTTCAATCACTGTGGACATGGAGATGGAAAGGCAAGAGAAAAAAGAAAGGAAAAAAAATCAGGGAGTAATTTAACAGAGAAAGAAATAGATCAGAGGAGGAGAGAAAATACAAGATGTTCACACAGTACATATACAGTATACCAAGAACAGTGTCACTAAAAGCACACAGTACTAATAACCCCACAGCCCAAGTCAGTATTTTTCTCTGAACACCTGAGTGAACACCTTTGTAAACACACTTTATTTCAGGCTTTTGAGCATCACAAGTCTCTGCCACCTGCTCCTGCTTTTACCTGAACTCTCTGGTTAACACAGTTACTGGTCACAAAAGCTGCTGGACAGAGAATAACTCTGCACATCCAAACAATGAAGAAAATCTAAACACTAGCATAAGATAAAACAAATGAAACAGCCTGCTGATACAGCAGCACTATCTGAGATTGTTGAGGTAATGTCTCACTCAAAATCTGG